>CM068374.1:376200017-377400017 GCA_034769895.1 Magicicada septendecula | reverse complement strand
AAATCCTCACTATCTTATACAAGACAATATATTGTATAAATTGTTACAGGGCGAATGGAAAGTGGTATTGTCTCCAGCGATGCTTGCGTGTGTAACACAATCTCTACATATGAAAATGGCGCACGCATCTCCTGTAAAATGTGTCAAAATATTGCAGGAGGATTTTACAATACCAACATGTACCGTAGGGTAAAGAAATTGCTAAAAACATGTTATCCATGCCAGACAGCGAAAGTACCAAACTTGCACACTTACGTTCCCATGGCCAATGTGATAACGGAAGGTAAGGGACAGATGATCGCCATCGACTTTCTGGGACCATTACCCAAGGCTACCAGACATCTAAAACACATGGTAGTTTGCGTCGATGTGTTTACTAAAATAGTTAGCCTTTATGCGATCCCTAGGCCCACCACAAAGTCCGTTTTAAATATTATACTTAATAAGTATATCCCGCAACATGGACCAATAAGGAATGTACTTAGTGACCAGGGAAAGCAGTTCCAAAACAAACACTGGGCAGCCACCCTGGAACGTAACGGTATCAAAGCAGTCCTAACCTCGATACGACGACCACAGGGAAACCTTGCCGAAAGGGTGAATCGGGAAATCGGTAAAATGTTCCGTATCTATTGCTATAAGGAACAAAGTAAATGGCCCGAGTTCTTACCATTCTTCGAAAAGGCAATAAATGAGAGTTATCACGATACCACGGAATACACACCAGCAGAATTAGACTGTGGAACCACGCCAGAGAGGTTTTGGAATAATTATTTAACTAGGCCAAAGACTTATAATCTACCTCTGCCGGTGCAATGTAAAAATCAACTTGTGAGGGAAAGAATAGTTGAAAAAGGGCAGACAAATTTAATACGACTCATAAACTAACGAACTTTGTAGTAGGTGAGAAAGTACTGCTCAAGGCGAATCCTGTAGGCCGAAGAGACATAAATGTGGCCGCGAAGTTTTTTCGTTTATATAATGGTCCCTATCTGTTGGCTCAACAACTCGCACCTCACACGTTTATAGTTACGACGCTCGACCGAACGAAAACGATCGGTAAATACCATGCGAGCTCTTTGAGAAAATACTTTGAGTAGCATGGCGTTTCAAAGCGCGCCGCGACGAAATAATAAGCCTTTAAAAAAAAAAAATAAAATAAATAGTATTTAGAGTTAATAATAATTGTATTATAATAATTAAATTTAAAATAAATAACTTGTGATGTATAATATTATTAATAATAATTATAGATAACTTGTGTAGTAATAATAATATTTTTCTATCGCGATAAACAGCGGGCGGGTAGAACTAAACGCGCAGCAGGAAATAGTTACGTCACGCGATAACAACTACCTGACCGACATTTGAAAGTAGGTCAAGCAATTAGCCGCGCGCCTGGCGATAACGATTGTTTAGACTGTCAGCAAATTCTTTTGTGCGCGTGCCACTGTTTACAAACAAAGCTATTCGCCGTTATAAAAACATTAATACATAAACGATTTCAAAAGTAATATTATTAACAAGAGTATGTAGAATTAAGTTGTATGTAATGAAACAACATTAACACACATGTATGTTTTTCTTTTGAATAAGTAATACAATGTATAGGTAATAAGTATAATGATTACAGAATATGTGTGTAATGATTAAGAAAAAAAAAATAACTGTAATTATTACATTCATTTTTTTTTTAAAGCGGGTGTGGGAATATATAACAGCACCAAATATTAACTATTTGGGGTTATATGTTTACCGCATACTGAAAGCATATTTAAATAAAAAGTAACAGTCAAAACTCCATTTGAATGTAGCGCATTGAAAATAATGCTTTCTAAAGCAACGCACACGTGGTCATTATGTAATCAGTTCGCTGTACAAGGAAGCGACCACACCCAAACTGTTAATTATTAATATCTCGGAAACTAATAAATAAAGGCGAAATCCAATATAGCCAAAATGTTTACCGAAATATTAATAATAACGTGTGCAAATTTGATGCAATATAATTAACAAATGAAAGAGTTAATTAAAATAATTGAATAACTTCTGTAAAAATAGAGTTACAGTAATGAGATTTTAGTATGTTATAAAGATAATAATTTCTGACAGATTGTATATTTTAGATTTCACACAACTTGGTTTGCAACCAAGTTATTGCAAAATTAAATAAGCACTGGATATCCGTTGCGGCAAATTGGTTCCGCCGGGTAATTATAATAAAAATATTAGATAATAATATTCTATTCTCCGTCTGTGGGAACCTAACTTCATTCTCACGGACCAAGGGAATTCAAATTTTATGTGGTAGGGAGAGTGTGTCAGCCAATGAAATCATTTGACGCGAGCCCCGGCCAGCGAGGTGTTTTCTGGTTGAAACCTCACTCTTCTGTCAGTACTCACGAAGTTAAGACGTAGTCCTTCGATCGTCTAGTAACCAAAGTGGTGAAGATCAACAAGAAGACTCTACGTGGTCAACACACACGCAATTACGAACACACTAAGTACAGATCATCTGTATAGCTCGTAATTGTTGCGTAAAGGCGAGATACTCTTCAGGACATCAACCAAGCTTATTGTGTACTACCAGTTAGTCATAAGCACGCAAGAGATCCACCAGACTTCAAGAATACAGCAGAGAGGCCGTCTAAATCATTGGTGAACAGCTGACGAGCAGAGCGACCACCCGAACGAAGCGCACACACACACACACACACACACACGCTGATGTGCAACGTGCGAACCGACGAGGGACAGGAAGCAGTTCCAGCGGACAGCAGCAGACGTTAAAATATTCACAAACAGCAAGGAAGCAGAGTGTTGCCGAATTTTGAACTCCACAACCGAATCCAGCAGTGCTAAGCAGATTACTTTCTCTAACCAAGGACTCGAATCGACGAGGGACAAATTGGAACGACATCCTCTTCAGTAACAGGAAAGCAAAATCCACTTATTTATTTTCAGATCAAATTTTCTATTTTTCAATTAAAACATTGTAATTCAAATAATTCAGGTGCCAAACAAAAAGCAAAGACTCTAGTAATTAAAAAGTAAATTCGTTGTGATAATCTGTATAGCAGTTTAAGGCTTTAGTAAGTTATAGTTAAGAAACAGAAGTAGTATAAAAGCGCTATACAAATCTTAACTGACAATCTAATCTTAGATCATACTGCAGTAGATCAGAAGTAGAATCACTAGAAATGAAATAACGTGAACTAGACTGTCACGTCTAATTTATTTTAATTAATTATTCTAATTAATTTCAGAGTTTTATATTTTGTCTCATGAACATTTAGATTCAATTTAATTAAATAAATTTAATTAAATTTAAATCAATTAATAAAGTAAAATTTAAATTGCAATTAACTCGCCAAAGAACGAGTTCAGTTTCTTTCAACTATAGACCAATCGAAAAACATTGATTCATTGTTTAGACTATAAGAAAATCATAAAATAATAACCATTCTATTCTTGTGTGTTGTTGGTGTAATAAACAACATTTTATTACCCCATATAACAGTGTTTTATTGTTGTACGGTAAAGCCTACCAGTCTCACAAAACTCTCCCCCTTTAAAGTAACCTATTTTGTGTGTTGTAATAAATTTGAGATTACTAGCTTGCGAACTTCAAATCCAAAATCCACACGCCCTAGTCGGAAGAATCTGCAAGATCAGACAGCAGGTGGGTACTCACACACAGCACGACATAACAATAACGCATAGAAGTAGAGTTATAAATGGCGCTCCAATCTCGTGGGGCTCGACAAAATTAAATTCAATTTAAATTTAATTTTCACGTGTAAAACAAACTTTGCTGTTTTAACTCGTAAAACAGCTGGCGTCCAACTAAACAATCCCCAAAGAGTTTTGTGACTGGTGTTCGTACAGCAGTAAAGTTATTGTGTGTATTTGAAACTGTTCTGTGTATTTTAAATTGTTTATATTTGAAATTGTTGGGTATTTAAAATGGATATGGATAAAATACTTAAACAAATGCAGCAAATGAATGCGGATTTGACCGCTAATATTAACTCGAGATTTGAGAAAATTGACGCGAAATTTGAACTTAGTAACGCAGAAATAACTTCTAAAATCGAGGCACAAAAAGTTAGTCTAACCGAGAAATTAGATCAAAGTAATGCTGACATAAACGCCGAGATTAAGCAAAGCAATAAACAAACCACCGCGAAAATAGACGAAAGCGTACACGAGTTGACCGCTAAAGTCACCGAAATCGCGGAAAGCAATGCAAAAATCGCGGAGAGTAATAAAGAGCTAACCGCGAGTCGCAGAGATCGGTGAAAGAGTAAATACGGTCGATACTAAAATCAATGAACGGTTTAAGGTTTTTGAGACCACTATGCAAAAATCGTTTATTGAACAAGTAACACGTATGGAGGGCCGGTTCAAGGATCACATAAGCCGTTGCGAGAAGCAAACCCTAGACGTCTCAAGGAAGGTCGAATCTCTAGAGGTAAAGATTCACGCGGACGTGACCGAAACGCAACGACGAGTAGATAAATTAGACGCTTCAATTGTAGAGACGCGATCTAACATTGACTCTAATAAAGAGAGTGTTTTACAAACGTTAAACGACGAGATTCTGAAAGTACGACAGGAGGTACGAAGGAGATCTGCTCCAAATATTTTGGTACAAGGTCCTGTCGACGAGAAAAATCGCGTGTATTTTACGGGGGAAAATAACGAAAACCCCATTGAATTTTTATTAGCGTGTGAGAGTGAAATGGCTAGAGTAGGTTCCCGACTAGAAGATCAAGACAAAATACAGTGGGTGGTTAACGCGATGCGTGATTCGGCGCGTAAGTGGTATAACATTGTACGCGATAGAGTGTCCACATACGCGGAGTTCAAACAAAAATTTGAAAGCCGGTACTGGAACTCGCATACCCAACGACTTCTGCGCAATGAACTGGAATATGGCCGATTTGATAAGAAAATGGGTATTACCGCCGAAAATTATATAATCCAGCAGGTCGAACGCGCGAAGCATTTAACCCCAGCATTTGCGGAGATTGACATAGTCACGAAGCTTGCCTACCATTTTAATCATAATATTAGAGTAGCTGTATTTACGCAGGGTATTCGCACGGTAGACGAACTCCTCATTCTAGTGTCCCAAAGTGAGACGGTTTTTGATTTTGGTGGGTGGCATTATAATCCCGATTTTCGCCGGAATAATGAAGGGCAGAATACGCGACTACAGTACCATCAGCAAACGGATCAAAAACCGAGTACCAGTTCTACTCCACCCCAAACACCGTCAAAACAGCCAAATAAAACCTTTGAGTACAAGGGTAAACAAAATTTTGGTAGACCAAAGGGGCAGGGTAAGGGCAACGACGGGGCACAAATTAGAGCGATTCAAACGGTCGAATTAGCCAAAGCTGATACAACTGAAAAAGACAGCGACTCCCAGGGCAATAAAAACTCGAACAATAAATCGAAAAATTACCAAGCTACAAAAAACGTGCCAAAATGCGCATCCAGCAAGGACGCGCTATAAATTCGGCAAAATTTTGTATAAGGATTATATATTGTGTGAAATGTGTACTTTTAATTATGTAACTTGTGTGCCAGTTAATAATGTGTTCCCACCGGATGTCAGGGATCCGTTGCTAGAATCCGGTCCCACGCGACAAAGGCCTGTGAGCGCGGCGTGTCCGGTGTTACACGCCTTTGTCAATAGTGTTCCCACACGGATTTTGTTGGATACTGGTAGCGTCGTTTCCGGCGTCAGTGAAAGGTTCCTGCGTACCAATAAAAAATATTTTCGTACGGCCCCATCACTCCCAATCAATCAATTTTATATACGAACCGCTACCGATACAAAAGAAAAAATTGACACTCAATACTATCTAACTATCATGCTAGACGAAGTGCAATTTGAAGTGTGTGTAGTGGGTATAAACAATTTAATATGTGATATGTTATTGGGGGTAGATGTATTAGAACAAATACGTGCGGAAATTAACACCAGTGAACACTTATTAAAATGTACCATTGACAATGTTAGTTACACTTTTAAATTGAACACACAGACACACACACAAAACCATGGTGACCCAATTAAAATCACACGGCCACCAAAACAAGTAATTCATTATAAAGAATGTGAAGAGGGGGAGACCACCTTAGATTCCCGAACTGAACGGAGATTGTCGTCGCTGCAAGAAGAATTCAGCGATATCTTCAGTGAAGAACATTCAATCTCATCAGTGTATGAACACAGAATCCACCTCACAGAGCCGGAGAAGTTCATAAGGAGAATCTACCAGGTCCCTATAAAATACCAGGCCGAGGTCCAGCAGGAGATACAGCGGATGTTGGAGGAAGATATTATTGAAAGATCTAATAGCAGCTTCCTCAACCCACTGCTGGTCGTCCGCAAGAAGACTGGAGAGATCCGACTCTGCCTGGATATGAGGAACTTAAACAGTCTCGTAGAGAAAGAGTTTGACTGCGCACCGACAGCGGAGGACCTCTTCATTAAATGTGAAGGAGCCAGGTACCTCACGAAGTTAGATCTAACAGCAAGCTTCTGGCAGGTCCCGCTGTGTGAGCAAGATCGTAAGTATACAGCATTTATATTCAATAACAAATGCTATCAGCACAAGGTGGTACCTTTTGGCCTTAGCACGAGTCTCGCTGCGATTGTAAGATGCCTCGAGAGAGCTCTAGGACCTGAGGTAGACCCATACACTGTAATATTCGTTGATGACATCCTCGTCATATCCCGCACGTTGGAGGAACACTTCGAGCACCTGCGGAGCGTCTTCCAGAAGCTGAGGTTAGCAAACATCAAGCTCAAGCTACACAAGTGCGAGTTTGTAAAGTCCCAAATGAAGTTCCTGGGACATATAATCTCAGCTACAGGTATCAGTACGGACCCAGAGAAGCTCAGGAGTATTGTGGAGTTCCCGGTGCCCAAGAACCTCAAAGCACTGCGAGCATTCCTTGGACTCACGGGATACTACAGGAAATTCACCAGCAAATACGCCGAATATACAGTCCCGTTGCTACAGCTGGTACGCAAAAATATAAAGTGGAAATGGGGTTCTGAACAGAACGATGCGTTTGAGAGGGTTAAGTGCCTGTTCCAATCTAATTTACAATTGTTCCATCCACAGCAGGGTAGGAAGTACGTAATGTACACTGACGCTAGCGAGTACGCTATCGGCGCCGTGTTGCACCAAGAAGACGAACAAGGTAGTCTTCATGTTGTAGCATACGCCAATAGAATGCTCAAAGGCGCTGAGTTGCACTATTGTACTTCCGAGAAAGAAATACTCGCCATAATAAACGCACTCAGAAAATTCAGACACTACCTATACGGTACCCATTTCGAGATCCACACTGATAATCAGGCGTTATCGTTTATATTAAAATGTCGATTAGCAAATTCCCGACTAACACGATGGGTGTTAGCTATTCAGGAGTACTCATTCACTATTAAATATTGCAAAGGATCAGAGAATACCACCCCAGACACTCTAAGTAGATATCCGCCCGTAGAAAAGGAGGAGGTATATGAAGCAGCTGACGACGAGTTGAGAGTGTTAAATATGCAATACACGGTCGCGCCTGAAGCTACTAATATGCTACAGAACTTAGGACGCGAGCAGGACGATAACCTCGCACTCCTTGCTAAAAAGCTAATGTTAGCAGCTCACCCAAATCCTCACTATCTTATACAAGACAATATATTGTATAAATTGTTACAGGGCGAATGGAAAGTGGTATTGTCTCCAGCGATGCTTGCGTGTGTAACACAATCTCTACATATGAAAATGGCGCACGCATCTCCTGTAAAATGTGTCAAAATATTGCAGGAGGATTTTACAATACCAACATGTACCGTAGGGTAAAGAAATTGCTAAAAACATGTTATCCATGCCAGACAGCGAAAGTACCAAACTTGCACACTTACGTTCCCATGGCCAATGTGATAACGGAAGGTAAGGGACAGATGATCGCCATCGACTTTCTGGGACCATTACCCAAGGCTACCAGACATCTAAAACACATGGTAGTTTGCGTCGATGTGTTTACTAAAATAGTTAGCCTTTATGCGATCCCTAGGCCCACCACAAAGTCCGTTTTAAATATTATACTTAATAAGTATATCCCGCAACATGGACCAATAAGGAATGTACTTAGTGACCAGGGAAAGCAGTTCCAAAACAAACACTGGGCAGCCACCCTGGAACGTAACGGTATCAAAGCAGTCCTAACCTCGATACGACGACCACAGGGAAACCTTGCCGAAAGGGTGAATCGGGAAATCGGTAAAATGTTCCGTATCTATTGCTATAAGGAACAAAGTAAATGGCCCGAGTTCTTACCATTCTTCGAAAAGGCAATAAATGAGAGTTATCACGATACCACGGAATACACACCAGCAGAATTAGACTGTGGAACCACGCCAGAGAGGTTTTGGAATAATTATTTAACTAGGCCAAAGACTTATAATCTACCTCTGCCGGTGCAATGTAAAAATCAACTTGTGAGGGAAAGAATAGTTGAAAAAGGGCAGACAAATTTAATACGACTCATAAACTAACGAACTTTGTAGTAGGTGAGAAAGTACTGCTCAAGGCGAATCCTGTAGGCCGAAGAGACATAAATGTGGCCGCGAAGTTTTTTCGTTTATATAATGGTCCCTATCTGTTGGCTCAACAACTCGCACCTCACACGTTTATAGTTACGACGCTCGACCGAACGAAAACGATCGGTAAATACCATGCGAGCTCTTTGAGAAAATACTTTGAGTAGCATGGCGTTTCAAAGCGCGCCGCGACGAAATAATAAGCCTTTAAAAAAAAAAATAAAATAAATAGTATTTAGAGTTAATAATAATTGTATTATAATAATTAAATTTAAAATAAATAACTTGTGATGTATAATATTATTAATAATAATTATAGATAACTTGTGTAGTAATAATAATATTTTTCTATCGCGATAAACAGCGGGCGGGTAGAACTAAACGCGCAGCAGGAAATAGTTACGTCACGCGATAACAACTACCTGACCGACATTTGAAAGTAGGTCAAGCAATTAGCCGCGCGCCTGGCGATAACGATTGTTTAGACTGTCAGCAAATTCTTTTGTGCGCGTGCCACTGTTTACAAACAAAGCTATTCGCCGTTATAAAAACATTAATACATAAACGATTTCAAAAGTAATATTATTAACAAGAGTATGTAGAATTAAGTTGTATGTAATGAAACAACATTAACACACATGTACGTTTTTCTTTTGAATAAGTAATACAATGTATAGGTAATAAGTATAATGATTACAGAATATGTGTGTAATGATTAAGAAAAAAAAATAACTGTAATTATTACATTCATTTTTTTTTTAAAGCGGGTGTGGGAATATATAACAGCACCAAATATTAACTATTTGGGGTTATATGTTTACCGCATACTGAAAGCATATTTAAATAAAAAGTAACAGTCAAAACTCCATTTGAATGTAGCGCATTGAAAATAATGCTTTCTAAAGCAACGCACACGTGGTCATTACGTAATCAGTTCGCTGTACAAGGAAGCGACCACACCCAAACTGTTAATTATTAATATCTCGGAAACTAATAAATAAAGGCGAAATCCAATATAGCCAAAATGTTTACCGAAATATTAATAATAACGTGTGCAAATTTGATGCAATATAATTAACAAATGAAAGAGTTAATTAAAATAATTGAATAACTTCTGTAAAAATAGAGTTACAGTAATGAGATTTTAGTATGTTATAAAGATAATAATTTCTGACAGATTGTATATTTTAGATTTCACACAACTTGGTTTGCAACCAAGTTATTGCAAAATTAAATAAGCACAGGATATCCGTTGCGGCAAATTAGTTCCGCCGGATAATTATAATAAAAATATTAGATAATAATATTCTATTCTCCGTCTGTGGGAACCTAACTTCATTCTCACGGACCAAGGGAATTCAAATTTTATGTGGTAGGGAGAGTGTGTCAGCCAATGAAATCATTTGACGCGAGCCCCGGCCAGCGAGGTGTTTTCTGGTTGAAACCTCACTCTTCTGTCAGTACTCACGAAGTTAAGACGTAGTCCTTCGATCGTCTAGTAACCAAAGTGGTGAAGATCAACAAGAAGACTCTACGTGGTCAACACACACGCAATTACGAACACACTAAGTACAGATCATCTGTATAGCTCGTAATTGTTGCGTAAAGGCGAGATACTCTTCAGGACATCAACCAAGCTTATTGTGTACTACCAGTTAGTCATAAGCACGCAAGAGATCCACCAGACTTCAAGAATACAGCAGAGAGGCCGTCTAAATCATTGGTGAACAGCTGACGAGCAGAGCGACCACCCGAACGAAGCACACACACGCTGACGTGCAACGTGCGAACCGACGAGGGACAGGAAGCAGTTCCAGCGGACAGCAGCAGACGTTAAAATATTCACAAACAGCAAGGAAGCAGAGTGTTGCCGAATTTTGAACTCCACAACCGAATCCAGCAGTGCTAAGCAGATTACTTTCTCTAACCAAGGACTCGAATCGACGAGGGACAAATTGGAACGACATCCTCTTCAGTAACAGGAAAGCAAAATCCACTTATTTATTTTCAGATCAAATTTTCTATTTTTCAATTAAAACATTGTAATTCAAATAATTCAGGTGCCAAACAAAAAGCAAAGACTCTAGTAATTAAAAAGTAAATTCGTTGTGATAATCTGTATAGCAGTTTAAGGCTTTAGTAAGTTATAGTTAAGAAACAGAAGTAGTATAAAAGCGCTATACAAATCTTAACTGACAATCTAATCTTAGATCATACTGCAGTAGATCAGAAGTAGAATCACTAGAAATGAAATAACGTGAACTAGACTGTCACGTCTAATTTATTTTAATTAATTATTCTAATTAATTTCAGAGTTTTATATTTTGTCTCATGAACATTTAGATTCAATTTAATTAAATAAATTTAATTAAATTTAAATCAATTAATAAAGTAAAATTTAAATTGCAATTAACTCGCCAAAGAACGAGTTCAGTTTCTTTCAACTATAGACCAATCGAAAAACATTGATTCATTGTTTAGACTATAAGAAAATCATAAAATAATAACCATTCTATTCTTGTGTGTTGTTGGTGTAATAAACAACATTTTATTACCCCATATAACAGTGTTTTATTGTTGTACGGTAAAGCCTACCAGTCTCACAAAACTCTCCCCCTTTAAAGTAACCTATTTTGTGTGTTGTAATAAATTTGAGATTACTAGCTTGCGAACTTCAAATCCAAAATCCACACGCCCTAGTCGGAAGAATCTGCAAGATCAGACAGCAGGTGGGTACTCACACACAACACGACATAACAATAACGCATAGAAGTAGAGTTATAAATGGCGCTCCAATCTCGTGGGGCTCGACAAAATTAAATTCAATTTAAATTTAATTTTCACGTGTAAAACAAACTTTGCTGTTTTAACTCGTAAAACAGCTGGCGTCCAACTAAACAATCCCCAAAGAGTTTTGTGACTGGTGTTCGTACAGCAGTAAAGTTATTGTGTGTATTTGAAACTGTTCTGTGTATTTTAAATTGTTTATATTTGAAATTGTTGGGTATTTAAAATGGATATGGATAAAATACTTAAACAAATGCAGCAAATGAATGCGGATTTGACCGCTAATATTAACTCGAGATTTGAGAAAATTGACGCGAAATTTGAACTTAGTAACGCAGAAATAACTTCTAAAATCGAGGCACAAAAAGTTAGTCTAACCGAGAAATTAGATCAAAGTAATGCTGACATAAACGCCGAGATTAAGCAAAGCAATAAACAAACCACCGCGAAAATAGACGAAAGCGTACACGAGTTGACCGCTAAAGTCACCGAAATCGCGGAAAGCAATGCAAAAATCGCGGAGAGTAATAAAGAGCTAACCGCGAGTCGCAGAGATCGGTGAAAGAGTAAATACGGTCGATACTAAAATCAATGAACGGTTTAAGGTTTTTGAGACCACTATGCAAAAATCGTTTATTGAACAAGTAACACGTATGGAGGGCCGGTTCAAGGATCACATAAGCCGTTGCGAGAAGCAAACCCTAGACGTCTCAAGGAAGGTCGAATCTCTAGAGGTAAAGATTCACGCGGACGTGACCGAAACGCAACGACGAGTAGATAAATTAGACGCTTCAATTGTAGAGACGCGATCTAACATTGACTCTAATAAAGAGAGTGTTTTACAAACGTTAAACGACGAGATTCTGAAAGTACGACAGGAGGTACGAAGGAGATCTGCTCCAAATATTTTGGTACAAGGTCCTGTCGACGAGAAAAATCGCGTGTATTTTACGGGGGAAAATAACGAAAACCCCATTGAATTTTTATTAGCGTGTGAGAGTGAAATGGCTAGAGTAGGTTCCCGACTAGAAGATCAAGACAAAATACAGTGGGTGGTTAACGCGATGCGTGATTCGGCGCGTAAGTGGTATAACATTGTACGCGATAGAGTGTCCACATACGCGGAGTTCAAACAAAAATTTGAAAGCCGGTACTGGAACTCGCATACCCAACGACTTCTGCGCAATGAACTGGAATATGGCCGATTTGATAAGAAAATGGGTATTACCGCTGAAAATTATATAATCCAGCAGGTCGAACGCGCGAAGCATTTAACCCCAGCATTTGCGGAGATTGACATAGTCACGAAGCTTGCCTACCATTTTAATCATAATATTAGAGTAGCTGTATTTACGCAGGGTATTCGCACGGTAGACGAACTCCTCATTCTAGTGTCCCAAAGTGAGACGGTTTTTGATTTTGGTGGGTGGCATTATAATCCCGATTTTCGCCGGAATAATGAAGGGCAGAATACGCGACTACAGTACCATCAGCAAACGGATCAAAAACCGAGTACCAGTTCTACTCCACCCCAAACACCGTCAAAACAGCCAAATAAAACCTTTGAGTACAAGGGTAAACAAAATTTTGGTAGACCAAAGGGGCAGGGTAAGGGCAACGACGGGGCACAAATTAGAGCGATTCAAACGGTCGAATTAGCCAAAGCTGATACAACTGAAAAAGACAGCGACTCCCAGGGCAATAAAAACTCGAACAATAAATCGAAAAATTACCAAGCTACAAAAAACGTGCCAAAATGCGCATCCAGCAAGGACGCGCTATAAATTCGGCAAAATTTTGTAAATATAAGCATGTTAATTATAAGGATTATATATTGTGTGAAATGTGTACTTTTAATTATGTAACTTGTGTGCCAGTTAATAATGTGTTCCCACCGGATGTCAGGGATCCGTTGCTAGAATCCGGTCCCACGCGACAAAGGCCTGTGAGCGCGGCGTGTCCGGTGTTACACGCCTTTGTCAATAGTGTTCCCACACGGATTTTGTTGGATACTGGTAGCGTCGTTTCCGGCGTCAGTGAAAGGTTCCTGCGTACCAATAAAAAATATTTTCGTACGGCCCCATCACTCCCAATCAATCAATTTTATATACGAACCGCTACCGATACAAAAGAAAAAATTGACACTCAATACTATCTAACTATCATGCTAGACGAAGTGCAATTTGAAGTGTGTGTAGTGGGTATAAACAATTTAATATGTGATATGTTATTGGGGGTAGATGTATTAGAACAAATACGTGCGGAAATTAACACCAGTGAACACTTATTAAAATGTACCATTGACAATGTTAGTTACACTTTTAAATTGAACACACAGACACACACACAAAACCATGGTGACCCAATTAAAATCACACGGCCACCAAAACAAGTAATTCATTATAAAGAATGTGAAGAGGGGGAGACCACCTTAGATTCCCGAACTGAACGGAGATTGTCGTCGCTGCAAGAAGAATTCAGCGATATCTTCAGTGAAGAACATTCAATCTCATCAGTGTATGAACACAGAATCCACCTCACAGAGCCGGAGAAGTTCATAAGGAGAATCTACCAGGTCCCTATAAAATACCAGGCCGAGGTCCAGCAGGAGATACAGCGGATGTTGGAGGAAGATATTATTGAAAGATCTAATAGCAGCTTCCTCAACCCACTGCTGGTCGTCCGCAAGAAGACTGGAGAGATCCGACTCTGCCTGGATATGAGGAACTTAAACAGTCTCGTAGAGAAAGAGTTTGACTGCGCACCGACAGCGGAGGACCTCTTCATTAAATGTGAAGGAGCCAGGTACCTCACGAAGTTAGATCTAACAGCAAGCTTCTGGCAGGTCCCGCTGTGTGAGCAAGATCGTAAGTATACAGCATTTATATTCAATAACAAATGCTATCAGCACAAGGTGGTACCTTTTGGCCTTAGCACGAGTCTCGCTGCGATTGTAAGATGCCTCGAGAGAGCTCTAGGACCTGAGGTAGACCCATACACTGTAATATTCGTTGATGACATCCTCGTCATATCCCGCACGTTGGAGGAACACTTCGAGCACCTGCGGAGCGTCTTCCAGAAGCTGAGGTTAGCAAACATCAAGCTCAAGCTACACAAGTGCGAGTTTGTAAAGTCCCAAATGAAGTTCCTGGGACATATAATCTCAGCTACAGGTATCAGTACGGACCCAGAGAAGCTCAGGAGTATTGTGGAGTTCCCGGTGCCCAAGAACCTCAAAGCACTGCGAGCATTCCTTGGACTCACGGGATACTACAGGAAATTCACCAGCAAATACGCCGAATATACAGTCCCGTTGCTACAGCTGGTACGCAAAAATATAAAGTGGAAATGGGGTTCTGAACAGAACGATGCGTTTGAGAGGGTTAAGTGCCTGTTCCAATCTAATTTACAATTGTTCCATCCACAGCAGGGTAGGAAGTACGTAATGTACACTGACGCTAGCGAGTACGCTATCGGCGCCGTGTTGCACCAAGAAGACGAACAAGGTAGTCTTCATGTTGTAGCATACGCCAATAGAATGCTCAAAGGCGCTGAGTTGCACTATTGTACTTCCGAGAAAGAAATACTCGCCATAATAAACGCACTCAGAAAATTCAGACACTACCTATACGGTACCCATTTCGAGATCCACACTGATAATCAGGCGTTATCGTTTATATTAAAATGTCGATTAGCAAATTCCCGACTAACACGATGGGTGTTAGCTATTCAGGAGTACTCATTCACTATTAAATATTGCAAAGGATCAGAGAATACCACCCCAGACACTCTAAGTAGATATCCGCCCGTAGAAAAGGAGGAGGTATATGAAGCAGCTGACGACGAGTTGAGAGTGTTAAATATGCAATACACGGTCGCGCCTGAAGCTACTAATATGCTACAGAACTTAGGACGCGAGCAGGACGATAACCTCGCACTCCTTGCTAAAAAGCTAATGTTAGCAGCTCACCCAAATCCTCACTATCTTATACAAGACAATATATTGTATAAATTGTTACAGGGCGAATGGAAAGTGGTATTGTCTCCAGCGATGCTTGCGTGTGTAACACAATCTCTACATATGAAAATGGCGCACGCATCTCCTGTAAAATGTGTCAAAATATTGCAGGAGGATTTTACAATACCAACATGTACCGTAGGGTAAAGAAATTGCTAAAAACATGTTATCCATGCCAGACAGTGAAAGTACCAAACTTGCACACTTACGTTCCCATGGCCAATGTGATAACGGAAGGTAAGGGACAGATGATCGCCATCGACTTTCTGGGACCATTACCCAAGGCTACCAGACATCTAAAACACATGGTAGTTTGCGTCGATGTGTTTACTAAAATAGTTAGCCTTTATGCGATCCCTAGGCCCACCACAAAGTCCGTTTTAAATATTATACTTAATAAGTATATCCCGCAACATGGACCAATAAGGAATGTACTTAGTGACCAGGGAAAGCAGTTCCAAAACAAACACTGGGCAGCCACCCTGGAACGTAACGGTATCAAAGCAGTCCTAACCTCGATACGACGACCACAGGGAAACCTTGCCGAAAGGGTGAATCGGGAAATCGGTAAAATGTTCCGTATCTATTGCTATAAGGAACAAAGTAAATGGCCCGAGTTCTTACCATTCTTCGAAAAGGCAATAAATGAGAGTTATCACGATACCACGGAATACACACCAGCAGAATTAGACTGTGGAACCACGCCAGAGAGGTTTTGGAATAATTATTTAACTAGGCCAAAGACTTATAATCTACCTCTGCCGGTGCAATGTAAAAATCAACTTGTGAGGGAAAGAATAGTTGAAAAAGGGCAGACAAATTTAATACGACTCATAAACTAACGAACTTTGTAGTAGGTGAGAAAGTACTGCTCAAGGCGAATCCTGTAGGCCGAAGAGACATAAATGTGGCCGCGAAGTTTTTTCGTTTATATAATGGTCCCTATCTGTTGGCTCAACAACTCGCACCTCACACGTTTATAGTTACGACGCTCGACCGAACGAAAACGATCGGTAAATACCATGCGAGCTCTTTGAGAAAATACTTTGAGTAGCATGGCGTTTCAAAGCGCGCCGCGACGAAATAATAAGCCTTTAAAAAAAAAAATAAAATAAATAGTATTTAGAGTTAATAATAATTGTATTATAATAATTAAATTTAAAATAAATAACTTGTGATGTATAATATTATTAATAATAATTATAGATAACTTGTGTAGTAATAATAATATTTTTCTATCGCGATAAACAGCGGGCGGGTAGAACTAAACGCGCAGCAGGAAATAGTTACGTCACGCGATAACAACTACCTGACCGACATTTGAAAGTAGGTCAAGCAATTAGCCGCGCGCCTGGCGATAACGATTGTTTAGACTGTCAGCAAATTCTTTTGTGCGCGTGCCACTGTTTACAAACAAAGCTATTCGCCGTTATAAAAACATTAATACATAAACGATTTCAAAAGTAATATTATTAACAAGAGTATGTAGAATTAAGTTGTATGTAATGAAACAACATTAACACACATGTACGTTTTTCTTTTGAATAAGTAATACAATGTATAGGTAATAAGTATAATGATTACAGAATATGTGTGTAATGATTAAGAAAAAAAAAATAACTGTAATTATTACATTCATTTTTTTTTTAAAGCGGGTGTGGGAATATATAACAGCACCAAATATTAACTATTTGGGGTTATATGTTTACCGCATACTGAAAGCATATTTAAATAAAAAGTAACAGTCAAAACTCCATTTGAATGTAGCGCATTGAAAATAATGCTTTCTAAAGCAACGCACACGTGGTCATTACGTAATCAGTTCGCTGTACAAGGAAGCGACCACACCCAAACTGTTAATTATTAATATCTCGGAAACTAATAAATAAAGGCGAAATCCAATATAGCCAAAATGTTTACCGAAATATTAATAATAACGTGTGCAAATTTGATGCAATATAATTAACAAATGAAAGAGTTAATTAAAATAATTGAATAACTTCTGTAAAAATAGAGTTACAGTAATGAGATTTTAGTATGTTATAAAGATAATAATTTCTGACAGATTGTATATTTTAGATTTCACACAACTTGGTTTGCAACCAAGTTATTGCAAAATTAAATAAGCACAGGATATCCGTTGCGGCAAATTGGTTCCGCCGGATAATTATAATAAAAATATTAGATAATAATATTCTATTCTCCGTCTGTGGGAACCTAACTTCATTCTCACGGACCAAGGGAATTCAAATTTTATGTGGTAGGGAGAGTGTGTCAGCCAATGAAATCATTTGACGCGAGCCCCGGCCAGCGAGGTGTTTTCTGGTTGAAACCTCACTCTTCTGTCAGTACTCACGAAGTTAAGACGTAGTCCTTCGATCGTCTAGTAACCAAAGTGGTGAAGATCAACAAGAAGACTCTACGTGGTCAACACACACGCAATTACGAACACACTAAGTACAGATCATCTGTATAGCTCGTAATTGTTGCGTAAAGGCGAGATACTCTTCAGGACATCAACCAAGCTTATTGTGTATTACCAGTTAGTCATAAGCACGCAAGAGATCCACCCGACTTCAGGACCAGACTTCAAGAATACAGCAGAGAGGCCGTCTAAATCATTGGTGAACAGCTGACGAGCAGAGCGACCACCCGAACGAAGCACACACACGCTGACGTGCAACGTGCGAACCGACGAGGGACAGGAAGCAGTTCCAGCGGACAGCAGCAGACGTTAAAATATTCACAAACAGCAAGGAAGCAGAGTGTTGCCGAATTTTGAACTCCACGACCGAATCCAGCAGTACTAAGCAGATTACTTTCTCTAACCAAGGACTCGAATCGACGAGGGACAAATCGGAACGACATCCTCTTCAGTAACAGGAAAGCAAAATCCACTTATTTATTTTCAGATCAAATTTTCTATTTTTCAATTAAAACGTAATTCAAATAATTCAGGTGCCAAACAAAAAGCAAAGACTCTAGTAATTAAAAAGTAAATTCGTTGTGATAATCTGTATAGCAGTTTAAGGCTTTAGTAAGTTATAGTTAAGAAACAGAAGTAGTATAAAAGCGCTATACAAATCTTAACTGACAATCTAATCTTAGATCATACTGCAGTAGATCAGAAGTAGAATCACTAGAAATGAAATAACGTGAACTAGACTGTCACGTCTAATTTATTTTAATTAATTATTCTAATTAATTTCAGAGTTTTATATTTTGTCTCATGAACATTTAGATTCAATTTAATTAAATAAATTTAATTAAATTTAAATCAATTAATAAAGTAAAATTTAAATTGCAATTAACTCGCCAAAGAACGAGTTCAGTTTCTTTCAACTATAGACCAATCGAAAAACATGATTCATTGTTTAGACTATAAGAAAATCATAAAATAATAACCATTCTATTCTTGTGTGTTGTTGGTGTAATAAACAACGTTTTATTACCCCATATAACAGTGTTTTATTGTTGTACGGTAAAGCCTACCAGTCTCACAAAACTCTCCCCCTTTAAAGTAACCTATTTTGTGTGTTGTTGTAATAAATTTGAGATTACTAGCTTGCGAACTTCAAATCCAAAATCCACACGCCCTAGTCGGAAGAATCTGCAAGATCAGACAGCAGGTGGGTACTCACACACAACACGACATAACAATAACGCATAGAAGTAGAGTTATAATATGTATGACAAATTTTTTTTTTGGACTGTATGAGTTTCATTATTTTAATTGACTGAAATAAATAATAATGTTTCAAGAACAAAGTATATACAATTATTAGGCATGTAAATTTACATTACAATTACAGTGTAAATAATGTTTTTAGCTATAATAAATTAAATTGTACAAATATAAATGTGTAGAAAACATTAAATATGACAACTATTGTACTCGCACACGGCTTTCAGTAACTTAACCGCATACTCTGGGTTGATACTTCTTTGTAATTATCCCATGTTTTTTGAAAATCAGAATGCACAGATTCCATGGCCTGTTCACTAAAGAAACCAAGTCCATCTGTGCATTTTTGAACAGAAGTAGGCGACATGAAAAAACACTGCATGAACTTTCGGAGTAATATTAATTTTCAAATCGATGTAACTGTTATGGAATTGAATGACGTAATCTTCAAACTTTGGATTGAGAACTGTAGCAAAACAAGAACTGACAACATCTTGAATATCTTTTAACCACTTGACATATTTCAAACAACCGATACTGCAATTTGCCCGCAGCACATCCACTTTATCCAAGAGGATTTTGCAAGAATTGCCTGCAAAAGCACGAGTTTCATGAGATATCTCTTGTGCAACACAGCATGTCTCGGTCCAAGTCAAACTATCTTCCTCAAATTCGATTAACATGTGTTTATATATAATATTAACTACACCATTCATTAAGTGTAGTTCCAGTGGCGGTATAATATCAATTATTTCAGTGTTTTTCATTACCTGAAATAATCGGAGGATATATGCAGTTTATATAGTTTTTAGCATTTCCTTTATTGCCTTCTGCTTTTTCCAGCCATCATAATCCACAATTGTTCTATATGCACCACACACATTTACTTTGTCTTTTAATGCAGTACCCCATGTGCAAGGAAAACTAATTAAACTATAAAGTTTTACCTTAATCCGTCTATGTGATCGCTTAACTTTTCTTCTTTTCTTCTAACGCGTTTCGGATTGTTAATCCATCATCAGAGGTTAAAATAATTCGTCGGTTAAGACTTCGTTAAGCGATCACATAGACGGATTAAGGTAAAACTTTATAGTTTAATTATAATAATTGTGACGCGGATACCAATGACTTTAAAAAAGGAAAACTGCTTGGATGTGACATAATACCTGTTAGCATATTTGCAAGTTTCAAGTCTGTGGCAACAGTTCCTTTAAATTCGTTGATATCTAAAAGTAACCACAGCATAAAAATATCACAATTTTCTTGCATACATGGCACCAACCCCAGTAAAAATAACTTTTTGATTCCAGAATCCTTAAACTTTTTAGCTGCAACACCTTGGTTATAAGACTGGCGAAGGGGAATATCACTTTCACAATTCGATTTGTCAATTGACTGAACCGAAAGACAGACTTTCAAGAAACCTACACCATCTACCCCAAACTTCAAACGAATTTGCTCAAGTTGCCTATTTCCTTTTACATATTCAATTAATTCCTTTAAATTATTACAGAACACTACAGTTTCTGTAACATTATTTTTTATATTATCTTTAACATTTACAATGGTGCAGGCTAAGATAGGCAAATATATCTGTTTCTTCAAATATATGTAAATATTTTGTTACATGTAATGACTGACTATCCTGAACTCACAAAAAAAGCTTTGAAGCGTTTCACTGTGCTTCCCTCTACTTATTTGTGTGAAGCCGCATTCTCCCTGCTAACGTACTTGAAGTCAAAGTTAAGAATTAAACTAGATGTCGAGAGTGACTTGATATTGAAATTATCAGACATTAAACCCAATATTGCAGAGCTAATTGTTCAAAAGCAGCTTCGTTGTTCGCAAAACTATGTTTGATATCTAATATTATAATATTGCAAGTTAAGAGAATTTAACTAATATATTTTAATTAAAATACAACAGTTTCTATCATACTTACTGTTTGTTTTATTTCAGAAGTCAGATGGGGTCCATGAATTTTTTAATTATTTGGGGGGTCCACGGACTGAAAAGCTTGGGAACCACTGTGCTAGAGGAAAGGCACGGCATAGTGGTTGTTCACAAGTACAGCAATGTAATGTATCCGCTTGACTGGACAGGATACGTTGTGTCCACTTACCTCATTCACTTAGTGCTACTCATTCCATGTGTTTGTGAATTGAAGAGTAAAGTGATTTTTGTATTTTATTAGTTGATTTTATAATATAATTTTATATTTATAGATTTTATAAATTGTATTTGAAACAGTATTCTGTGGGCCATATTACAGTGTTGTATTTACATATTATATATTGTAACCCCTCATGTACTACCGATAATTCTCTTCGTCTTTATTGGGTTAATTTATATTTTAAATTTTATTTTTTATTTTTGTTTATTTTATTTTTAATTAGGGTTCGGGTTAAAAATTTATAACCATCCACATTCAATTATTTCTTACTCTCCTCTTAATCTCAATCATGTAGTAGAATTTAATTTGAAGAAATGTTTTGCGTTAGCTGATTCGATTTGACAATCGATTCGTAATATAAGAATTACCTACTTCTTCGTTTCGCCCAGCTGATGTTATTCTTCGCAAGTGTTCCTTCTTCTATAGCTGAAATTCTTCTAACTTACTTATTTTTATAAATAAAACGCAATTAATTGATAATTAATCTCATTTAATGCAAATTGAGCAATTAATCGACTCTCGGGTCGATATTGTGATTCCCGGCTCGACTCTCAATCTCAGGTCGATTGCAAACAAATGTAATTTAAATAAAATTAATATAAGAATGATTTGGATTCTTTGAACTGTTACTGAAAATTCAGAAAGGAATTTTTTCTAAAAAGTACAATACTTGCAAATAAATTCTTAGTTATTAACATATAAATATTTGATTTTTTATTAGGAGATATACAACAGTAATTCAATGTTGATGTGACCAAAGCTTAAAAGATGGCGTCAGTCCATCAAAATTGGAACGACTCGATCAGTTTGAGAAAAAGGCCGCCACATCACACCTCAAATTTTATGTTAATGGTTTTTGTCACTTTTCCTTAAGTAAATGATTCTTAAATTGAGTGTCCACAGTTATAATAGTTGTTAATCACTTTTTCTTCGTTGTATTGTAATTGAAACGGTGTTGTGAGTTTATTATAGTGTGGTGTTATGTTAACAGTGCTTAGGTTAGATATTTAGGCTTCACCAAATTTTACGTAGGAATGTTCACTTTCAAATCATACTTTACTTGTTCTTTTGCGTTCTTGATTTAAGGAATTATTATTATATTCAAATTAATATGAGTATTGCTTTTTCTTATTTTTCGGCTGGTTTCTTCTCAACATATGTTTTTTTAATTTCACTTAGATCTGATACTTTGACATTTTAGTTTTTTGCTGTACAGAGCTGATCCGCTCGTCTGTATGTCTAACAATCAACTCTCCTCTTTCTTCATCATTCAAATGGATTTGACCAGTTTTTGTCAAATTCTGATTGGTTCATTGGGATGAATTTGAAACCTTACTTATTTATTGCAAATAATAAATCTTATTATATTTATAAAAGCTTTTCTTACCTTTGGGTTAACTTCCAGGATTCTACAGACAAAAACAGTTGCAGGAGGATTATTTGAGTTTAAGTGCGAAATAATTACGCTAACACAGTCTTTCCGATTCTAACAAATTCTTTCTCTTTTATTAAGCACAAACTTCTTTAATTTACTTTATGAACTAATGAGATAACAGATTATTGTATTTTTACTGGCTCTACCTTTTCTTGCCATTACAACTTCAGCTCTCATATTACATAGAAAAATCATATGGTTTCATGCTAATCGCTTATTCTCTAATAATAATTACCAAAACAAGTATACATCAAAAAACAACTTTCCTTACTTATTTTTTAATTACATTTCTACTAAACGAACCAGTACTCTTTTTATATCTTTCCCCTCCCTCTTTCTTTTATAAACCCCTTTCCCTTAGAGATCTCTATTTATGGAGTTACATTTTAAATTTTCCTTTTATAATGAATGATCACCACTTATTTAAAATTGGTTTTAATATTAATATTCTGTGTTTTTAGTTACCCATCCGCTACATGTTCATATGGTTTGTTGCACGCCTCGTGTTGACCGCTTTCTTCATTCTAACGCACTCCGACACTAGTTTATATTGAGTTTAGTTGTTTCTTTTTATCACCTTTTAGTTACTTTGATTTAATATATGTACACATAATTTATAGTCGGCTGACTTTAATTTGCTCGAGCAGTTATATGTTGACCGTGTGGTCTGAAAGATTTCGTCGACTCCTGCTTAATTGTTCATACAAATTATTATTTGTCACTTTACTAGATAGGCCGACGATGTTTTCGGCCCATCTTACTTGCCCGAGGCCACCGCTGACTTGCTAACGCTCTGTTGTTAGTTGATGTCTCCGCTGTTGGTTAACGACTGTGGTGTTAGGCGTTGGCTAAGCTGCGCGCCAACATATGTGTTTTTGATTTCGCCTTCTCTGATGGCCGACGTAACTCCCGACGCTCAGCCCGGGAACACTTATATTTTTCTGCCTGTTGAAACTGGCGTTTACCGTGATTCACGGACTGCATGAGTTGCCAGCGGTTACATAATATGTCTAGACTAGCTGAATCCAAAGACAAAACACAGACGTGGTGTTTTGTAATAATGTGGCATGTGTGGCTGGTTAAAATGAGGTACACCCAAGGTGGACCCTGACTGCTTTTTGAATTATGTAAAATTATTAAAATTCACTCCTGTCCCTGATATGTCCCGTTACAATACCCCCCCCCCCAATGAGAGGTTTTATGCCGAAGCATAAAAACTCTCATTGCATAAAACCTAAGAGGATCAGCAAGGATATGGCGCTGCAACCCCCCTTAGTTCTTTACTAGAATTATGGGTACTTACCACCCTAGTCCGGTGGCTGGGGCTGCACCTATCCGACCTTACTAGACTTCTCGGCTCGAGATCCCAACACCATAAAATCAGACAGGCACATCACCACAGTATCACCTGACTCTGAAACATTCCATTAATATGTCAACAAATAGCCTTCCGTTACTCCATATCCCCAACTGATTTATTTCCTCTTAGTCATACTGGTTCATTGTTAGCAAAATACTGGTTTGATTTTTTATAAAGTACTGGTTTTTCATTTAGTTTGTTAGCATACAATGACAGCTGTTCTATATTCATACGCAGTTACATAAGCAGGATACAACATAAAAACATTCCAAATAAACATTACCATGTTTACATTTAACTAAATCTTTCACCTTGGATTTTACATTGAGTTACAAACAAAACATTACCACCCTTATTCACTGCAAGTCAAAAATAAATTATTCCAATTTATTATATTTTCCCTCTGTTAACCCCACTCCAATTATTTAAGTTCACACTCCAACACTATTATGACAATTTCAATTCATCATAAACGTTTTAAATTAGTCTCAAACAACCCTGTAACTGGCCTACATAAAATACAATGTCCACATGGCAATATAAACTTACTGTATACTTACATCTAGTGCCTATAAATTTCATACAAATTAAATATTGGTACTTTTTCCCTTGACAAAACATTATTCCCCACAAAATTACATATTGATTACATAAAATACAAGTACATCATAACTATAAAATACAGATTACACCCTCAAGAATACCTTATCCTTAACTCCTAACGCAGTTTTTTTTTTACAACCCCCCAAATCCCTTAACCCCTGATACCCATTACAATTTACTGTGTTCTGCACTAGGCTTCTTGACCATCGCCGGCCTCATCCTAGCCGTAAACCACATCTCCCTCATGGCCTGTAACTTGGTCACCCCCCATCCACACTCACTATGACCCCTCCTGGACTGTAGCGCCCAAGGACTGATGCCGAAGGGGTGGACATTTTTTCTTTTATTCTACCCCCATCTTTGCTTCGGCGTTACAATAAAAATTCAGTATTACCTACTAACAGTGATTAATACACCCCTAATGGACTACCACCCCTATATGGGTGAAAATAGCCCTGTTCCAAAAATTGGTAGATTCCCCTAAAAATAGCCCCCCAACTAAATTTAACAAACCACCGGGTTAACAAAACAAAAACAAACCATAAGCCGGTTATAACAATTAAAATTTATGATTTGCTATAATTAACTACTTTCACGGTCATGATCCGGTGAGGTCATGACCGCACTTAAACGGGGAATCTACAGTTAAACATACAAATATTACCTCAGCATCAACACAAACATTTCCTTCAATTTTCAATTTATATAAATATTTTAGTCTTTACGTTTTAATCAGTTAACATTTATTTTACAATTCCAATCACAATGAATTTAAATTCCTTGCTGACCTTTGCGTTTTAAATTAATTTAATTCCAACTCAAATTTAACTTCATTACCTCATTTGTTCAAAACAGTTTCAGTTACTTTAATTACATTGTATTCAAAATGATTCTACATTAATAAAATCATCTCACATAAATTTTAACTACATTATAATCACAATACTACGTTACTTCATTCTATTATTCACCCAACAGTTAACTCAATTTAATTACATCTTGTATTTATTTTATTTCATAATAAAATTTAAATTATTCATCAATATAAAATATTATTATTATCTCTTTCATCCTACCTGTAAACATTGGTCACACAAAACAAACAATATACAATATTAAGTTTTATTTACATGGCTGTTCGGGGTGTGCCGGGAGTACAAGCGCTCCTGTATGCCAATGACCTTATCATCTGGGCAACTAGCAGCCGTATCATGGGTCTTGAAGCAACTATTAATAGTGCACTTGTTAAACTAGAAGAGTGGGCCAAACTAAATGCTATGACGGTAAATACCACCAAGACGACATACCAACTTTTCTCTCTATCAACAAGGCGGCCTACGGTCAATCTGCGCTACTGTGGATCGGAACTCGAAGAATACCTGGTCTAAATACCTGGGTGTTAATATAGACACCAGAATGACGTGGAAGCACCATATAGAACAGTCCGCGAACAGTGCGTCTAGGCGCTGCCGGCTACTTAAACGACTCACTGCGACTACATGGGGAGCAAATCAAGATATTCTGACAACTGCGTATAAGAGCTACATTCGGCCGCTATTGGAATATGGCGCAGAAGCAACTATTACTGCCTCCAATGCAGCATGCCAGAAACTGCACTTGGTCCAAAATGCGGCCCTTAGAACGATAACTGGTGCACCGAAATCAACTCCTATACTTGCCATGGAGTCACAACTGCAAGTCGAACCTATCCAAGTAAGACGGGAAAATATGTGCCTCATATCCTGGGAGAGATGTAAAAGAGCCTACCAACAACGGTGGAATAACTATAAAACAGCGGCAGAAAGGCTGAAAACTCAGAAATGCCCGATTGCGATCTGTGAAGAACTCCAACGCAAATATGACATTCAACCAAATGAGGCAGCACCATTTATACGTCGCCGTGAATTCTTTAGCCAACTCCCAAATGCTAACTTGAAACTCGTCGACCATAATAAGACAAAAACAGAGTCGAATGAAGCCGAGCTTCGTCAAGCAGCCTTACACACTGTACAAAAACGTTTTCCCGCTGAGCAGTGGATATGAATCTACACAGACGGATCCTCTATACCATCTACAGGGGCTGGTTTCTACAGCTCTCTATTTGAAGGCCACCTCGCTGTAGGAGGCCGCCTAAGCAACTATGACGGAGAGGTAGCAGCCATAAAAGCAGCATCTATTGAGCTTGCCAAGATCTCACCACCTAACAAAGCCGTCTTCCTCATAGACTCCACTGCAGCGATTCAAAACGTGACCTCAAATGGTGACACAAACTGTTCCCTGACAATTGAGTGTAGGCGAGAACTGCAGAACCTTGTACAATTAGGCTGGCAGATTGAACTGAAATGGGTACCCAGCCATGTCAACATCATGGGAAATTAAAAAGCCGACATCCTCGCCAAAATGGGCACAGCATTGCCTCAGCCGGAGACCCCCAGCTCATATGCATCTGCGAAAGCAAGAATAAACTGCTCAATAAGCCTATTGCTAAAAGAAAAACAATTAAGTGCCTGTGTGGGAAAAAGATGGGCAACATTGGTTACGGATGGCCTCATCAACAGAACTCTACCCCGAGCAACTACTGATGCTCTTTTTAGAACTACAACCGGTCATGACTACCTGGCCTCCCACCTGCACCGCATCGGCGTGTTGTCGTCTCCTGAATGTGTTCTCTGTGGATACGCTTCCATGAATGCGGATCACCTAATTACATGTCCAGCCTTGCTCTCAGACACGCAAGTCCAAGACGAAGATGATTCGGCAAGGCTCTCACGTCTCTACTGGTCAGCGCGCCGCCTAATGGCCCAACAGCCAAGGGTGGGCGTTGGCTAGTAAGTAAGTAAGTAGTTTTATTTACAGTACCAAGCCACTTGTATGACAATCAAATAAACTATGTTACTCACTGTCAGAGGCTTAATTCTTATACTTGCGATGTTATACTATACTCAACATGTTTCATGTTGCTACGACAGCACAGAACAATCTACGCGTTTATCGAATGCGCCAGAAAGATCTCGACGTAAGCGTGTGGTGTACGTGCTACTAAACGCATTTTGCGAGAATTTTCTCGACTGTGCCAGGCTCCGCTCGGACTGTGTCAAGGCCGTAGCAATTACGTAGTTCGCGAGAGATAAGACGCAGTTTGGAAGCTTCTGGTGTGTGAGCGTAACTATAAATACATCGCGTCGCGGCCTTAGTTTTGAGTTCAATGCGAGATTTTTGACCGTGCGGTTCGAGAGTATTAGTGCGATATATTTTACAGAGCGGTTCGGGTTATTACGGTGTACGTTCAAGTAGTTATTAGTGAAGTGTTGCGTTTATATTCGGACGGTATAATCGTAATACAGTTGAGTTTTAATATTAGTGGACATTTTATTGCGTATGAACAATTTCATTTGATTTGTTGTAGACACTGTGTTGTTAATTACGAACTGTTTTACTATAACAATTAAAGGTGTGATTAGTGACTTAATTGGTGTCTTGTACTTATTTTGTTTCCACTGTACCTACGACGATCGAGTAGACAGTCGTAACAGTGGTGTCAGAAGTGGGATGGAACGGTTAACAGTGGAAACAGTGGATACTTTGTACAAGACGAGTGTAATTCGTAATTAATCGAAAAACAATGGATGCCAGTCAGATGATGGAAAATTTACAGGCGCTGCTGTTGCAGACAGAAAAACGACAAGACGAGAAAGCGGAAGCGAGACAGAAAACTCTCCTGCTAGAGACAGAGGAACGTCAGAAAGCACTAATGCTAGAAACAGAAAAAAGACAAAAAGATAAAACGGAAGCTCTCTTTGAAACTATGCAGAAACAGTTGCAAGAACATAGTACCGCAGAATTGGGTCTCCTACGAGGTGAGCTTAATAAACAAGTTAATAAAATATCGGAGGTACAAGAATCAATTACATTAAAAATAGCTGAAGTAGAAAAATCTGTCTCGAGTGTTGAAGAATCGATGTCTACAAAAATATCTGAAGTAGAAAAATCTGTCTTGACTGTGGAAGAAACTATGTCAACAAAAATATCTGCAGTAGAAAACTCGATTACAAATATAAAAGAGCAGATTAAAAATGAAGTCGAGCAGTGTCTGAAATTACAACCAAAACAACTTTGTGAACAGACTGTACCAATGATAAAGACAGAAAAAGACGCAGAAAATAAGTCAATAGAGAAAGTAACTTTGCCTTCAGTAGGGACAGTTCATGTCAAAGCTCCAAACTTTGACGGAAGCAGTCACTGGGCAACGTATCTCCGCCAATTTGAAGCTGCTGCATGCGCAAATAATTGGACAGAGAAAGATAAGGCAGTCTCACTCGTTCTCGCATTAAAAGGACCCGCGGCAGAATTACTACAGAAAGTGCCACCTGACAGCCAGAACATCTATGCCGAGTTGATAAAAGCTCTACAATTACGGTATGGTGATAAACATTTGCGAGATGTGTACTGCACCCAGTTGAGAGCAAGGCGACAGCATTCCGGAGAAAGTCTTCAAGAGTTTGAAGCAAGTATCGACAGACTAATTAGACTGGCCTATCCCGAAGCGCCAGAAGATTTTCGAACGCGTTTTGCGATGCACACATTTACTGCCGGTGTCCGAGATAACGAACTACAGCAAGTGTTACGAATGGCAAGACACCAGAACAGTGCGGACGCCCTGGTACATGCTTTGCAATTTGAGGCCGCCAAATCAGCGTCTGGTTGGACAAGTCATAAAGTGCGCGCGCTAAAAGATCGCGACGGCACAGACGATGAGGAAGAAGAACAAGGAACAGAGACTCGACGGTCGGCGCCACAGAATAAAATAAGAAAGGATGGAAGACCGAAGTGTTATAGATGTGGGAAACCTGGACATCTACAACGAGATTGTCGGGTTAGAATTCAGCAGCAGGGAAACGAGCAGTAGTCGGTACAACTGGGCGTGTGCCCACTAACTGGAGGAACGAAGCCCCTAGACAATACGCAATTTCTACACTTCAGAAAAACAGCGGGAGCTTGGTAGTTACCGGATTTGTTCAAGAAAGGCCAACCTCGATTACAGTTGACACAGGCGCAACAGTTTCTATTGTGCGCCCCGACGTGGTGAAAGATCTCAAGCCAATCTGGTGCTCTTGCAGCTTGCGAACAGCTACTGGACGGCCTGTAAAAGTGTATGGAAAAGTGGAGATACACCTACGCCTCGGTAGACTTGAGTTTAATCATCAAGTACTTGTTGCAGACATTGTGGATGAAGCAATTCTTGGTGTGGACGTTATGAACGCATACGGATTTATAGTCGACTTCAAAAACAATGTCTTGAGAATCGGAGGCGAAGAGGTAATGCTATCAACAATGACGACAGCAGAAAAATCGACTGACGTCATAAACCAAGTGGCCGTAACTGTTCCGCCAAACTCCGAAAAGATCATCATGGTTAGAACTGCGGTAGATACTAGGGGCAATCAGTGCTCTATATTCGAACCCCAGGTAGTCAGCACACCGGGCATACTAATTGCCAGAAGTTTAGTAAAACCTGACGAAACCGGAAATGTACCTATTAGAGTGGCGAATATTTTGGATCAAGCTATCACTTTACAAAGCAATACGCTCCTAGGCAAATTGACTCCTGTGGCCTGGGTAGCCGGAATAACGCAACGAAGACCCAGTTCGTCGGATACTTCTAAATTACCAGAGGAACTGCAAGAATTATTGAACAGATCTTCTAACGACCTCTCAAGTGGTGAGGTAAAAGAACTCGGACAGTTTTTACATGAATTCCAAGATTGTTTTGCAGTTCGGGGACAGTCACTGGGAAGAACCTCTCTTGTGCAACATCGCATCAATACCGGGGACACAACACCGATACGCCAACCTCCTCGAAGGCCTCCATTATCTAAACAAGAGGAGATGTCTCGGTTAGTACAGGTATAACCTCTTCTCTTGAGTTATAACTTAGGGAACCAGTAATAATTGGATGTGCCAATTATACAGGCTGCCTTCGTTGTGAAGCACTGAAAATAATCACAACAAATAAAACAATTTATAGCAGGATATTAGGAAGGGGAGACTGTTGATTTATGCACTCAGTTTACTCGGTACTCAGATGACATCTCTTTATTACATTTGGTGATTAAGTTCTCTATTGAAAGTTCTCAAACAATATAGTTTACTATATGATTAAATATATAAATTACTCCTTTACAAAGGGGCCTCAAAATATGATGTACATCCTTTGTTATTAATTCCACGGATCCGGGACTAAATATATTTAATGAATAATGGTCACCTTGCCATGTACAATATTGAAACTCTAACCATTTGAAGAATGGTATTTTATTAATCTTCTAAAACAACAAAACTTTTAGTTGAAACTTTACCTTTGTGCTATAACTAGTGGTATTAGATTTTAGACTACATGTTACCTAAAATGTCAGTTTTCTAAAGTCTTTAATGTTATTACATTTAAAGCATAAGTTTTAAAGTCTTTAATATGATAATTTAAATTGTCTTTTGGGGTTTATAATTTTGTAACTCTTGACCATGGAAGACAAGCCTCCATGTCACCTGTGTGTTTCCTGAAGTTGCTGCAGAATTAGTTCTTCGGTCCTCCTGATGTTTCTTGAAGTTCAGTCGTTACCTTATCATACTGTGACGGTGAAGTTCTAGAAGTATGTCAAATCCTTCCTGGTGTGGTACATTCATCTCAGGCAACTGTAGTTATTCTTAGTAATTCTTGTAGTTAGAATACATAGATAGAAAGTTTGTTTCACTGTTATACACTTCACATGATTATAGATTAGTTGACTATCACCTTCTTGGTTGTAAAACTGTATAAATTACATAGTCCGTTATTTTATAATATAGAGAGATGTCATCACCACACAAATTTACTTATTTAAATAGTCATTGAATCAAGCCTTTCACATTTTTTATATATACGTAGCGAAACAACGCTTTACGCTGCTTACGGCGTGCGCGCTCCATTGCAAGTGGCAGAAATAGTTAAGGGGAAGAGTAGTAATCTCAAGACAATTACTAGGCAACATAAAAGTAGTTCCTTGTTTCTAATTTAATTAAAGGACTAAAGTTTGATTAAATTATTAACTATAGATATTCTTAGTTACAGAAGTTATCAAAGTACGTAACAATGGTCTTATTTAATTATTTAAATAATAACAAATTTACAATAATACTTAGTTTATTTAGGGGTCAGAAAACAAGTTAATTCTGGTCAGCGCTTGTTTATGCAGGATAAATTAATAAGCTTTACCCTTTCTGTACAATTCCATTCCCTTTTAATTTTATTATTAGACTTATATTAAATATTATTATTATTAAATGATTGCCATAAGATTTAGTTTACAATGTGAGATTTTATTAAGAATTTAACATTTCTCCGCTTATATATTATCAACTTAAATAATTAACATATTTTTTATTAATGAAATCGTCACATACTCCGCCGCTTAAGCCACAGACTCCGGTTTATTTTATTTTTTTTAATATACCGGGAGTATGTTTAGGGATTTCCGTGTGTAATTTCTCTCATTATTATTATTAGTACACGGTTTGTTTTTTCTAATTCTCTTTAAATGATCTAGTTCTCATTTAAATGATCGCCTTCGTGAAATTCCCTTTATCTCACTTCTTACAGTACTAACTTATAATACTAATTTCCCTAATTCCAGTAACTCACAATATCATGGCCCGACTGACATCAGCTTACTCTAACTCTACAAGTTAGCTTTCAGCATTCATTAATGATCTCTTGGCACCTTTCTGCCTCATCATTATCCTTTTCAGCCGGCGCCGGTGTGACTTGTTACTTTACATGTATATAATTCTTTCTTGATTATATACCATAGACTTACTTCTAAAATAATCTAAAGAGGATCCCATACTCCACTCTAGATTATAGTTACTTGAGAGAAGCGGAATTTCACGAAGATAATTCTCTTTTATCTCTTTAACAATTACCAAACAAACTATGCGGAAGGGGAGACACTTTACACTTTTCATTGTCATACACAGGGGTGGTATTCATTGTTTAGGGAGGCTACCGTTTATACAATAGAGAGAGGGTGGCTGCTTACTACTATTACCGAACACGCTTTATTTCCACTGACTGGCCACCACTGCGGTGTCTACACTATTCAACTATACTTCTTTTATTATTATTCGCTTTCTCTTAATTACTGCTACACGTTACATAAATTTAGTTTACTCAAGATTTATTCAGCCTTATTATTCAAGCAATTATTATTCACTTATTATTACTTTGGGGTTTTTTAAAAACTACTTAGAAATATTTCCTATCGACTTACCATATTTATTTAGGACACTTTATTTACTTTGTTTTTTTTATTTGGCTCAGTTAACAAGTTTACCGTTTTGGGACATGGGGTTTAATATTTTATCTAACAAGGGAGGGTTAACTGAGTCATTTATTCATTTGAAATTTAAGTCACAACATTATTTGCTCTACTATACTACACAATTATTTCCTAAACACTTTTGTACATGGTAAACATTTATTAACAGAGATTATTAACATTTGTATTAGTTTCTATTTAAACGATCAGCTGTTACGCTGGAAAGTAGGTCAGACTAGTTTTAAACAATGGCATTGTTTTGCTTACAAAGGGGGACTCAACTAGAGGGTGAATGCATTGTCTAACTCAACTTAGGGGGAAGACCAACTATGACAATTTTAAACAAATGGCAACAGGAAACTTACATGTCCGAGATTGTCGTGAATGTGGCACGTTTATGAATGGGACTTTTAACAAGTACCTACATGGTTTGTTTACATGGGATTATATGTTAATATTACTTTACACATATTATATTTACAAATAAATTTACCTATACTATATTACTATAATATTAATTATTATTTTTATCTTATTTAAAACTCTGACACATATCGAAATACATGAGTGAATAGATCAACAGCTTTTTGTGCGTGGGATATCGGGACGCAATTACTTCTTTCTTTTCTCTTACGCAAAATTAGCAAATTAGCAAAATAAGCAAATTACAGCAGAATAGCAGCAGTAGCAGAGTGGCGCAATTTATTACCTCTTCTCTTGAGTTATAACTTAGGGAACCAGTAATAATTGGATGTGCCAATTATACAGGCTGCCTTCATTGTGAAGCACTGAAAATAATCACAACAAATAAAACAATTTATAGCAGGATATTAGGAAGGGGAGACTGTTGATTTATGCACTCAGTTTACTCGGTACTCAGATGACATCTCTTTATTACATTTGGTGATTAAGTTCTCTATTGAAAGTTCTCAAACAATATAGTTTACTATATGATTAAATATATAAATTACTCCTTTACAAAGGGGCCTCAAAATATGATGTACATCCTTTTTTATTAATTCCACGGATCCGGGACTAAATATATTAAATGAATAATGGTCACCTTGCCATGTACAATATTGAAACTCTAACCATTTGAAGAATGGTATTTTATTAATCTTCTAAAACAACAAAACTTTTAGTTGAAACTTTACCTTTGTGCTATAACTAGTGGTATTAGATTTTAGACTACATGTTACCTAAAATGTCAGTTTTCTAAAGTCTTTAATGTTATTACATTTAAAGCATAAGTTTTAAAGTCTTTAATATGATAATTTAAATTGTCTTTTGGGGTTTATAATTTTGTAACTCTTAACCATGGAAGACAAGCCTCCATGTCACCTGTGTGTTTCCTGAAGTTGCTGCAGAATTAGTTCTTCGGTCCTCCTGATGTTTCTTGAAGTTCAGTCGTTACCTTATCATACTGTGACGGTGAAGTTCTAGAAGTATGTCAAATCCTTCCTGGTGTGGTACATTCATCTCAGGCGACTGTAGTTATTCTTAGTAATTCTTGTAGTTAGAATACATAGATAGAAAGTTTGTTTCACTGTTATACACTTCACATGATTATAGATTAGTTGACTATCACCTTCTTGGTTGTAAAACTGTATAAATTACATAGTCCGTTATTTTATAATATAGAGAGATGTCATCACCACACAAATTTACTTATTTAAATAGTCATTGAATCAAGCCTTTCACATTTTTGATATATACGTAGCGAAACAACGCTTTACGCTGCTTACGGCGTGCGCGCTCCATTGCAAGTGGCAGAAATAGTTAAGGGGAAGAGTAGTAATCTCAAGACAATTACTAGGCAACATAAAAGTAGTTCCTTGTTTCTAATTTAATTAAAGGACTAAAGTTTGATTAAATTATTAACTATAGATATTCTTAGTTACAGAAGTTATCAAAGTACGTAACAATGGTCTTATTTAGTTATTTAAATAATAACAAATTTACAATAATACTTAGTTTATTTAGGGGTCAGAAAACAAGTTAATTCTGGTCAGCGCCTGTTTATGCAGGATAAATTAATAAACTTTACCCTTTCTGTACAATTCCATTCCCTTTTAATTTTATTATTAGACTTATATTAAATATTATTATTATTAAATGATTGCCATAAGATTTAGTTTACAATGTGAGATTTTATTAAGAATTTAACATTTCTCCGCTTATATATTATCAACTTAAATAATTAACATATTTTTTATTAATGAAATCGTCACACAGGACATGTTGACAGAGGGAGTAATTGAACCTTCGTCAAGTGCTTGGTCTTCCCCTGTAGTGCTGGTAGCGAAGAAGGATGGTGGATTGCGTTTCTGCGTAGACTACCGGAGGTTAAATGACGTTACAAAGAAAGACTGCTATCCATTACCTCGCGTTGACGATACACTCGACACGTTGTCCGGAGCACAGTGGTTTTCCACATTGGACCTGAAGAGTGGATATTGGCAAGTGGGTCTTCATCAAGAAGACAAGGAAAAGACCGCTTTCTCGACCCCAAGTGGCTTATTCCAATTTAACGTCATGCCATTTGGACTCTGTAATGCACCGGCAACATTTGAGAGATTGATGGACCTGATACTCCGAGGCCTGACGTGGAAAACTTGCCTTGTTTACTTAGACGATGTCATAGTGATCGGGAAGACTTTCGAAGATCACTTGGAAAACCTTAAGGAAGTTCTAACTAGAATTCACGGTGCACAACTGAAGCTGAGCCCGAAGAAGTGTTCTCTATTCCAGAAGGAAGTACAGTATTTGGGCCATCTGGTTTCGGCAGCGGGCGTTAGCATGGATCCTAATAAAGTAGACACCATAAGAGACTGGCCAGTTCCGAAGAATAAACACGAAGTTCGGAGTTTCCTGGGGTTATGCTCATATTACCGATGTTTTGTGAAAGGCTTCGCTACTATTGCTAAACCACTACATGAGCTAATGGAAAATAAACGAAACTTCCAATGGTCGAGAGAGTGTGAACAAGCATTTAGAACGTTGAAGATTGCATTATGTTCGCAGCCAATTCTCGCTTTTCCAGCTTCCGAAGGGAAGTACATCGTAGACACAGACACAAGCAATGGTCTAGGAGCAGTTTTGTCTCAAGTGCAGAACAGTGAAGAACGAGTAATAGCGTATTACAGCAAGACGCTTTCTAAACCAGAGAGAAATTATTGTGTTACAAGAAGAGAGTTGTTGGCAATTGTCAGAGCTTTGGAGCACTTCCATAAATACCTCTATGGGAGAGAGTTTTCACTACGTACCGACCATGCTGCACTTGCATGGCTCTTGAGATTTAAAAATCCGGAAGGACAGTTGGCAAGGTGGCTCGAACGTCTGCAAGAGTACAACTTCAAGGTACAACATCGGCGGGGGCGCCTGCACGGTAATGCAGATGGCTTATCACGAAGACCGTGCCCGGAAGACTGCCGACATTGCCACAGAAAGGAAGAACAAAACTCAAGCGAACATGTTCAAGCCATCACTGTAGATTTCCTGGCTGATGGCTGGACAACACAAGACTGTCGACAAGAACAGATGACTGATGAAGACATTGGACCAATCTTGACAGCAAAAGAGGAAGGTAGCGATAATGAAAGAACAAGATATCTGCCATGGTTCCGAAGTGCTGAAGGGCTACTGGGCACAATGGGAATCTCTCACCTTAGAAAACGGATTGCTGAAAAGGGCTTGGGAAAGTGCAGATGGACGAGACGTGGTCATGCAGTTGATAGTTCCCCGAAGTAAAGTGCAGTCTGTTTTGAAGGAGATGCATGATGGAACATCTGGAGGCCATCTTGGCGTTAACAAAACCCTTGACAAAATACGGAAGCGATTCTATTGGCTTCATCTTCGCCACGACGTAGAGGAATGGGTTCGGACGTGTGAAATATGTGCTGCAAGCAAGGGCCCACAAACCAGAAGCAGGGGAAAAATGAGACAGTATAACGTTGGACAACCTTTCGAGAGAATTGCCATAGACATTGCTGGACCATTCCCAGTTACTGACGATGGAAACCGGTACATCATGGTTGTAGGTGACTACTTTACTAAGTGGGTGGAAGCATACGCAATTCCAAATCAGGAGGTTACCACGGTGGCAAAGCAGTTAGTTCACAACTTCTGTTGCCGTTATGGAGCCCCTATGGAAATCCATACGGATCGAGGGAGAAATTTCGAATCAGGAGTGTTTAAAGAATTATGCCGTCTACTGGGAATTCGAAAGACCAGGACAACGCCTCTGCATCCTCAGTCGGACGGGATGGTTGAGAGATTCAACAGGACACTTGAGCAGCATCTTTCGAAAGTTGTTGACGAGAACCAAACAGACTGGGACCAACGTATACCACTATTCCTTATGGCGTATAGGTCATCAGTACATGACACAACCGGCATGACGCCAGCAAAATTGGTGTTTGGGCGGGAGATTCGTCTTCCTGGGGACTTGATGTTTGGATCACCTGAGACTCAGTCCCAAGAGCCAAAGAACTATTCCTCGCAATTAGAAAACCAACTGCGAGAAATGAATCGCTTGGTAAGAGGACGGCTCAAGATTGCCAGTGATAAAATGAAAACTCGGTATGACATTCGCAGCAATAGTGTGGGTTTCCAAGAAGGAGATCAGGTCTGGTTGTTCAATCCAAAGCGCCGTCGTGGTCGCTCACCTAAGCTTCAGTCTAACTGGGAAGGACCCTACACTGTAAAAAAAAGGATTAACGATGTTGTTTATCGGATTCAACAGGAAGGACAGCGAAAGTTCAAGGTCGTCCACCTAGATCGCCTGGCTAAATACAAATTTAGAGACGCTTTGCCAGTTCGGGACGAACAGGCTTAAGGAGGGGGCAGTGCTACGACAGCACAGAACAATCTACGCGTATATCGAATGCGCCAGAAAGATCTCGACGTAAGCGTGTGGTGTACGTGCTACTAAACGCATTTTGCGAGAATTTTCTCGACTGTGCCAGGCTCCGCTCGGACTGTGTCAAGGCCGTAGCAATTTACGTAGTTCGCGAGAGATAAGACGCAGTTTGGAAGCTTCTGGTGTGTGAGCGTAACTATAAATACATCGCGTCGCGGCCTTAGTTTTGAGTTCAATGCGAGATTTTTGACTGTGCGGTTCGAGAGTATTAGTGCGATATATTTTACAGAGCGGTTCGGGTTATTACGGTGTACGTTCAAGTAGTTATTAGTAAGTGTTGCGTTTATATTCGGACGGTATAATCGTAATACAGCTGAGTTTTAATATTAGTGGACATTTTATTGCGTATGAACAATTTCATTTGATTTGTTTTAGACACTGTGTTGTTAATTACGAACTGTTTTACTATAACAATTAAAGGTGTGATTAGTGACTTAATTGGTGTCTTGTACTTATTTTGTTTCCACTGTACCTACGACGATCGAGTAGACCGTCGTAACACTATACTCAACATGTTTCGGGACAGCTTGTCCCATCTTCAGGAATAAAACACATACTCTTCAACCTCAATTGAGGATGAATCGTCAAAGATTATAAAATATCAAAATCCAAAACACACATTGAATAAATTAATGAAACTACAACAGTAAGCGCACGTGTAGGCTTCAAGGTGCACACCTCACGCCGGCTGAATGCGCGCTAAGTAAAATCACTCATCGCTCGAAAGATGTCGCAGTGCAGTATCATATAAAACATTCGACTTAAAGTTTAGTTGATCGTTCAAAACAAATGGCCTGGTGTCACTATTATTATAAGCTTTGTAAATCTCGAATTCTTCGAGAGCGTTCATATACTGTCCCTCATTGCAAATATGGAGGGGGACTAAGTTAGTCTTAAAATCAGTATAGCCGTGATTTTCATCGACAAGATGTTTAGCAAAACTAGATTTAATGTTTTCAAGGGCACGATAACTGGTGGGTGGCCTATGTTCAACGAACCTTTTTAAAAAAGTCTGTCCCACATAAAATGCGTCACAATCATCGCACATCAATTTGTATACCCCCGTTTTCTTCTCGAGGGCTGTAGGTTCATGAATGCGCAAGATATTTAAAATGTTATTAGTTGTTCTGTAGGCAGCGATAAGATTGCCATTATTTTTCAGATTAGGTACTACAATCTTGGGCATAAGGTCTGTGTAAGGAGTCAGGACATATTTATGCGTTCCCTCCCTAGGTGTTCCACGTGTGTTACTATCCTTATGTTTGTAACGTGTCAAAATTTTGGGGTATTTTATTTTTATTTCATTTTCGGGGTTTCATAAAAATATTGGGCAAGTTTTAATTCCATTGTGACAGAACACGTGGTGACTATAACAGTTTTAGAACAAAGGCAAGACGCAATATTACGTTGCGAAATCAGTTGAGGTATGTAGCCACCCTCGAATTCCACGAACTCTGCTCATGTGTGGTCATGTGCCTGTACGCACGACGCAGGTATACGCGCGCGTGGGGACGCCACGCGGATCAAACGACGCGGTCGAAAATGGCGCAGAAACGAACAGTTTGTGAGATCTATCATCCGACCTGCAGGAAACGTAGCTAAGTCCCACCCCTTCTGGTGACATCAAGCCAGCAGTGCCTAAATATCGTCGGCACACACTACCGAAACGACCACTATGTATCATGAACAGAGTCGGTAAACTACAACAACTCAACTGTGAACGTCGACGAAATCCGTTGGCGGTGAACACCAGCTTCCGCCCGCCCCAAGACAGACGCGGGGCAGTCTACTAGAATCTACTACAGCCATCAGACGTAGTTCGTGCAATTCGGGCCCGGTTGGTCGAGTTTTCATAAGATGTAGTTAATTCAATAATATCGCTAAGACCGACCGGGACCCGAGGAATTGACGATGTTATAAACGGGGCAGTGCAGTGACAATTCGAGAGCAGTTAATAACATAAAATGTATCCGGAACGAAAGCACGTGTTCGGTCGGCCTCGCGTATATCAAACTAACATAAAATGAAACCGGGATCCGTAAAGAATAACTATTTGTTGCTATTTTTATATAACATTTTAAAAGGGTTTTGTAAATGGTGTGCTAGAGTGCGTGAGCAAAGCCGGGCTACCTTGTAAGTAAGAATTATATTGTTAATGTAAGAGTCATGTAACCAACTCAATTTATGTTTTGTTCCTTTGTGTTTTGGATTAAGGATGTCCGTATTTAAGTAAGTAAAGTATTCATTTCTTAACAAAAATGTGTTAGACTAAGTCATTTCGTCATTACCACTTTCTCATTTCTGTGCTGCAAGATTCGTCTAAACGTTCCGGGATCTTCCGAATTATTAATTGGGTGTGGTCAGATAGCTAAATTGTCCCTTTTATTTAAGGTGGAGTATAAAGGTTTTCGATATTTTAACCTATAAAAAATAATCGTGGCGACCTTGGTCTTCTGAGAGAAATTTAATGCGGTAAGTAGTTGCGAAAGCTTGCAGGTAAGTTCTGGCAGTATATTTTATGTATTAATATATTTCGGCTTCTTTTATATTGTCACATGTTTCTTACGTTTTCTGAGGATGCTGTCTATCAGTGATTCCTTGTAACCGTTAGAGGACGCGATGTGTTTAATGATACTCAACTCGTTATAGTAATCATGCAAGCTAAGGGGTACTGACAAGAGACGGCTGATCATACTATGAAAGGCGGCCATCTTATGAGTCACCGGATGATGGGATGTAGCATGAATAACGATATCAGTAGCAGTAGGCTTCCTGTATATACCAAACTGAATCTTATTTCCATGCCTACTGACAGTAAGATCCAAGAAGTTTAATTTACCGTTATCTTCGATTTCTAGCGTAAACTTCATATTGTCATTGATGCTATTCAGATAATTGTGTAAAATGTCAATCTGACGGTGTGTGCCATTGTAAATCATAAATGTATCGTCAACGTAATGTCCATAAAACACTATGTTAGATTCAAATCTATTAGAAAATATAAAAGAATTTTCAAAATAATTTAAGTAGACGTCGGCCAAAAGGCCTGATAATGGGGATCCCATTGCCAAACCATCGAGTTGGCTGTAGAATTCCTTGTTATGTGTAAAGTAATTTTGATTGAGAAGTAAGTCTAAAAGGTCCATCAACTCCATAATATATTCAGCGCATTTTTTCGTGTTAACAAGGTTATTCCTAAGGACCCTGAGGGTGTCAATAACTGGAACATTAGTGTATAAGTTGACGATGTCAAACGAAGCCAACTTGTAGTGAGGCTCAAATCTTTTATTTTATTAATGAAATCTGTGTTGTTAGCAACGCTACGATTATTGGTCAGGCTCAAATTTTGTTTAAGTACACTTACCAGTTTTTAGGCCGTTTTGTATCCCGGTGCAGTGGTGAAGTTGACTAACGGTCTTATTGGAAAGTCAACCTTGTGGATTTTCAGTAACTCTGTCAATACCGGTGCTCTAGGTTTTAAAGACCTCCTAGTGTGCTCATCAAATAGGTATACACATTTGTTCAAATCCTGGTTTAGTTTTTGGACATATTTATCAGTGGGATCCGCGTTTAATTTCTTTATGTTATTATTAGCGATGAAGTCATTGACCCTGTCATTATAATCTTTTATATCCATGATGACCACAGTATTGCCCTTGTCAGCCTCAGTGATGAAGGGTTGGTTATCAATGAGTTTCTGTTTTATACCCGCTAGGATCCTAAGTTCCTCGTTATATTTGCTAAACGTATTCGAAACGTGGGGACAATTCCCAGATTCCCGATTATTGATATATTTATTAAGTTTATTGTTAATCAAGAAATGCGCCTCGTCCCAGCTGCATTGGTTATCAATTGCTTTAATCATCGTTTCGGCACATATAACATCATTAATAGTCTACTATTATCATGGCATGTATTGGATTTATACTTCAGTAAGTTATATTTCAAACCTTTACACAACAAACCAGTTTCAGCGTCAGTCAACTCAATTGAAGTTAGATTCCGTAGTCGTTCGTGAAACTTGTGTTTACAGTTATCATTAGTGACAGTCGATATCTGCTTATTTACTAGTCTACGACTGTGTCCATTTGTTTACTACGTAACTGATGAACGATATGCGTCACGTCTTTATTTATGAAATCAAGGTAAAGGTCTAATGTAGCAGGATGTATATTGTTCAACATGTTAACATACACCTTTTTTGCAATTTTGTTATTATTTATTTTAATAATCGTAATTAACATTGTACTCACCGTGCATCCGGTATGAACACATGGTTTTACCATCAACACTAATTTTATCAATCGGGTCCAGGGCTTCGTTGAACGAAAAGCAGAGACAGTCGGGCTTTCGAAATAATAATTTAAACAGCATTGAGTTAATCAAACTTGTGGTTTTATTTAGATTGGCAAATATCAATTTTCAATAAACAAAATGGAGTCACCTCCTCTACATGATAATTTAACAAAATGGCGTCGCTACTACTTCCGCCTTCTAAGCATATCAACATCTCATTTTAATATTAAATTATCTCTTGTATTACCTTCATACAAGATCATTTTATTAAACTGCAGTGTTAACTTTAAATTTACTTATTACGTTTACTTATGTTGAAAACACAAACACAAACCAACACTTCAGAATATGGTTTAGATGCCGGCATTCCTTCACATTCACATGCTCATTTTTACATATCATACATTGATTATTGGTACATGGTTAATTAATTAAAATTTGTTGAGCTCATTCATGATTACTATAATTTTGAATTTTGAAACTTCCCTGCAATGTCGTGGTAAATGTTGCTCCTCAGGCGATTTCCATACTTGGTGGCAGATGTTGGCCTAACTTACAATTTGTCTGTGTCTGAGTGCACTGAATTTAACTTACTTCATTGTTTAACTGTTCACTGGTTTAATTACATTTTCTGATTACATTTTGTAATTTTAAAGCACCACTACTAGCGTTAACTTGCCAGCCAACAATTGAACGTGTATACACTCTCACTGGTATATGTATGAAGACTGGGCACTGACCATACGCAATTTCTACGTATGTGTGTGTGTCATGTCGTCACCGTCTTTTGTTTCATCCGTCTGATGCCTTTGTTTTGCGTCACACTCATGACGTTTTTACTGGTTTTCTCCGTCTCATCATTGTTTTTTCCATTGGTTGCGTATAGCGTATACTGTATGCGGCCGAATGCACGTAGGCCATGACCTTGGAGCCAGTCTACACTGATGAAACTGCGTCGTATTGTTAATTATTGGGAGATTTGCCCTAACCATGTTTTTATATTTAAAAATACCATAAATTTACAATAAAATATTTCCTGGTACCATAATTTCTAAGACGGACGTTTGGTACCGTCACAAACCCCCCTCAATGAGAGGTCTTATGCCGAAGCATAAAAACTCATTGACTCATTCACACTTCCTAAAGGGATCAGCCCAGATATGTTGCCACAACCCCCTGTAGTGTTTACATAGAAAAATTTAATCACTAACCCTTGGTCCAATGATGGTGACCGTACCTGCCTGACCTTACTGGACTTCTCCGGAGAGATCCCAACACCGTAAGGCCATTTGGCACTTAATGCTCCTGCTCTGACGCCTCGGCCAGCTCAGGACCGCCGTCACGACACCATCAAACGCTGAAACATTAAATACAAAAATTTAAAATAGTGGCCTTATATACTCCCATATCCACAACTGATATGTCTCCCCTTAGCTGCATTGGTTTGTGTTTAGAGGCATTGGTTTGCTTAACTTAAAAATTCTTTCATAATAAAACGAACAAGATTTAGAATAGAAAATCCATTTCCCTTTTCACATTCCTATATTTCTCAAAGCTTTCTGACTCCCGTCAAGGTTACTTTACTCTCTTCACCACAAGAAAACATATTCTTATACTAAGCATAACACATAAAACAATTTTTTAAGTTTCAAAGCAACAACAACTATCTCTATCATATAAAATTCAACACAATTTGTTTATGGCAGACACTCTAACTTATTTAAACTTTCTTTATTCATGACTTACTCAGCTATACTGATACTCATATTTCTTTGCAACAGAATCAGAACGATATTTGCATGTTCAATAACAATATCAATACAACATAATAAAACGCTGAACATTACACACTAACATTGTTACATTTACATTAAACAATTTACATTTACACAACTTGTATCAAAACTTTATAACATTATTATTATCAACTCTCTATTAACTCTTTACCATTCTTTTATATCAACTTTTGATTATTTAACATTTAACTATTTAACATTTGTTACAATGAGATTCTATAAAAAATTTCAAGTTATTATTAACCTTTCTGTTACATCACCTTTCTACTATGAACTTTCTTTTTCTAACCTTTTCATCAATACTTATCTAGTTTGGGTGACTCTCTATTATTCACTATTATCTATATCTTATTTAGGCATTTATCTATCTAACCTTACTCACTCTTTTTTTCCTACTAAAACCAGATTTACATATTATGACACCAACCTCTCCATAACAACCCCCTTCAACATTAATTCTATTTATACTTTTCACTTCTTTAAGTGAAATTTCTATTACCTCTTTGTACTAGGATGTGTGTAGAAGACAAGGGGAAGGAAGAGGGCAGAAGACAAGGAGAAGGAAGAAGGTGGACAGGAACAAGAAATAGAAGTAATCACAAACACAGAAAAAGAAAGAGTTGAAGAGGATGCCCAAGGGGACCAACCAGATAAAGCGGTAGCCAGAGAAGAACCCAATTGGCAAGACATGATGAAATTTATTGCTGAACAATTTAGGAAACAGGAGGAAAACTTAAAGCAAACCAATGAGGAAAATAAGGAAAATTTTAGGAGACAGGAGGAAAAATTTGATAAAATAGATGGAAACTCAAGGAAACAAAATGAAATCTTGAGCGAAAAATTTGACAAAATAGATGAAAACTTTAGGAAACAGGAGGAGAACTCAAGGAAGCAAAATGAAACCTTGAGGGACAGTTTAAAACAAATTGAGAAAATAAACGAAGAAAGTTTAAAGCGGATTGAGGGTAAGATGGAGAAGTTCAATAAGGAGATATGGGAAACTTTCGGGGAGAAGTTTGAAAATGTTAATACACTTAGCCAAAAAGCAGATACATACAAGGAGGAGACAAATAAACAAATGGACCATAGTTTCAAGAATTTGGATAAACATCAGACAGCACTTCAGGAGGTATTACAGTAAGTCCGAATACAGAAGAGAGCAGGAAGGAAATAGAAATTACAGAATAATAAGGTGTAATGCCATCGGAAAATAAAAATAACCACAACAAAGAGGATAATCAATACCTGGAAAAGAAGACCAAGAAAATAAGAAAAACATGTAGAAAGAAAATAATAAATACAAGGGAAGAATGTGAGATGATTACAGGTTGATTAATTAATGTATGTAACCTTCCAATTAATGAACAGAGGGAATTAATTCAGTTTGGATATCATTTAAATATGTCGACGATTGAAGTGCATCAGAAGATATCAGTCATATCATCAAGACAGAATATATCATTAAAAAATTTGGTAAATAATCCAGAGGAAAACGGGAATGGAATGATACTAAAAATGAGTGAATATATTATGTCAGAGGAGGTACAATACCTGTTAGTTAAAAAGGAACTAACAATGACGGAAGACCGGTACTTAAATAAAGGTTTCATAGCAGAAAAGTGGGAGAGCCGGATGGTAAGAAGATTATCAAGGAGAGAATTAATTCCGAACACCCCAGTAATCCGAGAAAATGGAGTACCTGAGTTAATGGACCATGGTTAAACTAAACAATAACCAACCAGAAAAAAGGGGACTGATTTTCTGAAAACCGACCAAGCAACCCATTGGAAAAATAAAAAACCCCAAATTCAAAAAGCCTGTAAGGACAACTTACTTAATTTATTCAGAAACAATATGATTTAATAAAAAGTATGTAAGTACAACTTACTTAAAATATTTTGCAACCATTTGATTTAACAAACAACAAACCACCAAGAAAAAGAGAACAGATGATTATATAATAATTATAAATAACAGATTTAAAATGGAATAATAGGAAAAATAATATTTTTGATGGTAACAAACAGAAGAATAAATAAATAAATAAAAACAATTGATGGTAATGTGCTCAAATAAGAAGAATAACGAATAATTTATTGACTACAATGAAGCTGAAGGAGGATGATAAGTAATACCACTATAATTTAGAATTTCTCGGAATTGAAAATAATATAAGAAGAAATGATACGGAGAAAATATGTCACAAGAAGGAAAGTCAAAAGGATTTTAAAATAATGCCTATCAATAATGTTATATGCTATTAGTTAACGGAAAAGAAGAAGGAATCAAGAAGAAAAGAAATATATAATTAAATGCAAACAGCTACAGTATGAAGAATCCGAAAAGTGTTTAGTATTAGTCGCTAATCGACTACTTGTAATTTTTTTATTATAACGAATTGACCATAGAAATGTTCCGGCAATAATTTTCCTGAGCAGGGATGATGTTCCCCTGGTCTCAGAAGGTGTAAGGATGGACAGCGGAGTAATGGACCCAAAGTGGCCACCCGAACTGAACCACCGCACAGGATAGGGAAAAATGTTAGGGAAATTGAATATTTAAGGGATAATTATAAAATAGCTGAAAAGAGTGATATTAGATTCCAGAAGTATGAATGAAGAAAACAGAAGGAAGATAGCAGACAGAAGCTTAATTGAGAAAGCGAATTTATAGAAGTACATAGAAATATAAGTGTTAAAACAAGTTTTTTATGATTAGTGTGACCAGCTCTTATCAAGTAATATGTGGAAGGACCAATTCCCAGAGAAATTAAATCATTGACGAATATGACTCCAAGAGAGAGAGAGAGTTGAATATAAAATCCAGCTTATTACCATTAACCGAATAACAGGTGTATAAACAATCAGAAAGGAAGATATCATGAATAAAACGAGAATATGAAGATTGAAGAGGTCAACAATTTATTTTGAAACCAGTAAAACAAAAATAAATCTGTTCTAGTGGGGGGGCTTTGTGTAACGTTACATAACCCATGCCCAAAAAATGATAACATAATCACCCTACTCTAAAGGTCAGAAATGGGTATTATATACCCATAGATACTTATAGATTACTTTGTATTACAGAACGCTATAAACTATAACTAAGTGACATATAGGGTACAAAGTGAGATATAGTGTACAGAGTGAGAAAGTAAGTGGTTAAAAAGGAGCATCTCACAGATTTATACTGTACATGGAGGGGCAATCAATTGTAGCTGTAGACTATATTGCTACGGACAAATTCTGTATTTTGTTTGTATTATGTATAATTTGCATTGTGTAGGCCACAAAGGTCTTGTACCTAGGTATAATTTTTATGTTTAATATAATAATTGCTTAACTAAAAATGAACTTTTTCATGTGAAAACTTACTGATTTTATTGGACGCGTTTCGGCTTACGTATCCGCCTTCAGCTTTGGTAACAGACTGCCAGCATTTTGTAACGGTTGTGTGGAAGGTGAAGTGGGGGTGGTGTGTGGAGGAAGGGGATTGGCGCGGGGATTCAACGTACTGTTTGTTTTCTGTATAATTGTGTCAAAAAGTGTATGTGATTTATATTGTAATTGATCGTTGAGTATGTTGTTTGGTTGTGTTGTGTGGTGTTTATATATTTCGTATTGTTCAGTTGTGTTGAGTTTTCGACCTTTGGGTATGTAATGTAAATTTCAAGATTAGTGTCTATATTGGTGTAACTGTGGTTTTCTGTGTGTATGTGTGTGGCAAATGCGGAGTGTATATTGTTGTTGGTTAAAGCTTTTAAGTGTTCGGAATAACGGAATGAAAAAGATCTTCCCGTCTGGCCTATGTAGAAACTATTGCAGTCATTACAATTTAATTTGTAAACACCTGTTTTGTTATATTTGTCTATGTCTGTGTTTGTATTACTGATGTGTTTTTTGATGGTATTGGTTGTTCTGAATGCTATTTTGTATTTGTGTTTTCTGAATGTATTGGCGATTTTGTGTGTGTATGAGTTGTGGTATGTGAGTGTGATGTATTTATTGTGTTGTGTGTTGATGGTATTTAGTGTTTTGTTGTTTTTGTTTTTGATGCGTTTGTGTAGTATGTTTATTAAATTGGGGTTATAACTGTTTTTGATTGCTATGTATTTTATTGTGTTGAGTTCGTCGGTGTAATCTTGTTTATTTAAGGGTATTTTAGTTAGTCTATGGAGCATATGGTTGAAGGCCACATGTTTATGTTGTGTTGGGTGGTTTGATGTGTTGTGTATAACCATGTCGGTTGTGGTTGGTTTCCTGTATATTTTGTACGTGTGTGTATTGTTAGTTTTGTTAATTGTTAGGTCTAGAAAATTTATACTATTGTTTTGTTCAGTTTCCAGTGTAAATTTTAATTTGTGGTGTATAGTGTTTATGTATTTGTGGAAGTTTTCAACTTGTCTTGTGTTGCCTTTGAATAAAAGTAATATATCATCTACATATCTGTGCCAGTATATAATTTTGTTAGTGTATTTGTTGTTGTTTATTATGTGGTTCTGTTCAATGTTGTGTATATATATTTCTGCTAGTATTCCTGATATGGGGGATCCCATCGGGAGTCCTTCTGTTTGTGTGTATATTTTGTTATTGTATGTAAAGTAATTTTGTTCAGTTATTATTTTGGTAAGTGTGATGATTTCTTGTATGTGTGTTTCAGGTGTGTTGTTTTGTCTGAGTAGTTGTTCTAGTGTTTGTATGGTTTCTTTGATGGGGACATTAGTGTATAAATTGGTTATATCAAAATATGCCAGAGTTGAGTTATGTGGGATGTGTATGTGTTCAGTTTTCCTGACTAGGTCAATGTTGTTTTTGATAGATGTGTTGTTATTGAGTTTAATGTTTTCTCTGATTATTTTGTCTAGCTGTTTTGCGATTTTGTGGGAGGGGGCCTGTGTGTTGTTTATTAATGGTCTCATTGGAATGTTAGGTTTATGTATTTTTGGTAATGCATTTAGTTTAGGGGGGTTAGGTTTTATTTGTTTAAGGTATTTGGCGTTTTCTGGTTTGATTATATGTTTTGTGTTGTTTATAAATTTATTAATCTGTTTATGAAATTTTAGTGTGGGGTCTTTATTTATTTCCGTTGAAGAAACTTTCGATTTTAGTGTTTGTCCATTACGACGCTAATGTTACCTTTGTCGGCTTTTAGGATTGTTGTGTTGTGTTCAAGTAACTTGTGTTTTACATTATTAAGTATTTTTATTTCATTGTTGTGTATTTTTGGTTTTGTATGTGTGTTTTGAAGTTTTCTTTTTATGTCGTGACGTATCGGGTCTTGGTCATAAGGTGCGTGTTTTGTACAGACTGTTTCTGCATCTATGATGATGTCGCGTATGTGTTTATTGTGATTTTTGATGTTAGTTGTATTGGTATTCAAATTATGTTTCAGTCCTTTGTTTAATAAATCCATTTCATCTTTTGTGAAATTAATGTGTGCTGTATTAACTACGCGTGTGTGGAATTTGTGTGCCGGTTCAGGGATTGATTCAATTGTGCGTGTTGCAAGGTTAGTTATTTTTTTGTTGTGTCGATGTTGTATTGTCAATTTGAGTTTTTCTATGTTGTCTTGTGTGTGTTGTATTACATTTTCAAGTTCTGTGTGGTATAATATTTGTGTGAGTTTCATGTGCAAGTTATATGCCTGCCTGTTGAGTGTGTCTTTTTCATGGTATAAATAATTGATTATGTTGTTTAGGTTTATTTGTTCTAATTTCCGTTTGGTTTGAAGTGCTGTATGTGTGTTTTGTTTTATTGTAACTTGTGCGTGTGTTGGTATGATGTTGTGTTTTCGACAGGTTTTATTGAATGCTATGTGTAAGGAAGTTTTTGTTACTTGTTGCTTGGCGTTTCTGTCCTTATTGATGAAATACGCTTTATCTGCGGTATTATAGTTGTCTTGATTATTCATCTCTTCTTTCACAGCACTAACACTTAACTAAAAATGAACTTTTTCATGTGAAAACTTACTGATTTTATTGGACGCGTTTCGGCTTACGTATCCGCCTTCTTCAGCTTTGGTAACAGACTGCCAGCATTTTGTAACGGTTGTGTGGAAGGTGAAGTGGGGGTGGTGTGTGGAGGAAGGGGATTGGCGCGGGGATTCAACTTACTGTTTGTTTTCTGTATAATTGTGTCAAAAAGTGAATGTGATTTATATTGTAATTGATCGTTGAGTATGTTGTTTGGTTGTGTTGTGTGGTGTTTATATATTTCGTATTGTTCAGTTGTGTTGAGTTTTCGACCTTTGGGTATGTAATGTAAAATTTCAAGATTAGTGTCTATGTTGGTGTAACTGTGGTTTTCTGTGTGTATGTGTGTGGCAAATGCGGAGTGTATATTGTTGTTGGTTAAAGCTTTTAAGTGTTCGGAATAACGGGATGAAAAAGATCTTCCCGTCTGGCCTATGTAGAAACTATTGCAGTCATTACAATGTAATTTGTAAACACCTGTTTTGTTATATTTGTCTATGTCTGTGTTTGTATTACTGATGTGTTTTTTTATGGTATTGGTTGTTCTGAATGCTATTTTGTATTTGTGTTTTCTGAATGTATTGGCGATTTTGTGTGTGTATGAGTTGTGGTATGTGAGTGTGATGTATTTATTGTGTTGTGTGTTGATGGTATTTAGTGTTTTGTTGTTTTTGTTAATAATTGCGTTTAAATATAAGATAACCCAGGGTTAGATATAAAATAATAATAAAATAAAATAATACTATATGAGCAAAATGGCAGAGGAAAATAGTTTAGAGTAAGGATACTTTGCAAATAATAAATAAATACAATTGAAGGAAATCAAAATATTAAAGACCTATGTATAAGTTTAAGAGAAAATCGAAAGAAAAACCTTATATAAATTAAATTGGATTATAAACAAAAGTTAAAAAGGATTATTTTTCTATAAATAAGAAATAAATTTATAATAATTAAAAACAGCCTATATACTCAAAAGTATATAGATTCACCAATAAAAAATCATAAAAAGATTCTTGGTTACTAACAGTAACCAACTAACAAGATATAATTTAATTGTTAAAACGATTGAGAAGTGAACGTTTTGAAAAAAGTAATGCCTATTTAAAATTTGAAAATTTATGAATTCTTTCGGAATAAACAGTGCGAAATTTAATAAAAATTGACGAGAGATGTACACCGTCTATTAGAACTTCTGCAAGTAGCACCATCCAAGCCTTTATTTGATGAAATTTTGAGAAACTTAACGACTGGTTCCAGGCCTAGTATCTAGCACTTCGAGATTTTTGGTGAGACTGTATCCTAGTAAAAATTAACTAAATTACAAATCAACCATAACTTCTAACACTAGAAACAGCACCATACAAGTAAACACTTCAGGAAAAGAGGTGAAACAAACTTTATTAATTTTTGTTAACCAAAAAACCTTCATAACGGATCTCTGTGCGTGTTCAGCCTCCATTAAATAGCGAGGAACATAACCTGTACTCTGGCGGATAAACCCGGAACTACATACTAAAGAAAAAAAAACAAATATAATCTAATTTTTTCATGTAAAGCTTGGTATTCTATTATTCATTTCTGACCGTCTCATAACACAAAGAACTTACCATTAACCCTGGGAAATTAATAAATTAATTCTTTATTGTTTTAATATTTTATCAAGGATAAAAATATTCTGTTATACTTTCTATGTTTTACCAAATAAGATCGAACCAATGTTGTGTTGACAGGGAGAATCGATTATAACTTTTTGTATTGGGAGAAGATAAAAAAAACAGTGTATTTAATAAATAAATACCATGAATACTTTGTTATAAATAATAAAATGTGTATTATTTCTCGTAGAGGGTAGTTGTTTACAGAGTTTCAGGAGATAAAGAAGAGGACGAACAGCCGGAAAAATATTACCGACAATTGGTGTTAATTTAACCTCCAATTTGTTTGCAAACGTCAAAATCAGCTGGTTTCATGAGCGGAGAAATTTAAATTAAGTAATTGTATACTCCGGGGATAATACTTTTTGCACTCTCTCTCCTAACAACTTCGTTGAATTCTCCCAAATCACACACTCTCGATTTCTTTTTTTTTTGGTTTTATTTAAGTTAAACATAAATTATAACGCACACTGAACATTTGCAAATACAATCAATAAAGGATTAACAGTGACTCTCATTAAAGCGAGATTTTCGAGGAGAATAATAGACGAAAAGAGACTTTTCTAGGAAACGTCTATTAGACTCCGAGACAGTAAATGCGAGACGTTACAATATATAAACTTTCACAATTGAACTTACTTTCATTTATCTTTCCCAAACGTTTTGAGGTGATGTTCCTCTTCCTCAGTGGGATTAAATACTGAATGTCATTTTAACAGTATAACGGTTATGGACTGGTGTGTGTGGTGGGGGTTGATGGTGGGAGGGAATTGGCGCTGAGGTTCAAATTGTGTGTTTGGATCAATGTATCGAATAGTGTATGTGATCTATAATGTAATTGTTCATTTAATATGTTGTTTGGTTGTAGTGCGTGATCTCTTCTAATTTCAAATCACTTAATAGATTTTTATCACGACCTTCATGTCTTGAAAACAGTTGTCTTCGCCACCATCGTTTTTTAATTATTTTCTCATTTCTTTGGCCAAATAATTACAGACAGCCACAAACACTAGCAACTACTTCACTAGACATATTGCGCGTACAGATGTGGACGCTATACATTGTATCGAGACTGTCTCTACTTTGTATCTAGACTGTCTTGAGACAAAATCTACAACACAGTCTTTATACAAAGTCTAAAGACGTCTCTCAGTGTGTACTAGGCTTAATGGCCTCTGTCTGTGTATGTCCCAGTATCTCCATGGTTGGTATTGAATCCTTTCTCTTCCAATGAATGTAGGTGCAGCAAGTCTATATATAAATATAATTATTTCACTACGACTTGGAACACAAAACTTTTTATGGGTAAAAACGTAAAAGTTTTACCTTACAACCTGAACCGGTTTTCACTTTTAAAAAGCTTCTTCAGAGGTTGCCGCTGGTAGCACTGTCCTGTCTTGTTGTTGGCGACGGAATCGATTTTCGAAAGATCGATGTGTGTGTGGGGTGTGATATGTTTGAATAATGCGTGTGATTTGAATTGTCTGTTCGTTTAGGATGTCGTTTTTATTTGTTTTCGTGTGTTTGTATATTTCCAATTTTCTAGAATGTCTAGTTTTCGGCCTTTTGTGTGTACATGTAGAATGTTTATGTTATTGTCAATGTTTTTGTATGTGTGGTTTGCTTCAATGAGGTGGTTTGCAAAGGTGGATTCTGTAGTGGAGTGGAGTGCTTTTGTGTGTTCAATGTATCTTTGTTTGAAGCTACGTCCTGTCTGACCTATGTAGAATTTGTCGCAATCAGAGCAATTTAGTTTGTAAACACCAGGTAGATCGAATTTGTTTTGTGCTTTGTATGTGTGTTTTGATACCGTGTGTTCTGTTTTGTTAGTAGTTTTGTAAGCGATTCTGTATCCTGCTTTTTTGAATTTGTGGGCTACTTTTTCAGTTTGTTTGTTGATGTATGTTAGTGTTATGAATTTGTTGTTTTCTGTCTTTGTCTGTTGATTGTTTTGTGTAAGAGTTTATTGACTATTGTTCTGTCGTATCCGTTGGATTCTGCTAGATATTTTATTGTGTTTAGTTCGTCTTTGTAGTCTTTTTCATCTAGGGGGATGTTGTTAAGTCTATGTATCATGGTTCTGAAGGCAGCTAGTTTGTGTTGTGTCTATATATAAGATGATATCAAACAAAACTCCCAACACCATGATGCCCCTCGTGTTCAGTGGTGACTTAAATATTGATGTATTGAAAAAAAAATAGATGGTTATTAATACAAAAACCATATATAAATGAATACGAGTTAACTTATTTTAAACATCACCTTACCATAACCTAATCTGTGTTTGACGAGTTCACTAAATGGGGATAATGAATCAGTACGACTGTAAAAATATGGATGGTGACACTAGGTTTTTAGGTTTCTTGGGGTATATGCAGTAGGTTCTAGGGCCTTGTTTGTAAACCTAACCTTACAGCATTGTACGAAAACTGAACTGATAACACCGTTTTATTAAATTTATTTTTATTTTGCCACTTCTGTTGTTTTTACACGACAATAATAACTTAATAACAAAACTTTTAACAAAAATAATGAATACATACAATTTAATACATAAAAATGTACTTTTATAACATACATTTTTTAAAAACCAATGATATAATATAGTAAAAATTATATTTTAACATTCGTATTATTTATTCACTTATTAAATGACTTTAAGGCTTGTTACATAAGAACAGTCTGATAAGAATAGTCGGACAAAGCAAGCTTATGGCTCGTAATATAATAAATTGTGTTACTTTACTTGCTGCGCAGGATATATATAACACATATTAAAAATGCATTGTAAACAAAAAGGCAATTTATAAAAATGTATGAACATTAATTATGAAACGTTAGGTCTAACAACATGTTTAAAAACAATATAATGATGAAAATCTATTCTCCCGTTTTATTTTAATAAAGACCTTTCTAAATCGTACTCTGTTACTGAAATACTGGTTCCACATGGCCAAATTGAATTTGGACATTATGTCCACATTTGTTTAAACAACTAAACAAATGCTAATAAAATTTTAGAAACAAATAATTTGTATTAAAATTAAGACGACTTTATCTATCAATTTTTATTGTTAAATACACACAACCAAATATCAAACAAACCACCAGTTGAGAATATCTTAAGAACACATACTATTGTTTCTTCACATCAAGTCATCATTTCTAAAAGGAGGGGAGGTTACACATGGATTGCATAATACTGCAGCATTTCAAAACAGAATAATACAGCATTTACTCACATAGTTCTCCCCCTCCCACTAGGTGTTTAGCATGTGATTTGGTAACTTTGATCATGTAATTTTCTTACGCTTCCCAGAATTTATCAGAATCTATATTCTAACTACATATATTGAAAGCTGTCCATTTATTCTTTCCTCACCCTTCAGGTATTTGATGTCAAAAATGCATCAAGTAACAATGTTACAATTGAGTGTGTGTTAGTAATAATTATGAATATTATTTCCACAATCATGAACTTTGAAATCAATTTTGAAATGTTTTGTTACATAGAACAAGGTGTTCAAGTCTGCCAGTATAATTTGAATTTTTTTTTTAATGGAAGGTAGTCATAATTATATCACAAATTATTATACAGCATAAATTATAAGAGTCGTTTTAAAACAACAGGACAAATGGTGTAAAACCAGGAAAAAGACAGTTTGGAGTCAAACCAAATCTGATCAGATATTTGAGGAAACGAAAAGATTATTAAAATACTCGGGTGAAGAAAACCAGTCTTAAATAGTGTTCAATGATCAACGATACTGTACAGTCATACAGACAACCCTAAGATATACATAATGAAGATATTCATTGTTCCTACGGAGGCGTGTGGGAATAATGAATGTGCTTCATTACAAGATAATGATGTACAGAGCTCTGCAGTGGTATGGGCGTTTTCAATGGTCGCCAGAGCACAAGTGACCCAAAAGTGTATTATAATAGAACTGCCACGAAACAGAGGAAGGCTGGCACTGTAGTGGTAATATTCATGAGGAAGAGTGATAAACGATAAACAGTTGCAAGCTGCTGACTGTGAAGTCACACATTATGGAAGCTGGACAGAACCAACTCCTCGGGAGAAAAGCTGAAGAAGGAGAAGAAGACAGTTAAAGGTTTTGAATCATATAAATACACACAAGTACACTTTTTAATTTGCTAATTTACTCCACCAACCATTCTCTCTTATAAATCGTAATTCTGTATAATTGTCCTCTCCCAATTTTCAAGTGGTGAAATAATATAAAGGGGGGAAATATAAGAATAAATAGAATAGTTCATCTGTCATTATCCTTTTGATTTTAAATAAAATAGTGTTTACTAAGTAGAAGAAAGCTCAAATACTATATTCTATATTACAGCACGTAATATTTGCAGCATTTTCTTTTACAGAATGCTGTAATTTGTATTCTTTAAAATTAAAACTACAGTATATAAAGTGGTACACATTGTGCCTTACAATAAATACGTTAATTATATAAATGTTTATTACAAAATAATTTATACGCTGTAATTGGCAAACATTTTACAGTTGTAATAAATGATCTGAAAATTATTATTTAAAGTTTATAATAAACAGACAATACTGAATATAATAGTACTAATATGCCCATTATGTTACAACTCACACAAGACAGTGTAACGGTACAGAATTGTATGCAGCCCTAGTTTTAATTTTATATCATTTCAGTCAATCTTTAAAATTGTTAACTTTCACCTGTGAGGAGCCCCAGTAACCAGCAATGCACATTGTTAGCCTAAACAATTGCCCAGACGTATTGCGTAACTGCCCCAGCAGCAGGCTTTTTGTGAATCACAGTCTGCAGTTTGTCATCAGAGAGTGAACAGTAGTAAGCAGCATCAGACAGTAAAAAGTTCGTTAATTGAAAACAATGGCCTCGGGCGTGCAAGATAGGCCTAAAGCCAAAAGGGCCTATCTAACAAAAAACATAAAAAGTGTTCCCATGCAATTTATGGCAGCATGGTCAAATAATTAAAAACATAAGAGTTCGAGTCACGTACGTCGGCCGACTTTTGTTGTGAAGCTATCCGACAAAATGTTACAAAAGTGTAATTTAAAACTAAACTCAAATATGTTAAACTAAAGAAGTCGGAGTATACTGTGACAGCAAAAATATTCATAAATAACAGTTCGGAGTGATGAGTGATACCGTGAGTAACCAGTGACGGTGGTGAAGCGGTCTGGAACGCCGAGGACTGGTTAAGTACCTTTCAGAAACAACTAAATCAATTTTATAACTATACAAAATACTTACAAATACAGAGCTCTATTAACAGGGGTTTAAAAATAACAATGTAAAAAAAGAATGAAAGAGAGTGAGACAAAGTACTGGGTTATTATTAAGGTTAAGAAAATTATTATAGCCATTTAAGAATAATAATCATAAGAATTGTTTCCTTATTGTTTGATATACCGGTACTGATAACTTTATATGTTGTTTACGCTCAACAAAACAAAGAACGAAACTTTTAATCAATGTAGTAACCAACCAGCATAAAATTTGATTCGTTATTGCATAACTGTAAAACATTATATTAAATAAAATCCAAATAAGTTGTTTTAGCCAGAATAAACTGTGTTATTATATTTCGTAACGCCAACCTAAGTAACCTGTCTGCAGCTGGTTTCGTCTGAACGACCTTGGACCCCGAACTCGAAGGTAAGAGTAAGATTATATATTGGCAATAAATTAATAAAGTTACATTGGCTCCCGTAACAGTGACGCGAGTGTAGGTTACAACTTACATTCGCCAGACCTAACCAAGCTGCAGAACGGGTTATTTGGAAGTGAGGGCGTAAATAAAGTAATTTCAGAATGGAGAATGAAAACATGTCAACTGAGCCGGCCAATAAAGGCGACTCAGGAATTCAAATGAGTGAAAATAATGATGAAGTCAGCTTCACTGACAGTAATAGCCAGTTAACAGAATCAAAAATAATGAAAGATGTCGAACATCAATCGACACCTATCCAAAGTAAAAAATCTGACGATAGCTATGAAATGTTTAAAGTAATACAAGCAATGATAGAAAAACAGAGTGTGAAGTTTGATGAATTAAGTAGCAATTTCAGCGAACAGAGAGTAAAATTAAATGAATTAAGTAGCAATTTCAACACAAAATTTGACATTATAGATTGTCGGTTTGATGAAATAAATAAGCAGAATGCCAAGTTAGAAGATAATACCAATAATATTAATAAACGTCTAAATGAAATGGATGAATGTTTCAACACATTTAGAGAACGAGTGATAGGATCAGTAAATGAACAATTCAATAATCATATCATTAATGTAAACAAACAAGTGTCAGAGACAGTCAAAATACAAGTCCATGAGCAAATTCAAGTGAAAGATAATTTTGAAAGTAAAATAAATAAGTGTAACGTTGATAATGAAGTGTTGTTAGTAAATGCCAATGAGAATGAGAGAGAGTGTGAAGACAGTTTAAATGAAGAGAGTGTACAGAGGGTAGAATTTTCCCGTGATGTGGTTGTGGGTGAAGAAAATGCTTCACTAGTATTGTTGGAGGACAAAGGTTCCTCCTTAGTTTTTGTAAAAGACAAAAGGTCTTTGAATTGTTTTTGTGTATCTGGTAAAGCCAGATGTTGTAATAATGTTGTGTTGCCCTCTGTATGGAATAAGAATGTGAAATGTTGCGAGAAGTATTGTAATGAAAGTGATTATGAGAGAGAGAGAGTGGTAGAAATATTTAAGGTGAAGAGAGATTATGAAGAGTTAATGCAGAGTTTAAATAGTGAGAGAACTGGTAGAATTAAAAACATACCTTGTGTGATAAACAATGTGTATATTGATGACAAATATTTGCCTGTTAATGAACATATAGTAACAGAATATGGTAATAATAATGTAATGGTAATAACAAAAAACACTGATGGAGACTTTACAAATAATACTGATGTCGACTTGATTTATGTTAAGATAATTTTGGGGGGTAACCCTATAGATTATTGTTTTGGTACAATGGGAAAAATAAAATTTTATGGCCATACCACACAAACTAGCCATATGTTGTGTATCAATAAAATTGAAAAGTGTCATATACCGAAAAGACTAATTTTTGACGATGGAGGCTGAATCAAAAAAGCAATGTATGGACATATTAAATACTTTAATATATGGTAATGACCTTGCTGAATTCAGGTATTGATGTGTGGTATATAAGAAAATTAGTACGGAAATCTGTAAATAACCTGTATTGTGTTAATATTATTTTGCTGCAATGTACAGTATAGCTTATAGGTAACGTATGTTTGTAATATGAACAAATGGCATAATAATATTGAAGTTTATTTTGTATGATGTGTGTATATTAAAAATGTTTTAAATAATAAGTACAGCTAATTATACAATAATCTGTATAAATTGTAAGTATTTTGTATAGTTATAAAATTGATTTAGTTGTTTCTGAAAGGTACTTAACCAGTCCTCGGCGTTCCAGACCGCTTCACCACCGTCACTGGTTACTCACGGTATCACTCATCACTCCGAACTGTTATTTATGAATATTTTTGCTGTCACAGTATACCCCGACTTCTTTAGTTTAACATATTTGAGTTTAGTTTTAAATTACACTTTTGTAACATTTTGTCGGATAGCTTCACAACAAAAGTCGGCCGACGTACGTGACTTGAACTCTTATGTTTTTAATTATTTGACCATGCTGCCATAAATTGCATGGGAACACTTTTTATGTTTTTTGTAGTAACCAACCAGCATAAAATTTGATTCGTTATTGCATAACTGTAAAACATTATATTAAATAAAATCCAAATAAGTTGTTTTAGCCAGAATAAACTGTGTTATTATATTTCGTAACGCCAACCTAAGTAACCTGTCTGCAGCTGGTTTCGTCTGAACGACCTTGGACCCCGAACTCGAAGGTAAGAGTAAGATTATATATTGGCAATAAATTAATAAAGTTACAACAGATTCAAGTAAATAAACGATTAAAATAAATATAAATAAATTTTCAACATATTTATAATTTAATGCCAACAATGTTCCTATCACAAAGAAATTCTCTTTCTTAGTAAAAATTAATAACAACCTTTAAAATCCAAATCAATTTCTTATTCACACCCTAATCTCAATTAACAAAACCTGAACCAAAGATATTAAATTTATGTATCAAAAGAAAATTTATTTACGATGCATTTCATTACCATTATTTACAATGTAGTTAATGTACTTATAATAATAAAACATATTTTTTATTATTTACAATATGACTTACACATACTGATTTGTTTTAATAATAATAATAATATTACTATTAAAAATATATAAAAGACTTATATTCAAACGATTAGTTATTATGTATTGTGCATTCACAATGTTTGTATCTTACTCTCTACAGATTCACACAAATCAAATCAATACAGTACTGAAGTATAACCCTTAATGATTTGCCCTCAGAGAACTCGCCACTAATGATGAATTCCTTTCTAACATTATTCAACTCATCTTCTATCAATAAATGTTTGTGGTGACAAGATTTTAAAAATAGTGCAAACAATTCTCATATTACTATTAACAAAAAAAAAACCACCCTACAGCAACATTTTCTCTGCATACACTTAATACATATCTACAATAAATTATTAGAGAACGAGGGGATAACAGTATGAACCAACAATAAAAGTGTATATGTTCACACATAAACACGTAAATTCCTTTCAACAAGAAAAATTATACATATATATTTGTGTCCTTCCATTAAAACACATGCATACCATGTTACACATTATGATGCATAAATTATGCAACTATCATCACAAATCATGTCATTTGGTGGACAAATCCTAAAAACAGGATCATCACAATGCACTAGTATTGACGGCTCACAAAGTAACCAAATATCCCCGCAAAACTGACGACGAATGCTTCCACACAAAACCTCATCGCATTTGTTGCTTTTATTGTAGTTTATTTCAAAATTATCTTTGCTGCAATTATTTTTTCTTATTTCACATCTAATAATTGTTTGTTTAGAGTTCATTAACTTTAGGCTGGTAACTGTAGTTTCTTCCCTTTTAGAACTGAAAAAAAAAATATATATATATATTAACACAATATTAATATTGTCAATGTACGTTTTCATATAAACACTTTGTATTATGATGGTTGTAAAAATTTAATGTAATATAACAGTCTTGTCAGAAACCAGGTTTCCCATTCTTCATAAAGCATCATTTTCTGTAAATAACAGGTTACTGTATGTTTTCTTCATTATAACAGGTACTTAGTTTTTAATGTTTAAAACATTACTGTTAACTTTTCACAAAAAAAGGAATAGAGTGAAAGCACTATTGACTCAGACAGTGATTATCAAATTGTGGATCTTGTGGGGGGAGTATATAATTATGATAGGATATGCAAGACATTTTTTTGGAATTATCCTAGACACACAAACAAAACATTTTTGTTGACTATAAAAGAGCAATGAGTTACGTTTAAAACTTTTTGTAGATTACGGTTAATTAAATCTTATTTAACTTACACTTATGTTAATATTAGGGTACCTTCAAGAGTTTTAAAAATAAATGAACTCAAGGACCGTTAAGTTGATCTCGTGTGAGGCACTTTCTTGCAGAGCACTGAAGTATGCATATACATTATTTATGCATGACAATACACACACTATATAAATAATATATCACATCACAGTATGTTACAGGGAAGGAACAACTTCCTCATGTGGTAACAAAGGGGGCTGCAGGAGCAAAATATTCGTGAACCTCTGGACCCACGAATGAACAAAGGGCCATGTTGGAACAGAGTTTAAGACCATGGAACTGGCAAAAGAGGGAGGAAAGTCAATTATCGAAGATACAGGCCACTGTAATAAGTCAGTAGTAGTTCCATGATCCAAGCCATACTCTCTTCTTTTATTCCAAGCTGGATGGTTATGACATTTTCTTAAAGTCCTCTATTTGCCACTCAGTTGTGGCTGGTGTTATAGTTGCAGCGTTGCACAACCACCAATATAGAATAACTAAACTATAAAATAATATACGAAAGCATTAAGCAGTTAAAAGTGTCATAAATTTCAACAGAAAACATATTAGATTCTATGCGGCAATATTCACGTACAATTCAAATGTGGCGCGCAGGCTGGTGGTTGTAGCCTGTTTGCAACTTGAAGAGTAAATGGCAGAGCTTACTACACACACATATGGAAGAACATGCGTTACTCTTCACAGTTGCCGTATATTCCCTATGTTGGCTAGGCAGTTGCAAAGTTTCCGCAACGTTCCACTAACAGCGCTGTAGTGCATCTTTAATTTTCAAGCAGAATGATCATTGTTGCACACCACTATATAAAAATTATCCCGATTAGCGCTTTCAAGCTTCACAGCTCATCGTCAGATCGGAACAGACAGAAATTATGTGAAAACAAACCCTTCACCCCTCTTACCCCACCCTGCTCACACACAACAAGCTATAATATAAATGTCCCTTCCCCACCCCCTAAACCCTGTCCCACCATCTGGGGAAGGGACATTTATATTATAGCTTGTTGTGTGTGAGCAGGGTGGGGTAAGAGGGGTGAAGGGTTTGTTTTCACATAATTTCTGTCTGTTCCGATCTGACGATGAGCTGTGAAGCTTGAAAGCGCTAATCGGGATAATTTTTATATAGTGGTGTGCAACAGTGATCGTTCTGCTTGTGATTTCAACCACTAACACAAATTTCTTCATTAAACATCTTTAATTTTGTCATGAAGTGTGCACAGCCTTCTTGATTTGTAAATTGTATCAGGTTTAGTGTTTACTTTGGTTCAAAGTAAACGTGTACTCGTTGTTTTTGAGGTTATAAAATTATAGTTATAATTGTACTCATTGTTTTTGAGGTAATAAAATTATAGTTATAATTTTTTCAATCACTTTCTGCTACAGTCCGTTTCTTGATGTATATAATACTTTAATATTTATAACTAAATTTACCTCAAGATATACTTTAATTGTTTTATTTTAAAATTTTTATACTTTAAATTTAAAAGTATATCTTGAGGTAAATTTAGTTATAAATATTAAAGTTATAATTTTGTATAACTGTGATTGTGATAATTACGTGTCAATCAAAAATAAAAATTGAAAGATCTGTGAAATTTTTATATTTTATACTGATTTATTTTTTCTTGTTGTTCGTAAATGAAAGCAGGCAGTATTCCACTCACTTCTCTTTTAGAGTACAGTTTTCAAGTAATATTTTATGTAGTTGAATTTATGTGCCTTGCAGTTTATATACAGGGAAAATCTGTTCTTATAGCTCAAATGAGTCATTTAAAAATAACTAGCTTGTATTATAAATTTGCTGTTCTTATTTTTTATTTCTCGTAAGCACTAGGATCGCTTTCAAATCAGTGTATTATTTTATAGGTATAAAGAGTATGATTCTGTTTATCTTTTTCTATTCTCTGCATATTTAGTATTTGATTACTGCAAAGTCAGTGATGCTTGTAGCAAATCATTTATGAGTACATGGGACCATGGAATCTGGCATAGGTAGACATACTGATAGAATCATTCCATTATCAATTAGCTGCTCTCTTTTTGGAGAAAACAGTAACTTTCTATTTTTTCCCATACGACAGCACTATGTATGATGCAGATATGTTGGTCTTCACCCTGTTTAATGTGCCCTTTTACCCCCTTCCCCACCAACTCAACAACTACTGCAACCATCAAAATTTGGAACCACCACCCGCCACTGTTTATTGGTTATCAATGTTTTTCTCTTGCTTCTTCCTCTGAGTGTCCATTCCCAGATTCTTTTTGGCCATCTTCTGTAACATTTAATTTTTTTTTACTGTAAATGACGGCACCATTTAAACCAGTTTTTTGGTTATGATATTTTCCCTGACCTTCACCAGTCCTCTACCTACAAGGGTTCTTCAAATACCAGCCACCTTTTTCAGTACCTCTTAAAAGCTTATACTGTTCAATACTAATGAGCGTCTTTTTAGTGTATTATAATCTACAATACAAATATACCATTATTACATCATGTTTTCACTAACGCTATAAAATGTATACAATTATAGTTTAACTAACAGTATTTTGATTTTTTTTTTTTCCCAGAGCGAGGTTATTGTCCACTGTTGGATGCCTTTTTTTCAATCGAACATTTCAACTACATTCTCCAACTGTCTTCGATTCTGGTAATCTCAACGTTTTTTCTTCTAGTGACAGGGATGAATCTGGTGGCTATTTATATGAATTGTATCCACGTATGACGTTCTTGGTTAGAAGTACTGTTTGTAACGGGACATTTAGGCCTACCCGGGGTAATAAATAAATTTGTGTTTAATAAAAAAGGAAATAAAATGTTATGATATAATTTTGGGAGACATAATGGTAAATTTTATTGGGATCAAATTAGAAAGAGTGATTGTAAAATATTATTCATGAATTGAAACAACGCAGCAAACCGGCATGTAGATTTGTGTCAAGGTCAACGTACAGACGCAAGAAAACAGTTAGCTATTATGTAACCTCAAGTCAGACGATATTACATCAGTGCTTACATCATGCTGGAATCCAGGAGTGTCGGTTAAACCTTATACTGGCGTAGTGATACAACATTTAGAACAATGAAAGTTTGTAAAACAGCCGCGGCCACTTTACAAAATAGTGCCGTTCGTCTCATCCCAGTCTGAAATAACAACTCGCGCGAGTAACACATACAAAGTTCCGGAACTAAAAAATCGCGGGCGCCCGCACACAAAATGTGAATAACATATTTCTCATTATCTTTAATTTCTATGTTTAAATCTAAGTAATTTATTTGCTTACCTCCTATCTCTTCCTTAAATTGTAAGTTTTTATCCTTATTATTTACCTCCTTTATAAACTCATGCACTTCTTCTATGCTTCCTTCCCAAACTACTAATACATCATCAACGTATCTAGACCATAATTTTATATTGTCTTTATACTTAGTGGAAGTTATTAATTGCTTTTCAAAATCATTCATGTATATTTCAGCAAGAATAGGGGATAATGAAGACCCCATAGGTAAACCTTTTTTCTGTATATAAAACTTGTTATTAAACCTAAAATAGTTCTGATTTACACATTCTTTAATTACTTTCATCAACTGCTTTTTATACCTGTATTCTCCCATATTATTATCGTTTATTAACTTAATAACTTTATTTACTGTGATATTAGTAAACATGTCCTTAACATCCAGTGATATCAATTTTGTATTTACATTAATGCTAATATTTTCTAATTTTTCTATCAATTTTATATTATTCTCTATGTTGTATTTTGTCCCAAATTCATATTTCTCTTTCAGTACTCTGCTAACTTCCTTTGATAGTTTATAAATAGGTGCATTAATAAAAGAAACAATCGGTCTAATTGGTTTTCCTTCTTTATGTATCTTAACCTGTATCTTAATATGTATCTTTATTAAAAAAATAATAATAATAATCATAAAATGTTGGTAGGCTAAATAAATAACAAGAATAATTATGAAGATAATAAATGAATTGTAATTGTTTTGGAAGAAAGTAATTAAAATGTTGTGTTTTCAATACTTGATGGTATTAAAGTAATTTGAGATGTTTAAATATTTTGATGGATTTAAAATGTTATACAAATAAATTTTGATAATGAATTTAAATAATTTTATGAGATTTAAACTTGGTAATCAATAGTGAATAGGTATAAAGTTGTAAAAAATAGAATTTGGGTGATAATAATAAATAAGGCAGGTGAGTTAGTCAAAGTTAATGTTAAATGGGTGTTAGAGAGAAGAAGAGTTGAAATACAAATAATATAGAAAGAGGGTATTAGATATTGTAGGGACACAGTAGTGTTAGTGATTATATGTAGAGAAGGAGAGTAATATATTGGGGTAACAAACCAGGTGATATTTTGTAGATGAAAATGATGTAATGGGAGAGTAATTAGATGATGGGGGAAATTTGTAAACGGGGTGGTGTGATGAGGAGTCCTCAACGAAAAGCGTTGTGGCGGGAGGGGAACCGATATGCACCGGAAAGGGTTACCTAGGGAGGGTCCGGGAACCAAATGAGGGAATGAGCATTGGGAAGGGAACACACGTCCTGAGTACAAAGGGGTAGAGAGTATTTTGTTATAAGGGTAGAATGATTCAAAATGAATTAGAGTAGTAAGTTAGAGGTAGAGAATGGTTGGTAGATGTTTTGATAGATGGGTGTCATACTAGATAAAGAAGTTGTAAGTGAGCGTTAGAGTCATAAAAGGGGTAAGATTATAGGTAAATGCCAAGTTGATAAAGTGAATTATTATGAATAACTGAGAAGCACCCAAACTAATAAATGATGGAAATAAATAACATAAAATCAGAGTTACAAATGTAATAATAAATGAAATGTTATGTAAAATAAAGGTTGATAATGAATTTGAATTTTTGTGGAAAAGTTAATGGTATAGTAAGTGATAAATAATTGATGATTAATTAATAAAAGTTCAATTGAAATTAAAATGTAATGTTTATAATTTTATATGCAAATTAAAATGTGAATTGTTTATTTTAATGTAATAACAACAATGTTTATTATGATGTAGAATATGGAGATGTTTAACCAAGTTTGAGAAAGATATAAGGAAATAATGTGTTTAGATGTAGTTGATTTTGTCATATATAAGAGATTTTAAATGAATTTAATTGTTTTGAAATATTAATCCTAGGAGGAAAGGTATTTATAATATTGTAATGGGAAATTTTTATTTAAATTCTGATGGGAATCAGGGCAATATGTTTTGTATTTTTGGGATAAGATTTAACGAGAGAAGGGTATGCAGAATGTTAGTATGGAATTTTAAAATATGTATCATGTTGTGTTATGTATTCATATATATGTTAGAGGTTAAGAGAAAAACCAGTGCTTCTTAACGCAAACCAGTACAGCTAAGAGGAAACAGATCAGTTAGGGATATAGTATTGTATAAGGCCACTAGTTGATATTTTGATTTGTTGTTTCAGAGTCTGGTGATGCTGTGGCGGCGGTCCTGAGCTGGCCAGCACGTCAGAGCAGGAGCGTTAAGTACCTGGCTGACTTTATGGTGTTGGGATCTCGAGAGAGAAGTCCAGTAAGGTCATTCAGGTGCGGTCACAGTCACTGGACCAAGGGTGAGTTAATTATATTTTTTTTTATATAAACCATACAGGGGGTTGTGGCGACATATCCTGATTGATCCTTTTAGCAAGTATGAGTGTGTCAATGAGAATTTTTATGCTTCGGCATAAAACCTCTCATTCAGGGGGTATTGTAACGGGACATTTAGGCCGACCTGGGGTAATAAATAAATTTGTGATTAATAAAAAAGGAAATAAAATTTTATGATATAATTTTGGGAGACATAATGGTAAATTTTATTGGGACCAAATTAGAAAGTGATTGTAAAATATTATTCATGAATTGAAACAACGCAGCAAACCGGCATGTGGATTTGTGTCAAGGTCAACATACAGACGCAAGAAAACAGTTAGCTATTATGTAACCTCAAGTCAGACGATATTACGTCAGTGCTTACATCACGCTGGAATCCAGGAGTGTCAGCCAAACCTTATACTGGCATAGTGATACAACATTCAGAACAATGAAAGTTTGTAAAACAGCCGCGGCCACTTTACAAAATAGTGCCGTTCGTCTCATCCCAGTCTGAAATAACAACTCGCGCGAGTAACACATACAAGTTCCGGAACTAAAAAATCGCGGGTGCCCGCGCACAAAATGTGAATAACATATTTAAAATGTCAATACAATACTCATAGTATTTTAAAATATAAAATAACTAACAACAATTCAACAAAAAACTTGTAAATTCAGTGAAGTTTAAAACGATCTACATGGTGCGTGTGGGACAATGCGACATCTTCAGAAACAGTTGAACAGCTAAGTAACAAACGCGTAAAGTAAAATTTTAACAAGGGCTAATCAAAATTACAATGAAATAAACTTTTAAACAAAAATGAGATCTCTAAGGGTATTGGGTAACTGTGTGTGTGTGCGTGAGTGAAAGTATGCAGACAAAGAAGGCTGGATTGTGTTTTAAGATTAGTTTATATTTAATTTCTTGATTTTTTTTTTTGGAATTTTTATACCATGTTTCAATTTTCATTATGTCAGAATAACTATATAACCAATACATATCATATAATGGGGATTTTATATTAGGTAGTGGAGGGGAAGAGATAGTTTGTAAATGATGAAAATTTAATGATGAAAGAAATAATGTCAATAAAACTCAGTTAATGGGAACAATTAAAGCTCTCTTTATTTCAAACAGCCATAATTCTGTTCTCCTGTGTTCGCCGAAAAGAACCTGACTTTGGTAAGTACATATGTTTTCTTTTACAGTTGGGTAACTTTAAAGATGGTGTCTGAATACAGACGTTAACAAGTGTTTATGTGCAAAATGTGAAAATAAATAATTAAAGTAATAAAAGAAAATTTAAAGTTACATGTTGGCGATACAAGCTGCCAGTTAGACAACTGTTGTAAGTAGCCAGCGTTTATTACTGTCACTGAAAGATATAGTCCAGACAAGCAATGAAGAAAAATTACCACACATGCATCTGAAATGTCTGGCTGAAGTCAACATCCAACAAAGGATGATTTTACTATTGCATACCCAAAACAAACATAAGACTTAAACTCTGGCCATGAAAAATGGGTATGGAGAGCCATACATGACATCCGCGTTCTAAAATTTGTATTTAAAATTGTTCACTTAAATTCGGTTTGATAATTTCTAAAAAAAATATTCCCCACCCTTAAACTATTTTTACTATTTATAGATATTTTTGTAATTATGGAGTAGTTGTTTAATATAATGTTATTTTTGAGTCACTTTATCTATAAAAGTGGGTACTTATTCTTATAAAGAATCTGAACTTCGCAGAAAATCATCCCCCCTCCTCAACCGATCACCATTAATGATATTTACACTTACACAGAGTAATAGTTCTATTATATGTAACTGCTAAGGTATCTTCTTATTCACCAAAATTAAATACATGTACTTTACTTGATATCGGCAAAGAAACTTCCAAAAAAATCACCTCCTCCCCCTTCATTTATAGATACATCATTTACCATTTTATAGTGGATTAATATGACTTCATTTTTGGGGCACTTATTTATCAAAATTAAGTACTTTACTCTTATTAAAACACAAAACAATACAGGTAAGCATTGTTAACCGAACAACCTGCCCCTTAAATGAACACCCCATTTTTGATATTTACACTTCTGTTGAGTAATAGTTTCGTTATCTGTAATTACTAAGGTATCTTATCCTTCAAAATTAAGTAGTTTATGCGACATGAAAAAGGTAGTTTTCAAAAAAATACCCCGTCCCCTTTCAACTACCCTTTTATTTATAGATATTTCATCTACTTTTCTACAGATGATTATTATGACCTTCTTTTCAGGATACTTTATTTACTAAAATTGAGTACTTTACTCTTGTTAACACGTAAAACACTGCAAGTAAACTACCCCTTCCCTTAACCAATCTTCACCAAAATTAATAAGCCTTGAGTCCTCTCCAGCTCAGACACATATACAAAACATTATTTGATTTTGTTTGAATTTGTGGCAGTTATCATTCGCCACAGAAAAAATTCCACACACACACACACACACACACACACACACACACACACACACACACACACACACACACACACACACACACACACACACACACACACACACACACACACTTTTCGGAAAATGACTTCATGTTTTGAGGATAGTACAATCAGAATCAGCCCTTATATTGAACACAATTTTTTTACAACCACCATTTGTCTTTTTCCTTACAGAACATGCAAGTAAAAAGGAACCTCCAGGTAACATAGAACTGTACGTACGTCTGACAACTTAGCGCACACAAGAGCTACTATCCTATGGTAAACATTCCGCCTGACGCCACAGTTTCACATGGCTCGTCGAATACCAGTGTTCAAAAAATTCTTCATAATGATTTAAACATGCAGCCGTACAAAATTCAAATATTATAAACCTTAAGAGACACTCATAAAGTAAACCATGTGACTGCTTGCCACCAGTTTTGTATGTCGTAAATAACAATGTAGATGTTAGTCACAATACACTAATGAGTAATGAAACGCATTTCGATCTGAGGGGATATGTAAACAAACCTTTCGGTATTGAAAGCCAAATAACTGTTGAGAGTTGAGAAATGCTTCGAGAACCATTGCACACTGCGAAATTTACTGTATGGTGTGCAATAGCTACCTCTGGAATAATTAGTCCTCACTTCTTTGAGGATGAGAATGGGAATTCCATTACTGTCACATCAGAGCAATGTGTTCAAATGATTAACGAATTTTTGTCTCCTCCAGTCGCAGAAAAGTCTGAAATCACACCAAACAGTATGGGGAGCAACCAGGCATAGGGCTAGGCAATCAATGGATGCAGTTTAATGAGTTGCCTTCAGGAGTGGCAACATTCCGTGGCCCACGAGATTGCCAGCGTGCATTTATTCTACTGGGGATATTTTGAGAGTAAAGTGTACAATGATCCACCCCCATGAAACATCGAAACACTCAAAGTTGGTGTAATTTCTGTTTACATGTTACACTGTGTAATGGTAAGTGTAAAAAGCTCTACTTTGAGTTGAAATTGTAGCCACAGTACACACAGTATGGAGCATAGTGTTCACAAACTTGTAGTTTCTGTTGTATACTTTCAATTCAGTGTATATGTTAATTTTGCAACCCATAAATACAAACACAACTGAATTTTTAAAGTCACCCGTATCATTGACTGATCCAGTATTTTAAGAATTATTTTTTACAAATGTTTAAAGGAATTACATCATAGTGGACACCGTAGTATGTTATATTTCCTAAAAACCCAAATTACAGCACTTAATTCTAACCATTTGTATAATAGTAAAGCATTTAGAAAAGATAAAATTAAAGAATTTTCATTGTTGTAATTGTTAATAATGATAAGTTGTTCGTTTCTAAGCAACTGATAGAAATTAAATGAAATTATTTAGTTTAATTCAAACCAGCAATGATAACAGATGTGTCCTGTCGGTGTCTCCGCAGATAAATTCAGCTTGTGGCTCCTTTACCCACTGTGAAGTACTCCAGGTAATGGAATTTTTGCTACTCTGACTGTCACGCTTAGGATACGGGCATCACACTCACACACACCCGTTTGGCGAACACATGTCCTGCGTTGCAGTCTGCGTGTTGGGAGTCAGTGCAAGCGCGTGTGGTTGAACTTTGTATTGTAAAATACCGCATTGCAGTCGCGTGCAGTGATGCCATTTTTTCTCCCCGCTATCTGCTGCCGGTTTATACAGGCTAGCAGCAGTCAAAATTAGTTAGTTACTTGCAAGACTCCGAGCGGGCACTTCTAAATACTACTAAATTCTGTACTATTACATCCTTACTGTTCTGTGCTTATTATTGTATGTATTAATATTCTGTAAATTCTGTATTATTTCTAAATTCTAGCATGATCAACATGCGATAGTTACTTAGGCTATCCAAGCCATTTTACGCATGATTATGTCCTTCAGTATTTAATTTCTATCTCAATTATCAGGCATTTATGTCGCGCTCACCTACACACACCAGCAATTATTTCTTATTAATTTTCAATAAACAATTTAGCTCAAAAAACGTATACAGTCCACTTCGTTATTTCATTTCACACCAGCTACCTCAACAACTAGCGTTCTAAGACCAACTTAAGATTTCATCGAGAACGTCTAAGACGCAACATTTTGGTCCACCACGGCCGGATCCGAATCGTGATTCGCACTAAGATTTCAGATATATTTCATTTAATGGGCCCAAACAACGTTTGGTTCAAGCCCGAATACTTTCAAACTGTAGATTGCTGGCCGTTGCATGCCTTCATGGTTCTCAAAAAACTTCATACTTAACATCATCAAGATTCTGCAGAGCATCATATCTGGGACAGCAAGACACTACAAGTCATCATCATTTGTCGTACAGCGAAATTCCAGAACTTCAAAATTATATGGAGAGGTACAACTTCAAGCGTCACCCGACCAGCAGAAACAAGAGTTGCGCCAACCTCTTAGGCCTGCCGAACAGGATCAACAAGGAAACAACAGGATCGGAGCCATCGTGAACGCGCCGGGATTCACCATCCACGTGACTATGAACTTTCATTTTTTATAATTTTTCATTTATAATTTTTATGTACAGCAAATCAGTAATATTTTAGCACAGATTTAATAGCATTTAATATAAAACCATTGATAATTTTTACATAAACAGATATAGTGTCAAGTGGCCATAAACTTGTATTTTTACCTAAATTTTCATTTACGCATCTGTACAATAATGCATTCAGAAACTTAAGTGATGTGATAATGCTATATGTATATTGTCACTTTGAATGATTCATATTTTCAATAACTTCCATAACTATTTTTTATTAAAGAAATTAAGCGCCTATTATAATAAGTAATAGATTAAGGTGTATACTGATCACTGGCTCCCGCATCATATCAAGATTTAGTAAATAATTCAAAGTACAACAATTGTTCACCTGCTCTATATTTAACTATCGTTTTCGAATCACATTTTGCATTTCAGTCATGGCTGATGTGAAAGCATTATCAAAAAACGGGGCACAATTAAGGCTTCTATATCCCGTGTAAATACTTTCGCTGACAATTTCGATCCGGACATAAGCGATCACCATGCCTTAAAAAATTAAACTCTTCCATTTGATGGAATTGTCCGCGAAGTATGACGACATTCAGACCCAAATTGAGGCTGACGATTCCAATTTCGCATCAGTCAGTGACAGGGTTCAAACAGAGGATGAACTCTGTAATATTGAATGCAAGTTACACCATTTATTAGAGCAATTAGAGGAGGTGAACAAGAAGCCATTGATTCAAACTGAGGTTACGCCAATTAAAACCTCCCCTATACAGTTAGAGCCAATTAAATTGCCCTGCTTCTCAGGCAACATTATTATAATATGTTTCTGGAACTAGTACACATCAGAACTGACCTGATGGACATTCAGAAATTACACTATTTACACTCTTCATTAAGAGACGAAGCTTTAAACGTAATAAAATCTCTCCCAATAACCCATGACAATTATGCGGTAGCCATTGATCTATTGAGGGCCAGTTATGACAGCAAATTAGTTGTCTCAGCCTATCACATAGGGAATGTCCAGGGCGTGAAGTCCATTCAACAAGAGTCCATGGTTGGCATTTCCAAATTCATTGACGAGATTACCGCGAATATAAATGCTTTAAATTCATGAAATTTACCGGTAAATACCTTTGAAATCATTTTCGTTTAATACTTGACGCAAAAACTCGATAACCAGACATGTCGGCTCTGGAAAGAAAGCCTGTCCGACGAGCGATTTCCTAATTTCAATAATTTTATTAAATTTTTAAATAATAGAAGGCAACTAATGCAAAACGTCGGCGCCGTGACCAGTTCAGTAAGCAAAATACAAATTAGCGATAAGACTCCCTATCACAAAGCTATTAAACCGGTCTATCTTACTAGGTCAACATTCCATTCTCATATCGGCAATAACATTTGTCAGCTGTGTCGTGGTAAACACCGCCTTTCTGAATGCCCACAATTCATGGCTATATCTCCCCTTGAACAAAAAAATATTGTAATTAAACATAAACTCTGTTTAAATTGCATACGTCCAGGCCATGATCTTGCACACTGTCCTTCCAAATTTGCTTGCAGGACATGCGCTAAACGCCACCACACAATGATCCACATATCTGGCAATCACGCTTCGTGTAGGAACAATCAATTTTCACTGAAACTGCAAACAAACAAACCTATCTTATTATCCACCGGTCTGCATGACAGCTGACCATGCCGGTAGGAAGCACCCAGTAAGGATTTTATTGGACTCAGGATCACAAGCTAACTTCTGCACCATGAGTTTCGCACGTCGCATGGGTCTAAAACTAACTAAATCTCAATTACCCATCACCGGCATAAACAATTCCTTGTCTCAAGCTGACTTCAGTACTAGGGTAAGGTTGCATTCTCGTTATAAGAATTTTAGTTTGAACGTGCATTGCGCTGTGCTTCCCAGCATTATGAATAATCTTCCTGCGGAATCATTTGATAACTCATCCCTAAATATACCAAAAGGCATATTCCTAGCTGACCCGCAACTGAACTTTTCTTCGCAAATCGACATATTGCTTGGTGCCCAGTACTATTTACAATTAATTGAACCTGTCGAATTTATCCGCAGCCCACACTTTCCCATAATACAGGAGACAAAATTGGGATTCATTCTCGCGGGTAACTTGCCCTTTAATGTCGAAATGACAAAACCTGTCTCATCATTCATAGCATGCGAAGACAATAATGCCATTTCCTCGCAATTAAAGGACTTCTGGCAATTGGAGGATGTTGCTGCTCGTGCTCCCTTGGTTGAGGACTCGGAATGCGAAGGTCATTTTGTGGCGAACACCTTCCGTAATAATGATGGTAGATTTGTCGTATCCCTACCACGCAGGTTACACAATTCTCATTTGGGCGATTCTCATCCCGATCTTGAGCAGGAACAGCGTAAGCAGGTCCAAACCTCATTGATTGTCGCTTCATCTACGTCTAGTTATTTTGAAAACTACTCTTCGCTTTCAAAACTCCTTCGTGTATTTTCGTATTGCCGTCGATTCATTCGGAACTCTAGGCTCCCCATAGTGGATAGAGACACTGCCTTTTTAACTTCCCATGAGTTGCATGGTACACTTTTGGTTTTTATTCGCCAGTGCCAGTGATAGCACTTTAGCATCGAAATCAAGGAACTTGAGGCACAACGCTGTATCCCTAATAATAGTAAAATTCTTTCACTTAACCCCTTTCTGGACAATGCGGGGATATTACGCGTGGGCGGACGCCTTCAGCACTACCAGCTTACCTATGAGAGCAAACACCAAATCATACTCCACCCGCATTCTCATCTCAGCAAATTAATCATAGAGGGTGAGCATCTTCATCTACTACACGCTGGGGTACAATTGACTCAGTACTCTTTACGGCAGAAATATTGGATAATTAATGATAAATCTTATATACATTCAGTAATACACAAATGTATCACTTGTTATCGATCCCGTGCTAGGGGCTCAAGCCAATTATTAGGACAATTACCCCCTTCCCAAGTTACACCTGCTAAGCCATTTTCTCAAGCTGCAGTCAACTATGCCGGTCCCATATTTATACGTCATGGCGGGCAGCGTTCCAAATCGACATCAAAGGTTTATATTGCCCTATTTATATGCATGGCCACTCAGGCTATTCACCTTGAACTAGTCTCAGACCTTACCTCAGACGCTTTCATAGCAGCCTTAAAACAGTTTATAGCTCGTAGAAGTATTCCTGATCAGATATTCTCCGACAATGGTACAAACTTTCGTCGTGCTAGTAGTACACTTCACGAATTATACAAACGTTTTCAATCTAACGGGTTTGAACAGACCACCCAGGATTTTACCAGTGCCCAAGGCATCAAATGGTCCTTTATTCCCCCCTCAGCATCTCATTTTGGTGGCCTGTGGGAAAGTGGAGTCAAGAGCGTCAAGTTTCATTTGTGGCGCGTTGTCGGCGGAACCATTCTTACGTTTGAGGAGTATTACACTATCCTAGAGTCCTGCCTTAACTCACGCCCCTTGTTCGCCATATCAAATGACTCCAGGGACCCCGAACCTTTAACTCCGGCGCACTTCCTTGTTGGTTCTCCGCTCACTGCACTTCCGGAACCTGACTATTCCCAAGTCAATATTGGTCGTCTGAGCAGATGGGAGCTGCTCCAAAGATTCACCCAGTCTATATGGAAAAGGTGGTCGAAAGATTATTTGCACCAGTTGCAACAACGCAACAAATGGCGCATCCCGTCAAAAAATTTGGCTCCCGGACAACTTGTCCTTATTTTGGAAGACAATTCCCCCCCACTGCAGTGGAAACGCGGGGTAATCACTAATGTCTATTCGGGTCAGGATTAAATAGTGCGCGTCGCGGATGTTCACACCGCATACGGTATCCTACGTCAGCCCATTCATAAATTATGTCCACTTTCAGTGGCCTCAGACTAATCGCATGAGCGTTCATGCGACATGTATCAGTTTTGTGAACTTTATCGCATTATCATGCATCATTGATTCGAACCTTTATCATGCTTTACATTTGTGATTTTTATTATATTATTATTAAGCTTTTTATTATTGTATTGCCTTATTGAATCAGTTTTTGAGGATGTTTCCTTTGTATAGATTAAGTGTTATTATTTACGTTTGTCAAAATTTAAATATATGTATTTACTGGTCATATGTTCATGCTTCAAGAAAGATCATGTTTAGTTATATAAGAGCTTTGTTTTTATCATGAGTTTTTATTTTGTACATTCTTTAGCACAGAAATTGTTTTGTTTTGCTTTGAGTTTTTCTGATAGCTTAATTAATTTTGTTATCTACAGATTTTTATGTCAGAGATGATTTACTAAAAAAAGAAAAAAAAAAAGAGGATCAATTTAATGTATAAAGCTTTCAAGTATATTATGTATTGCTTTAGTATATAACATTTGATAATAATTTATTGTCTTTTTCATTATATTATCATATTGTTATATATTTTTGGGGGATTATTATTCTAATATCATGCATATGAATTATATGCCTTTTACTATTGTATTATTCTATGGTTGTATTTTTGAATTTTTTGGGATCATTATCCTATTATTTATGTACTGCCAACTATTATGTCTGCCTGATTATTGTATTATCATTTATCATTATCATGTTATTATGCGTTATAGAATTTTTAGTATCATCATTCTATTAATATGTAACGCAAATCATTATGTATTATGTATCCTTACATGAATTTGGTATGTCAATCATATTGTTATGTACTATTCACACAATGGCCTAAGTGGCAAAATCACCCGATTTTGTGCGGGCAGTATGGTTGAACTTTGTACTTATGTAAACTTTGTACTGTAAAATACCGCATTGCAGTCGCGTGCAGTGACGTCATTTTTTTCTCCCCGCTATCTGCTGCCGGTTTGATACAGGCTAGCAGCAGTCAAAATTAGTTAGTTACTTGCAAGACTCTGAGCAGGCACTTCGCCTCAGTTCGCCAGCCACGGCTACATTATCTTCATTATTTCTAAATTCTAGCATGATCAACATGCGATAGTTACTTAGGCTATCCAAGCCATTTTACGTACGATTATGTCCTTCAGTATTTAATTTCTATCTCAATTATCAGGCATTTATGCTGCGCTAACCTGCACGTGCCAGCAACTATTTCTTATTAATTTTCAATAAACAATTTAGCTCAAAAAACATATACAGTCCACTTCGTTATTTCATTTCACACACCAGCTACCTCAACAACTAGCGTTCTAAGACCAACTTAAGATTTCATCGAGAGCGTCTAAGACGCAACAGCGTGCCTTGCATTGACTTCAACACACACTCTGGTAAGCGCGCACATGTGTTGCCCGCGTGTACAGACTCACACCGCACCGCTTGAGCCGACACATGTCCTGTGATGCAGTCTGTGTGTTGGGGTTCGGTGCAAGCGTGGACCTTGCATTGACTCCAGCACGCACTCTGGTATGTTGCATGCATGTGCCCTCGCTGTGTACTGTACATACATGCTTCGTCGTTCTAATCGTGGCAATCAAAGTAGTAAAATTTTCCAACTGGAGTATGTTTGCAATGGGTGCAATGCGAGGGTAATTCGAATCAGCCCATACCGTCTAGAACGACCGGTCGATCTTCATATTTTTTAATTGTTTTTGTTTAAATAATTTGGTGCCACCCGGGAATTACAATTACATATTAAAGAACAGATAAGGTTCACACTCGCGAGATATTGTACTGGTAATTAGTGAGATCGCGACGGACATCGTCAGCGTAACAAAAAGTAAGTAATTTTAGTACGTAGGCTTTCACGGCCGGTGTCATTATAATTATTTAAAACTTCCGGGCTGATAGGCCGTGGTCGAATGCTTGATGTTCTGCAGCTAGACGTTTTCGGCCACACCACCGGTGGCCATCTTCAGTAGCAAAAATTGTTCGAAATAGGGTGGTATGCCGAACAAGTCGCCCAATGAACTGGGAACAAGCAACAGTGAGAGAAGGCTACGTTGTTTCTATTTATAACTTTTTGGCCGCTTAAGGTGTATTACGCAAACCAATCAGAAGCCAGCTCATCATTCTCCACTCTGATTGGCCATGGAAAATAAACCATGCCAGACACTATTTAAGCCGATGCTTTCACCTCGGCGGTTCATAGCTACGGACGCATTCTTATGAATATGGATGGACTCCAGATGCAGGCGAGTGAAGTAACCCCGGACAGAAGACAACACCCGGGCTTCATCAAACATTACCCGGTGATCGTCGTGGGAAAGAGCGTGTTCAGCGACTGCGGACTTCTCCGGCTGGCCCAGGCGGCAGTATCTCCGATGTTCAGAGAGGCGCGTCCGGACACTACGCTTCGTGATGCCTATGTATACCTGGCCACACGTACAAGGAATACTGTACACCCCGCACGACGAGAGCGGATCCCTGGCGTCTTTTACCGGTCGCAGGAACTGTTGGATCTTTTTGGTTGGCTTAAAGATCGTCCCGTTTACTCAGCAACTTGCCGATGCGGTCAGTCACGCCACGGATGTAGGGCAAGACAGTGGAGCCAACAACCTCGGGCAACACCGACTCGTCCGGCCTACCAGATCTTCTCGGCTGGGCAGCTCTCCTAACCTCCGCAGCACAGTAGCCGTTGGACTGCAGTGCTTCTTCGAGATGCCGAAACTAATCTTCGAGATACCGGGGCTCACAGATTCTTTTTGCCCGGTCAACCAGAGTCTTCAGCACCGCCCTCTTCTGCCTAGGATGATGATTGGAGGACTTGTGCAGATATCTGTCAGTGTGCATTGGCTTCCTATACTCTTTATGCCCCAATCTGCCATCGGTCCTTTTCAGGACTAACACATCCAGAAATGCCAATTGATCACCGCTCTCGCGCTCCATCGTAAACTGTATGCGCGGGTGCACAGCGTTCAGATGTCCAAGGAAGCGTTCCAACTCTTCATCCCCATGGCTCCAGACCACGAAAGTGTTGTCAACATACCGCAGCCAACACTTCGGCTTCAGTGGCGCAGATGAAATTGCCAACTCTTCAAATTTTTCCATGTAGAAGTTTGCAACCACAGGGCTGAGAGGACTTCCCATCGCAATGCCATCCAACTGTTCATAAAAGCCGCCGTTCCACTGGAAGTAGGTCGTTGTTAGGACCTGCCGGAATAAAGCAGTGATGTCCGCCGGGAACAGTTCACCTATATACCCCAAGACCTCCTGGACAGGGACCATCGTGAAAAGAGAGACCACATCAAAACTCGCTAGCACGTCGCCAGGCTCCAGCACCAACTCACTGGATTGCTCAAGCCGCACATCGGGCAGACGGATTCTTTTGTCCAGGACTCTTCTCATTTTCTCCGGAAGATCGGGGAGTTGGTGCTGGAGCCTGGCGACGTGCTAGTGAGTTTTGATGTGGTCTCTCTTTTCACGATGGTCCCTGTCCAGGAGGTCTTGGGGTATATAGGTGAACTGTTCCCGGCGGACATCACTGCTTTATTCCGGCAGGTCCTAACAACGACCTACTTCCAGTGGAACTGGGGCTTTTATGAACAGTTGGATGGCGATGGGAAGTCCTCTCAGCCCTGTGGTTGCAAACTTCTACATGGAAAAATCTGAAGAGTTGGCAATTTCATCTGCGCCAATGAAGCCGAAGTGTTGGCTGCGGTATGTTGACAACACTTTCGTGGTCTGGAGCCATGGGGATGAAGAGTTGGAATGCTTCCTTGGACATCTGAACGCTGTGTCTGGTTGACCGGGCAAAAAGAATCTGTGAGCCCCGGTATCTCGAAGATGAGTTTCGGCATCTCGAAGAAGCACTGTAGTCCAACGGCTACTCTGCTGTGGAGGTTAGGAGAGCTGCCCAGCCGAGAAGATCTGGTAGGCCGGACGAGTCGGTGTTGCCCGAGGTTGTTGGCTCCACTGTCTTGCCCTACATCCGTGGCGTGACTGACCGCATCGGCAAGTTGCTGAGTAAACGGGGCGTCAGGACGATCTTTAAGCCAACCAAAAAGATCCAACAGTTCCTGCGACCGGTAAGACGCCAGGGATCCGCTCTCGTCATGCGGGGTGTACAGTATTCCTTGTACGTGTGGCCAGGTATACATAGGCACCACGAAGCGTAGTGTCTGGACGCGTCTCTCTGAACATCGGAGATACTGCCGCCTGGGCCAGCCGGAGAAGTCGCAGTCGCTGAACACGCTCTTTCCCACAACGATCACCGGGTAATGTTTGATGAAGCCCGGGTGTTGTCTTCTGTCCGGGGTTACTTCACTCGCCTGCATCTGGAGTCCATCCATATTCATAAGAATGCGTCCGTAGCTATGAACCGCCGAGGTGAAAGCATCGCCTTAAATAGTGTCTGGCATGGTTTATTTTCCATGGCCAATCAGAGTGGAGAATGATGAGCTGGCTTCTGATTGGTTTGCGTAATACACCTTAAGCGGCCAAAAAGTTATAAATAGAAACAACGTAGCCTGCTCTCACTGTTGCTTGTTCCCAGTTCATTGGGCGACTTGTTCGGCATACCACCCTATTTCGAACAATTTTTGCTACTGAAGATGGCCACCGGTGGTGTGGCCGAAAACGTCTAGCTGCAGAACATCAAGCATTCGACCACGGCCTATCAGCCCGGATGTTTTAAATAATTATAAAAAGTAAGTAAGTAAACCCAAAGTAACGACTACATAGTGTGAGGCGAACACACATAAAACACACTTTTACAGAGTACACACAGAGCTTGTTGTTACAATATAAGTCTCCTTTCTGTATTTACTTTATACTGTCTTCCCACTTCAACCTTGGTCTGCCTCTTCTCTTTTTACCTGCTGGTTTTGCTTCCCACGCGCTTCTAGGATATCTTAGATTTTCTATTCTACAGACGAGGGTAAACCGTCTCAACTTTGCATCATATCAATTAGAGGGAACATCTCTAAGTTCCTGCGAATAGTGAGGCTTCGTATTATGTCTGTTACTATTTTAACAAAACATCTATATATTAATATGTGAAGAGAAAACTTTGTACCCCTTTTTAAGCATATTGCGTGCACGGAGGAGTGTGAGATTTGGCATAGTTAAAGTTTATATAGAGAAGGAGTGCAGAAAGCTAAAATTTCTATATAATATGTGTTACAAATACATTAAATTAAATAAAATAAAACATTCATTTGCACTTGAAAATTCATTTAAACTTTTTCAAACAATGGTAACTGTTAAAAATAAAATAATTTTGTTGCCAGGCAATAAAATTATAATTTTTTCATTTTAGTGTACGTTCATACTGCCAATGTCAAACACATAATAGTCTGTGATCAAACAGTCGCACAGAGTAGATATTGTCGCCAAAGAATTTTAAAATGTTGCCAACAAATAATTACTGACAGATTGACTGAATAAGCTGTGAATTTTGTGTGATTTCAAATGTTCCTTTTTTAATAGTCTGTGGAGTGTATGTCAAGGCAAAAAAGCGTTTATTTTCTATTTTGTATATTAGATATCCGTGTTTTATATATTAATGTGCAGTTGAAAATGAAATACAGCTTGCTTAATATACACCTGTTGCAAAAGGAAAAGTTTGTAGCAGCAATTTGAATTGACTTACTCTCGCCTAATTATTATTGGTGGTTTCAAAAAAGTGAGTACATTTTATTATTTTTAAATTAAACCCTGTCTAATCTTAGTTTCAGTAATTTCATTACATGTTTTTTTTTTTACATTCAGACATTCGCACCTACTTCCATTATGCCTCGACATAGAACATTGACGGGTCGGAGTGAGAGACAAAGAAGAAGGAATATATATTCGCGTGAAAGTCAAAATGATAATGATAATAGACCAAATGCAAATTTAAATAGTGTAAATAGTATAACATTGACGGGTCGGAGTGAGAGACAAAGAAGAAGGAATATATATTCGCGTGAAAGTCAAAATGATAATAGACCAAATGCAAATTTAAATAGTGTAAATAGTATACAAAATGATGAAATTATTTTGAGGGATACATTTAAATGCGCACTGAATGTCATTCCAAGAAATTTTAATACTTTTGATTGTGGATTAATGCATTTACAATGCAGGTTTTGCAATGCAAAACATTTCGAATCTGAGGTCACTTTAGGTGAAAGGACTGCATTCACTTCATGTTGTCATAAGGGTAAAGCAATATTACCGGCCTTAAGTCAAAATGAATACTTTAAATCATTGTATGATGGAGTTACTTCAAATGAACCTTCAATAAAAAGAAAGTCAAAAAATTATTTTGAAAACATTCGTAAATACAATTCATCATTTGCTATGGTTAGCTCAGAAGCTAAAATTTCGGATACAGTTACGCGTGGAGTGTATCATTTTAAAATACATGATGTTTTTTATCACAGATCAGGTCCAATGACTGCTGGATATGGTCGCTCACCATGTTATGCGCAATTATATTTTTATGATGACACTGCTGTCAATTATAGATTACGTGAACACTATAATCAAACATGCAATAACAATATAATGCGCGAAATCTCTCTTGAATTGGAACGCATTAATCCTTTCGTTCGGTCATTCATTGCAATGAAAGATCATTGTCAGAGAGTTGAAAATCAAAATAAAGAAATTTGTATGCTCATTAAAGTAAATCATGATTTAGATCTACGCCGTTATAATGATGCAGTTCAAACTGATGTAGCAGTAATATTTAGTACAGTTGATGGTGAGCCACCCTTTGAACGAAATATGGTTTAGTTTTCAAAAGTTAATGGTACCATTAAAAATCTCTGTTTTGGATTCATCATTGGACCCTTTAGCGTATCCATTACTTTTTCCAAATGGTGATACTGGGTGGCATATCAATATTTCTCATAATGTACCAACTACATCTAATTCAAGAGCGCCCAGAAATAAATTAACCATGCTTCAGTATGCAGCCTATCGACTTGCAATTAGAGAAGATTTTAGCATGTTGCACCATTCACAAAAATTATTTCTGCAGTGGATAGTTGATATGTATGTGAGAATAGAGGGCACAAGGTTACATTTCATTCGACAAAATCAAACAAGTCTTAGGTCTGAAGTTTACAATTTAACAGATTATTTAGAATTGAACCCCAATGCCAATAATGTTGGTCGTAGAGTAATTTTACCATCTTCATTCAATGGATCTCCAAGAAATATGTATCAGAATTATTTAGATGCAATGTCAATTGTACAACATTTTGGAAAGCCTTCTTTGTTTATTACAATGACTTGCAATCCAAGTTGGCCTGAAATAGTTAGCAATATTGGTGTAGGTGAGTCAGCTAATTTTCGACCTGATATTGTTGTGCATGTATTCAAGTCCAAACTGAAAGCATTAATTGAGGGCCTTACACTAAAAAAAATCTTCGGTAAAGTTGAAGCACTCATTTATACAATTGAGTTTCAAAAGAGAGGATTGCCTCATGCTCACATTTTACTCTCTTTAAATGAGCAAGATAAAATTGTTAACGCTACCGATATTGATAAAGTTGTATCTGCGGAGATTCCTAACATTCAAACACATCCTACATTACATGAATATGTTGTAAAACACATGATGCATGGTCCATGCAGTGTACTTAATCCAAATTCTGTATGTATGAGAGATGGAAAATGCACAAAAGATTATCCAAAACGATTTAATGAATTTACATGTGAATCATTAAATGGATATCCATTATACAGAAGGCGTGATAATGGTATTAATGCTGAAGTTCGCGGTAGTTGCCTCGACAATCGTTATGTTGTACCATACAATCCGTATTTACTTGCCAAATTTAATTGCCATATAAATGTTGAAGTATGCACTACAGTTAAAAGTGTTAAATACATTTATAAGTACGTGTATAAAGGCTATGACAGTGCATCTGTTGAATTAGGTTCAGAGAGAAATGAACCAGGTCAAGAAATACAAATTGATGAAGTTAAAAATTTTTTAAATGGCCGTTATGTCGGATGAACTGAAGCTGTATGGCGCATCTATGAATTACCAATGCATTTTCAATCACATGTCATCGTTAGACTTGACATTCATTTACCGCGTAGACAGAATGTTTACTTTGGAGAAGGGCAAGAACGTCAAGCAATTGAAAATGCAAGACAAACAAAATTATTAGCATTTTTTGAATTGAATCGATCAGATCCATCAGCGCATGAATATAAGTATATTGAAATTCCTTTGCATTATGTGTGGGAAGATTCCCGAAAAAAATGGAAGAAGAGAAGGCGTGGAGGTGATAAAATCATTACACGCATATATGTAGTATCACCAAAAGACATCGAACTTTTCCATTTACAATTGCTTTTATTACATGTCTGTGGTCCAAAATCATTTGAGGATGTTAGAACATACAATGGAATTATACACACTTCTTTTGTTGAAGCGTGCCATGCTCGCGGCATTGCTTCAAATGATAATGAATGGCACGAATGTTTAAATGAAGCAAAAGAATTACATTCACCAAAACAAATGCGAAATTTATTTGGTTACATTTGTGCATTAAATGTGCCAGCCAATGCATTGGCGTTATGGAATGAATTTAAAGTATATCTTAGTGAAGATTTTTTCAGAGATTACAACGAAGAAGTATCCTTTAACACAGCTCTATTAGAAATTGAAGATATTTTGAATGTTCATAATTTGTCATGTCAAGAACTTGGTTTACCAGTTCCCACGTATTCGCAGAGAACAGACGATGCAAATGCTATTGATCCAATAGAACAAGAGTTTCTGTTTTGTGAGCATTAGGAAACTGCAAATATTGAACAGCGTAATCTAATTGATCGTGTGATTCGTGAAGTTTTGCACCATGATACTGGATATAATGTTTTTTGTTTAACCGCTCATGCAGGTAGTGGAAAAACATTCACACAAACAGCAATCATTCACAAATTAAATTCGCTTAATCTTAGTTGCATTGCAACAGCATTCAGTGGCATAGCTTCAACTCTATTACTTGGAGGTAGAACTTTACACAATGTGTTTAAATTGCCTATACCCATTTTGGAAACTTCTGTAGCGAATATTACCGCAAATAGTAGCTATGGACGTTACATAAATTCATCATCATTGATAATTATTGATGAAATTTCTATGTGCCCACTGCAAGTGTTGAAAATCATCTATGCGATGAAAATGATAAACATAAACCATTTGGAGTGAAAACGATACTTCTGTGCGGTGATTTTCAGCAAATCTTACCAGTTGTCCCACATGGATCACGTGCAACTTTAATTGAAAATTGTGTCACGAGTTGGCATAAATTTGTTTATTTTCATAAAGTAACGTTTACTCAAAATATGAGAGCCTTACCAAGTGAAATAGAATTTGTCGAATTCTTGAAAAAAATTGGTAATGATGAAGCCCCACAATTCCCTCAGTTTGGTGAAAATATTATTGAAATACCTCAGCAATTAATAGGAGATGAAAATAATATTATTAATGAGGTGTATGGAAATATTTCCAAAAACATACTCTCAGATAACATATTGAAGTCAGTTATTTTAGCACCTAAAAATGATGATTGTACTTTTATTAATACTGATATACTTAATCGAATACCAGGTGAACAGAAAACATATCATAGCTACGATAAAATAATTTCTGATGATGACAATGAAATCAATGACTATCAAGTAGAGTTTTTGAATTCTTTGACTATTAGTGGTTTGCCACCACATAAGTTAGTATTGAAAGTTAATTGCATCGTTTTACTAATCAGAAACGTAAATACAAAGGAAGCATTAGTCAATGGAACAAGAATGCGCATCAAGTGTATGCATCGTAATGCTATTGATTGCGAAGTTTTAACTGGAACCGCACGCAATAAGAGAATTTTGATTCCACGTATAAATTTAACATATTCCGGTACTGTTTTACCATTTAACTTTCAAAGAACTCAATTTCCAATTATACCTGCATTTGCGATGACAATAAATAAGTCTCAAGGACAAACATTCAAAAAAATTGGAATTTTATTGAGGCAGCCAGTTTTTACACATGGTCAATTGTACGTCGCAGCAAGTAGAGTTCGATCATTCGATGGTTTGAGATTTTATATTTCCGAATATAATGGCCAAGGGCATTCAGCAAATGATGAAAGAGTTTTTACAAAAAACATCGTTTACACAGAAGTTCTGAATCATTAAATTCACTTTCAAACTATTTTAAGTTCAATGGACAACATTTATTTTTTTAACCGCCCGGTTTTTTTGATTTAATGAAAAATATATGATAAAATACGAGGCATGTATTTTTTATTTCATTTTTTATTTTGTATTAATTTTTTATTTAAATTTTATATAATTCGAAAAAGATAGGCAAAATAACTGTGTGGCCTTGGTGAAACCTGGTCAGTATGGCAATAAAAAAAATCCAAGGAAATGTCAAAAAACGCGTTATTGCTTTTTAAATATGGCTTAGCCAAGTTAAACCTCATTTTTCCTATCTTTCATATTTTTCACATAACTCGAAAATTAATGCATAGAAAAAAAATTAAAAAATTATATAAGCTTTGTAGCAGATAATCTTCACACTGTTTCTGAATTTTGTACCTTACCAAAAATGAAATGCAATCCACTGGAATTGAAAACAATGTATCTTATACTTCTATGAATGTCAAGTCTCATTTTTATTAGCGTCTGATTCAATAATAACATGAAAAAATTAAAACTGACAATGAATTATATCAAAAATATCGGTATGGAGAACCATACATGACTTCCATATTCTAAGATTTATATTTAAAATCATTTTCGAAATGAAATATTACCATAGAAACTACTTCTTTCTACTTACTGCTTCAGCCTTAACCACAGTACTGTGGTCACTAACGTATACCACCTCACATTATCGCACTCGATTTTCACTGATGATGGAAGTCGATGGCATTGCCGAAATGTCTGGTTTTGTAGAAAACATTGGACTACGGCCAAATATCCCGGGAAGGAATTTTAACAAAAACTACTTCTTTGTTGCCGATAACGTTGTACACATATATATCAGTGGCGAAGTTACATGGAGGCAATTGAGGCAATGCCTACCCTAAAAAATTCTGTAGAATAAAAATTATAAATACGTATGAACTACACAACGTAAAGATTATACATTGTTACTGCGACTGTCAAATTTATTAAACCGAAACGTGCTTTATTGAGCGACCGCTAGATGGTGACAGGTGAGATTCGGCATAGTTCGTTTAAAGCGAATGAGGCAACCTGAACTTGCCTCAGCGTGTTTTGTATACATCGTATGTAAGCAATGTAGTGGTGTGATAGGGAAGTGTAGGGAGGGGGATTGTCCCGCGCTGTACACATAGAGCGTTGAGGCATGCCTCACTTCTGTGGTCCAAACAGTTAAGTTAAAGCGCCTGTGTTGTTTCTAAGTGTTTATTTTATGCGGTTATTAAAAGTGTCACTGTTATTCCGCTGAACTAACAGATGATCAAGATTGTTATTTAATTATTTGTAACATTAAACATATATATAGAAACTAATCAAGTTTAAAAATTTGAAGTTCAATCAGTTGTATTATTGTGTATGACTAATACAAGGATTGTTCAATAGAAACACGTATAGAGGCGTAAAGCATTTTTTACTTCCATATTCCTTAAGGAATGGAAGTATGGTGATGACAAAAAAAATCGTGTTCGAGATTATTGCAGATTCTGATTCTACTACACTCAAAACATGAAAAAAAGTCGTTTTCCGAAAAGTGTCTGTGTGTGTGTGTCTGTAGTTTTTTTTCTATGGCAAACGATAACTGCCGCAAATTCAAACAGAATCAAATAATTTTTTGCATACAGCCCTGACTTGTAGAGTACTCACGACCTATTGTTTTTGGTGAAGATCGGTTGAGGGAAAGGGGTAGTTTACCTGCAACGGTTTTTTTTAATCAAGGGAAATTTTTTTTTTGGCAAACGATAACAGCCGCAAATGCAAACAGAATTAAATAATGTTTCGCATACAGCCCTGAATTGTAGAGTTCTCAAGACCTATTGTTTTTGGTGAAGATCGGTTAAGGGAAAGGGGTAGTTTACCTGTAACGTTTTATGTTTTAACAAGGGTATTTCCTATGGCAAACGATAACAGCCGCAAATTCAAACGGAATCAAAAGATTATTTGCATACAGCCCTAAATTGTAGAGTTCTCAAGACCTATTGTTTTTGGTGAAGATCGGTTAAGGGAACGGGGTAGTTTACCTACAACGTTTTTTTAACAAGGGTATTTCCAATGGCAAACGATAACAGCCGCAAATTCAAACAGAATCAAATAATTTTCTGCATACAGCCCTGATTTGTAGAGTACTCAAGACCTATTGTTTTTGGTGAAGATCGGTTGAGGGGAAGGGGTAGTTTACCTGCAACGTTTTTTATCAAGCGTATTTTCTATGGCAAACGATAACAGCCGCAAATTCAAACAGAATCAAATAATATTTTGCATACGTCCCTGAATGGTAGAGGTCTCAAGGACTTTCGATTTTGGTGAAGATCGGTTAAGGGGAAGGGGTAGTTTACCTGCAACCTTTTACGTTTTAACAAGAGTAAAGTACTTAAAAATTTATTTAAACTTTTTGAAACAATGGTAATTGTTAAAAATAAAATAATTTTGTTGCCAGGCAATAAAATTATAATTTTTTCATTTATGTATTTTTTTCTCAGTTATGTACTGTTTACGTTTCCATTTTATTATTATGACTACCGCAATGAAAAGGCAGGGAAGACACACACACACACACACACACACAATTCACGTTATTTCTGGCCTCATTCATGTTTATTTTCTTACATTTGCACGGTTTTTAAATGGAAAGTGCCGAACCCATACCAACATAACAAATGCAAGCCGAAAAGTGTCCAGCGTGGATAGCGATTTGCTTCCTGTTGTGAAGTTACACACTTTTTTCACTGATATTTAACACATTCCTCTCTTCATAAAATAATACTTACCGCTGCCAGAATTTCACTTACCGTCATGGTCCCCGTAAAACTTATCTTTTGAAAACTGCCAAGGTCGCCACGATATTTTTTCTAGAAGGTAAAATATCGAAAACTTATATACTCTTGCCCTTATAAAAATCCCGCTATCTGACTGTAATAAAATTTCAGAAAACCCCCGATTTCGTTAGACGAATTTTTTCAACACAGAAATGAGGAAATGGCGATGACGAAATAACTTAGACTAACACATTTTCAAAGTAAACTAAATCACTTTACTGAATTAAGTCGATTTTCACTGCTATGAGTACAAAAGAATTAGTTATGATTAATTGTTATAATTACCAGAATGAGAATGCTACACAATCAAGTTTTAATTACCTTAAACTATACTTACAACTAAGGCAGCCCATTTTGCTCACGCACACTTCCATACCTCTTTTTATACCTTCCCCTTTATTTATTCAATTTTAAACATTCCGATTGTTATCCGCGATGCCCGTCCACGAACACGATGCCGGCCGAACACGTGTTTGGTCCCGTAACTTCAATATTTGTTTTATCACTTTAATCTCTCCACATCACTGTCCGTATTACTCACTCCGATATGTTTATCACCTTCTGGGGTCCCGGTCAGTCTTATAGAGTTAAATACATTTACGAAAACTCGACCAACCGGGCCCAAACCGAAACTTTAGATGTCTGTAGCGGTACGCTGTTTTCTGTAGACCGCTTAGCGTCTCTGCTTAATGTCGGCTGTCACCGAGAACGTAACAGGTACATGTTCCTTTCTCTGGCGGGAATTGTTGTTCGCGGCCCCTATGTTTTCGTCGCTCATTGCTCATTTGCTGAGAGATAACCATTTTATATATGGACTATTGAGGTTATATTCCGTGTACCAAAGTACGATCTTGGCTTTGGCTCTGCTGACGTCATTTAAGTGGGCTTGGTCTAAGCAACACTTCCGTAGTGAACCCAAATGAACGATGAAAATTTCACTCTCTGGGCATCTTGCGTTTTTAGTCAGAGCGTCCTTTTGAGCGCGCGTGCGTGGGTATTCGCGCCTGTGCGTCGACACACTTGCAAAGTTCTTAGAATTTTGAAAGGGGCAAATTCTTCAGCCGCATCGCTCAACAACAAACTGCGTCTATGCTTTTGTTTCAAATTGTTGCTTAACACTGTTCTGTTATACGGACAAATACGTTGCACAATAATACAGTTTTACCATATTTTACACAAGCCCGCCCGAAAACGAAATAAGTAAAAATATATAAATGCCCCATACGGTTAAAATAAAAAGTACCCAAAAACGACCCGCTACACTGTGGATCGCTGGGCAGTGTAACTGCACGTGTTTACAGAGGAACGATTCATAGACAGACTTTTCGTCTTTAGGGAATGAACCCTCTGCAAGATGCTGAGGGTCCATGAGTGACTTCGGAGCGCTCCTTCTTTTCCGCATGTTTGTTCTGTGAAACGTACACTGTAGATTCGCAGCTTTATTCTAAGCAACGCTCAATAGGAAATGTTGAAAATTTTTGTCCATGGTGTACTCTCATACACACTAAACCTGCTCTGATGTTTTAATTACGGACATCATAATATTAAAACTTTGGAAACTTAATGGAGATCAATCATTAACTTATACAAGCCATTAATTTTATGCATATTTTTTATATATATGTGTACAACGTTATCGGCAACAAAGAAGTAGTTTTTGTTAAAATTCCTTCCCGGGATATTTGGCCGTAGTCCAATGTTTTCTACAAAACCAGACGTTTCGGCAATGCCATCGACTTCCATCATCAGTGAAAATCGAGTGCGATAACGTGAGGTGGTATATGTTAGTGACCACAGTACTGTGGTTAAGGCTGAAGCAGTAAGTAGAAAGAAGTAGTTTCTATGGTAATATTTCATTTCGAAAATGATTTTAAATATAAATCTTAGAATATGGAAGTCATGTATGGTTCTCCATACCGATATTTATTCAACGATTTTAAAAGAAGTCTCCAATAACATTAAGACATGAGTTCCACTGTTGCGCTAACCTGTAGATTCCCTGCTAGTAAAATTCTTACGACTGTTTGTGGAACCATTCGGTTACAGCAAACTCTACCTCAGCGTCCGATTTGAACCACCGTCCTTTTAGTGATTCCTTAAAAAAAATTTAAGATAAGATTTTTGCCTACCCATTCATTAACTACTAGCTTCGCCAGTAAGCAAATTGATGTCCATTTTTTCGGCTTGCACGCGTTATGTTGGTGTGGGTTTCGGCACTTTCCATTTAAAAAGCGTGCAAATGTAAGAAAATAAACATGAGTGAGGCCAGAAATAACGAGAACTGTGTGTGTGTGTGTCTTACCTGCCTTTTTATTGCTGTATTAAATGAAAAATATTATATTATATTAAAATGAAAAAATTATAATTTTATTGCCTGGCAACAAAATTATTTTATTTTTAACAATTACCATTGTTTCAAAAAGTTTAAATAAATTTTCAAGTACTTTACTCTTGTTAAAACGTAAAAGGTTGCAGGTAAACTACCCCTTCCCCTTAACCGATCTTCACCAAAATCGAAAGTCCTTGAGACCTCTACAATTCAGGGACGTATGCAAAAAATTATTTGATTCTGTTTGAATTTGAGGCTGTTATCGTTTGCCATAGAAAATACGCTTGATAAAAAAACGTTGCAGGTAAACTACCCCTTCCCCTTAACCGATCTTCACCAAAAACAATAGGTCTTGAGTACTCTACAAATCAGGACTGTATGCAAAACATTATTTGATTCTGTTTGAATTTGCGGCTGTTATCATTTGCCATAGAAAATACCCTTGTTAAAAAAAACGTTGCAGGTAAACTACCCTTTTCCCTTAACCGATCTTCACGAAAAACAATAGGTCTTGAGAACTCTACAATTTAGCGCTGTATGCAAATAATCTTTTGATTCTGTTTGAATTTGCGGCTGTTATCGTTTGCTATAGGAAATACCCTTGTTAAAACATAAAACGTTACAGGTAAACTACCCCTTTCCCTTAACCGATCTTCACCAAAAACAATAGGTCTTGAGAACTCTACAATTCAGGGCTGTATACGAAACATTATTTAATTCTGTTTGAATTTGCGGCAGTTATCGTTTGCCATAGAAAAAAAATCTACACACAGATAGACACACACACAGACACTTTTCGGAAAACGACTTTTTTTCATGTTTTGAGTGTAGTACAATCAGAATCTGCAATAATCTCGAACACGATTTTTTTGCCATCACCATACTTCCATTCCTTAAGGAATATGGAAGTAAAATAAATACGAATACAAGCTGTAATTGTGTTTTTTTTTCAACTGTTACTAACATTAAATTTTAAATTTCATAGGTATTGCAGGGAATTAAGGCAAACAACACACGCTAATGACGTATTTGTACACGCTCGCAGCTGACGTAATAGAACAAAATTCAAAAAAATTATATGCCATGATTATAGAGGTATACTCTTTCACAAAAGAACCTCAATAACATTCAAACTTAAAAATTTAATGAATTACGGTCGAATTTCGACCACTGGGCGACCACTAGTTTAATTTAATTCACATACTTATGACTTGTCACTTGGTGGAACCTTATTAACAATTTTTCCACACTTATTCTGAAGAAACCTTTATGCATTCCAGAATGAGTTCGTCAAATGTGCTATCAACCTCTCCTGAATTTTCACTAAACAACTCCAAATCTTATCAGAAGGTGTACATCAAACAACTACTATCGTTAGAACTTATCACACAACATTTTGATTACTAACCAATCTGTAATTGTTTTCAAGTGTAGGTAAACTAATACATTAAATACAAACTTAAGCCTACTCAAGATTCGTTCACTAACAAGCGTGGACCGCAAAAAAAAGAAAGAAAACCACCATCTTCTACAAGGTTAAATACAACTACAGAAAACCGTTACTTACTATCTAAATCCGCTGGACAAAACTGGGAAGCACCACCACACTGATGGAAGTTTACACAACGAACAACCTTGCGTCAATGGTGGTGCTTCTCGGTTGTGTCCAGCGGGCTTAGATTGTAAATAGTAGTATGTAGGTAGGACTTATGTGTGGTAAATTTTAACGATGGTACTTGTCCGACCTAACCCGGCTGATAATGTTCATGTACCACCGAAAGTTAGGTTCAAAGACTGAATTCCAAATCTTTAAGTTTCCAATTTGACAGTTATACTCTACCTATTCTACGCCCACTCTTTATCTTTCCAATGTCTGTTAACCTCTAGCAATATTGGAAATATATTAGGTCGTTCCCTGTCTTACCCCCTTCTGTATTTGATAATATGTACATTTTGATTTTATGTGTTATTTTATAGTCTGCAAAATACAATAAACTTATTTATGTAATGAAAGGCAATTTAGCATACATGTTTTGAGTGGTATCCAATTCACTTGTATGAATAGATAAACTAACGTTTTCAATCCGCCTTGTGACTTCTTGTTTTCAATTGATGACACACCTCAAAGCATATGCTTCATCGTCAGATATATAACTAGTACCGTGCTCAGAGCATCTATCCTGAAGTAGGCCTACTTCTGCTTAGCTCAAAAATTTAAATGCAGGCTATATTACATGTTCAACTATCTTACAATAATATTTGCGTGTTCATACATCAAACTCTTTTTAAATATATTTGTCACATTACGATTGACTAGTAGGCATATGGTCCCTGAGCTGCAGAACTCGCTCATTATTTTGAACGAAGTACATTTATTATTACATAAATTTCATTATTAGACAATTTTCCAATTTCAGGAAAACTACATACATCCCGATTATTCTAATGTTTCGTTAGTAACATAACAACTGTAGAACACATAATAATATCATAAACGCAAACACTTAGGAACTTCGGATTTGGAACTTCGGATTTGGGTTACAATTCCTTTAGACACCCAGTTGGATTTTCACCCTAAAAAAAACTGATCTCTTCACTGGTTCTTAGAGTCCAAATATTTTGAAATTTTAAAACTTAACATTACATTCAGATTTTTGTCAAAATTGCGTTAACTTAATATATGCCTCATGAATTTTTATGATTTTTATCAAAATTTTTGCCAACTATTGGGCTCTAATGTCCAAAAATGTTGAAAATTTCAAAAACGAATACTATATTCAGATTTTGGTTTAAATTCCCTCTAATTTGATACCTCGCATGGGATTTTTCGATTTTTTCACAATTTTGACTCACTGTCCCTATTTTTGGGTGTTCAATCTAAACAACAACAAGATTCTGTAGGGTAAAGTGTGGACATGTGTGCCAAGTTTTACAAAAATCAGTTGATCCGTTCAAACGTTATAGTGAAACATACTCCAATAATTAGTTAGACAGACAGACAAATGCCAAATGGTCGAGTTAAACCTTATGAACTCGCTTCCTTCTTCAAAAACTCAGAATGTATAAGCATGTATAAGCTATCGACTTCCATTACTTCTAATACAATAATAATTATTAAAATAATAATACTTCAGTGCATAAAAATCAAGTACTATGCACTTTTCAAATTACATCTTATGTTGGCACGAATAACATTATTGAATCTATTTGTAACTATTCCATATAGAAAAAAGTCTGACACTGAGAGTACAGGAGAAATTGCTGATTTTATAAGTTTAATTCGAAGAAAATGTTCAAGCGTTCAATTTTCAGTAAAATCTCATCCACATCATTCACTTTTACCAACTCATGCTGGGGAAATAAGCTCCAAGGACTAATAAATTACTGAAATTTTAAAAACAATGAACAATGAATAGTTTGTTTTCAAAACTGGAAATTCATTATAACAAAACAGTTATAATGAATATAGATATAGTTAAGTTTCATATAGATATACCAAGTAAGGACTGGTGGCCTTGACTAATAATTACTATTTACTTAGTAATTCAAAGCTGACGTTAAACTGACCCATACTATACAAAACGTTTGTTGAGAATTTGTTTATATAGAACAATGTTTTACCCTTACTTAGAAGCACCCCCTCCCTCCCAAATCTAAATCTTCTAATGGTGTCAGTGTGTTCAGTGCCTATTGTGATTCCTCTTGGACATCTTTGATGAAGTCGAAACAATCTTCGAGTCATTAAAAAAAGTGGGTACAGATTAATAAAATTAGTCTTGACGCCTCATGAACACTTGACCTACTGCTCACTCTGTTCAATATTTAAGACTAATGGAACAATCTTTGCTACAATTTGTCTTCTGTTAAGTGCTGTATATATGTCAAGATAGGGTGACTTGTTCTATACAAAGGAACAATGTGTTCACAAACATGGATGATTTGTTTTCTGTTTTCACGAACAATTTTATAAATATTTAATTGTAATATCTGTAAACAATTGGTTACTCAGCGTCTTATGACTTCTTTAAAACTTTAAATAACTACACGTTTCACGGACAAATCCTCATTATCAGGTTATATAAAAACATCAATCCTTCTGGAGAGGTCGTCAAAAAATCAAAAATGTTTACCAAACATCACAGTATCTAAGTCATTTAAGAACACATTATAGTAGCACTTCACACCGCATTGTGACCTTAAGTGTACAATTAAATACTTATACACACAACTTGGAGACGAATTTTATAAATTTTTACAATTGTTTCAGGCGTCATAGTTGACAAGGTCAGCTAGAAATTCCTCCCTACCACCTAGAATTTGAACAACTGCAGAACCATGCGTTGTAAATATATACTCAAAATTGAAAGCGCAACCACTTGTAAAGATGCCAGTCGGCGTTCGAAAATGACACAGCTCGTGCTACCTAATGTTGCATATCACTACTATACTCAGTTCATAAGGAACACTCCAATTCTCAAAATGTTTGGTTACAACCTCTTGTTTGTGAGGTAACCTATATAACCTATAGTTTGGCCAGTTAACGAGGGCAGCTGAACTACCAGCGCAGACTCACTAACACAAACGCTAATACAGCAGGCATCACTCGGTTCACAATGCCTACTGTCTGAGTCATCTACTGGACATTCCAGTACTTAATCCACCTTTTTACTATTTATTTTACCTCACTAAATCTATAATATTTGGATTTTACACTAAATTTTAAGAAAAATAATGCCAAACATGATATACATATGGTTAGAACTAATTCAAACATTCATAATAAGTAATCCAATTAAAAAGAACATTGTTTTAGAAAATAATGAACTTGTGTCGTAATTGGGCCATGTTTTGACTCATTTTAAATAACACTTCATGCAGAATTCAATGCAGCCGTCAAAATAAAGAAATTACTTTATATAAAAAAATAGATAAGGCCCACTGGATGCCACTTGGTGATTCACTGCTGACTGGGTCTGGGGTGGCAGGTCCAAGCTACTGTCTGGCGGCCAGTGCATGTGTATGCGTTAGCAAAGGGTCTGCTAATCCTTCAGCTGCCCTCCTTGTCCGGCCATGGTGTAACAACAGGTACATTATACAGGTACAAAACACATTCATGTACAACAGGTACATTCATGGGATACTAAAAAGAATTAGTCTACGTACAAAACTGGAAATGCCAAATTAATTCAATAAAAATGATATAAACGTAATAATTTTTACAAAAAAGACAATGAAAAATAACTGGATGTGTTAATTTCTTTTCTTTAGAAAAGAAACCGATTCCTTAGAATAGTTAAAAATGATAATAATAATAATAAATGCAATTCGTTCTGAACAGTTAAAAAAGAATTGACTTGCATTACGTGCACAACCATACATATTTAGTTAAACAACATTATGTAGCAAAATTTTTATTGTATTTTTTTAACATTATATTTGGAAGCTATTGAGAAGGAACCTTCATGAGAACTGTAACAATAACCACAGTAAATTACACAAAAAAAATTGTATTTTAATAACAAATGAAGGCAATGTTATTTAATTTACTAAAGAGGACAAGACTGTTAGCATTCCACATGCCAGCACTTGGTCAGCAAGTATTCAGTCATCAGCACAAAATAAACATAACAAAATTCACACTGAAATTACAAAGTGAGAAAATAAATATTTTCAATGGCTCTAATTCATTTTTAATCTATAACTACACTAATTTTTTTAGCTTTGAAAGGTACTACAGCTAAAGGTAATGGTAAACAACTAAATGCAACTGATGTACAAACACAAAAAATGGGCTTGTAAAGAAGCTCCGCCTCCAGCAGACTCCTTCAATGGCGTTAATGGATATTAACAGAAGTAAGATAAAGAAAAAGTAGCTCAGCTAATCTGCAACTCAAAAAATCAGGACTTGAATAACTGGTACTCTACTGTACACACATAGTGTAAATATATGTTTCACAGGTACTGATGTGACCTGTCGTCCCTATAATATATATTACTTTTTATTCATTCTTTTATTTAATACCTTGGACTCCTCTATTCTTTTCTTGATTTTTTTATGCCTAGCAGTAATAATATTAATAACCATTTAAGCAGTTAATTGTTTATCTATGTTAATTATCAGCAATATATATTTTTATGCATTTGTTTCATTCATCATGTCCTTCATAAGTTTAACTTTTTTTTTAAATTCCAATTGGAATATCTTCCTGGAATACCTTAAAACATCTATTTCGGTAATCACTAAATTCTTCTGTACCTTTCTGTTGAGTGAATCCTATCTAGAGAAGAGAATGTGAATAGTGGCTACAATAAATTACCTATAATGATACGGAACAGAAGCAAGACCTGAAACAGCAACAGCCAGAAGACAAACAAAGCCGAAATGTGGGTGTTATGAAAAATATGAGGCAAAACATGACAAGACAGATTTTGAACATTCACATACATGCAAAGTAACAAACAATAGCGGAGTGGACGTTTATGAATTGTACAGCTACAACCCATGAAAGCCTTCTCATCTCACTGTAATTACTCATCATCATTAATCGTAATCGTACTACACCTATGACCACTGCATAGGTCTTGTTTGCAGATCAAAATACGTCTGGAAGCTAATACATAATCTAGACCATAACCGAATTAGAATAAAAGTAAATAATATTATTTATTTCATCACATTTAAATACGAGGGTGGATCAAATATAAACTGGAATTTTTATTTTATATTTTACTGAACAAATAAAAATATACAAAATTATTATATCACCTTTTTATCATACACTCCTGATTTAGAAACACATTTTTTCCATCAAGCTGTGCAATTTTTGATTCCTTCCTCAAAGAAAGAAGCGGGCTGCGTTTGCAGCCAGTTGTGCACAATTCCTCTACTCCTGCATCATCGTCAAATCGCTGTCCTCCCAACACTTCTGTAGTGGTCCAAACAAATGGTAGTTGCAAAGCGATAAAAATGTGGACTGTAAGGAGGATGCTCTAGATCCGTCCTGTGGCATTTTTCAAGATTCTCATGCGTTAGTGCAGCGGTATGGGGCCTTGCGTTGCCTTGAAGAAGAATTACGTCTCGCATCGGTCTCTGGCATTGTTTGTTGCGATAGGTTGCTTTCGCATCATTGAGAAGCCTACAGTAATATGCGGAATTCACTGTTCTTGGTTCATGAAGAAAATTTATAAACAGAATGCCCGTGAGTCCCAAAATACAGTCTGCAAGCTTTTCAGCTGACAAGCGTGTTTTAGCCTTGTCCGGTGCAGCTTCCCCTTTCTTCCACAACTCCATGCTTGCTTGTTTTGATTCATGGTGGACCCACGTTTCATCACGTCAGAATATGGTGGAAAAAAATCCTCTCCTTCCTCCTCGTAGCGAGTCAGGAGGCTTTCATAAACATACAGAACATGTTTTTGTTCTTGGGTAAGGAGACGAGGAACCCATGTGGCAGACACTTTCCGAAAATTTAAGTTATTGCTGATGATCGCTTGAACACTTCCACAGCTTATTCCTACTGCGGAAACAATTTCAGAAATCTTTATGTGCCGATCTGAATTGATAAGGTTATGAACAAAACTAATGTTATCTTCTGTGACACTTGTCCTTGGTCATCGTTGATGGAATCGATTTTCCACAGTTTTCCATCCAGAAAAAAAATTTGTGCCAATGGAACACTTGGATCTTTGAAAGTGTTTGTTCACCTTATTATGCTCGAAGTCTCCTAAAAATTCTGGCAGGTTTAACGCCTTCTGTAGCACGAAATTTGATGATGATGTGTTCCACAACAGATGAATGTACCTCTTGCTAAGTCATTGTGTTACTGATGAGATGTGAGACTTGTGACATGAGTCTGAGAGAGGGGCCGACTTCAGACATCCCTACCATTATCCACTCAAGGCCGCACAGTGTTCCGTTCACTTAATGAGCCGCTGGACAATAATTCCGGTTCATAGTTGATCCACGCCTATAAATTATTCCAAGAGTACACTGGAATTTTCTGTTAGTTTGTTTATGGCATGCTCACATAAAAGAATAATTCCAAAAGTACCTTCAAAACAGTGTTGTGAAGATTACAGAGCTAATGTATCTGGTTACCACCCACAGCAAGTAGTGTTGGCAATAAGCACAAATTAGTAACAAAGGAAACAAGGCTCGTACTTACACCCATCAAATGTCATACCACTACTTCATAAACCTGCGGCTCGATAAGCCCTGGAACAACTAATTTGAACGAATGAAATTTTATCAAATATTAACATATGTGTATATGAAATACCAGTAACCTAATATGTATTTTTGATATTGTTGATACTTTAACAACAACAACAAAACAAACAAAGTTTATAACAGTAAGTAAACAATATTTTAGATGTACGTCAGAACTGAGCAAAGAAATAATTGAGCAAGTATTTAGCTGCCGTTTTCTTGGTACACATACATAAAAGTATCATATGTCTAAGGATCAAGTATAGTATTCAGCAAATGATAATAATTAAAACTGGCAAACAAGGAGGAACAAATAGTAGACTCAAAAGTTTAAGCTAGAGAAAAGAGGCATGGTACAATTACGTTAGCATTGTAACGAAACGTTTTCAAATGTGTAAGTGTGTTGTGTTACAAAATATATTTTTATGTGTTTGTGTATTAATAAAAATTGTTTATATAAACAAATTTTTTATATTAAAATTTTTTCCTTTTATTAATTAATTAATTAAGAACAATTAATTAATTAATTAATTAAGTTTCGAGGTGTTCCAAAACGTTTATCACTTAATTTAAATGTTTTATAGGCTTTTGGGTATTTGTTAAAAAAAACTCCAGCCACTTATAGGATTGTCTCCAATAGCAATCGATCCTTGTTTATTTTCGGTTTGGAGGTTATCTTCCTTCTGGTGGTGAACTTCTTGTAGTAATTTCTGTTTAAATTAAGGTATTGTGTTAAATAGCTATATTTAGAAATGAAAAACTGTTTAAATATGAAAATCTTGACAGTACGAAAATCTTGATGTCAGAATTATGGTATGAGTGGTAACAAATTATCGTATTTTTATTGTATTACACACACACATACATGGAGAGAACGATTTCCCTTTGTGAAGAGACAACGACGCAGATTCTAATAGATCAAAACGATTCCAAGGTCAGGAGCAGACATGCAGAGATGAGCATACAAAATGGCCATCCAAGTGGAAACGGATTGTAAATAGCCACTCTCATTGGTCCAGAAGACGGGACGTCATTAAAATCAGTGATGACCTAACAAACAATGACATGACAACGGGGCGTGAGCCAAATTGAACAAAAGACAATGACGTGGATGCGCTAACACATACACAAAATATGTGCCTTGCATCTCCCCAGTCAGCATCAGACCATCAAGGCGTCAACACGCTGTAAAAATCGCCGGCAGTTTTTGCCAGCGAAAGTGTTTCTTAAACTAACAATGTGGTAACATATAGTAATAACTCTTTATCAGAAGTCTCAAAGTAACTAGTCACAATGTAAATTAGAATCAGTGCAACCAAGGAGACCTTTGGGACGATTGGCCGAACACCTGCTTGATCATGATTGCAATATAAGGACAGCAGAGACTTTACAACGCAGATACAGGAAAGTCCAACTATTTCTCTATTCCAATCTTTATTCTTAAAGCTGAGCTCAAAATTACTAAAATTCAAATGTATGTGTAAAATCAATCTTAGCGAAATGAGTGGGTGTGTGTGTGTGTGTGTGTGTGTGTGTATGGGCCGTACTAGTACATATGAATAATGTTTCTATGAGACGTTGATTTGTGTTCTGTTAAATATAAGAGTTGATCAATTACAAGGTAACATGGGCAGTTGCAGTAAAATATAAATTCATTATAAATTCCATAACAAGATTAATGCCTGAATAATACAAAATAACAGAACTGTAATATAGCAGAATATGTGTCCGCCATTTTGTTAGTTGAGTATAAGGATTCCATTTTGTTTTATTGCTGTTGATGTCTATTTTGAATTTCTATGTTATTAAAAGACAACTATATACACATATATATGCGCTGTCTAATTTCTTTATTCCGCACAATAGTCCTGTCTTTGACAATCGCTTAATCGAATCCTGGGAACCGAACATAAAAATTTTGAATCATGAAGTTGGCACTACAAGATGGCCGCCGAACCAGTATGAAATACACAATAATTATGGTAATGAAAGGTAAACACCAAAACATACAATCACAACACCAAAATATAATTGTTTTAAACGTAACAAATGCCGCCCGAACTGGTGACGTGATATGAATAAAAGTTTATACAATAAGCCGGAGTCAGAGACGGAGGATTGTCGGAAGAAAGGAAGGAATATGTAAGATATACCTGGTACGTAGATAATAGGTTATACTATGATAATAGGTTATATTATTGTTTAAGTAAAATATAGAACAATTACTAAAAAAATAAAATTCATTATTAATATGAGCAAAATGGCAGATAACGAAAACACTAATATAGATAATACAGCAACTGAATCACTATTATTGAATGAACCACAAGCGAACTCAACACCTATTATAAATAGTAAAGTATCACTGGAAGACCTTTTTCTATTAATGAAGACACAAAATAATGATTTAAGAGAACAAAGCATTAAGTTTGATGTAAAATTCGATGAAGTGAAAAAAGAGATTAAGAAACAAAGCTGTAATTATGATAAAAGATTAAATGATATACAGACACGGTTAGAAGAGATAGAATTAGAAAATAAGAGAGGAATAGACAAATTAGAATTGAACAAAGATGACAAGGTAAGTTGGGGAGAGAACTGTAACAATATAAATAAAAGTATGATATTAGAAAATGATTATGTAAACAGGGGTAGTGATAATGAAATGTATGGGGAATAGAATATGATAATAATGGAATGATAGGTGTGTTGAAGGGTTAAAGAGAGTGTGTAAAGAGAGTATAATTGTAAAAGAGTTACATGGGTTAGATTTTTCCCTTAATGATGAAGTAGGGGGTGATGTACATGTATTGAGGAAGGACGAGAGTGCCTTCGATGTATATTTGGGAGACATATGGTCTACAAATAAAGTTGTCCTTGGTTTTTTTAGTGCACTTCACAGGTGGTGCAATAGTTGTGAATTAGTGTCCCCTGCAAATGTAGAAAGAGAGAGATATTTTAAAAGAGAGAGATGTTTAGAAAGTGAGAGATATATTGAGAGAAAGAGGGAGATAGAAATTTTTAAGATAAGTAGAGACTATGACGAATTTATGGAAAGGTTAGGAGTAGAGATGATATATAATAAATATAGTAAGTACTTACCTTGTAATGAAACTGAAGGAGTATGAGATAATGAGAACAATGATTTTATAAATGACCTAATTATGACTAATTATACCAAAGGTGACAGAATTATACCCGATCATGAGTTACATGAATTTGCGGAAAAGGATAAAAATTTGAATAGTTGGTACATGTATAATGATAAGATATTCAATATTAAACAATGTATATAGTTTTAAGATTCGATTATTATTCGACGATGGAGGGTAAATATTTTATTGTGTTTATGAACATTTAATTATGTGGACAGTGTTTTGAAACGGACTGCTTATAAACTGATTTTTGGTAAATGATAAGATGATAATGTGGATTGTATATTTTTGTGTATATTAATGTCAATGTATTTGTGTATTTTTGATGTGTGTATTTTATGTATTTTTTGTGTAAACCATGTACTGTAGAATTTTAAATATTCAAGAATAATTAAGTTTGATAATGATTTTAAATGATATTATGAGATTCAGAGTCTAATGGTTAGTAAATGATTATGCATATAATATATTTGGATATTGAGTTGTTTTAGGATTGTAAGTGATGAATTTTCTAGTGGTATATTAAGGTGAAATGTTGTAAAAGAATTTGGGTAACAATGATAAATAAGGGCATTGGAGTTAGTTAAATAGAGTTAATGGGAGTTAGTGAAAATAAGAATGTTGAGATACCGATAATGTATAAAGAGGTGTTAAGATATTTTAGGGACACAGTAGTAGTGATTATATGTAGGGTTGAGTAATGTGAACGGTATATATAATTATGTTTGTTGATGATGATATTTTGTACTAAGGATCCGGTGTAAGGAGTGATCAGTGTGCGACGTGGCAAGAGACCAGCGTGCAGCGTTGTGGCAGGCGGAGCAATTTGGGGTTAGAGTGTTTGCCGATATTTGGTGGAGGGCAAATGGTTAGGGATGGGTATGGCCAGGTAGGGAACACACATTCTTGTACAAAAACGAGCGGTGCTAGAGGGTTTTAAATGGGATTAGTGAAGGGGGTTATTATAGAGATATTGGTGTCATAATATGTTAATGGTTAGAAGTGGTTGTTAGTAAAAAAAAAAGGGGGTAGTAAGGTTAGATGGACAAATGCCAAAATAATATAGAGAATAGTCAATAATAGAGAGTTACCCAAACTAATAAGGATAAAAGGGTTAGAAAAGGAAAATTCATAGCAGGAAGGTGATGTAACTGAAAGGTGAATAATAAATTTGAAAATTTTTTTTGGAATCTAATGATAAATGAATGTTAAATAATAAAAGTTAATAGAGAGTTGATAATAAAAATGTTATAAAGTTTTGGTACAAGTTGTGTAAATATAAATTGTTTAATGTAAATGTAACAATGTTAATGTTTAATGTACAATGTTTTATTATGTTTCTATTATGTTGATGGTACAAGTGTGTGTGGTTAGGAGGTCGTTATGGGGGTAACGACGGTAAATTTATTAATGTGTTAAAAATATAAAGATAACAGTGGTTTTGAACAAAGAAAGTTGAGTAAAGAAAAATAAATAGTTTGAAGTTGTTTGCCATGATAGGTATATGTTTCAATATTATATGAAGTAAAGAGTAGAATTAGTGGTTATTGCTAGAGAAGTTAAAATTTGTTTTATGTTTAGTATAATAATCTATTTTCATGTGGTAAAGAGAGTAATTATGGTCGATTGGAGTCAGAGTTTTTTTTTTATAAATGTAGGAATGTTTGAAAAAATGGAGAGGGTTATCTGTCTTAAATCTTGTATTTTTTGTTTGGTTATTTGATGAGTTAAGAAAACCAACGTCTCAAAACACAAACCAATGCATCTAAGGGGAGAAATATCAGTTGTGGATATGGGAATAGATAAGGCCACTATATTAAAATTTGTATTGCATGTTTCAGAGTTTGGAGGTGTTGTGACCGCGGTCCTGAGCTGGCCGGTGCGTCAGAACAGGAGCGTTAAGTGCCTCATGGTCTTATGGTGTTGGGATCTCTCCTGAGAAGTCCAGTAAGGTCAGAGGGTACGATCATCATCATCAGACCAAGGGTAAGTGATTGTATTTCTTTTATATCAAAGATTAAGGGGGTTGTGGCGACATATCTGGGCTGATCCTTTTAGAAAAGTGTGAATGAGTCAATGAAAGTTTTTATGTTTCAACATAAAATCTTTCATTGAGGGGGTTTTGTGACAGTACGAAAATCTTGATGTCAGAATTATGGTATGAGTGGTAACAAATTATCGTATTTTTATTGTATTACACACACACATACATGGAGAGAACGATTTCCCTTTGTGAAGAGACAACGACGCAGATTCTAATAGATCAAAATGATTCCAAGGTCAGGAGCAGACGTGCAGAGACGAGCATATAAAATGGCCATCCAAGTGGAAACAGATTGTAAATAGCTACTCTCATTGGTCCAGAAGACGGGACGTCATTAAAATCAGTGATGACCTAACAAACAATGACATGACAACAGGGCGTGAGCCAAATTGAACAAAAGACAATGACGTGGATGCGCTAACACATACACAAAATATGTGCCTTGCATCTCCCCAGTCAGCATCAGACCATCAAGGCGTCAACACGCTGTAAAAATCGCCGGCAGTTTTTGCCAGCGAAAGCGTTTCTTAATCAAACTAACAATGCGGTAACATATAGTAATAACTCTTTATCAGAAGTCTCAAAGTAACTAGTCACAATGTAAATTAGAATCAGTGCAACCAAGGAGACCTTTGGGACGATTGGCCGAACACCTCCTTGATCATGATTGCAATATAAGGACAGCAGAGACTTTACAACGCAGATACAGGAAAGTCCAACTATTTCTCTATTCCAATCTTTATTCTTAAAGCTGAGCTCAAAATTACTAAAATTCAAATGTATGTGTAAAATCAATCTTAGCAAAATGAGTGGGTGTGTGTGTGTGTGTGTGTGTGTGTGTATGGGCTGTACTAGTACATATGAATAATGTTTCTATGAGACGTTGATTTGTGTTCTGTTAAATATAAGAGTTGATCAATTACAAGGTAACATGGGCAGTTGCAGTAAAATATAAATTCATTATAAATTCCATAACAAGATTAATGCCTGAATAATAGAAAATAACAGAACTGTAATATAGCGGAATATGTGTCCGCCATTTTGTTAGTTGAGTATAAGGATTCCATTTTGTTTTATTGCTGTTGATGTCTATTTTGAATTTCTATGTTATTAAAAGACAACTATATACACATATATATGCGGTCTGATTTCATTATTCCGCACAATAGTCCTGTCTCTGACAATCGCTTAATCGAATCCTGGGACCCGAACATCAAAATTTTGAATCACGAAGTTGGCACTACAAGATGGCTGCCGAACCAGTATGAAATACACAATAATTATGGTAATGAAAGGTAAACACCAAAACATACAATCACAACACCAAAATATAATTGTTTTTAAAAGTAACAAATATATTAATAATTTTATTAACAATTAGGTATTTTGACTCTTGTCGATATGTAAATCGATTCTCAGGGTATCGTTTTGTTATTACAAATTTTTTATATAAAGGTTCTTTGAACAGCTATGTTAGGGAAAGTCAGAGAAATAGGGCAAAGATTGAAAAGTATAACATTACAAGGTAAATTATTAATTATAACAGTACATATATTTGATTTAAAGTATAGAAATAAGTAAATAGGTTGCGAACCGTCCAGCTGCAGTAGATGGCTGTGTTCAGTTGAGTTGTTGGAAATCAGTAATGGCTGCCGCTGAAGTTGGAAATCGTCACCTCGCAGTTTTGATGTTCAAATAAAGATGTTTTCCTTGTGAATTTACGTCCTGGTGTCTGCAAATCTTCCTTCTGGTGTTGGTGTAGTGTCTCTGGTTCAGTTTTGGTGTTGTATTCGGAAAATTGGTGTAGTTATAAGTCAATTTCACTTTTGTCGGTTATGTCATATGTTAGTCACTTTTTGGTTAAGTTTTATTACTGTTTTATCGAGTTTAATGTTATTTCCACTGGTGTTCTGTGCTGTATAATGTTAGTTCGGTGTTTGTAGATGTTTATTTCACTGTGTATGACTTTAAAAATGTTTTTTACCGCAACTCGCGATTTTCACTTTCGGATCGTACCATTATTCACCATTACGGTATTCGTAACTAGGTTAATACGGTTAAAATGCTCGTGTCAAGTGTCCCGTACAATGTTCAATAATTAACTAATTAACTTCCTTCACCTCCGACTAAAACCTTAGCCAAAGCAATATTATTCCTTCCATTGTTCAAATTTTATTTTGCATCCTGTGCATGTAATAAAGTTACATTATATAACTGATTATACTTTGGTTATTCTTCAAATTTATTAGCTAGTTGTTACTTAATTTTATCCTTCAGTTCATTCGGCGTATTTTGATACCAAATAATGCCGTTTTATTAAGTTTTTGATCTAAAATTGATAATTTTTCCTTCATTTTGTATATTCTAAATTTTAAGGTCTAGCTTCCTGTTGTTTTCCAAATTCTGCCATTATCAATTTATATTTATGATTACTAAATCTCATATTGTAATAAAATGTTTATATTCCCTTAATTTCTTGCAATTAGATGAATTGGTTAAGTTTTAAAATATTATGTTGGAATATATGACTCCCCTCTCCAAATTTTTGAGTTCTGTCATTTCCATTTTTATCAATAATTCTGGCTATAATTTTACAAAATCTTTCTTAGTTATATTTCTAATTACATGGCTTTTTCTCTGGTTTACCTTATCTGAATCCCTTCAGTTTAAATGTATTTCAGTACTTAGTTTCTCAGTTTTGATGATGTTCAGTTTTTAACATTTGGCCTAGATTCCTAACAGTTTTTACATACAAAATTTTATAAATAATACATATTGAGTTATACCCTCTCTGACTTTTTGACATTGTAACATAAATTAAACATTTTCTTCTATTAAACAAAATAACAATTAGTATTTGTTTCATACTATTAACATATAACAAATAATTCCAATTAATAGTTGTCTTCAACAAATCAGACATTTTTTTTATACTCAAAACTTAATAATAATACATAACAAATATTATTTATAAAGAATGTTTTTCCATTCTAACAGCTTACTTAATTATTAACAATAATACCTGTAACAAATATTTTACAATTAAAGAATGTTAGTGGTTCTGAACTGTTTAAATTTTCTTATTCCTAATACATTTTTAAATATCTTATGCTACATAAACAAAACCTTATTTACTATACTCTTATTCTCTATATTCCTTATACTAAGTTTATTTAGCAGTTTTTAACTGTTTCTAATTGGGTTTTGGGTAATTGTACCCTGTCACTTCACTTTTTATTCTGTGTCTGCTTTTGTTTTATTAATCATTTAAATGAATGTCATTTAAACAGATTGGCAGTTCTTTGCTAACACATGCATTATATTACCTCTGTACAGAAATTATGTCACTTAAAAGTTGTATTATTTCATTATTTACATAGTTTGTGAATGCCAATAATGAAACATAAGGTTCATTTTTTATAATACTAAAACTTGCACTGGTTCTCTTTACATTCCTTGATTCTATTTCTAAATGGTCATATAGTCTTACTAAAATCAAGAGATCTATTGGTAGATTACAATGAAGATTTGTTCTTTGGTATCACATTATTATTTCACCTTGGTCCACTTTCAACTCTTACTCTATACACTTTTTTGTCTTATATCTATTGTACATGTGGGTTTTTGCATTAATACAGTAAACCCTCGATTTAACGGACTAATTGGGGCTGAGGGGTGTCCGTTAAATCGAAAGTCCGTTAAATCGCAAATTTTGTTTTCTGAGGATATATTTAAGTCAAATAGGCCTATAACACTTGAAATTTTAATACTATTAATATCATGCAAATACCGTATTGTTCTGAATACAAGCCGCACTTTTTCTCCTAAAAACATGGTCGCTAATTTGGCCTGCATCTTGCATTCGCGCGCTAACGAAATTCGAAGTTATACCTGACTTCTGGCGGGACGAACACTTTTGGTATCTATGAGTTGTTTACTGCGTAAGCAACAGCAGTTTGCCTGGCTGTTGTTAACTCTGGCATTATGATTTATGACTGCAACCGTACGTTTTAACAGCAAACTGAACAAAGAATAGGAAGAAAAAGTGTAAGTGCGTGCGCACGCGCGCGTGCTCGCACCCTTCTGTAGGCAGCAAGACAAAGGATGAGTAGAGGGGGTGTGAATAACATGTTTCTAAATAACGGGTAAACTGCCAGTGTGGTTTTCTATTGTAACAGCGACAACATTGCTTATCTGTATTTTAATACGTACTATTAATATCATGCAAATACAATGTTATGTACACACCTTTATTTATTCTGGATAAAAGCATCAAGAGTCAGTTGTTTTCCACTAGAATGTTGCTTCTTTATTATTAAAGATCTAAACTGTCTAAAATGGTCATAATAAGCACACACTTCCGGATCTGAAGACTCCCCAATGTACGCGATAATTTCGGCCATGCTGTTTCTTATCGCTGATAATTTAGGGCCTCCTGTAACAGATGTTTCTTCATCGTTATCATCTCCATCTTCCCACATGTTAATCTATTTGTGATGCCATGTCGTTTACGAAAACGCCAAAGCCACCCATCACTCGCCTGAAATTGGATACCAATATGTTTCGCCAGCTTATCAGCAGCAGCCCGCAACTCCACACTACGAACAACGACATCACTAGAACGTTGTTGAATAAACCACTTGTACACAGCATCCTCTAATTGTTTGTGTTTGGCTAATTTAATGTGTTTTCTTTCTCCCTCATTCTTCGAACTATCAACACTGTACTTTAGCGAAAACTGAATAAGTTTATCTTTATTCTTTCGAATGTCTGAAACGGTTTGTTTCTTTACACCGTACACTTCACAAACATGTGCAACAGACGCGCCACCTTCAAGTTTACTTATTAGTTCAAGCTTTTGCTTTATACTCAAGTTCACACGTTTTTTCGTAACGCCAGACATACTTATGCTGTAATTCACTAATAAAGTAATGGACCTTGCTGTAACAACGCAAGTATAAACTCGTTAAGACTCTCTATTTAACACGTGCAAGGTTCGTACTATAGAAACACATGTAGCGTACACGCTGTATTCTCTGAATAAACTGATGCGACGCTGTACGAATGTAAACTGCGTGTGCATACGAATTATCACGAAAATAGCCGAATATTCAAGAGTGAAAATACGTTGCTATGGTTATGAACTACCACCAAATTTAAATCACAACCATGGACTTCAAAAACTTAATCGTGATTTTTTCGTGTCAAAATTTTTTTTTAACATGATAATGTTTTTAGGCTGGGGGTCATTCCACAAAATGCGTGATGCAAAATGTGTAACGTCATCGAAAAATGTAACGCTCCAGGTGACGTTAGTAATAAATAAATTTGGTCACAGTGAAATAAGATGCATATCAGTGTATATTGTCAGTGTTAGTCATCGTGATGTCTTCCACTGAACGTGTGTGACGCCTGCGTCAACGACAACGCAAAGACGGGGATCGTGAAGAATTAAATGAATTCTTATCTAATTCTTATCTCCGTTCTCATCAAATACAATTGGAGATGAGAAAATTTGCGTGTTTCAAAACAAGAAACGAAAGAATGCTGCGATAGCCAAGCAACATCGCCAGAACAGGAGAGTCTGCAGTTTATGCACATTATACGCCTAAAAACATTTTCATGCTTTTTTTTTTTGGTCTGTTAAATTCTGTCCGTTAAATCCGAAGTCCGTTAAATCGAGGTCCGTTAAATCGAGGGTTTACTGTACTTTGTTATACTTTTATATTATTATTATTTTTATTTATTTTGGGGTATGGGTGTCTTTTACAAGAGCATTCCTTCTTCTTGTGGATGCTGTCTTCTTCTTGTTTCTTCATCGATGTCTTCTTTTCTTCTGGTTTCTTATAATTGTTTTTCTTCATCTTCTTGTGGATGTCATCAGGTTTTTGGGTTCCTTCTTCACCTACTCTTCTTGTTTCTTCAAATGCATCACCTTTTATGGTGGATCTTGCCTTGTTCTGGGTTTCTTCCTTATCTACTCCTAACTTTCGTTGTGGGTTTAGTTATGTTCTAGGTTTCTTCCTTATCTACTCCTAACCTTCCTGGGTTATATTTTTTCACCTTTAGTTATTAAAATTGGTTTTGATGATTCATCACTTGTAACATTTATTTTATATGAACTTATATTTTAAATCAATGATTGTACTGCACAGTTGTTCTGAATTAATTCTTTATTATATTGCTTTCTTCGGATTTAAACATGTTATTATATTATTTTAATGATCAATTCGCCATTTATTTTTATGGGCTTATCTGTCATGCTACAGCATACATATCAGAAACAAGAACACAAAGAGATCTGACAACATTTTGAAAATGAAGTAAACAAAGACTTCATGAAAATATCGGTATGGAGAACCATACATGACTTCCATGTTCTAAGATTTATATTTAAAATCATATTTGAAATGAAATATTTCCATAGAAACTACGTCTTTCTACTTACTGCTTCAGCATTAACCACAGTACTGTGGTCACTAACGTATACCACCTCACGTTTTCGCACTCGATTTTCACCGATGATGGCAGTCGATGGCACTGCCGAAAAGTCTGGTTTTGTAGAAAACATTGGACTACGGCTAAAGAGCCCGGGAAGCAATTTTAACAAAAAACTACTTCTTTGTTGCCGATAACGTAGTACACATAAAAAATTCTCCCCTCCACCTTCAACTATAAATTTAATAATAGAAAATTACCCCCACCCCGTTCACCTAACCTCTTCATTTATAGATATTTCATCTACGTTTCTATAGTGGATTACTATGAGCTTCTTATCAGGATACTTTATTTATAAAAATCAAGTACTTTACTCTTGTTAAATCATAAAATGTTTCAGGTAAACTATCCCTTTCTCTTAACCGATCTTCTCCAAAATCAATAGACCTTCCGTCCTCTACAATTCAGGGAAGCATGCAAAAAATATTTGATTCTGTTTGAATGTGCGGCAGTTATCATTCGTCATGGAAACATTTCTCTTGTTACAACATAAAATATAGCAGGTAAACTACCCCTTTCCCTTAACCGATCTTCACCAAAATCAATAGACCTTGAGCTCTCTACAACTCAGGAAAGAGTGCAAAAAATTATTTGATTCTCATTGAATTTTCGGCAATTATCGTTCGTGATAAAAAAAATTACCCTTTTTAAAACATAAAACGTTGCTGATAAACTACCCCTTCCCTTAACCGACCTTCAACAAAATCAACAGGCCTTGGCTTCTCTTTAGTTCAAAAAGGTATGCAAAAACCTAGTTGATTCTGTTTGAATTTCCGGCAGTTATCGTTCGTCATATAAAAAATTACCCTGGTTAAAACATAAAATGTTGCTGGTAAACAACCCTATTCCCTTAACCGATCTTCACCAAAACCAACAGGTCTTGAGAACTCTACATTTCAGGGCTGTATGCAAAATATTATATGATTCTGTTTGAATTTGCGGCTGTTATCGTTTACTATAGAAAAAAATTACCCTTGATAAAAAACCGTGCAGGTAAACTACCCCTTTCCCTTAACCGATCTTCACCAAAAACGATAGGTCTTGAGTAATCTACAATTCAGGCCTGTATGCAAACAATTATTTGATTCTGTTTGAATTTGCGGCTGTTATCGTTTGCCATAGAAAACACCGTTGATAAAACATAAAACGTTGCTGGTAAAATACCCTATTCCATTAACCAATCTTCACCAAAAACAATAGGTCTTGAGAACTCTACAATTCAGGGCTGTATACAAAACATTAGTTGATTCTCTTTGAATTTACGGCAGTTATCGTTCGTCATAGAAAAAATACCCTTGTTAAAATATAAAACGTTGCAGGTAAACTACCCCTTTCCCTTAACCGATCTTCAACAAAATCAACAAACCTTGAGTACTGTATAATTCAAAAAGGTATGCAGAAGAGTAATTGATTCTGTTTTAATGTATGGCAGTTATCGTTCGTCAAAACAAAATTACCCTTGATAAAACATAAAATGTTGCTGGTAAACAACCCTATTCCCTTAACCGATCTTCACCAAAACCAACAGGTCTTGAGAACTCTACATTTCAGGGCTGTATGCAAAATATTATATGATTCTGTTTGAATTTGCGGCTGTTATCGTTTGCCATATAAAATACCCTTGATAAGACAAAAAAATGTGTCAGGTAAACTACCCCTTTCCCTTAACCGATCTTCACCAAAAACAATAGGTCTTTAGTACTCAACAAAACAGGGCTGTATGCAAAAACGTATTTGATCCTGTTTGAATTTGTGGCTCTTATCGTTTGCCATAGAAAATACCCTTTTAAAACATAAAACGTTGTAGGTAAACTACCCCTTTCCCTTAACCGATCTTCACCAACACCAACAGGTATTGAGAACTCTACAATACAGGGCTGTATGCAAAACATCATTTGATTCTGTTTGAATTTACGGATGTTATCATTTACCATAGAAAAAATTACCCTTGATAAAAAACCGTTGCAGGTAAACTACCCCTTTACCTTAACCGATCTTCACCAACAACGACAGGTCTTGAGAACTCCACAATTCAGGGCTGTATGCAAAATATTATATGATTTTGTTTGAATTTGCGGCTGTTATCGTTTGCCATACAAAATACCCTTGATAAAACAAAAAACGTGGCTGGTAAACTACCCCTTCCCCTTAAACGATTTTCACCAAAGACAATAGGTCTTTAGTACTCACGAAATCAGAGCTGTATGCAAAAACGTATTTGATTCTGTTTGAATTTGCGGCTCTTATCGTTTGCCATAGAAAATACCCTTTTAAAACATAAAACGTTACAGGTAAACTACCCCTTTCCCTTAACCCATCTTCACCAAAAACAAAGGTCTTGAGAACTCTACAATTCAGGGCAGTATGCAAAATATTATATGATTCTGTTTGAATTTGCGGCTGTTATCGTTTGCCATAAAAAATACCCTTGTTAAAACATAAAACGTGGCTGGTAAACTACCCCTTCCCCTTAAACGATCTTCACCAAAGACAATAGGTCTTTAGTACTCAAGAAATCAGAGCTGTATGCAAAAACGTATTTGATTCTGTTTGAATTTGCGGCTCTTATCGTTTGCCATAGAAAATACCCTTTTAAAACATAAAACGTTACAGGTAAACTACCCCTTTCCCTTAACCCATCTTCACCAAAAACAAAAGGTCTTGAGAACTCTACAATTCAGGGCAGTATGCAAAATATTATATGATTCTGTTTGAATTTGCGGCTGTTATCGTTTGCCATAAAAAAAGCCCTTGTTAAAACATTAAACGTTGCAGGTAAACTACCCCTTCCCCATAACCGATCATTACCAAAATCCACAGATCTTGAGAACTCTACAATTCAGGGCTGTATGCGAAATATTATTTGATTCTGTTTGAATTTGCGGCTGTTATCGTTTGCCAAACAAACAAAATTACCCTTGATAAAAAAAAAACCGTTCCAGGTAAACTACCCCTTTCCCTCAACCGATCTTCACCAAAAACAATAGGTCGCGAGTACTCTACAAATCAGGCCTGTATACAAAAAATTATTTGATTCTGTTTGAATTTGCGGCTATCGTTTGCCATAGAAAAAAAATCTACAGACACACACACAGACACTTTTCGAAAAACGACTTTTTTTCATGTTTTGAGTGTAGTACCATCAGAATCTGCAATCTCAAACACGATTTTTTTTGCCATCACCATACTTCCATTTCCTTAAGGAACATGGAAGTAAAAATTACCCTTTTTAAAACATAAAACATTGCTGATAAACTACCCCTTCCCTTAACCGACCTTCAACAAAATCAACAGACCTTGGCTTCTCTTTAGTTCAAAAAGGTATGCAAAAACCTAGTTGATTCTGTTTGAATTTACGGCAGTTATCGTTCGCAATATAAAAAATTACCCTGGTTAAAACATAAAATGTTGCTGGTAAACTACCCCTTTCCCTTATCCGATCTTCACCAACACCAATAGGTATTGAGAACTCTACAATACAGGTCTGTATGCAAAACATCATTTGATTCTGTTTGAATTTGCGGCTGTTATCGTTTACTATAGAAAAATATCGGTATGGAGAACCATACATGACTTCCATATTCTAAGATTTATATTTAAAATCATTTTCGAAATGAAATATTACCATAGAAACTACTTCTTTCTACTTACTGCTTCAGCCTTAACCACAGTACTGTGGTCACTAACGTATACCACCTCACGTTATCGCACTCGATTTTCACTGATGATGGAAGTCGACGGCATTGCCGAAACGTCTGGTTTTGTAGAAAACATTGGACTACGGCCAAATATCCCGGGAAGGAATTTTAACAAAAACTACTTCTTTGTTGCCGATAACGTTGTACACATATATATAAAATATATGCATAAAATTAACGGCTTGTATAAGTTAATGATTGATCTCCATTAAATAGTGCTCAAGTTTCCAAAGTTTTAATATTATGATGTCCGTAATTAAAACATCAGAGCAGGTTTAGTGTGAATGAGGGTACACTGTGGACAAAAATTTTCAACATTTCCTATTGAGCGTTGCTTAGAGTAAAGCTGCGAATCTACAGTGTATGTTTCACAGAACAAACACGCGAAAAACAAGGAGCGCTCCGAAGTCACTCATGGACCCTCAGCATCTTGCAGAGGGTTCATTCCCTAAAGACGAAAAGTCTGTCTATGAATCATTCCTCTGTAAACACGTGCAGTTACATTGCCCAGCGATCCACAGAAAGCAAATTGATGTCCATTTTTTCGGCTTGCACGCGTTATGTTGGTGTGGGTTTCGGCACTTTCCATTTAAAAAGCATGCAAATGTAAGAAAATAAACATGAGTGAGGCCAGAAATAACGTGAATTGTGTGTGTGTGTGTGTGTGTGTGTGTGTGTGTCTTACCTGCCTTTTTATTGCTGTAGGCATAATAATAAAATGGAAACCTAAACATTACATAACTGAGATATGCTTACCTGCCACGAACGATATATTATTTTATACATGGAGGAGTTCAGTGACATACACATGTACAGAAGTCATCTTCAAAAATACTAGAAGTCGTCCACGCTTTTATGTTGGCAGTGTAACTTACAGGAAGTTTTTTGATGTTTTTAAAACATCTAGGATGCAAACTTTTCCCGATAACTAAAAGTTTCCTTTTTTCGGTTCCCGTCATGTTCGCACAAACAAAAGCTGTAACTCTTTGTTTAGAGAGCTTCCCACCAACGCACTTTTCATTTTTAAATTTGAAAGTCTTATCTGGAGTTAATTTATAAAAAATTCCAGCTTCATGTCCATTAAAGATGTCTTCATCTTTATATGATCGTCTAATTTCTGGCCAAGTGTTACGCACCCAATCGCCTGTAACGTTCAGATCTACGCATTTTGCCTCACCACAAATTTTTGCAAAGGAAATCGAGTGTCGGGCCTTAAATCGATCTAGCCATCCATTGGAGCACGTAAAATGGCTGGCGCCGGCAGTCCTGTTACAGTGCTTATTGCTTGCATACAATGTATGTCTGTAACCATGGGCTAGCGCGCACGCGCACATATATACGTTTATATGAAATTTAGAGTAAAATATCTGAGAAATATTTGACGCTATAACAGAGTAGTACAATATTTAGTGACGTTAAAACCGGGAATTTTTATAATGTTAAAGATATCAGTTTGACCGGACTTATGACAAAATAACGCTACACCCGAGGCCGTAATAACCAAGTTCCACTGTATATATAAAGATATTAACTCAAACATAATTTACATTAAAATGAAAAAATTATAATTTTATTGCCTGGCAACAAAATTATTTTATTTTTAACAATTACCATTGTTTCAAAAAGTTTAAATAAAATTTTCAAGTACTTTACTCTTGTTAAAACGTAAAAGGTTGCAGGTAAACTACCCCTTCCCCTTAACCGATCTTCACCAAAATCGAAAGTCCTTGAGACCTCTACAATTCAGGGACGTATGCAAAAAAATATTTGATTCTGTTTGAATTTGCGGCTGTTATCGTTTGCCATAGAAAATACGCTTGATAAAAAAACGTTGCAGGTAAACTACCCCTTCCCCTCAACCGATCTTCACCAAAAACAATACGTCTTGACTACTCTACAAATCAGGGCTGTATGCAGAAATTATTTGATTCTGTTTGAATTTGCGGCTGTTATCGTTTGCCATAGAAAATACCCTTGTTAAAAAAAGTTGCAGGTAAACTACCCCTTTCCCTCAACCGATCTTCACCAAAAACAATAGTCTTGAGAACTCTACAATTTAGGGCTGTATGCAAATAATCTTTTGATTCTGTTTGAATTTGCGGCTGTTATCGTTTGCCATAGGAAATACCCTTGTTAAAACATAAAACGTTACAGGTAAACTACCCCTTTCCCTTAACCGATCTTCACCAAAAACAATAGGTCTTGAGAACTCTACAATTCAGGGCTGTATGCGAAACATTATTTGATTCTGTTTGAATTTGCGGCTGTTATCGTTTGCCAAAAAAAAAAAAATTTCCCTTGATAAAAAAAAACCGTTGCAGGTAAACTACCCCTTTCCCACAACCGATCTTCACCAAAAACAATAGGTCGTGAGTACTCTACAAATCAGGGCTGTATGCAAAAAATTATTTGATTCTGTTTGAATTTGCGGCAGTTATCGTTTGCCATAGAGAAAAAATCTACACACAGACAGACACACACACAGACACTTTTCGGAAAACGACTTTTTTTCATGTTTTGAGTGTAGTAGAATCAGAATCTGCAATAATCTCGAACACGATTTTTTTTGCTATCACCATACTTCCATTCCTTAAGGAATATTGAAGTAAAATATTGGTATGGAGAAACATACATGACTTCCATATTCTAAGATTTATATTTAAAATCATTTTCGAAATGAAATATTACCATAGAAACTACTTCTTTCTACTTACTGCTTCAGCCTTAACCACAGTACTGTGGTCACTAACGTATACCACCTCACGTTATCGCACTCGATTTTCACTGATGATGGAAGTCAATGGCACTGCCGAAACGTCTGGTTTTGTAGAAAACATTGGACTACGGCCAAATATCCTGGGAAGGATGTTTAACAAAAACTACTTCTTTGTTGCCGATAACATTGTACACATATATATAAAAATATGCATAAAATTAATGGCTTGTATAAGTTAATGATTGATCTCCATTAAGTAGTGCTCAAGTTTTCAAAGTTTTAATATTATGATGTCCGTAATTAAAACATCAGAGCAGGTTTAGTGTGTATGAGGGTTCACCGTGGACAAAAATTTTCAACATTTCCTATTGAGCGTTGCTTAGAATAAATCTGCGAATCTACAGTGTATGTTTCACAGAACAAACACGCGGAAAAGAAGGAGCGCTCCGAAGTCACTCATGGACCCTCAGCATCTTGCAGAGGGTTCATTCCCTAAAGACGAAAAGTCTGTCTATGAATCGTTCCTCTGTAAACACGTGCAGTTACACTGCCCAGCGATCCACAGGAAGCAAATCGCTATCCACGCTGGACACTTTTTCGGCTTGCATGCGTTATGTTGGTATGGGTTCGGCACTTTCCATTTAAAAACCGTGCAAATGTAAGAAAATAAACATGAATGAGGCCAAAAATAACGCGAATTGTGTGTGTGTGTCTTCCCTGCCTTTTTATTGCGGTAGTGATAATAATAAAATGGAAACGTAAACCGTACATAACTGAGATATGCTTGCCTGCCACGCACGATATATTTTCTCTTATACATGACTAGCAGAATACCCGTGCTTCGCTACGGAGTTTCACATTGTACGTAATGAAAATGTTAGTTTAATTAATAAAGTTTAATTAAAGTAGGCTTCCTAAAAATAAATAGCTGTTGCCCACAACTTCGTTCGCGTGGTCTTCAATTTAATGCGATAATATATTTAGAACAGAATCTATTCTATTGGGTTGCCATAGTAACCAGATCTAATAGTTTTTTAAGACCGCAAAGGACCCCCCCAGAGGATCGTATCGTAAAAACACCTGTCCTATGTTGGTTCTCCCATTGCGTAAAATATTTGTGCCAAGTTTGGTTGAAATCGGTCCAATGGTTTAGGTGGAGACGTGGAAGACCCCAAAGGACCGTATCGAAAAAAACACTTGTCCTATGTTGGTTCTCCCTTTGCGTAAAATATTTGTGCCAAGTTTGGTTGAAATCGGTCCAGTGGTTTAGGAGGCGATGTGGAAGACCCCAAAGAACCCCCAAAAGGACCCCATCGAAAAATATCGGTATGGAGAACCATACATGACTTCCATATTCTAAGATTTATATTTAAAATCATTTTCAGCCAAACAGCCAGGCTGTGTCTTACCTGCCTTTTTATTGCTGTATTAAATGAAAAATATTATATTACATTAAAATGAAAAAATTATAATTTTATTGCCTGGCAACAAAATTATTTTATTTTTAACAATTACCATTGTTTCAAAAAGTTTAAATAAATTTTCAAGTACTTTACTCTTGTTAAAACGTAAAAGGTTGCAGGTAAACTACCCCTTCCCCTTAACCGATCTTCACCAAAATCGAAAGTCATTGAGACCTCTACAATTCAGGGACGTATGCAAAAAATTATTTCATTCTGTTTCAATTTGCGGCTGTTATCGTTTGCCATAGAAAATACGCTTGATAAAAAAACGTTGCAGGTAAACTACCCCTTCCCCTTAACCGATCTTCACCAAAAACAATAGGTCTTGAGTACTCTACAAATCAGGGCTGTATGCAAAACATTATTTGATTCTGTTTGAATTTGCGGCTGTTATCGTTTGCCATAGAAAATAAAACGTAAAAGGTTGCAGGTAAACTACCCCTTCCCCTTAACCGATCTTCACCAAAATCGAAAGTCATTGAGACCTCTACAATTCAGGGACGTATGCAAAAAATTGTTTGATTCTGTTTGAATTTGCGGCTGTTATCGTTTTCCATAGAAAATACGCTTGATAAAAAAACGTTGCAGGTAAACTACCCCTTCCCCTTAACCGATCTTCACCAAAAACAATAGGTCTTGAGTACTCTACAAATCAGGGCTGTATGCAAAACATTATTTGATTCTGTTTGAATTTGCGGCTGTTATCGTTTGCCATAGAAAATACCCTTGTTAAAAAAACGTTGCAGGTAAACTACCCCTTTCCCTCAACCGATCTTCACCAAAAACAATAGGTCTTGAGAACTCTACAATTTAGGGCTGTATGCAAATAATCTTATGATTCTGTTTGAATTTGCGGCTGTTATCGTTTGCCATAGGAAATACCCTTGTTAAAACATAAAACGTTACAGGTAAACTACCCCTTTCCCTTAACCGATCTTCACCAAAAACAATAGGTCTTGAGTACTCTACAAATCAGGGCTGTATGCAAAACCTTATTTGATTCTGTTTGAATTTGCGGCTGTTATCGTTTGCCATAGAAAATACCCTTGTTAAAAAAACGTTGCAGGTAAACTACCCCTTTCCCTCAACCGAACTTCACCAAAAACAATAGGTATTGAGAACTCTACAATTTAGTGCTGTATGCAAATAATCTTTTGATTCTGTTTGAATTTGCGGCTGTTATCGTTTGCCATAGGAAATACCCTTGTTAAAACATAAAACGTTACAGGTAAACTACCCCTTTCCCTTAACCGATCTTCACCAAAATCAACAGATCTTGAGAACTCTACAATTCAGGGCTGTATGCGAAACATTATTTGATTCTGTTTGAATTTGCGGCTGTTATCGTTTGCCAAACAAACAAAATTACCCTTGCTAAAAAAAAACCGTTGCAGGTAAACTACCCCTTTCCCTCAACCGATCTTCACCAAAAACAATAGGTCGCGAGTACTCTGCAAATCAGGGCTGCATGCAAAAAATTATTTGATTCTGTTTGAATTTGCGGCAGTTATCGTTTGCCATAGAAAAAAAATCTACAGACAGACAGACAGACAGACACACAGACAGACAGACAGACAGACAGACAGACACACACACAGACACTTTTCGGAAAACGACTTTTTTTCATGTTTTGAGTGTAGTAGAATCAGAATCTGCAATAATCTCGAACACGATTTTTTTTGCCATCACCATACTTCCATTCCTTAAGGAATATGGAAGTAAAACACCTATCCTATGTTGGTTCTCCCATTGCGTAAAATATTTGTGCCAAGTTTGGTTGAAATCGGTACAGTGGTTTAGGAGGAGATGTGGAAGAAACCTTCGCGGACGTGCGCACAACAACTCACCGAAGTTTCATCGCAATCGGATGAATGGTATAGGAACGCATACGGGACAAACAAAGAAACATTCATTTTACTTCCATGTTCCTTAAGGAAATGGAAGTATGGTGATGGCAAAAAAAATCGTGTTCGAGATTATTGCAGAATATGATTGTACTACACTCAAAACATGAAAAAAAGTCATTTTTCGAAAAGTGTCTGTGTGTGTGTCTGTCTGTGTGTGTGTGTCTGTCTGTAGATTTTTTTTCTATGGCAAACGATAACTGCCGCAAATTCAAACAGAATCAAATAATTTTTTGCATACAACCCTGATTTGTAGAGTACTCGCGACCTATTGTTTTTGGTGAAGATCGGTTGAGGAAAAGGGGTAGTTTACCTGCAACGGTTTTTTTTTATCAAGGGAAATTTTTTTTTTTTGGCAAACGATAACAGCCGCAAATTCAAACAGAATCAAATAATGTTTCGCATACAGCCCTGAATTACAGAGTTCTCAAAACCTATTGTTTTTGGTGAAGATCGGTTAAGGGAAAGGGGTAGTTTACCTGTAACGTTTTATGTTTTAACAAGGGTATTTCCTATGGCAAACGATAACAGCCGCAAATTCAAACAGAATCAAAAGATTATTTGCATACAGCCCTAAATTGTAGAGTTCTCAAGACCTATCGTTTTTGGTGAAGATCGGTTAAGGGAAAGGGGTAGTTTACCTACAACGTTTGTTTAACAAGGGTATTTTCTATGGCAAACGATAACAGCCGCAAGTTCAAACAGAATCAAATAATTTTTTGCATACAGCCCTGATTTGTAGAGTACTCAAGACCTATTGTTTTTGGTGAAGATCGGTTAAGGGGAAGGGGTAGTTTACCAGCAACGTTTTTTTATCAAGCGTATTTTCTATGGCAAACGATAACAGCCGCAAATTCAAACAGAATCAAATAATTTTTTGCATACGTCCCTGAATTGTAGAGGTCTCAAGGACTTTCGTTTTTGGTGAAGATCGGTTAAGAGAAAGGGGTAGTTTACCTGCAACGGTTTTTTATCAAGGGTAATTTTTTTCTATGGTAAACGATAACAGCCACAAATTCAAACAGAATCAAATGATGTTTTGCATACAGCCCTGTATTGTAGAGTTCTCAATACCTATTGTTGTTGGTGAAGATCGGTTAAGGGAATGGGGTAGTTTACCTGCAACGTTTTATGTTTTATAAGGGTATTTTCTATGGCAAACGATAAGAGCCGCAAATTCAAACAGAATCAAATACGTTTTTGCATACTGCCCTGTTTTGTTGAGTACTAAAGACCTATTGTTTTTGGTGAAGATCGGTTAAGGGAAACGGGTAGTTTACCTGCCACGTTTTTTGTTTTATCAAGGGTATTTTATATGACAAATGATAAAAGCCGCAAATTCAAACAGAATCAAATACGTTTTTGCATACAGCCCTGTTTTGTTGAGTACTAAAGACCTATTGTTTTTGGTGAAGATCGGTTAAGGGAAGCGGGTAGTTTACCAGACACGTTTTTTGTTTTATGAAGGGTATTTTATATGGCAAATGATAACAGCCGCAAATTCAAACAGAATCATATAATATTTTGCATACAGCCGTGAAATGTACAGTTCTCAAGACCTGTTGGTTTTGTTGCAGATCGGTTAAGGGAAAGAGGTAGTTTACCTGCAACGTTTTATGTTTTAACAAGGGTATTTTTTATATGACGAACGATAACTGCCGTAAATTCAAAGAGAATCAACTAATGTTTTGCATACAACCCTGAATTGTAGAGTTCTCAAGACCTATTGTTTTTGGTGAAGATCGGTTAATGGAATAGGGTAGTTTACCAGCAACGTTTTATGTTTTATCAAGGGTGTTTCCTATGGCAAACGATAACAGCCGCAAATTCAAACTACATCAAATAATTGTTTGCATACAGGCCTGAATTGTAGAGTACCTAAGACCTGTCGTTTTTGGTGAAGATCGGTTAAGGGAAAGGGGTAGTTTACCAGCAACGGTTTTTTATCAAGGGTAATTTTTACTTCCATGTTTTCTATAGTAAACGATAACAACCGCAAATTCAAACAGAATCAAATGATGTTTTGCATACAGCCCTGTATTGTAGAGTTCTCAATACGTATTGGTGTTGGTGAAGATCGGTTGAGGGAAAGGGGTAGTTTACCAGCAACATTTTATGTTTTAACAAGGGTAATTTTTTATATGACGAACGATAACTACCGTAAATTCAAGCAGAATCAACTAGGTTTTTGCATACCTTTTTGAACTACAGAGAACTCAAGGTCTGTTGATTTTGTTGAAGATCGGTTAAGGGAAGGGGTAGTTTATCATCAACGTTTTATGTTTTAAAAACGGTAATTTTTTTATGACGAACGATAACTGCCGAAAATTCAATGAGAATCAAATAATTTTTTGCACCCCCTGAGTTGCAGAGAGCTCAAGGTCTATTGATTTTGGTGAAGATCGGTTAAGGGAAAGGGGTAGTTTACCTGCAACATTTTATGTTGTAACAAGAGAAATGTTTCCATGACGAACGATAACTGCCGCACATTCAAACAGAATCAAATATTTTTTTGCATGCTTCCCTGAATTGTAGAGGACGGAAGGTCTGTTGATTTTGGAGAAGATCGGTTAAGAGAAAGGGGTAGTTTACCGGAAACATTTTATGTTTTAACAAGAGTAAAGTACTTTATTTTTATAAATAAAGTATCCTGATAAGAAGCTCATAGTAATCCACTGTAGAAACGTAGATGAAATATCTATAAATGAAGAAGTTAGGAGAACGGGGTGGGGGTAATTTTCTATTATTAAAAATTATAGTTGAAGGTGTAGGGGAGAATTTTTTATGTGTACTACGTTATCGGCAACAAAGAAGTAGTTTTTTGTTAAAATTGCTTCCCGGGCTCTTTAGCCGTAGTCCTATGTTTTCTGCAAAACCAGACTTTTCAGCAGTGCCATCGACTGCCATCATCGGTGAAAATCGAGTGCGAAAACGTGAGGTGGTGGTGGTATACGTTAGTGAGCACAGTACTGTGGTTAATGCTGAAGCAATAAGTAGAAAGACGTAGTTTCTATGGAAATATTTCATTTCGAATATGATTTTAAATATAAATCTTAGAACATGGAAGTCATGTATAGTTCTCCATACCGATATTTTATATATAAGATGTAAACTATACCACTTACTTGACATAAACCGTGATAGCTAAGCTAATGTACAACATATATGTATTATTTATACACATACATGTTCCTCGATAGACACTCTATCTATTGGCGAAAACTTGAATAAAATCCGTTCAGTACTTCCTGAGATTAGCGATTTCAAACACAGAGAGAAAACGCACCGACTTTACTTTATACTATGTACAGATTTACATTAAAATGAAAAAATTATAATTTTATTGCCTGGCAACAAAATTATTTTATTTTAACAATTACCATTGTTTGAAAAAGTTTAAATGAATTTTCATGTACTTTACTCTTGTTAAAACGTAAAAGGTTGCAGGTAAACTACCCCTTCCCCTTAACCGATCTTCACCAAAATCAAAAGGCCTTGAGTCCTCTACAATTCAGTGATGGATGCAAAAAATTATTTGATTCTGTTTGAATATGCGGCAGTTACCGTTCGTCATAGAAAATATGCTTGATAAAAAAACGTTGCAGGTAAACTACCCCTTCCCCTTAACCGATCTTCACCAAAAACAATAGGTCTTGAGTACTCTACAAATCACGGCTGTATGCAAAAAATTATTTGATTCTGTTTGAATTTGCGGCTGTTATCGTTTGCCATAGAAAATACCCTTGATAAAAAAACGCTGCAGGTAAACTACCCCTTTTCCTTAACCGATCTTCACCAAAAACAATAGGTCTTGAGAACTCTCCAATTTAGGGCTGTATACAAATAATCTTTTGATTCTGTTTGAATTTGCGTCTGTTATCGTTTGCCATAGGAAATACCCTTGTTAAAACAAAACGTTGCAGGTAAACTACCCCTTTCCCTTAACCGATCTTCACCAAAAACCATAGGTCTTGAGAACTCTACAATTCAGGGCTGTATACGAAACATTATTTAATTTTGTTTGAATTTGCGGCTGTTATCGTTTGCCAAACAAAAAAATTTCCCTTGATAAAAAAAAACCGTTGCAGGTAAACTACCCCTTTCCCTCAACCGATCTTCACCAAAAGCAATAGGTCGTGAGTACTCTACAAATCAGGGCTGTATGCACAAAATTATTTGATTCTGTTTGAATTTGCGGCAGTTATCGTTTGCCATAGAAAAAAAATTATAGACACACAGACACTTTTCGGAAAACGACTTTTTTTCATGTTTTGAGTGTAGTAGAATCAGAATCTGCAATAATCTCGAACACGATTTTTTTTGCCATCACCATACTTCCATTCCTTAAGGAATATGGAAGTAAAATTACCCTTGATAAAAAACCGTGCAGGTAAACTACCCCTTTCCCTTAACCGATCTTCACCAAAAATGATAGGTCTTGAGTAATCTACAATTCAGGCCTGTATGCAAACAATTATTTGATTCTGTTTGAATTTGCGGCTATTATCGTTTGCCATAGAAAACACCGTTGATAAAACATAAAACGTTGCTGGTAAAATACCCTATTCCATTAACCAATCTTCACCAAAAACAATAGGTCTTGAGAACTCTACAATTCAGGGCTGTATACAAAACATTAGTTGATTCTCTTTGAATTTACGGCAGTTATCGTTCGTCATAGAAAAAATGCCCTTGTTAAAACATAAAACGTTGCAGGTAAACTACCCCTTTCCCTTAACCGATCTTCAGCAAAATCAACAAACCTTGAGTTCTGTATAATTCAAAAAGGTATGCAGAAGATTAATTGATTCTGTTTTAATGTATGGTAGTTATCGTTCGTCAAAACAAAATTACCCTTGATAAAACATAAAATGTTACTGGTAAACAACCCTATTCCCTTAACCGATCTTCACCAAAACCAACAGGTCTTGAGAACTCTACATTTCAGGGCTGTATGCAAAATATTATATGATTCTGTTTGAATTTGCGGCTGTTATCGTTTGCCATATAAAATACCCTTGATAAGACAAAAAATGTGTCAGGTAAACTACCCCTTTCCCTTAACCGATCTTCACCAAAAACAATATGTCTTTAGTACTCAACAAAACAGGACTGTATGCAAAAACGTATTTGATCCTGTTTGAATTTGCGGCTCTTATCGTTTGCCATAGAAAATACCCTTTTAAAACATAAAACGTTACCCCTTTCCCTTAACCGATCTTCACCAACACCAATAGGTATTGAGAACTCTACAATACAGGGCTGTATGCAAAACATCATTTGATTCTGTTTGAATTTGCGGCTGTTATTATTTACCATACAAAAAATTACCCTTGATAAAAAACCGTTGCAGGTAAACTACCCCTTTACCTTAACAGATCTTCACAAAAAACGATAGGTCTTGAGAACTCCACAATTCAGGGCTGTATGCAAAATATTATATGATTTTGCGGCTGTTATCGTTTGCCATACAAAATACCCTTGATAAAACAAAAAACGTGGCTGGTAAACTACCCCTTTCCCTTAACCGATCTTCACCAAAAACGACAGGTCTTAGGTACTCTACAATTCAGGCCTGTATGCAAACAATTATTTGATGTAGTTTGAATTTGCGGCTGTTATCGTTTGCCATAGGAAACACCCTTGATAAAACATAAAACGTTGCAGGTAAACTACCCCTTTCCCTTAACCCATCTTCACCAAAAACAAAAGGTCTTGAGAACTCTACAATTCAGGGCAGTATGCAAAATATTATATGATTCTGTTTGAATTTGCGGCGGTTATCGTTTGCCATAGAAAATACCCTTGTTAAAACATAAAACGATGCAGGTAAACTACCCCTTTCCCTTAACCGATCTTCACCAAAAACGATAGGTCTTGAGAACTCTACAATTCAGGGTTGCATGCGAAACATTATTTGATTCTGTTTGAATTTGCGGCTGTTATCGTTTGCCAAACAAACAAAATTACCCTTGATAAAAAAAAACCGTTCCAGGTAAACTACCCCTTTCCCTCAACCGATCTTCACCAAAAACAATAGGTCGTGAGTACTCTACAAATCAGGCCTGTATACACAAAATTATTTGATTCTGTTTGAATTTGCGGCTGTTATCGTTTGCCATAGAAAAAAAATCTACAGACACACACACAGACACTTTTCGAAAAACGACTTTTTTTCATGTTTTGAGTGTAGTACAATCAGAATCTGCAATAATCTCGAACACGATTTTTTTTTGCCATCACCATACTTCCATTTCCTTAAGGAACATGGAAGTAAAATGACTGGAAAACCTAGGTGGTACAGAATGCAAACCGATGACGCCCAGAATGGCAAGCAATATCACAATGACAAGCAGAATGGCAATATTACAATGATAATATTACCATAATTTTATGAACAATACAATGGGTGAGCGCTGATTGTTAAAGTTAAATCATTTGTAGAAAGTAAAACTCAAGGCCAGACAGCATGGTTTAGAATCCCTATGACTTAATTAAACAGCAGTAGCCAAGAGAGAACAGACAAAAGCTTTACAAAAAAACATTTTGTTGATATTACCATTAATAAGACAGCACTATGGTATTTTTATCGAATAAGTCAGTACGGAGAGGAGGATGGTAGGTTGTGGCCACACATAACCTCCTATTCACAAGTAAATTTGTGTTTTGACACAAGTTTCAGTTGTAGTTAACAACTGACTATTCATTCAATAAAGCTACTAGAACACATTAACTTGAATAACAAACAAGGAAAGCCATGTTTGGAAACTCTGCTGGAAAGCGTTAAATCTACTTCAGTATATAATCAAACAAGTTTGACAACACAGAAATTTCTAATTATTAAACAATACGTTCAACATCTTTTAGTATTCTATGGAGACACCTCATTACAATGTCTATCACAACAATTGACGAAATTTACACAAAGTGAGTATACAGTTTATGGGTGTATTTACGACACTCTTACACTTTTGCTAATTATTGTACAAGTAGGCTTACTTATAATACTATACACAATAAACAGGAAACAAAAGGAAGTCATCGAACTACGTGACACCTGACACAACTAAAGAAGAGAGGAATCAAGTGGTTACAACCATGAAGAAATGAAATGTAGGAAAGGAAGAACGGCCATTACTTCAAGACCACAGCTAGAACAGGCGAAGGGACAAGCAAGCAAGTATTATGACATTTTTTTACTGTGCTCAGATTTATTTTGACACACTCTAGCATTAACAGTGCTTGTGTAGAAAACTATCCTACAGGAAAAAAGAATGAAATATGTAAAAACAGAAAGAACAGAAAAAAATACAATTTCTATTTTCACAACACAAAACTTAAGTACAAACATTAACATAATAATTTAAGTTTGTTAAAATAATAATGGCAAAGTCTGAAAAACAAAGGTTCAGGGAAAACAGTTTGTTTCATACTGGCTGTGTGGTTTTAGAGTAACTTTTAAAAGTATATATAAAATTATATATATAGCAAAATTGAAAGTTAAGGGCATGGAAATGCGCGAAACGCTTATGGTCAGAGGTGAAAGGCAATGTGGAGGGAGTCCCTGTGAGATGTGAGAAGAGAATTGTTGTTATCAGCGATGGTGCAGCCAACCTATGAAAATCATTTCTAATAGTAACAAAAACTCGCGATTGTTGAGGTTTGTTGGTAAATGTGTCACCAGGAATCTCTATCTGTATGTGTGCGCGGGCGCACACATAGTTGCCTTTAAAGAGAATTATACGTTTATTGTTTGCGACATAAATCAAATAATAATATTGTAATTGTATTACTATACAAATCAAGCAAGATATGTACTGTTCACATGTATCGGAATTTGTTGCTGTTACATATCAGAATGTTTTATAAACATATCTGAGTGTTGTTTGGTTCTGTCATTGTGTACTGCTGAGACGTAAAAAACTACAGCCTTTTTGACCGTTCTTATCGCAATGGAATTTGCAAACTGTACACTTCCACTCTTTAATTACACTCTACTATCTTTACAGCTTATCATTACATAAAGGAATGCATTCTTCGTATTCATTTAATTGCAAGAATCCGTTTAATCCTGGATAACAAAAAACTGTTTATTATTACTTCCCGTGCTTGCCTATGAATAACTTTCCTGTCTTTGCTAGTTGAAGGAGAAATATCCATTTTAACAAATCTCGTTACTGGATGATAAGACAAATAATTACGATAATACGTAATTAAAGAATAAAAACTACCAATAGAAATTAACTAAAAAATTAAAGAACTAATAAAAATGAGTGATTGTGAAACAACGATACAATTAATAATAAATTGAAATAATAATAACAAATGCAAGAGTAAGATAGTACATCACACAGTATCTAACAATGTACGGGTAACTAAAACATCACACGCAAGTTGGTAACACCTTCACTTGCATACCAGGTGATTCTCCGTTACCCTCCTGCCATTCACAATTTCAAAGTGGACTCATCCATCCATAAATTGGTTTCTGCACATATGCCCTTAACTTTCAATTTTACTGTACTTCTAAAATGGTCTGAATCAAGTTTGATAATATACACCGTCCACGGAAATGCAGTAGAGTGCCATTATTTGATTGATTTTTATGAGTAATCAAAGTGCGTAAAAATTGAGACCAGTAACTGTAGATGAAAAAAGTGTAGAAGATAGAAACAAAGAATTAAAAAGAAGTTAAAAAAACTAGCATGTTCAATGAGTATACAAACTGCCACTATATAGTATCAAATAAAAGTTTATATGGAAGTATCGAATAGAACCTGTACAGTCTGCGAACAAAAATTCCTAGAAGGTGTTGAGACATGGTGCCAGAGTGAAAATAAAGCGAACAAAGAAAACAAATAAACATAGTAAATACAGTTTTCAAATTAATAAAATTGTTTGCTCACTATTTTCTGTGTCCATCAGAACACTGTGTGCACACAGTTTTCTCAAAATTTATTAGCCAACTGACTGTACTTGGTAAAATCCTCACTATCAGTCAGGATATGCTGTTTTGTGAAACACTTTCAAATGCAACAAAATTATTTCCTTCCACCATATTTGGAGTTCATTATTCTCTTAGTACTTTTAATCGAGAAATCCATTTACTGACAAACATTTTTGTTTTACTATATGTTCTACAGTGCTTTGTTCTCAATCTTTTCTGAATGTGTTATTTCTGAATTATTCTTTTTTGTCTATTCTTGTTTATTTGTCAACTGAAGTGTCATTTTAGGAGCTCCTACTTTTTCTACAGTTTCTCGTGTCTGTATGCCTATGACTTTGACCTGTATGTTATTAATGGGAACAAATATTTTCAGTTCTTGTTTTGGGATTTGACTGTTTGTAATGGGACAAAATGGGAGGTTTGTCATTTTATTAAATTTATTTCATTTCAATTGCAAGCCCAACACATAATACAGGCTCAGTTAGACAAAGGAACAGTGAAGCGAAGTTTGAACGTAGTCAGGGCAATGGAATGCGATGTCGAGAGTGACTCCCGAGTAATTAAGCATTTCGGCATATACAAAGACGCAACATAAACACGGGCGCATAGACAACGCAGATCAGACTCCAAACGATGCCACAAAAAATGGTGAGAGGCGAAGACTTTTGTTCCATGCGGTCCGGTGCTGCCGGATACACTTAGAGGCCACGCCTTCCACAGCCTCAATATTTTCGCAGGTTGGCGTTGTCAACATGTGGGCACAATGCAAACCCATGTTACCGAGACAGTGACAAAAACTTCGTAATCCAAAAGGCAGTGTGGGTTACAGGAAGCAGCCAGACAAGGTGGGGATTTTGTTAGCCGTTGGCTAGTCAGTCGTCGACTCATAGAGGCCGCATGCGGTCAATTTAAATTTTGTTTGATCAATCTAGAGGTCGGCCGACCTAACAAGTGAAATCCAGTAACAGTTACATCAAAAAGGTGAAACGGTGTATCAAAATGAATCCAGTAAAGTGAACAGTTCGAAATTAAAATGCGGTAGACGGGACAAAACTTTCGGACATATATATTGTAACCAAACTACACCGGAATGGTTTAAATAAAATTCAATTACGTTTAAAATATTATTTAGGAATATATTAAAATTTGTAGTGGTTGAAAATAGAAGGTTACTAACTCTCAAAAGTGGTTTAAAATGTAACATTTGAGGTTACTCAAAGCGTGTTTACAATTGTAGAATTATAATTGTCTGAAAAGAATTCCCTTAGATAAAACAAATAAAATCGTGGTGTTAATATTACTTAAATACAAACTTTGCTTAAGTTTAAAAGTAAAGTATAATAGTTGGTCGCTCGATGATGATGATCGTCTTGTTGATACTAGCTGTGAAACTTCTCCTCCAGGTCGATAATAGTCTAAGTACGTTACGTCTAGTAATGTCTGGACAATAGAATAAACATAATATACTTTCACGTACCTGGTTGTGTTTTCTAGAAGTTCAATAAGCTGTCAACACGGTTTACAAAAACCAACTCACTTTAGCTACAAGGTTAAGTTGCCTTGTTTGATGGTGGGCGCCACACGGATTTATTTTGGGAAAATCCCGTGTAAAACCCATGATACTGTTCCTACATACTATGATATTTCGTTTCACATTAATTTGCTCTATTCTACTAACTAACAATCGAATTATAAATCATATCATTTTAATAATGCTTATTGCTATGTTTCAGCATAACAATTGTTTTGTGTAGGTGACCTACATTTCTATTACTTCCGAATAATCATCTCATTGATGATTGTTTGGTCTAGGCCTTGTTAAGGCATACCGTTTATACTGGAATTCTGCCTTAAAAGCTTTTATTAGTTCACAATTCGGTAACCTTGCTGAGGTAGCTTATTGGTATAAGATTCCCTCTTACAAACGTGTGTATTTGTCATAAGTATAGTTGAGATTGAAATATAGCTTCATTTTCATTTTTGGTGGCCATTGCTAATTTTAGTTCTTGGCCTCAATAATTACTAGTCATATTTAATTTATTATTAGCCAAATGCTGACTCTGATCTCACATTATTCAGATTCTTATTTAATCATTCTTTAGTAACATATCATATTCTGTTTACATTATTCACTGACTCGTTTGACAGCTTAAAGTGAATTTAAACTTGTCCATCAGTTTGTGTCAGTTATAGTCTGGTTGTAGTGTCAAACAGTATTTGGGTTTGCTGTTTCTTGTGGCACTCTGCTTCTTTCTTCCTCCATGATTCCTCTCTTCTTGGTTATTCTTATCATTACCTTATCTATTTATATTATCATCATGCATTTATTAAACCTTATAGAATATGTTTAGGTTATGTAACATTTTGTTGTTACATATACTCCCTCCTCAAAATTGATAATTTGAGAAAAATTTGATCTTTTGATAAAATTATCATTTCATGTCAGTTTTTACATATTACTACTGTTTTTTGTCTTGTACTCTTTACATTGACCTTTAACATATTATTAGTGTGATACACTAGCTTGATTGCTGGTCTAGTGATATAATTCTTAGTTTATTAGTATTCTTTTCAAGTTGCTTACATTTTAAGTCATCTAATTACAATAGGTCTTATTTCTTAAATTAACAATTTCCTGTCTTATTATATTACATTTTTCTTTCTTATCACTTATCTTTACCTTTGTGATTATTTCAATGGTTCTTATATTTTATACCTCATAGATTCATAGATTTTTTTTTTCATAATAGCCCTTGATACATTACAATATAACTCCCTAACTTTTGTAGTGGGTTCGGAATCAGAGTGGCTCACTGTGGCTTACATTCTCTGCCGTTCCTCAATACACATACTCAGATTCAGAGGCATACTCTTCTCTGTCTGAGAAAAAAAAATAAACATTGCACCTGGCAATAGTTGCACTATCACAACACATAAAATATAATACATATCATTCATTTTCGACAATATAATATCTTCAATATAATATTCAAGGTATCAGAGGTTTTCATTTGTATCACATTTCCTTCTTTTATACTTTATAACCTACTTTCTTTTCACAGGTAATTATTTCTTTTCAGACTTGACATTCTCGACTATGCTTTTTTATTAGCTGTATCGTTTCTTTTTATACTAGTTGACAATTGTTTTAGTTTACTTGAGTATTCTTAAAATTACACACTTACATTGATGCTCATATAATTATGCGGTTGTCTTTCACATATAGAGTCTATAATATTTTATTTTCATAATAGTTTACAAGTTTTTCTTTCTCATTAGTAATTTATACTTATCCTGAATTATCAGGTTTTACAATATTCCTATATAAAATGTTTTTGGTTAGATGTTCTCTGACATATTTTGCTACATACAATATTTGATAATTACAACACAATGTGATAATATAATAACAATATTTTGATATCTAATTTTATAGACATTCTTGGGTTACATGGTTCATTTAATAAACTTTTTTTTTCTTCTCTCTCTCTACTTTCCATAATGATATCCTTCTTTCATATTACACTCTTTGTTATTCTTCTTCTCTACTCCTTCAAGTGATGGTGGTTCTCACTTATTCTGGATGATTTTATATAATATTTTAGTTTTATGAGAGGTACACAATAATCATTTGATAAGCATTTTTTCTTTCCCCTTTTTTTTTCTAAGTATAGCATAGCAATTTTAGTTATAAAAGAGTAGTAGCTCCTCTCTCAATTAATCTAACATAGGAGTATTTAAAGTAAGTTCATGTCATTATCCTAGGTATATTTTAGTTGCATGCCACTTTTGGCTCTCTATGACATAATAGATGTTTTTTTTTCTCATTAAATTATTTAGTTTACAATGCATATTTTTCTATCCTTTAGTGTGATAGATCTGGTTCTTGTTTAACAAGTAACAAATAGTTTGGCCTATATCTTAATCCTACACACTTTTTGTAACACAGTATGGTAAGTATGTTTGCTATAGACAATTAGTTACCTTCAATAAGTGGGGCATAATACGTGATCCTTCTAATCACTAAATGAGTTCGTTTATAGTAATCATTTTTAAAACATATTTTTTCTTTTTATACTCTAAATATTCTGGTGATAAAGGTTGCCTACCACTATACTTTATCTGCTCTGAATAGTAATCACTTCTATGGTTTACATACATGGGGTTATTTCGTGCTTCTCCACTCTATTGGGTGCATTATTGGGGACAATTACGTTACTATGGGTACTGTATTCTGGCGTCTTGGGATGTGCTGGGTCGGCTGCCATCTCCGGGTCTGGACTCTCTAGAGCTGCCTGCTCGGTTGTGCACTATTGTAAAGCCAGGCCTCTCACAGACTGGCACCCAATCCCCTTCGTCATCATTATTCGTGGTGTTTGACTGCGGTCTGGCATCAGGTCTCCCTGGGTCGGACTGGTCATGGGCTTGCACAAAATTCACTTGTGGCCGGTTGTCATAGTTGCGGCTGTCGCCCTCAACGCTGTTACTTCTCCACCGTCCTCCTCTTATACTTCCTCTCTCTCCACTGAAACTGTTTCGTCACTGGTAGTACCGCCTTCTACCGGGATCGTAGTTAGCTTGCACGTGATTAGCTCGGCGATATTGTGGTGGTGGATTATTCCCGCCTTGGTTTGGTGGTCGGTTAGTATTATTATTATAATTGGGTCGCCGGTTGTTATTATTATTATTATGGCTACCGTTATTATTATTATTGTCATTGCTTTGGTTATTCGGCCTACTGTTATTGTTATTATTATTATTGTTGTTATAATTTTGGTTTGGACGGTTATTATTATTAAAATTACTCCTGTAATTTCTGAAGTTGTTATTATTATCATTGTTTATGTTACCGCCCCTATCATTAAAATGGTCATTCCTCCTACGACTCCTTCGGTAATACCCTTCATGTTCCTGATCCTCGAGCAGTGCGGACATAGCTGATATAGTTTTAATTTGCCCCCACTGACGTGCCTTAGCGACACCCTCCTCAAAGTGGTACGACAGTTTTGTAACGAGACATTCTTCAGGTATTTTTGTTTCTAAATTTCTTGCTAGACACACCTGGCCCAAGAAATAGGAAGTCATTGTTCCTCCCCTGCTCGCATCATATTTTCCGTGACATACGTGATCGCGTACTATGTTTTGTGTGGCCTCTGACCAATATTTCGCGCGGAATTGAGTCTTGAATTCCTCGTAACAGCTGACTTCGTGGCGCGTTGCAGTCCACCAATTATCATATATTTCTTTGAAATACTCATCTATCAAGCTTCTTATGTTGTTCCATCTGGTCTCTCGGATTCGTGCCAAGTTTTCTTCAACGCGTGCTAAGAATTCAATAGGGGTTTTCCGATAGTTTTTAAAATTAATCGCGTCACGGTTGTCATTTGGTAGCAGATACTGACCTTGGATAGGACGGTTGCGAATAACTTCAATTTCTTCCCGTATTTGCACGATTTCTTGTTGTTTTAGTTCCTCAATTCTTTCCCGATTAGCGACGGTTAAATTTCTTACCGCATCTACTGATGTACTCACCTCCTCACAGCGCTCACCTACGTCGGTCCTCACCCGCTTAATTTCCTCTTGACTCATTCTTTTCAAGGATTCTATTCGGGCTTCAGTCACCTCCTCTATGGTGTCGATCCTCCCGTCGACCTCTTCCCTAGTTCGCTTCAAATCCTGGTCTTGCTGTTCGCACCTTTTGTTTACTTCTATTATTTCTTCCCTCACGACCGCTATTTCCACGTCTATTCTGGTGTTAATTTTCTCATTACCTTCTTCCATCCTCCGGCTAATTTCAGTTAAGGTGGTGTTCAATTCTTCTCTTAAGGCCCTGCCGCTGTCATCTATTTTACTGTTTAACGTGTCCATGGCTCTGTGGGTACTGTCAATCTTTTTATTCAAGTCTTCTTTCAGTGACTCCATATTTTTACTAATAGACTCCATATTTTTATTTAATAACTCAACATTCTTTTGATTCTCCGCCCGGGATTTCTTACCATCTTCTTTCATCAATTCGAAGTGTTTATTATTTTCCACAATCGCCCTCATTATGTCTTGTAGGCTTATGTCCCATGACGGCGCGGGTCTCTCAGGTTGCTTGGGTTGGTTGTTGACCCTCACTTCTACTTCCGGTTCTACATGGGGTGTTTCGTCGGTACGAGTTTCTACATTATTAATGGTAATGACTTCCATTTCGTGTGTGGGTTGTGCTTCGTATGTCTCTGTATCTAGCTGTCCTTCTCCTACCCGACTGTCCTTATATCTCGTATCATATTGATGGGTGTGTGGCATGTTTATTCTTTTGTGTCTACCGGGCTGATATAAAATATAAAAAATATTTTTATTTAATATTTTTAAGCCACACTAGTTGGTGCGCCAATTTGTAACCAATCTATACCGGAATGGTTTAAATAAAATTCAATTACGTTTAAAATATTATTTAGGAATATATTAAAATTTGTAGTGGTTGAAAATAGAAGGTTACTAACTCTCAAAAGTGGTTTAAAATGTAACATTCGAGGTTACTCAAAGCGTGTTTACAATTGTAGAATTATAATTGTCTGAAAAGAATTCCCTTAGATAAAACAAATAAAATCGTGGTGTTAATATTACTTAAATACTAACTTTGCTTAAGTTTAAAAGTAAAGTATAATAGTTGGTCGCTCGATGATGATGATCGTCTTGTTGATACTAGCTGTGAAACTTCTCCTCCAGGTCGATAATAGTCTAAGTACGTTACGTCTAGTAATGTCTGGACAATAGAATAAACATAATATACTTTCACGTACCTGGTCGTGTTTTCTAGAAGTTCAATAAGCTGTCAACACGGTTTACAAAAACCAACTCACTTTAGCTACAAGGTTAAGGTTACACTGTTACCTGGGATTTTAATCTTACGATTAAAATTTCAATTAACACTTCGATAATCGGATTATAATGATTATCGTTATTCACTACACACGCACTTGAACAGAGAATTTCGATCCGCTTCTAACTTACAGGATCATAAATAATACTATTTAATTCTTTCTGCTGTTCATTATTTTTTCCCGCACTAAAATGAAATAATACTGCACATAATCACAATGGTTCCTTGTAGAATAATTTGAAGTAGTTGTAGGTTGTTGTCGAACTGTTTCCTTTGAAGTGTTCTGGCGATGACGCTAGACAGTTTTAACAGTTATTAAAAATGTTGAGATGAGATCGGCGTACCTGTCACACCGAATGCCATTAAGAAGTGTCTGCTGAAAATTCGTTCCGGCTCTTTTTATAGTCGATACCTTGATCGGCTCTAGGCAACATTGTTAATTACTAAGAAATTTTGTCATTGGCTTAGACAGGTGTGATGAATGTGACGTATGTTTTTTCCAACCGTCTAAACGGTTTTTATAACCGCCAAAAGCTAAAGTGATTGACAGCTACCGATGTTGTTGGTATTTACGACCAAATTTCTTAAACATATTTTGTAAATGATGCTAACGCCTTTCCCGCACTTAATACAGTTGCGATTGGGGCTGTATCGCCATCAAATTAAAGAATATTTTGTCCTCTTTAATTTGATATAGTTTGATACAGAGTTAGTTTCACTTTTACTGACATTGCTACATAAACAATGTTCAGGTACACTATTTCACACTGTCGTCTGTTTACCAAAATCGGCAATTATACACTTTGACTAATATTGTTTGTGTCCTACATCGCGTTTTATCACTCGAACGTTTATGTGAGAACACTATTAATTCTGTACTGATGTTTAATTACTGTACATTATGAATAAACCTTAACTTTAGACATTGTAATGAACTGTTCCTACATACTATGATATTTCGTTTCACATTAATTTGCTCTATTCTACTAACTAACAATCGAATTATTAATCATATCATTTTAATAATGCTTATTGCTATGTTTCAGCATAACAATTGTTTTGTGTAGGTGACCTACATTTCTATTACTTCCGAATAATCATCTCATTGATGATTGTTTGGTCTAGGCCTTGTTAAGGCATACCGTTTATACTGGAATTCTGCCTTAAAAGCTTTTATTAGTTCACAATTCGGTAACCTTGCTGAGGTAGCTTATTGGTATAAGATTCCCTCTTACAAACGTGTTTATTTGTCATAAGTATAGTTGAGATTGAAATATAGCTTCATTTTCATTTTTGGTGGCCATTGCTAATTTTAGTTCTTGGCCTCAATAATTACTAGTCATATTTAATTTATTATTAGCCAAATGCTGACTCTGATCTCACATTATTCAGATTCTTATTTAATCATTCTTTAGTAACATATCATATTCTGTTTACATTATTCACTGACTCGTTTGACAGCTTAAAGTGAATTTAAACTTGTCCATCAGTTTGTGTCAGTTATAGTCTGGTTGTAGTGTCAAACAGTATTTGGGTTTGCTGTTTCTTGTGGCACTTCTGCTTCTTTCTTCCTCCATGATTCCTCTCTTCTTGGTTATTCTTATCATTACCTTATCTATTTATATTATCATCATGCATTTATTAAACCTTATAGAATATGTTTAGGTTATGTAACATTTTGTTATGTTACTATATATATATAGTGCAGAAGGTGGATACGAGAGGAACGCCGACGGTTGGGTAATTTACGACCAATACTAATAATTTCATTTTAAAGGGGTTTTAATCAAATTATGGGGAATAGGTAATTTTACGGTATGAAAGTGTGAATGAGCAAATACTGGGTTGTCATATAAGCTAAGAGAAATAATTCATTTAATTATAATAAGTAAATATATTAGTTTTTCTTTGTTACATAAGAATCAGTAAAGAAATTAAAAAAAAAGAAGAATGTGTTAAATAAAATTGTGATAGTTGAAATAGGTTATGAGAGAGTGATTATTACAAAGTACCCTAAATCACTTATAGGTACGAGTTCACATGAAGACTCTGAGACCCGATAAAGGTAAGGGATTTCATAATATTTATTAAAAATTATTTTCTTATAAATCTGTAGCCTCTCATGTTTCTAAAAAAAGTAGTTTTTTATACTAAATAACATCCTACAGCTACGGTTCCTTCTGTAATTTTCATGTTCTAACCTTTAATTCTGCAGATCACTGTGTTTACATATTTAAATGTAACACGAATGTTATATATCACATTACATATTTAAATGTAACACGAATGTTATATATCACATTACATATCATGTAACACATTATTTTCAATATCACAAATATTCTTAACATTTATGAGGTTTGATAAAAAAAAAGCACTGGACCCTATGCCAGGAAAAAAAAAATATGTTACTTGAATATTCACTAGCCAGTTAAGCTGAATAAAAGCTAGTTTCCTTCAAATCAGGTCCCTTCTGCGTTAACACTTCTCCAAGCAGTTCTTCCACTGTTGGAAACGTTTTTTGTAGTCCGTTTTGTGAATACTCGACAGGCTCTTTATTGCATTTATTTTGGTCTCTTCTCTATTCTGAAATCTTATTCCATCTGAGTTCTGGAAAGTGCTGGAAGTCGCACAGTGTCATGTCTGGCAAGTGGGGAAGCTTCTGAACCTGCACAATTCCGTATTTTGCTAGAAAAGCAATGCGAGTTGGAATGCATATGCTGGAATGCTGTCATGATGAATCAACCAATGTCAATTCTGTCACAGCTGCGGTCATTTGAGTCTAACAGCATCTCGTAAGCAATGGAGAACAGTCAGGTAAGTACTCTTTGCTGACAGTTTGATTTTCAGGAACATATATATGAAGAATTATGCACTGGTGGTCGAAGAAAACAGTCGACATGACCTTGACATTGCTTCATGATTGTCGTGCCTTCTTTGGCCAGGGAGACTGGTGTTTCAACGTACTCTTTTCTTAGGATCATAAACCACAGATCTAAGTCTCACCTCCAGTTATGATTTTCTTCATAAAATCAGGATCAGCATTGTTGCATTCCGTCATATCACATGCAACACAAAGAACTTTCCTTTTGCTCAGGAGTGAGGGAGGAGTCTCTTTCAGCAAAAGAGATCAATTCCTTCGCAAAAGAATTTTGCAGCAACATAATGCATATCAGATTGTCAATCAGACCTGACTGCACTGAACCAAAACACGTCACTCTCCAACTCTTTATTCTACAATCTTCCGTCATTAGGTGACGAACTTCCTCTATTGTTTCTTGATTTTTGCTAGTTCAGGGCTTGCCAGAGGGTTCATTGCTCTCAACTGATGTTTCTTCTTCTTCAGCGGTGCGGCAACCAATTACTGAGTCAAGGCCTTCTTTAACAGCCTACACCAGTTGTCCCAGTCAAGTGCAGCTGCTCTCCAGTTCTGGGTTCCAAGGATATGGCACGCATCATAGTTCACACTGCCTTCCCAACGTAGTTTGGGTCTACCAACTCTCCGGGTGCCACAGATCTGTTTTGTGAGTGCTTTTCTGGGTATCAACTGATGTTTGGCCATTTTTAATATGCGTAGTGCTCATCGCTTCATTACCAAAAGACCTTCTTATCTTTTCAATTGTCTCCGATTGGGTATCAACAAGTTGCAGACAAAACTTTGTGACGATTTAAAAATTATTTAAATAGCACAAATTAAATTTTTGTTCTTATAACAAGTGAGAGTATTATCCACCCCTTATCTGTACCTAGATTCCTGTATCAACGTGCAAATTGTCCAGTACGAACACGCAAAGTACAATGTTATTAAGCGAAAAATAATAATTCTTTTAATTAAATAAAAGACATATCAATAATAAAGGAAATATCTAACTCATAACAAAAAGGTAGCATAATTTATTACTAGTTAATTAATGAACAATGAATAATAATAAAGGAACGAACTCATTTTCTCAGCGCGTAAACTGCGCCAGCTTACAGACTCCCTGCCACTAAACAACCACCAGTTGCCGGAGAAACTTCGACATGTAAGCAGGTCAAAAATGTGTTGTAAAGTTACACTTAGGTGTATACCGCTAAACAACGATACAACCAGACGTCAGTTGTTATAATTGATTTAAAAAATCCAATGTAGCGTTAAAAAAAAACTAAAAAACTAGTAATGTAGTGCGTGGAGCAAATATTGGTAATATATAAAAAAAAACTTAGCCGACACATCTCTTTACAAACAGTAAGTGGTAAGATATGTTCCTTACCATATTAAAGTAAACATCAGTGCTGCTAAAATAAGAACAATTAAAATGTAAAATGTGAACAACCAACTCCAGAAGAAGAAAGTTACAACAACAACTGTATGAACTTCAAGTAGCAGAATCCAATCGTCATGAACTATAGACTACAATTCGGAAACAATCAACTAAATGGAGGATCCAGAGGAACAATGAACTACACCCAAGAAGACCTACTGAAGAAGACCATCACAAACACCCACAGCAAACTCACGTTCTATTCAGGTGATATTAAATCATAACATTTGTGCATAACTTTTTTTTTTTAAAAACCGAAACAAAAAGAACAGTAAAGTTTCTTGTAAAGACTTTTAGATAACTTAAAGATTAGCATATAAATGTTTGTAATTTTTGTAATGATATAGTAATAACCTGATGATGTTTAAAGGTAAAGTAATTCTGAAAATTACATCGGACTATTCTTCAAATAGTTTGGATGATGTTGTGATATATTAGAATATTGCAAAGTTAAGACCCGGATCCGTGGTACTTGAAATAATACATAGCTGAATGATCTTGAGATAAAAAAGAGTAAAGAATAAAAATTTAAAGAATATTTAATGCAGAATTTATAAGAATTTTTCTTTTAAAAGTAAAGTAAAGTAAGTAAAAAATTAAAGGATGACCATTGCAGCTATTACTTTTATACTTAGTTAAAATACAAGAATAAAGAGATGTTTTCGCTAATACCCAGAGAGTGAATAAATTTATGTAATCCTTGACTAATTCCTGATATATACATTGTCATAATTTGTTGGTAAGTAAATTTTACTAACTACGGCAGCTAGTTTAATTAACAGCGGACAATTGAACTGGTTCCCGATGTTATAATGTCTTTGCAGGAGAGATGTTATAAGATGCGCAACTCTGCTGTTTTGTAAAAAAAAAATTAATAATAATTGTGTACGTCGTGATAATTAATTAACCGTAACTTTGTAGAAGATATAAATTTATTCACTCTGAAATCGTGAACAAATAAATAAATAAAGTTTTAATTAAGAAATAATAATATTAGTATTAGGATACTGCCGTAATAAACAAGTCCTTGCTGGTAAAAATATTCTATTTTAAACCTGTCGGTATTTACAGGCTATTTCATGTTAAATACGTGTCGAGAAATGTACGCTCTCCCCCTTGTACACAAGTAAGTTGTTTGTATGGGATTCCCTCGCGGACATAACAGACAGTCCAGAACAGGAAAGAATCGTGTTTCAGATTGTCCGAATCACCCTCCTTTGTTAAACCACCCCTACGTAAACAATAAGACTCCCCAAACAGCTGATCCATTGTTCTATTATAAAAGCAATGAACTCTTCGTGTGTAAAATTTCTCTCCACTATAAAATAATATTATCATTTTGTTTTGACTGATAATTGCTAGGAGTACAGAAAATTGAATTGATTTGAGATAATTTTAATTTGATTAATTAGTATAAGATTCTATGTGTAGTAATAGATATATATGTGTGTGTTTAAATGAATTCAAATTTTATAAGTGTTTAAAATAGATGACATAAGATTTGTCATACGTAATACTTAGTTTATTTAAAAGTCATTATTACCACAACAATGGCTCAATTTAACCCCCACTTGTTGTTGAAGGACGAATTAAGCTATGAAGCCTTGTTACACGGTCTCCCATACGCAAATGTAACGGTCGCAGAACTGCGCAAAACATTACGTGAAAATAGACCAGACAAACCCTCACTATTAAATCGTTTAAGTGTATTAGACTTCGAAAGTGAAAAGGAAACATGCTATCACAAATATACGGAACTTACCTCCATCGCACAAACCCTGCGAGATGAAAAATCCCCCGCAGTAATTTTACGAACCACTCAAAGAATCGAAGATCTGACCCGCCGCATCACCAATTTGTTGAATTGGCCCGGCGATAAAGTTACTCCACCGGACGCGCAAAAATTCGCGGAAGAAGCATTACAACAATTACCCGAGATAATGCGCGAATTACGTCGAAGGTCCGAATCGTTTAGATTAGAAGAGATCGAAGAAGCAATGACGAAACTAAATATTTCCCCTACCCTATCTCCTACTCAAGAACAGCAAACCGGTGCTGTAAAATTTCAGGAATATAATATAGATCCCGTTAAGGAATGGTTAACCGATAGACAAGTAAATATCCAACCCGTAAACATCACGTTACTTCCAAATGAACTAGAGAATATGACTAGTACCTACGATTTACCTCCTCACTTACCGACGAATCAATCTGCGGAAAAACCTAGAATGACGACTCAATTAAATCTAACTACCGAGCTTTATGGAAAAATAACTCACCCCGTAGAACGTATTTTATCTGAGATACCAACCACTGATGGGCTGAATATTACAAAACTCCTAAATTTTATCAAGCACCTTTTACAAATTAAGGATCTACGACAATTAAGAGATGACCAAATTTTACAAGTAATTCTACCTAAATGTAGATCTTTAAAAGATCGGGTGTTATAATCTCTAAGGTATAATCACCCTGTAGAAGAACTTCATACCACTCTGATAAGACACTTCATTCCCACCGGTATCTACGAAGAATTGAAGCGGAACCTAGTACTTCGTGTACAAGGAGCATACGAGAGATTAGCTCATTATATATCTGGAATAAGGGAATCGGCCTTATTGCTACAAGTTAAATGGAGTGAACAACAGCTAGTAGACACTATCTTAGTAGGACTATCTCCCGAGGAGCGATCTCGCCTAGCACTCATGAAGAGACCAACCACTTTCACAGAACTAGAACTGTGTTATATACATTCGTCCAACGTCTGGTATTCTGACCAAAACAGACGTGTTTTTATGTCCCAGACTCAACACAGAGATTCATTCCTACCTCTACTCATTGGGACTGATACTCGAACCTACCGCGATAAGCGATTCGTAAGAACATCTAAAACCCAAAGCTACCCCAATACTTCAAACTCTCTACAAAAACCCCGACAACATGCGAGCGATGTAAATGAGGAACTGTGGAAAGTCTGGCCATATTAGCAAGAATTGTAAACAAAAGCGGTACCAACAGAAAACCGACCAGTCAAAAAAAACATGTGAAGCGGGAAGAACAAAAATCCTACGTCTTCCGCAGCATCAGAAGGAAAGGTATAAACACTAATAATTCTAAAGTAAAAATAAATAGAAATAAACGTATAGACCCTTACTTAACAAGATTTATTGAAAAGTGCAACTCTATTGGTACATGCAAAATAAGTATATGCCAATTACCCTACATACAGATAGACCTTGGAGCAACGAATATCCTTGGTTTAATCGATTCAGGATCTACATGTAGTATAATCAGTCAACAGCTAGCCAGCGTATTAGCTAATCATAATCTTATTAAACGTAGCCAAAACGTGAACGTAAAGTGTGCCACCGCAAATAAGCAAAACCTAAATATATCGCGCAGTAGTACGGTGAAATTAAAAATAAAGAATTTTACTTGGTATGTTCCCCTACTCGTAGCTGAAGTGTTAGGACAAAACTTAATACTAGGCGCTGACTTTATAAGTAAAACTGGCTTAATCCTTGACATATACGCAAAACAATATTTCTTCAGATTTGATCGTACTCGAAAATATCAGTTCGACTCCGAGCTAAGTAACAACGCAAATTGTGAAACATCAACTATTCAGTTAGAGCATCATGAATCTAGTTTGAGTCATTTAAAAGGAAATGAGCGACAAAGAATTCAAAAGTTAATAAGGGAATTTTCTACTGTACTCACACCCAAGTTAGGATTAACCCACTTAATCGAATACAAAATAAATCTAAGTGACAACAAGGTAATACGTCTTCACCCATACAAATTATCACCGCCCAAGATGGAAATAATGAGAAACCAAATCAACAAACTCCTAGAGCAACACGTCATAGAACCGTCAACTTCTCCATACTCATCATCTGCATTCCTAGTACCAAAAGGAACTGACAAACATAGACTAGTCGTGGACTATAGACAGCTGAATAAGAATATAGAATTTGAATCGATTCCCCTGCCCGACATTCATAGCGCGTTCCACTATTTTACCAAAGCGAAAATCTTCACCATAATGGATCTCAACCAGGCATTCCACCAAATCCCACTAGCTGAGGAATCAAAACATCTAACTGCGTTTGCTGTCCCATTTAATCTATATCAATTTACTAGAGTACCATTCGGTATATCACAAGGAAGTTCAGTATGTAGCAGACTGTTAGAAAAAATATTTCATGACGTTAAATTTAAATTCGTATATCACTATCTTGACGACATAGTAGTATATAGTGAATCGATGGATCAACATATGGATCACTTGCATGAAGTTTTATCGAGGTTAAAGAAAGCTGGACTAACGGTAAACCCTAGTAAAGTTAATTTCGCAGTGAAACAATTCTCTTTCTTAGGTCATATAGTATCGGCCGAAGGTAAGGTTAGCATCGATCCCGAACGTACGCGCGCAATTCGAGAATTTTTACCACCTAGAGACACCAAAGGTATAGCTCAATTTTTAGGTATGATCAATTACTTTCACAAGTACATACCCCACCTAGCGGATATAGCAGCCCCATTAAATGCATTAAGAAAGAAAGGAGCGAAATTCGAGTGGACTACTCGACATCAAGCCGCTTTTGAAACACTCAAAGAAAGCATAATATCCCCACCGGTATTGCAGTTAGCAGATTTCAGTAAACCATTTGTCGTACAGACCGACAGTTCTAGTGTAGCATTAGGAGCCGTAATATACCAAGAAATCAATAATACTAGACTCCCAATCAGCTATGCATCACGTACATTGACGGAGCAAGAAAGGAAGTTCTCAGCCTATGAACTTGAATGTTTAGCTGTAGTATTCGCCTTCGAAAAATTCAAACCATTTTTGGAACAAAAGGAATTTCTACTAGAAACCGACAATCAAGCTTTGTCATGGTTATTGAACCATCCAAAACAGTTAGGTCGTATCGGAAGATGGGTGTTAAGATTAAATTGCTACAAGTTCAAAGTACAACATATTCGTGGTACTCAAAATGTAGTAGCCGATACACTATCCCGCATGTTCCAACTACCCAATACCAGACCTGGCGAAGACAATGTTGAAACCACTACTGTTAATACGCTAATTACTAACTTCCGCCTTGCATTTAAGGATATAGCATATCACCAACAACAAGATCCTAAATTGTGTAAAATAATAGAACAAATAGATAAAGGAAATTATACTGACAAATATACCTTGAGTAAACGAGTACTTTGTTTTAAAAAGGCTAACGGAAAATCACTGAGAATAATCGCCCCAGAAATAATTAAACCTATGCTAATGGAATACTACCACTCATCAACCATTGGAGCTCATATGGGAATTAGGAAAACTATACATCGTATTCGCAAGGAATACCATTGGGAAAACATGAACAGTGAAATAACAAAGTTCGTGAAACAATGCGAAATCTGTGCCCTGAGCAAGCCAGCACGAATCAGTCAAGTCAGAAAATTAATCTCAGAAATCCCCACAACACCCTTCTCAAAGATATACATAGACTATTCTGGACCTTATCCCCGTTCTAAGTCCGGAAATACTATGCTATTAATTTGCGTGGACTCCTTCACTAAATTCGTATGGATGTATCCTATGAGACGTGCCTTAGCATCTACGACAATAAAGATTCTACAAGAGAGACTATTTAAAGATTATGGTACACCAGTACACCTAGTATCTGACAATGGACCTCAGTTTAAATCGAAAGAATTTAATGACATGTGTTTTAAATTAGGAACAAATCATATTACAGTGACAGAGTACCGACCGCAAGGAAACCTAGCAGAGAGATACTTGCGAAACCTAAAATCAGCCTTAATATCTTATCACGCTAAAGATCAGACAGCGTGGGATCAAAATCTATCATGGATACAATTTGCCTTCAACTCAGCGTATCATGAAGGACATAAATCAACACCATTTGATTTACTGTACAAGTATAAACCGAACCACCCGTTAACCACAAAGTGGAAAATTCATGAGTTATTGGCCCGCGAAATAAATGGGAATAACATAAGGAAAATATGGAACGAAGCTCGCGCGAATTTGAGAGCGAATTTACAAAAATCGCGGAAATATCATGAGCAGAATAATAGGAAAATAAAGTACAAAGTAGGTGATTTAGTGATGTATAAAACTCACCCTACGAGTAAAGCCATTGATAGGACCACTTCCAAACTATCATACCGATGGTGTGGCCCCTACAAGATTCACAAGTTCATCACCCCCGTTACAGTAGCGCTGTATGAACCCAATACAGACAATTACGTTCGCAGAAGCCATGTGTCTCAAATAAAAAAATTGTTCTCGTGTAAAAATAAAGAAGCACGACTACGAGAAAGATAGTAAACCAAGAATACTATTTAAGCATTAAGAGTAAAATATGTTGTATATACTTATTCAGGAATATAACAAGATTTTGCAACATCCTATATCGTAATTGAGTATAAACTCAAACACCTCGTACGAATACTAGCGAGGCCTGATCAACCTTAGCTAATGTCCTGCGAGAATAAAAAAAAAAAAGAGAAGTCAGCTGACGAACAACAAACCTCTAGCGCAGTAAACTAAAGTAATTCGATTGTTATTACAATACGTTATTATTATTAGTAACCTACTCATGAGTATAACTCCGTAAAACGAGTGAAGAAATCAAGCAAAAAACCGGTAGTAGATGTAAGACTTAAATATAAGGTAGATTTATGTATTTGTGTATTTTATGTGTAGTAGATGTATTAGATTTTAAATATTTTGTATAAGATGTAAGATAATCAATTGATAGATAGAAATCATCTGAGGGAGAGACATTTCAGCACGAAGTTCCGTGCCCAAATGTAATTGTATTTCTTAGGTTTTCATTTAATACCCCGTCGCCCCGTCCTCATCTTTAAGTGCAGGAGGATGTGACGATTTAAAAATTATTTAAATAGCACAAATTACATTTTTGTTCTTATAACAAGTGAGAGTATTATCCACCCCTTATCTGTACCTAGATTCCTGTATCAACGTGCAAATTGTCCAGTGATACGCAAAGTACAATGTTATTAAGCGAAAAATAATAATTCTTTTAATTAAATAAAAGACGTATCAATAATAAAGGAAATATCTAACTCATAACAAAAAGGTAGCATAATTTATTACTAGTTAATTAATGAACAATTAATAATACTAAAGGAACGAACTACTTTTCTCAGCGCGTAAACCGCGCCAGCTTACAGACTCCCTGCCGCTAAACAACCACCAGTCGCCAGAGAAACTTCGACATGTAAGCAGGTCAAAAATGTGTTGTAAAGTTACACTTAGGTGTATACCGCTAAACAACGATACAACCAGACGTTAGTTGTTATAATTGATTTAATCCAATGTAGCGTTAAAAAAAAACTAAAAAACTAGTAATGTAGTGCGTGGAGCAAATATTGGTAATATTGTTATAAAACAACAAGTAGTATAGATTCTGTAGTACAGTATAGTATAATATCGATGTGGTGTGTGATCTTCTATCACTTCTGCCCCACGTTGGGCGCCAACTTGTTATAAAACAACAAGTAGTATAGATTCTGTAGTATAGTATAGTATAATATCGATGTGGTGTGTGATCTTCTATCACTTCTGCCCCGCGATGGAGCGCCAACTTGTTATAGAACAAGTAGAAGTATAAGGTACTATACAGTGTACAGTGTACTTGTATTTATAGTTGTAGTTGTAGTGTGCTTGCAGATACGCTCCGGTATCTGCTATTATGTTGTTTTTATAAAAAATGCTCCAATTATAATTATTAGGAGTTATTAGTGTGATTGTATAATCTGTATAAGTGTTTATGAAGATTTCACTCTTTCGATCTAAATAAGTTTCGCGCACTTTTTGTTGTATGCCTCCCTCACTTACCACAAGTATCCTTTTCAGTCCTGTTCTGTGACGGTTGTTGCTGCAATACATACATTTAAAATGCACACAAAATTCAATGTGAATATTCAAAACAGTTAGTACACACAATATGTAATACTTTAAATTACTCTCTGTTTGAATTCTTCCGCCCCCTTTGGTAGAACTGATTTAAAAGAAATAATTTAATTTCTATTTGAAATGATATTTTTGTTCATAGGTAAATAAGTGAAGGTTTATTAACAAATTTTAAAATGGCAAATTTCAAAAACAATTAACAATCATTTGGGCTAATAACCCTTTAAATAATAATTACAATTGATTAATTTTAACATAAAACTCTATCCAGGCTCAATGCTGGTAGTCCTGTCTTTAGTACAATAATTTGAACTTAATAGGTTATGTCTTCTTGTTAATATATTATCAGGTTGTTAGGTTCTTTGAGGATACATGATATCAGTGTCAAGATGTAATATTAATAGCATTAATAAAATTGAACAATGGTTAAAAATAACGAATAAATATAAAACAATGAAATTTAATACCATATGTATGGTAAGTATGTAATTATCTTACGTCTGGATGCGCACACACCTTATAGAATTCTATAGCAAGCGTCAGACTCGTGGCTTGTACAGTTTCAATGTATCGTTTTATTTTCAACAATGAGTTTGATAACTATATATTTTCAAGAGAAAAAATTAATAAAATACAAAAAAAAAAACTCTTGATATGATTTCTATTTAGTTTGGAAACTATTTGAAACAGATGCAACAGTTAAATTAATAAGCTACCGCTACCAATTTGAGGTTAGCGATGACAGGTAATGCTATTACAGAAAATGATTTCTTACTGGTTAATATTTCTTAATTTATATTTCTGAACATAATATTAGTAACCTTTTAACATGTTACTATTAAAATTGCTTTATACTTTTTACGTAAGTTAATGTTATTTATTTCAAAACATCGAATAATCAAAACAAGTTTAGTCAAAAGAGTGACTAAATGTAAACTCTTGTAATTAGTGATAATTACTTTAAACATACTTTTTATAATTATGAAAATTAATTAAAATATTTATTTAATATTTTAATAAGTACAAATTGACATTTCTTGAAATTCTAATAATTCCATTACAAGTTTGATGCTGCGCTAGTAATGACTCGCGTAGTATCAAAATGTCTATTTCAAAAATATTATTTCTGAAAATCAAAGTTATTTAAATAAAATAATGTACTCCCTGTTTATTATCACAACACACGCGAGTACGACCGGGATTATACACTATCGTACTTATATTGTTCGGTAATCCCGCACATATCACTCGGAAGTGTATTTGTTGTGTCAAGGTTATGTCTGTATATCAACTTAATGTCAATGTACGCGCACAAATTTGAAAATAATACTTTTTCATGGTGTTGAGTTGCGTGACCTATTCGTCTGGAAGCTGTTCGTAGACTGTTACAATTTGCCAAAGCGTCTCTCTCGCGTCTGACAAAATGCGTTGATTTGATTGGCTGTAATCACTATAGTCTTCACCCCAAAGGCCTATGTTTTATTAAAATATTTGGTGTTTTACCAAATTTCGACTTTGGGTCCTGGTTTATGTGACGTAAGCACTAGTGTAAAAAATATTTGAAAAGTTAATAATTACAATAACTTCCTTATCGAACGTCCTATCGTTACATGAGTTATGTCATTGAATTATAGACATTTTCTTCTTTAATTTAAGTCTAAACAACACTATTCTATTTACATTGCTTCTCTTAAAATAATGTTTTTATTAATTATCTTGGTGTTTCTTATTTTTATAAGTTTTTGACACCAGATTTAATTATTTTTAATAAAAACACTTTCTAAATAAACACTTGGAGTCCATTTCTCACTTGGTTTGATTGGTTATTTGGAGATAATTATTTCCTTAACAATAGCTTATTTTAGCGTCATTAGGCGTCCATCTTGGTTTTTATATAAAACTATTTAAAATGAATTTCCCTTATCTAATACAAGTAATCTTACAATCTAATAATACTAAAACGATTATGTACATGATTTCACACTTAAATATCCTCATATGATTGTATTAAATATAATACACATACTGTCTTCTTCCTCTTCTACCTTTCTCATACAATTGTCAATATAATTTTAGTCTTTTCTAAGTGAATTATATTATGTATTAAATGTCATTAGTGTACATACATTGTACTTAATGTATTACATATATTGGTCAGTTTCTAGCTAGTTTAGAACCCTTCAATTCTTCAATAATGGGTTTGTTCCTATGGTGTCTCAACATAATGGTCATTTATTTTTCATAAAAACAATACTTAAACTGTTATTGTTACATTATGTTTGTGTTTCTACATTGGTATTAGACATTACTCCTACTTTTGGTAATGTTCTCATTTACTCTTAGATAAACTTATATGTCATATTTTACCTAAGTAATTTACTTAACATGGTTGGTTTATTTGTGATTTCTGTCACTATGGTCAGTTGGTTTCTAATTATTTGCATATATACTGACTGTTTTTATAGTTCTAATCTGTTCTCAAAGTTGTATTGATTTTCCCTCTAACTACTGGTAATATTGTGAACAATCGGTGGTTAAGCTTTAATACACTATTTTCCTTAACTAATGGGCCATACAGTGGTCCATCTTACATCTGATTGTTTGTACATGGTTAGTTAGTTTACATCATTTTGTTTATAATACTGTTGTTATTATGTTAAAGATCTGTTCTCAAACCATTACCAGATATTAGTCTTACTACTGGTAATATGGTTATTCACTTTAGTATTGGTTTTGATATTGCACTTTGCCTATTTGAATTGGCATATTTGTTGCATCTTTGCTATAGCTGTCTGCCATTGCATTTGATTGGTTTTATTTACATGGTTGCATTTTAATGCATTGTCAGGATGTATTGTTATTTATAACAATTCCTTAATTGATATCATTGTTGATAATCATTTATTTTCATTGATATTTTTGTTTTCTGTTTAACAGGTACTTTCTCTATGGGTTATGTAACAATGTACCATCTGTTTTAATGCAGTATGTCTCTACTACCTACATGGTATCAGTATGGTCTTTCACAATAATATTTTACTTATTTTGTGACACATGTTTATACATTCCTTCTTAAACATTAATACATATCTTATTGTATTATTTATGATATTTTTCTAGTTATAGGTTGAATTCAATTCAATCCTTTTTGTTTGATACAATGGTTTTTTATATTGTTGTCAGTTCTTTACCAAAAATAAAACATAGTTATATTGTTCTATTTTGTTTCATTTTGGTGGACTTATGATTATCTGTGTTAATCACAACTTTATTAAATGCGTCACACTCATTGTTCGTGTCTATTTGACTTATTTAACATCTTGTTGTTTTCATCATGGAATTAACATATTTTCATATACTTATAAACTTCCTCACTATAATTGTTTGTGTGGTTTTATCAGTAGAAATAGTTGGTTATTCACATGTTTCACATCTATTAAGTACGCACTGTCATTGTTTGTGTTTCCTTAAATGCTAATCACTGTTTTTCATCCTCACATTTGATAATCATTATTTCACTTGTCACTTAATTAGTCTTTGGTGCACGTGGTCTATGTTGATTTCTGGTATGATTTATTCATCTTCTTCTCTCTTCTGAGTCAGCTTTCTTGTCCTTCTTCTTTCTTCTTTCTTGTTATTTTCATTGTAGTCATTATTCTTTAGTCGTTTCCCCTCACTTTTGGAGTTTGTTAATTCTTATTTCGTCGTTTCCCCTCACTTTTGGAGTTTGTTAATCCTTATTTCGTCGTTTCCCCTCACTTTTGGATCCTATTGGGTCTATAATTGGTATTTTGTTTTGGCTCATGTCATTTTCTTTCTTACTTTCCGTAGCTGATGTCACTAGATTGATATTATCTTATTCATAGTTGGATTTTCATATTAACACATTTGTAGATACGCACTTTATATACATGGATTTACTTATCTAGATTTACATTCATATTTTTTATCTTACTTGCCGTCCTTTAGGCTCATTTTATGTAACTGCCATATTTGGTTATGTTACAATATATAAAAAAAACTTAGCCGACACATCTCTTTAGAAACAGTAAGTGGTAAGATATGTTCCTTACCATATTAAAGTAAACATCAGTGCTGCTAAAATAAGAACAATTAAAATGTAAAATGTGAACAACCAACTCCAGAAGAAGAAAGTTACAACAACAACTGTATGAACTTCAAGTAGCAGAATCCAATCGTCATGAACTATAGACTACAATTCGGAAACAATCAACTAAATGGAGGATCCAGAGGAACAATGAACTACACCCAAGAAGACCTACTGAAGAAGACCATCCAAATAGTTTGGATGATGTTGTGATATATTAGAATATTGCAAAGTTAAGACCCGGATCTGTGGTACTTGAAATAATACATAGCTGAATGATTTTGAGATAAAAAAGAGTAAAGAATAAAAATTTAAAGAATATTTAATGCAGAATTTATAAGAATTTGTCTTTTAAAAGTAAAGTAAAGTAAGTAAAAAATTAAAGGATGACCATTGCAGCTATTACTTTTATACTTAGTTAAAATACAAGAATAAAGAGATGTTTTCGCTAATACCCAGAGAGTGAATAAATTTATGTAATCCTTGACTAATTCATGATATATACATTGTCATAATTTGATGGTAAGTAAATTTTGCTAACTATGGCAGCTAGTTTAATTAACAGCGGACAATTGAACTGGTTCCCGATGTTATAATGTCTTTGCAGGAGAGACGTTATAACTTAAAGCATGTTCTTTGATCAATCTGTTCTGACATTTTTACTCCAAACAAGAATTTAACGAATGCAGAGAACATGCGTCTGTATTATGGCTGCTTAGCAGAAACTGTATCGTACAGCAGTCTTGCAAAAATTCACATGTGCTTGTTACAGAACAAGGTCACGTGCAGTACTAATCCCCATCCCATAATACAATTAGTTGGTACGGAAAATATAAGGTCCGATTTTTTAAAAATCTGATCTTGTATTGTCTTAATTTACCCTTCAGTTCTATTATGCACTGTTATCTTTTTAACTAATGATCACTGTTCTGTACATATTATCTTGGGTGATATTTGAAGTTGTAATAGTTTAGTACAATCTCATATATGTGTAACATGCTCATTTAAATTAATAGGTATCTTTGAGCCATAGGTATGAAATTCACATTTATTATTCATGTCACTTGTCTTTCTGTGAATAATAAAACTGCCTTTCTGAGTAAAGTACTATTAAGAAGTGAAATGGGGGAATCAATCACGGTTCTACAGAAACGTGTATGGCTAGATAATTGATTTATCTTCTGAGTTGTAATATTATACATTTATATGACCATTTTGTCAGATATGATAAACATAATGAAACAACCAACTAACAGATAGGTAATAATTTTTACACTCTGGCCAGATAAGAAAAGATTCTAGCACTGATCTGATGTCGCTAACATTGATTACTTCATAAAATGTTATCACACACACACAGACACACACACACACACACACACACACACACACACACACACACACACACACACACAATCTTACTTCTTTATAAAACATTAGCGTTTCAAACTTTGCAATGCTCTTCCATTGCCTCTCAACAGTTAGTGATAAAAACACTTCGCCGAACTTAACAAACAAATAATCCGTTAATTGTCTGATGACATGGCAAACAATTGTCTGGATTATTATCCAACACATATGTATATTATGAAGTCCATATAATTGGTTTATGTCTGACACCACTTTCAGTACCTGTCTCTTCTCCTTTCTTGTAAGTTCTAAATGATGATTTCTCTTGCCCATTTTTTCTTATTCTTTGATTTCAGCTGTGTAGGCCTATATATTTGCTTGTGTTTGCCTTATGGTGTCCTCTCTATGGTGTTTCATAGTCTTCTATCACTCATTCTACATATATGTCCAGACCACAACAATTCTTTTCCTTATGTTATCTGTGTTTTTTTATATTATCTGTATCTGTGTATTCTTTATAAAGGCAATGTCTGGTTTGAAAATGGGTGTTGTACTTGTTTGTCTTCTCTTAACCTAGATATTCTTGCTTACATTCAGACAGGATTCATTTGAGTAATGACTAATATCTGTTATTATTCTCTGCTGTTGTCCACTTTCAGATCCACAGGTTAAATCACTGCTCAGCATAGAGTTATAGCTGTTCTTACATAATTTAACATCTAAACTACTTCACACCAAATTAATCTCAGCAATATGATAATTATCACTAAGTATTATTAATTATATGGTATGAGGTAATTATGGGCATTATCACTGACGACAGTTAAGCTCGTTAATAACTTGGAAAACACCAATTTACAGATTTTAATGCAGAGTTAATTTTTTACAAAATTTCAAAATTACATAAAATGGAAAATATTGTGAATATATACACCAAACCCTTACATAATTACATAACAATATTTTTTTATTGCTAAAGTTTTTCCAAGTAACAAAACGTGGGAAACATGGATTAACATTTGATCCATGTTTAGCAAAATGTGGCAGAAACATCCGGACAGTATAAAATAATCTAATTATCAACTATTTCAAACACAAAAGAAATGTGTCATCCACAATGTTAACAATTCCTCTGCAATCCAACTTATAAGAATTTGTTCCCTCTCCTGTGAGAAAATATATGTACTTTCAATTTAGACAAATTTTATTTGTTCCTATAGTCATTTTAATAATAAACCAAAATACACACTGTTATGACATTACAGAACAATCTACATGTTTCTCGAATGCTCCAGAGGAATCCGGCTGTAATGTGTTCGTACGTTATTTCAACATGTGTTGGCGAGACTTTTCTAGACGTCAACAGCCGTGCGCACTGTGTCAAGGCCGCAATCAATTACATCCTAGCATAGAGCTGATGCGTAGTATGTGGAATGTTCTGGTGTCTGAGCGGGGTATAAATACAAAGCTTCAGCGGCACTTAGTTTCAGATTGAGTGGCGATATATTACACTGTGGTTTGAAGTATTGTTGCGAAGTGTTATGTGATTTATATTTGTCCGGGACAATATACAATTGTGTTTTATACTCGCTGACATTATTATTGTGTGTGAGCAATTTTTATTTGATTTGTTTTAAAAGACTATCTTGTTGATTACAAACTGTTTAATTGTGATAATTAAAGCTGGTGATTAGTTTTGTGTCTTGTATTTTGTTTTCCACTATACCATACGACGATCAGTAGACCGTCATAACAATATGATAACTTATGTCATTTTCAACTTGGTATGTATACATAATTAAATACTTTAATATTTATACTAAATTTACCTCAAGATGTTTTTTCTATTTGGAACATGTTTCGAGAGTTCCTGTTCTCTCATCTTCAGCCTTCGCCATCTTGTTTCTGGTGGAGTATTTGTGTGTTGGCTGCTGGATGTTATTAAGGTTGTTTGTTGGTCTTTGGTCTTTTAAAGTTGTATTATTGTGTGTAGTTGTGGTATATGTTTTTGTATTTTGTGTATTTTCGATGTTGAGTGCTTTGAATATTGTGTCATGTTTTGTATTGATTTGTATTTGTTCTGGTATTAGTTTGTTTTGTGTTTTATGTTTGTATATTTGTAAATTTTCCCAAATGTTCATTATGGTGCCTTTGTGTGGTATATGTTTTATTAGTGATACACTGGTTATGTTTGGGAATTCGTGTCCTGTGTTTATTGCATGTGTGGCTAAATTGGATTTATATATTTCTGGTTTTTTGTATGCATTTAGGTGTACTGACAAAGAAAGAAATATAATATACCAAACTGGTTATGAAAATGGATACAATAAAAATACTATGATCAAAATAGAAAATAAAATCAAATACAAAATAAAACTGACAAAGAAAGAAATATAATATACCAAATTGGTTATGAAAATGGATACAATAAAAATACTATGATCAAAATAGAAAATAAAATCAAATACAAAATAAAAACTGAACAATTAAGAATTAATCAAAATGAACAACACATAAATAATAACAACAACAAAAAATGGGCCACATTCACATACATAAATAATAAAATGACAAAACTAACAAAACTATTTAAAAACACAGATATAATAATAGCATACAAAACTAATAAAAATAAATTACAAATTCTAAATAGCTCACACAACAAAGATGATACAACAACTAATGGTATATACAAAATTGAATGCCAAGATTGCAATAAATGTTACATAGGACAAACACAAAAACAGCTGAAAAAACGTTATTTTGAACACCTAAACGCATACAAAAAACCAGAAATATATAAATCCAATTTAGCCACACATGCAATACACACAGGACACGAATTCCCAAACATAACCAATGTATCACTACTAAAACATATACCACACAAAGGCACCATAATGAACACTTGGGAAAATTTACAAATATACAAACATAAAACACAAAACAAACTAATACCAGAACAAATACAAATCAATACAAAACATGACACAATATTCAAAGCACTCAACATCGAAAATACACAAAATACAAAAACATATACCACAACCACACACAATAATACAACTTTAAAAGACCAAAGACCAACAAACAACCTTAATAACATCCAGCAGCCAACACACAAATACTTCACCAGAAACAAGATGGCGAAGGCTGAAGATGAGAGAACAGGAACTCTCGAAACATGTTCCAAATAGAAAAAACATCTTGAGGTAAATTTAGTATAAATATTAAAGTATTATATACATCAAGAAACGGACTGTAGCAGAAAGTGATTGAAATAATATAACCATACAAGGTAAATAAGCCTACAGTGAAAAAACGAAAAGTGAGGTTATAAAACAAATGCAAAAACAAAAGTGTATAGTGAAAAAATAGTGAAGTGAATATCAAATTAAGTGAAATCAACTACCAAATAACGGATAACAAATCATCTCTCACATAAATATACATTAACATGTACACAAACTACATAACCACAATTCCATATAACCACATTACCAAATTATTAAACAAATTTCAAACACGAAAAAAACAACTAATGAACACAAACATGAACATATACTTCAATAGACAATGCCAAAAACATAAATTAACACCTAAATACATCAACATAAACACAAACAACAAAAATATGACTGCACAAAAAACTATAAAACAAGCACAAAGGCTATGAATACAAAACGAAATTAATCAATTATACAGTAAGAAAAATAGTATAACACTAGACATATACAAACTACACTTAGAGCTAACAAGTTTATTACATCCAATCACTTGGAATAATAAATACAATAACATAGAAAATAAAATAAGATTTGAAAAAAACAAAAAGACTTATACAATCAACAAAAAACTTAACACATTAAAACAACAAAACAAAAATCAAGAACAAAACAACAAAAATAAACACACATTTTACCCTCGAACCATTAACCTTGGCAATACAGAATTTAACAAAAAAGAAACAGAACATTTAAACAATATGTAAAAAACTAACATAACCCAAAATGCAAACAAAAATCTAGAAAATTTAATAGTAGAAACAGAATTTGCCATTAACCTAATAAAAGACAATATACAAGAAGAAAAAAGATCAGAAGCAACACATATAATCAAAAAAAATAATCACTAGCCAAATGAAAAACAAAGATAAACAAAAGAAAAACAATACAAGAAATTAAAAAAAAGTAAAGAACAATAATTTAATAATAACTAAAGCAGACAAAAGTCAAGCAACAGTAATCATTGATAAAGCAGACTACATAAAAAAAAACTGAAGACTTCATCAACAATAATAAATGCGTACAACTAGATAAAAACCCAACAGAAAAATATCTTAAACAAACAATAAAACTAATAAAAACAACTAAAAACAGTTTCAACAATAAAAACATAGACATATATATATAAACAATAATACAGAACCACCTAAAATGAATAGCCTAATAAAAATACACAAATTAAACAACCCAATACGTCCATTAATCAATTTCAAAAAAGCTCCTACATACAAAATAGCAAAAAATAATAGCACAAAAACTAAAAAGTAACCATCTAACAAATAACCATCATAACATAAAAAATACATACGAATTAATAGACAAACTAAAAATAATAAATATAAATGAAAATACATTTTTCACATCATATGACATAACAAACATGTACACCAATATCCCAGTAGAAGAAACAATTGACATAACAATAAACAAACTTAAAGAACAAAATGAAAACAAACAATATATAACCGAAATAAAAAATAGTCTCCAACTAATACTAAAACAAAATTACTTTGAATTTAATAGCAAAATTTATCAACAGAAAGAAGGTTTAGCAATGGGATCACCATTATCAAGCATAATAGCAGAAATATTCCTACAACACATAGACGCCAAAATACAAAATATCATAAAAACACATGACCCAAATGGCATATGGATAAGATATGTAGATGATGGACTATATGTATCAAATAACAAAAACACAAATGCAGAGAACATATTGAAACAAATCAATAACATACATCCCAAAATACAATTCACAGAAGAAAAAGAAAAACATAACAAAATCAACTATTTAGACATAACCATCACAAGATACAACAAACACATACAATATGCAATATATAGGAAACCAACTTCCACTAACATCATTATACCTAACCATTCTGACCACCCACCACAACATAAAATGGCAGCATTTTATTCGTTATTTAACAGAATGTACAAAATACCCCTAAACAAACAAGAAACTGACTAAGAAAGAAATATAATATACCAAATTGGTTATGAAAATGGATACAATAAAAATACTATGATCAAAATAGAAAATAAAATCAAATACAAAATAAAAACTGAACAATTAAGAATTAATCAAAATGAACAACACATAAATAATAACAACAACAAAAAATGGGCCACATTCACATACATAAATAATAAAATGACAAAACTAACAAAACTATTTAAAAACACAGATATAATAATAGCATACAAAACTAATAAAAATAAATTACAAATTCTAAATAGCTCACACAACAAAGATGATACAACAACTAATGGTATATACAAAATTGAATGCCAAGATTGCAATAAATGTTACATAGGACAAACAAAAAAACAGCTGAAAAAACGTTATTTTGAACACCTAAACGCATACAAAAAACCAGAAATATATAAATCCAATTTAGCCACACATGCAATACACACAGGACACGAATTCCCAAACATAACCAATGTATCACTACTAAAACATATACCACACAAAGGCACCATAATGAACACTTGGGAAAATTTACAAATATACAAACATAAAACACAAAACAAACTAATACCAGAACAAATACAAATCAATACAAAACATGACACAATATTCAAAGCACTCAACATCGAAAATACACAAAATACAAAAACATATACCACAACCACACACAATAATACAACTTTAAAAGACCAAAGACCAACAAACAACCTTAATAACATCCAGCAGCCAACACACAAATACTTCACCAGAAACAAGATGGCGAAGGCTGAAGATGAGAGAACAGGAACTCTCGAAACATGTTCCAAATAGAAAAAACATCTTGAGGTAAATTTAGTATAAATATTAAAGTATTATATACATCAAGAAACGGACTGTAGCAGAAAGTGATTGAAATAATATAACCATACAAGGTAAATAAGCCTACAGTGAAAAAACAAAAAGTGAGGTTATAAAACAAATGCAAAAACAAAAGTGTATAGTGAAAAAATAGTGAAGTGAATATCAAATTAAGTGAAATCAACTACCAAATAACGGATAACAAATCATCTCTCACATAAATATACAATAACATGTACACAAACTACATAACCACAATTCCATATAACCACATTACCAAATTATTAAACAAATTTCAAACACGAAAAAAACAACTAATGAACACAAACATGAACATATACTTCAATAGACAATGCCAAAAACATAAATTAACACCTAAATACATCAACATAAACACAAACAACAAAAATATGACTGCACAAAAAACTATAAAACAAGCACAAAGGCTATGAATACAAAACGAAATTAATCAATTATACAGTAAGAAAAATAGTATAACACTAGACATATACAAACTACACTTAGAGCTAACAAGTTTATTACATCCAATCACTTGGAATAATAAATACAATAACATAGAAAATAAAATAAGATTTGAAAAAAACAAAAAGACTTATACAATCAACAAAAAACTTAACACATTAAAACAACAAAAATAAACACACATTTTACCCTCGAACCATTAACCTTAGCAATACAGAATTTAACAAAAAAGAAACAGAACATTTAAACAATATGTAAAAAACTAACATAACCCAAAATGCAAACAAAAATCTAGAAAATTTAATAGTAGAAACAGAATTTGCCATTAACCTAATAAAAGACAATATACAAGAAGAAAAAAGATCAGAAGCAACACATATAATCAAAAAAAATAATCACTAGCCAAATGAAAAACAAAGATAAACAAAAGAAAAACAATACAAGAAATTAAAAATAAAGTAAAGAACAATAATTTAATAACTAAAGCAGACAAAAGTCAAGCAACAGTAATCATTGATAAAGCAGACTACATAAAAAAAAACTGAAGACTTCATCAACAATAATAAATGCGTACAACTAGATAAAAACCCAACAGAAAAATATCTTAAACAAACAATAAAACTAATAAAAACAACTAAAAACAGTTTCAACAATAAAAACATAGACATATATATATAAACAATAATACAGAACCACCTAAAATGAATAGCCTAATAAAAATACACAAATTAAACAACCCAATACGTCCATTAATCAATTTCAAAAAAGCTCCTACATACAAAATAGCAAAAATAATAGCACAAAAACTAAAAAGTAACCATCTAACAAATAACCATCATAACATAAAAAATACATACGAATTAATAGACAAACTAAAAATAATAAATATAAATGAAAATACATTTTTCACATCATATGACATAACAAACATGTACACCAATATCCCAGTAGAAGAAACAATTGACATAACAATAAACAAACTTAAAGAACAAAATGAAAACAAACAATATATAACCGAAATAAAAAATAGTCTCCAACTAATACTAAAACAAAATTACTTTGAATTTAATAGCAAAATCTATCAACAGAAAGAAGGTTTAGCAATGGGATCACCATTATCAAGCATAATAGCAGAAATATTCCTACAACACATAGACGCCAAAATACAAAATATCATAAAAACACATGACCCAAATGGCATATGGATAAGATATGTAGATGATGGACTATATGTATCAAATAACAAAAACACAAATGCAGAGAACATATTGAAACAAATCAATAACATACATCCCAAAATACAATTCACAGAAGAAAAAGAAAAACATAACAAAATCAACTATTTAGACATAACCATCACAAGATACAACAAACACATACAATATGCAATATATAGGAAACCAACTTCCACTAACATCATTATACCTAACCATTCTGACCACCCACCACAACATAAAATGGCAGCATTTTATTCGTTATTTAACAGAATGTACAAAATACCCCTAAACAAACAAGAAACTGACTAACAAAGAAATATAATATACCAAATTGGTTATGAAAATGGATACAATAAAAATACTATGATCAAAATAGAAAATAAAATCAAATACAAAATAAAAACTGAACAATTAAGAATTAATCAAAATGAACAACACATAAATAATAACAACAACAAAAAATGGGCCACATTCACATACATAAATAATAAAATGACAAAACTAACAAAACTATTTAAAACACACAGATATAAAAATAGCATACAAAACTAATAAAAAAAAATTACAAATTCTAAATAGCTCACACAACAAAGATGATACAACAACTAATGGTATATACAAAATTGAATGCCAAGATTGCAATAAATGTTACATAGGACAAACAAAAAAACAGCTGAAAAAACGATATTTTGAACACCTAAACGCATACAAAAAACCAGAAATATATAAATCCAATTTAGCCACACATGCAATAAACACAGGACACGAATTCCCAAACATAACCAATGTATCACTAATAAAACATATACCACACAAAGGCACCATAATGAACATTTGGGAAAATTTACAAATATACAAACATAAAACACAAAACAAACTAATACCAGAACAAATACAAATCAATACAAAACATGACACAATATTCAAAGCACTCAACATCGAAAATACACAAAATACAAAAACATATATCACAACCACACACAATAATACAACTTTAAAAGACCAAAGACCAACAAACAACCTTAATAACATCCAGCAGCCAACACACAAATACTTCACCAGAAACAAGATGGCGAAGGCTGAAGATGAGAGAACAGGAACTCTCGAAACATGTTCCAAATAGAAAAAACATCTTGAGGTAAATTTAGTATAAATATTAAAGTATTATATACATCAAGAAACGGACTGTAGCAGAAAGTGATTGAAATAATATAACCATACAAGGTAAATAAGCCTACAGTGAAAAAACAAAAAGTGAGGTTATAAAACAAATGCAAAAACAAAAGTGTATAGTGAAAAAATAGTGAAGTGAATATCAAATTAAGTGAAATCAACTACCAAATAACGGATAACAAATCATCTCTCACATAAATATACATTAACATGTACACAAACTACATAACCACAATTCCATATAACCACATTACCAAATTATTAAACAAATTTCAAACACGAAAAAAACAACTAATGAACACAAACATGAACATATACTTCAATAGACAATGCCAAAAACATAAATTAACACCTAAATACATCAACATAAACACAAACAACAAAAATATGACTGCACAAAAAACTATAAAACAAGCACAAAGGCTATGGATACAAAACGAAATTAATCAATTATACAGTAAGAAAAATAGTATAACACTAGACATATACAAACTACACTTAGAGCTAACAAGTTTATTACATCCAATCACTTGGAATAATAAATACAATAACATAGAAAATAAAATAAGATTTGAAAAAACAAAAAGAATTATACAATCAACAAAAAACTTAACACATTAAAACAACAAAACAAAAATCAAGAACAAAACAACAAAAATAAACAAACATTTTACCCTCGAACCATTAACCTTAGCAATACAGAATTTAACAAAAAAGAAACAGAACATTTAAACAATATGTCAAAAACTAACATAACCCAAAATGCAAACAAAAATCTAGAAAATTTAATAGTAGAAACAGAATTTGCCATTAACCTAATGAAAGACAATATACAAGAAGAAAAAAGATCAGAAGCAACACATATAATCAAAAAAAATAATCACTAGCGAAATGAAAAACAAAGATAAACAAAAGAAAAACAATACAAGAAATTAAAAATAAAGTAAAGAACAATAATTTAATAATAACTAAAGCAGACAAAAGTCAAGCAACAGTAATCATTGATAAAGCAGACTACATAAAAAAAACTGAAGACTTCATCAACAATAATAAATGCTTGGATTTCGTTGTCCATGACGTGTCCGTTACTTAACTAAATATCACTATAATATTGACGACTCGGAACACAAAGTTTTTTATAAGTAAAAACGTAAAGTTTTACCTTACAGCCTAAACCGGCTTTCACCTATAGAAGGCTTCATCAGAGGCTGTCGTTAGTAGCGCTGCTCGTCTTGTTGTTGGCGACGAGAAAGTGTTTCGAAAGATTGAAGCTGTGTGTGTGTGTGGTGAGATGTGTTCGAATAATGCGTGCGATTTGAATTGTGTCTGTTTGTTTAGGATGTCGTTTTTATTTGTTTTTGTGTGCTTGTATATTTCTAATTGTTCTAGAGTGTCTAGTTTTCGGCCTTTTGTGTGTACGTGTAGTATGTTCATGTTATTGTCGATGTTTTTATATGTGTGGTTTGCTTCAATGAGGTGGTTTGCGAAGGTAGATTCTGTAGTGGTGTGGAGTGCTTTTGTGTGTTCAATGTATCTCTGTTTGAAGCTACGTCCTGTCTGGCCTATGTAGAATTTACTGCAATTTGAACAATTTAGTTTATATACACCGGGTAGATCGAACTTGTTTTGTGCTTTGGGCATGCGTTTTGATAGTGTGTGTTCTGTTTTGTTAGTAGTTTTGTAAGCGATTCTGTATCCTGCTTTTTTGAATTTGTGGGCAATTTTTTCTGTTTGTTTGTTGATGTATGTTAGTGTTATGAATTTGTTGTTTTCTATCTTTGTCTGTTGTTTGTTTTGTGTTTTGTGTAGGATTTTACTGACTATTGTTCTGTCATAACCGTTAGATTCTGCTAGATATTTTATCGTGTTTAGTTCGTCTTTGTAGTCTATTTCATCTAAGGGGATGTTGTTAAGTCTATGTATCATGGTTCTAAAAGCAGCTAGTTTGTGTTGTATTGGGTGATTGGAGGTGTTGTGTATTAGTGTGTCAGTTGTAGTTGGTTTTCTGTATATACTGAATTTGTGCCTGTGTTCTAGTTTTGTGATGGAGAGGTCTAAGAAGTTTATGGTATTGTTGTGTTCGTATTCGGCAGTGAAGGTTATGTTTTTATGTATTTTGTTTATGTGCGTTAGTAACTGTTCACAATGTCTTTTGTTTCCCCTGTATAGTATTAGAATGTCATCAACGTATCTGTGCCAATATAGTATTTTATGTGAGTGTCTGTCATTGTTTGTGAGTATTTTTGTTTTTTCTAAGTGTTGGAGGAAGACTTCTGCTAGAATGCTGGATATGGGGGAGCCCATGGGTAGGCCGTCGTTCTGTGTGTAGTATTTATTGTTATAAGTAAAGTAGTTTTGTTTTGTGATAATGTTCAGAGTTTCTGTTATTTCATTGATAAGTTCGTCTGGTGTGTTGTTCTGTTTGAGTTTGTTTTGTAGGATGGTGATTGTTTCAGAGATGGGGATGTTTGTGTACAGGTTTTTAATGTCAAAGGAGGCTAATGTCGCGTTATGGGGGATGTGTATGTCTTTTATTTTTGTTACTAGGTCAGTGTTGTTTTTTACTGCAATGTTGTTGTCTATTTGTGTGTGTTGTCTAATAATTTTGTCTAGATATTTTGCTAGTTTGTGTGCAGGGGCATTACGGTAGTTGATAATGGGGCGGATCGGAATGTCTTCTTTATGGATTTTGGGAAGCGCTTGGAGTGTAGGTGCTGATGGTCGGATTTGTTTCATGTAGGGCTTTTGTTTATGTGTCATAATGTGTTTGGCTTTGTTGACTATTTGTTTTACTGAGTTTTGGTATCTGTCGGTGGGGTCGTGTTTTAGTTCTGTGATGTTGTTCTGTTCTATGAAGTCTTGTACTTTTTTGTGTAGGTTGTCTGTGGGGATAATTACAGTCGTGTTGCCTTTGTCAGCTTTTACAAATGTGATGTTGTGTTTGTGTGCCTTTTCCCTCAGTTTGATGGCTGTGTGTATTTCTGAGTACGCAATAATAAATGCGTACAACTAGATAAAAACCCAACAGAAAAATATCTTAAACAAACAATAAAACTAATAACAACAACTAAAAACAGTTTCAACAATAAAAACATAGACATATATATATATAAACAATAATCCAGAACCACCTAAAATGAATAGCCTAATAAAAATACACAAATTAAACAACCCACTACGTCCATTAATCAATTTCAAAAAAGCTCCTACATACAAAATAGCAAAAATAATAGCACAAAAACTAAAAAGTAACCATCTAACAAATAACCATCATAACATAAAAAATACATACGAATTAATAGACAAACTAAAAATAATAAATATAAATGAAAATACATTTTTTACATCATATGACATAACAAACATGTACACCAATATCCCAGTAGAAGAAACAATTGACATAACAATAAACAAACTTAAAGAACAAAATGAAAACAAACAATATATAACCGAAATAAAAAATAGTCTCCAACTAATAATAAAACAAAATTACTTTGAATTTAATAGCAAAATTTATCAACAGAAAGAAGGTTTAGCAATGGGATCACCATTATCAAGCATAATAGCAGAAATATTCCTACAACACATAGACGCCAAAATACAAAATATCATAAAAACACATGACCCAAATGGCATATGGATAAGATATGTAGATGATGGACTATATGTATCAAATAACAAAAACACAAATGCAGAGAACATATTGAAACAAATCAATAACATACATCCCAAAATACAATTCACAGAAGAAAAAGAAAAACATAACAAAATCAACTATTTAGACATAACCATCACAAGATACAACAAACACATACAATATGCAATATATAGAAAACCAACTTCCACTAACATCATTATACCTAACCATTCTGACCACCCACCACAACATAAAATGGCAGCATTTTATTCGTTATTTAACAGAATGTACAAAATACCCCTAAACAAACAAGAAACTGACTAAGAAAGAAATATAATATACCAAATTGGTTATGAAAATGGATACAATAAAAATACTATGATCAAAATAGAAAATAAAATCAAATACAAAATAAAAACTGAACAATTAAGAATTAATCAAAATGAACAACACATAAATAATAACAACAACAAAAAATGGGCCACATTCACATACATAAATAATAAAATGACAAACCTAACAAAACTATTTAAAAACACAGATATAATAATAGCATACAAAACTAATAAAAATAAATTACAAATTCTAAATAGCTCACACAACAAAGATGATACAACAACTAATGGTATATACAAAATTGAATGCCAAGATTGCAATAAATGTTACATAGGACAAACAAAAAAACAGCTGAAAAAACGTTATTTTGAACACCTAAACGCATACAAAAAACCAGAAATATATAAATCCAATTTAGCCACACATGCAATAAACACAGGACACGAATTCCCAAACATAACCAATGTATCACTAATAAAACATATACCACACAAAGGCACCATAATGAACATTTGGGAAAATTTACAAATATACAAACATAAAACACAAAACAAACTAATACCAGAACAAATACAAATCAATACAAAACATGACACAATATTCAAAGCACTCAACATCGAAAATACACAAAATACAAAAACATATATCACAACCACACACAATAATACAACTTTAAAAGACCAAAGACCAACAAACAACCTTAATAACATCCAGCAGCCAACACACAAATACTTCACCAGAAACAAGATGGCGAAGGCTGAAGATGAGAGAACAGGAACTCTCGAAACATGTTCCAAATAGAAAAAACATCTTGAGGTAAATTTAGTATAAATATTAAAGTATTATATACATCAAGAAACGGACTGTAGCAGAAAGTGATTGAAATAATATAACCATACAAGGTAAATAAGCCTACAGTGAAAAAACGAAAAGTGAGGTTATAAAACAAATGCAAAAACAAAAGTGTATAGTGAAAAAATAGTGAAGTGAATATCAAATTAAGTGAAATCAACTACCAAATAACGGATAACAAATCATCTCTCACATAAATATACATTAACATGTACACAAACTACATAACCACAATTCCATATAACCACATTACCAAATTATTAAACAAATTTCAAACACGAAAAAAACAACTAATGAACACAAACATGAACATATACTTCAATAGACAATGCCAAAAACATAAATTAACACCTAAATACATCAACATAAACACAAACAACAAAAATATGACTGCACAAAAAACTATAAAACAAGCACAAAGGCTATGGATACAAAACGAAATTAATCAATTATACAGTAAGAAAAATAGTATAACACTAGACATATACAAACTACACTTAGAGCTAACAAGTTTATTACATCCAATCACTTGGAATAATAAATACAATAACATAGAAAATAAAATAAGATTTGAAAAAACAAAAAGACTTATACAATCAACAAAAAACTTAACACATTAAAACAACAAAACAAAAATCAAGAACAAAACAACAAAAATAAACACACATTTTACCCTCGAACCATTAACCTTAGCAATACAGAATTTAACAAAAAAGAAACAGAACATTTAAACAATATGTCAAAAACTAACATAACCCAAAATGCAAACAAAAATCTAGAAAATTTAATAGTAGAAACAGAATTTGCCATTAACCTAATAAAAGACAATATACAAGAAGAAAAAAGATCAGAAGCAACACATATAATCAAAAAAAATAATCACTAGCCAAATGAAAAACAAAGATAAACAAAAGAAAAACAATACAAGAAATTAAAAATAAAGTAAAGAACAATAATTTAATAATAACTAAAGCAGACAAAAGTCAAGCAACAGTAATCATTGATAAAGCAGACTACATAAAAAAAAACTGAAGACTTCATCAACAATAATAAATGCGTACAACTAGATAAAAACCCAACAGAAAAATATCTTAAACAAACAATAAAACTAATAAAAACAACTAAAAACAGTTTCAACAATAAAAACATAGACATATATATATAAACAATAATCCAGAACCACCTAAAATGAATAGCCTAATAAAAATACACAAATTAAACAACCCAATACGTCCATTAATCAATTTCAAAAAAGCTCCTACATACAAAATAGCAAAAATAATAGCACAAAAACTAAAAAGTAACCATCTAACAAATAACCATCATAACATAAAAAATACATACGAATTAATAGACAAACTAAAAATAATAAATATAAATGAAAATACATTTTTCACATCATATGACATAACAAACATGTACACCAATATCCCAGTAGAAGAAACAATTGACATAACAATAAACAAACTTAAAGAACAAAATGAAAACAAACAATATATAACCGAAATAAAAAATAGTCTCCAACTAATACTAAAACAAAATTACTTTGAATTTAATAGCAAAATTTATCAACAGAAAGAAGGTTTAGCAATGGGATCACCATTATCAAGCATAATAGCAGAAATATTCCTACAACACATAGACGCCAAAATTCCAAATATCATAAAAACACATGACCCAAATGGCATATGGATAAGATATGTAGATGATGGACTATATGTATCAAATAACAAAAACACAAATGCAGAGAACATATTGAAACAAATCAATAACATACATCCCAAAATACAATTCACAGAAGAAAAAGAAAAACATAACAAAATCAACTATTTAGACATAACCATCACAAGATACAACAAACACATACAATATGCAATATATAGAAAACCAACTTCCACTAACATCATTATACCTAACCATTCTGACCACCCACCACAACATAAAATGGCAGCATTTTATTCGTTATTTAACAGAATGTACAAAATACCCCTAAACAAACAAGAAACTGACTAAGAAAGAAATATAATATACCAAATTGGTTATGAAAATGGATACAATAAAAATACTATGATCAAAATAGAAAATAAAATCAAATACAAAATAAAAACTGAACAATTAAGAATTAATCAAAATGAACAACACATAAATAATAACAACAACAAAAAATGGGCCACATTCACATACATAAATAATAAAATGACAAAACTAACAAAACTATTTAAAAACACAGATATAAAAATAGCATACAAAACTAATAAAAATAAATTACAAATTCTAAATAGCTCACACAACAAAGATGATACAACAACTAATGGTATATACAAAATTGAATGCCAAGATTGCAATAAATGTTACATAGGACAAACAAAAAAACAGCTGAAAAAACGTTATTTTGAACACCTAAACGCATACAAAAAACCAGAAATATATAAATCCAATTTAGCCACACATGCAATAAACACAGGACACGAATTCCCAAACATAACCAATGTATCACTAATAAAACATATACCACACAAAGGCACCATAATGAACATTTGGGAAAATTTACAAATATACAAACATAAAACACAAAACAAAACTAATACCAGAACAAATACAAATCAATACAAAACATGACACAATATTCAAAGCACTCAACATCGAAAATACACAAAATACAAAAACATATATCACAACCACACACAATAATACAACTTTAAAAGACCAAAGACCAACAAACAACCTTAATAACATCCAGCAGCCAACACACAAATACTTCACCAGAAACAAGATGGCGAAGGCTGAAGATGAGAGAACAGGAACTCTCGAAACATGTTCCAAATAGAAAAAACATCTTGAGGTAAATTTAGTATAAATATTAAAGTATTATATACATCAAGAAACGGACTGTAGCAGAAAGTGATTGACATAATTAAATGTACAACTAATATGCACAACTTAAATACAAATTGTTAGCGCTTTTTAACTGTCAATTTCCCGATTTAGTGACTGTCGATCAATGCGAGAGAGAGAGAGAGAGAGAGAGAGAGAGAGAGAGAGAGAGAGAGAGAGAGAGAGAGAGAGAGGGATAGTGAGTGATAGAGCGATTTCAGGTTAGAGTGAGAGGCTGTGAGAAGGACTGGTGGGGGAGAATGGTGAGAGAGAACGTGTGATTGTGGACACATACATAAATTACATTATTCTATAGTACTCTTGACTATAATTTACAATACGATTACAATTATTATCCAAGTTTACCTGTTAGTAAAATTTACCAGGAGCTTTTGTTTGTAACCTTTGTCAATTATTTGATGTAAGTCATAATGTTCTACAGTTATTAATATATTTTACTTTGCTATTATGTTGACTGCTGTAGGTATAAACAATTTATGTACCAATCTAATATCGAATTGTTGATTACTGTTTGTTTAATTAATTAAAATATCATTACATTTAGTAATTTAAATTGTAATACTGTATAAATTAAGTTTTCTCATACTATAATTTGCTCGTTTTCTTAAAGATAATTTGAAGATGTAAACAAACTATCATAAGTCTTCACATATACAAAGATACATACATACGCATGCACACACTCACATACATGAACACGTTCACCCAAATATTTAATTGTTCCGTTGTGTTTGACATTTCTTTTGTATTGCATACACAGGGCCTGAAGATGACAATAAATATTGTCAAAACGTCGACGCAAAATAGTTAAAATTTATGTTATTTTTTACCGGTCCTCACTAACCATCCACTAAAAAATTATACTTATAATTAGATAAAGTTAATTGGATTGTTGTTTTTGGTGGTGAAACTGTGTGGTGTGACATGATATAAAATGTTTTATTAAGCTGATTTAATTACGGCTGGTGCCGCCTCTCGTATCCTAGCTTCCACTGGTGCCAGTCAATCTTCCACAACCAATTCAGTCTTCTTGCTTCTATTATTTCTATAATGTCAAGGTCGATTCTCATTGCTTGTCTTATCTTGTAATGGGGCAAAAGGTGTAAAACCATTTTTAATCATTTTTAACACAAACCCGTCTATCAAATATTCGGTATCAGTCAGTACCAGGTACGCATTGGGAATTGTAACAAAGTATGCGTGAGTCATCATAAAGGTGCGGCACTGTGCTGAGTAAAATCAACCACGTGCTGGCAATGCGAACTGCTTTCTGGCTCTAGCGAGATCTCGGGAAATATTCTAGAATGTTCGATAGCCCATGAGAGAATGAGGTATGAAGTCGACATCCTTTTGACAGCCACGTGGTCGACACCCAAAGCTTTGCATAGTATACGATTGCGAGCCACAGCTCGCCCCAGTTCAGCATAACTCTTCATAGTGAACAGACGTAAAGCTAACTGTAGCCTCGGACGATTTTTGGTAGACCGAAAAGGTCTAAGTAGGTCTACCAAAGTGTGAACTTAAACAATGTAGCAGCAAACAGTTTATAATACCATATAAAAAGTTTTAAGAAAGTGAATGTGGATAGTTCTGTGAAGAATACAGAAACGACATAGTGTGCAGCAGTTTGAACCATGTGCCTCTAAGTACAGTGACAAGATAATTTTACAAGTTCATTGATTTTTAGCCATAAGTTTATCGGTAAATAGTAGTGGTAATGAGCTCAATAAAGGGGGGTTAACAAAAAGTGTAAAGAGAATGAGAGTGCGTGAAGTAAAAAGGGGAGAACGAAAACGTTAATGAGAGTACTGGTTTGTATATAAAAAATTTACATATGTTTATATTGTAGCATTGTTAACAATATTATAGAAAAAGTAAGTAAGGAAAAGAAAGAAGTTAATTTTTTGAGTAGAAGAAAATAAGATTTATTATCAATAGAAACATGTGCTAGTTGAATTATTTCGCCATAACCATATCCTAGTTTTCTGTGCTGACAAACTCGTCTAACGACCCTGTGAATTTTCTTAATTAAGGGAGGTAAGTTATCAAAATTATTCAAGTGTTTTTTAATGGGAAGTGTTAAAGTTTATATATTTCACTACAAAATATATTGGCGGCCCTGAAATCTTCTAGTGTTGAAAAAGGTAAGTGGTAAAAAGATCGCACAGGTAAGTAATATTCTGGTGTAAGTATTAGTAAAATTGTTTATTCCTTTACAATCTCTACATTTCTCACTCTATCTAGTCTTGTTAGTCTACAGCACCTCTGCCAGTAATCCATCTCCACAGCTCTTATTATGGATTTATTTCTTTTATTAATTTCCCACAGTTCTGCTCCATATAGGCCTATACTTTCGACTATAGTTTTATATATCGTTCGTTAGTAAATGTATTAATGATTACGGTACTCAATTTGTCATTAAAGAAGAATGAGAGCAGTGACTAATGGAGTATTGCACTTGCAAGGAATTGTTGAATTAAGCTGATAAGTTTGACTCTTTCTGTGTTTGATTTGCATTTGATACTTCACACTAAAGTCAAGCTCACAAAAAGCTGTTTAATCTCAACAAGCCATTCTAACATAAAAGTCATGACAGTGGGGAAACAGAATTACAAGAGAAAACATTAAATGCACTATAAACATAACAGTAACTGAAATGAATGAATTAATTATTCCCTCTATCCTTTTCCTTTGTATCAACTGTTTTTATTTTTCATCTTGTTATTTGAAATAGCAGTCTTCGTAATTCCAAATTTATTGTGCTTACTTGCCAAACTGCTACCTGTCATGCTCCGGACAAGGCCTTTCAATGTCTCCACCACAGAACTTGATAATGGTTGAGACACTGAAAAGCCTCGGCTCAAGCATGACAGCAGTTTGGCATGTTAGCATGACAAAATTGCAACTGTTTTTAGCTTTTATTTGTTTACATAAACATGATGTCTCATAATAAGAACTAATCACTCCCTTAGAAAGCATGATAATTTTCTCATGATCTTAATTTTTGTAGAGCAAAAAGACACATAAAAATATCATAGCAAGCTTTTAATGTTGCTGTGGTTTTTATCTGCATCTGGGGATTCTACTTGTCACGTTCTACTGGACTGTGCATTTTCCTTCTCTTAATGTTTTAACCAACCTACAGATATGATAAGATTTTCTTAAATACATAAAAATCATTAATGCAAAGAAGTTTCAAGAAAGAGTAACGCTAATTTTATTTTACCTATACAAAGTAACTTGGTTACTAACTTAAACAATACTCATTCCATGTAAATATTAAAAAAATTATTTTAATTATTTAAATTAAAAATGATATAAGATGAAAATTATAATACAGCAACTATACAAAACATTAATGTATAAAACATTAACAATTTACTTTCACACAATGAACTTCAATCTCAGTCATACTGAGAATTTCATAAAAACTGATCTTTTTTTAACCCAGTGTTTTACTTTACTTTAAATCAAATCTTTCATCCATACTACGATATAAGATCCTCAGTCAAACCACCACCGGTGACTCACTGTAGTTTGGGTGAAATGTTTGGTTTAAAGAAAAATAAAATGTGTGTTCACTGGAAAAAAGTGTTTTTATTACCAATGAACCTCACTTGAATGATTGAAAGACAACGCAGTTACATTTTGTATTTGCACATGTCAGACTACAAATATGCACGTACACACATCGACTTACCTTTGGTAATGTAAAGATAGAAAAAATCACAGTAGAGAACGGTCTGAACGATTCCAGCAACAATGGCTATTAGGTCATAATGGTTTTCCGCATAGTAACGATAGACCCAGTTAAGTAGGTACAGACCACGGTATGAACCGAGCGCAAACAAGTAATGTGATGTAATACTTTCCGCTTCTCCCGTCTTCGACACAAGAAACAGCTGAGGCAAAATTGCTACTGATTCTAAGTAAATACTGAATGTCCACATGATCTAAAGTAAAACACAACATGTTAGCATATACAGACAGTAAATATCATATTACAGCATACTTACTACTTAACTATAATAATCACCTATAATTATCTACTTATTATTAGATTTTATTACCAATATTTTTATTAAACACACATACACAATAACTCAGTGGAACAGTGCCTACATGTACATCCACCTAAATTAATTAAACCTATAGTAATATTCAGTAATAATTTTATTAACTTGAACATCTAATTTATCCTTGTTTAATACAATTACCATTACTGTGATGCAAAATAAAACTGGATTTGTAAAAGACATTAAAAAGTATGTTAATGACCTCACATATTCAGGGACTACAATGGAAGAAACAGGGAAACAGGATGAGTTGACCTGTAGAACACAGAAGGCAAAGTGTATGATGCAATGAGCAGGGAACAGATAACGAAGAAATTTGTGTCAGACATGTAAATGTAAGTCTATTAAGCGATATATAGCCCTTATATACTTTCATATGAGTTCCGATCATGGGTATTAACTAAGCAACATAAGAATAAGACAGTGACATAGAAATGAGTATCTTACAAGAGTCAATACTTGACACTATGAAAGATACAATTAGAAACTGAAACAGGAAAATAATAACACTACCAATAGAAGAATATTGAGCAAAGACAACCTGGATGCCAAGGCCAACACAAATAAAAGGATCTGAGAAGGAAACAAGGAAAACCAAAGAAGCCAACGCACTGAATAACATTTTAAAGATGAAAGGAGTAACCTGATTTAATGCAAATAAACGTGTGCCAAGCAGAAAGGATTACATTCAGGCCTCTCTTACACTACACAACTGATTGCATGCAACTGATTTCATGAAACCAGTTGCAGGGTAGCAAAAACAGGCTGAAACTGCTCTGCAATCAGTTGCAGAGTAAGCGTGTTATCTATACTACTACTATAAAGTGGTAAAGTTTGTTTTACTGACTGAACTAACTTCAGAAACTACTCATCCAAATAAAAAAAATTCTTTTATCATCGTGTTCCTTGAAGTTTAAGGAATGTTTCAGACATAAATCTGAACATATAACTTTATTAATTTTCAAGAACAGAGCCTTAAAATGGTCCTATGTCATGAAATTTCATTGTCAATTTGTATGTAGTGAAATTTTTGGCATGCGACAAACTTTTGTTCTATAAGAGACAGCTATGGTGTCAGCGAGTGAAATTTATATATGCTTCAGTACTTATTACTATAGTCAAATGTATACTGTATTAAAATAAAAAAAATATAACAGTCCAGGTTCGAAACATTGTGAGGTAGATATCTGAAGGTAAACTGTTCATAGATGATCTTGTGGTTGTTAACTAGCGAACATGCTCCACAAAGTTCAATTTTGAAGTTTCTACGTTCATACAGTGTGTACAATATGAAGATTTTACAGTAAAAACCAAAATTATGTTTTTTTCTTGTGGATGAGAACCTGTCCGTACCAACATTGTTATAAGTGGCAAAAGCTTACAGCAAGTTAAGCATTTCACTTATAAGTGCAGTTAAATAAGCTATGATCACAACCGATCGTGTGATGACTAGATAGTACAGATTACCGATAATCTGTGAAACAATTACCACAAAACTCTGGAAAAGGGTCAGACAAAGGATAATGCAAAGTGTTATAAAATGATAGCTATTCGTACATTGTTGCATGGTAGTGATGAGGTAGTGTAACGTGTCCAAAATTGGGTCATTTTATTTCCTCCAGTAGGGGACAATTGTATTTTTATTTATTTCATTTTGTGTGGGATTTTATAAATTTATTGTGAAAGTTTTATTTCCCGGTGAACGTTATTTCCGTTACAACAGAACACGTGTTGAGAAACAGTGGTGTAACAAAGCAGAGACGCAGTTTGTGTTGAGTAACTCCGTAAGGAATTCGCGCCACCCTAATTTTAGGAGAAATGTGCATATGTGTGACCACGCCCGCACGTAACAATCAGGACGGGGCGCTGTTAGTGACACCGTGAAAAATCTGACGAAGCTGTAAAACATGGCGCTGGAATGAACAGTGTGTAGCAGCAACCAGCCAACTACAGGAAATGTCGTTAAGCCACGCCTACTACTAGTGACATCAGTGTAGCAGAGGCAAATATCGTCCTCGGTCACCACACACATAACTACTATGTTGCATGCATAGAAGGAATACGCAACAACAAATTAAGCATGAACGGCGACTAAAACCAGGTGGCAGTGAACCGCCGCTTCCTCCCGCTCGCGGTCCACATTAACAGTCTACATTAGTCAGAGACGCGACACAGCCAACTAGAAGTCGAATCTATTAACAAGACGCTAACAGTTTGGTTTAGGGCCCGGTCGGTGGTGTTATAAAAATGCGCCTAACTCAATAATATCGTTAATACCGACCGGGACCCGAAGAATTAACGACTTTATAAATTGTTGCATTGCAGTGATGATTTGATAACAATACTAACAGTGAGTGGAATCGGAACGAAACACGTGTTAGGTCGGTAGTGCGTACAACCAATTACAATAAAACAAATCCGGAAGGTGCAAAGATTAACTATGTCGTTATTTGAATATAATATTTTATTGGGGTTTTGTTTGTATATTGTGTGAATGCGTGTGCGAGCAAAGCTGGGCTACCTTGTGAGTATAAGAACTATATTAGCAATGTAAGAGGTATTTAATCTTCTCAATACATGTTTTGTTCTTGTGTGTTATGGAGTAAGGAGGTGCTTGTTTCAGTAAGTAAAGTGTTCATTTCATAACAAAAAATGTGTTAGACTAAGTTATTTCGTCATTACCACTTTCTCATTTCTGTGTTGCGAAATTCGTCTAAAATTTGGATATGGTAAGTAGCTGATTGCGCACAGGTAAGTCCTGGCAGTGGATTTTATGTATTTTATTTTTCGGCTAATTTTTTATTGTTACAAATGGCTCTTGCTGCCAGGATTTTCGTTTAATTGTAATTTTATACGAGATAGACCTATTTTAATACACAGAAAATAGGATGTGGTAATGACGAATGTATAAAAAAAAAAATTGTATCGCACATATTCACGTAGGTTATGTTTGTGGTGTGATTCACAGTACTTATTAGGCGTTTTGAGTATAGAAAAATAGTAGTTTTATATATAAGAGTGTTATACAAACGAACTTTAAAAATGTCTATAATACAAAGTAATGACAGTGATTTTGCGTGGGATGAGTGGGAGAAAGAATTTAGAGGTGTTGTGGGGGAGATGACAGACGAGGAATGGGGTAATTTAGACGATAGGTTAACCCGAATGGAAGAACAAGAGGAAGGAATATTTGCGGAAATCAATAAACATAGTGAGATGACCAGTGATAAAGGTAAGATAGTTGAAATAACAGTGGTAGAGAATAAGACAGAAAATAGGCCTAATGATAACGATAGTGTAGGGGTGGAAGAAAAAGAGTATACAGTATATGACCTATTTAACCTACTTAATGAGTTAAAAACAAAAATGGATAAGGGTTCTGATATGATAAATAAACATTTTAACGAGTGGGACAAAATAATGGATGAGGGTTTTAATAAACTAAAAAATGCTATTGATAAACCAGACGAGAAGCGGGAGGAGAATAGAGGTCAGTTAAAAGAGAGTACAGAAGTTGAGGTAACACAGGTAAGTGGTAATAATGTCTTTGATAATAGTGAAGAAATAATTAACCAGGTGAGTGATAAAGATAATGAGTTAATCAATAATAGTGACAAAATAGTGGAAGAAATAGTGTTGAATAGTGGAGATAATTATGATGGTTACAATTTTGAGGTAAGTGGTGATGTTGATATAATTAATTCCAGTGAAGTAATAATGTTAAGTAATAATAATGAAGTATTGGATAGCGGTGAGATAGAGATAGTGAGTGAGAGAGAGAAAGTAATAGATTGTAAAGGCGTAGTAATTAATGTTGATGAGTTAGATAATGAGTGGAAAGAGAGTTATATTGTGGGGATGAAACAGGGGGCAAATTTTTATGGGGTTAAATGTGAAGCAGAGAATTCACAAGTGTTGATGGAGGACAAGAGTTCCTCGATAATTTTTGTAGAAGACGAGAGTTCTTCAGAAGGTAAAATAAGTTTTTTGTGTTTATCTGGTAGGGCCAGATGGTATTTAGATAATTTTATGGTATTGCCCTCTGCATGGAATGAGAGAGTGCAGTATGGTTATGAGAGGTATTGTAAAGAAAGAGAGAGAGAAATAAAAATTTTTGAGGTTAATAGAGGATATGAAATGTTGGTGCAGGTGTTAGATATGGAGAGAGATGATGAAAGAGAGAGAGAGAGAGAGGAATATCTGAATAACACTGTTATAAATAATGATAAAATAATTGATTTGGTATTTAGAAAAACTACTGACGGAGACTGGATAACATTAATTGATCATGACAGGTTGTATGAGATAATAAATGGTATGATGATGAACTTAGAAATAATGGTTTATGAAAACAATAATAATAAACTAAAGGTGGACAAAAATCATTTAGTCTATAAATATGTGAGGTATCTTTTTGACGATGGAGGCTAAAATATAAAACGGTAAAAGACAGTTAAATATTTTGTTTTAAGGGTTTTGACTTAGCTGAGTTGGACATTGAAATGTGATAACTGAATAAATAATGAATCAGATTTGTAAATAAATATGTAGTAAAGCCAATTGTATGTATTGTGGTTAAGTGAACAGTGTATGTAGGTAAATAATTGTTGTAATAATAATTGCAATTTAAAGAAATAATAACAGTAATTTTGGAAACAGTAATTGGCTAATTTGTATAATGGCAAATAATAATAATGGAATTTATATTTTAATAATGAATTTAATTAAACCAATTTGATATATTTTAAATATTTTGATTGATTATGTAAGTGTTGTATAATTAACTTTTTAATGAATTCATATTATTTTACGAGGTTTGGGAATTTGGTAATAGATGGCGAAATTGTTTGATGTAAACTGATATTTTGTGAAATGTTTCAGAGGTGAGGTGAAAGTATTGTGGTATGGTGAATATGTTTTGTGTATATCGTGTTAAATGGATTGTAAGTATAGAACTTTTACAATATGAATCATGTAGAATAAAAAAGATTTACAAATGTAACTCAGATAAAAAAGATTTTAATTCAGTAATGAAATGATGTGAAATAAAGGTGTTAAATTAAAATGATAATTAAAAAATTTAATAATAATTGAACGATGATATATACTAATTATTAATAGTAAATTTTGAAAATTTGAAGAAAGTCCAATGGTAGAAAGGTAGGAATGAGTTAAATGATTCTTGATGAAAATATTATATTATAATGTATATAACAATTTTTAATTAGTTAGCTATTAAGTTGCTATTGCGGGGGTGGCCTGTGCTCCCGTAGATAGCGAAATGGGTTGGGGGTAACAGAGAGTGTTACCTCCATCGGAGGCCAAAATGGTGAAAATGTGCGACACACCTTTTTCGTGTAAATTAAAAGTTACACACTGATAGACGACCGTGTCGCACATAACTAGAACGATGTAGAACAGGCAGTGAAATGAAGTTAGATTTCCCCGACTTTTCGGGCGATTACTGCCTTACCAGCACTAATCGTGGATTTGGCTAGCGGCCAGCTATGGTCATATCAAGTCCCTTGACCATAGCTGACTTGAAATTGGTATAGTAGAAATTCAATGGGGGGCGAACATTAGGGGAAATCCCGGCACTATGGAACAGCGGCTGCCACTCTGCCCGCTTGGGGGCAGCAAAGCCAGGTGGTAGACCCGCATTAAGGGCGTTTAACTATATAACAAAGGTATGTTGATATCTGAACCTTTTTAAAATGTAACAGCGGAAGCAAAGACACGGAGAGGTAAAACTGCTCCAAAATATGCCGTCTTTGCCGAAGCGAAAAGGGCGATACAGTCCTCCATAACTTGAAATAGTGTGTGTGGAAGGAAGGTGACTCAGAGGAGCCACGAATTTAAATTTTACCACATAAAAAAATTTTTTTTTCGCTAACTCAAAGTTTGATCCAATAAAAATGCTTGTGCTCTGTTAAATAACTAGCGGCTCAGACATTCAATGTAAGGTGTTCATGCTATAATTTTAAATGTATTATTTCATTATCGTAGGTTAGATATAAGCATTGATAACAATATGTGTCTTCATTATGTGTGTATTTTAAACTAAGCTAATAATGAAACGTCTGGCAGGCGGGTAACACAAAATGATCAGAATCAGAGAGGGGAAACAATGAGGTGAGAAGTAATGATAAATAAATATATATATATTTCATGTAATTTGTTCAATTTTGAGATGTGTTTTCATTGTGTTAGGGAGATCAGCAATAACATGTCGCTGGTAAAATGGTGTATAAATGTTCCAAGTAATTAATGTTCAATGTAATGTTTTAATGTATTGCAGATGTTTTAAAGTAATGATAAAAAATAATTTGATAAAATGAGAAATAAAGTAACAATTTGTGAAAGCTAATAAAAGATAGTTTTGGGTGATAAATATTTTGTGGGACATATAGATCTGTCCAAGTTGAAGTTAGAGTTGAAGTAGTAAAGATCGAAATATTGTTTTGAAAGTAATGTAATGTTGTTTTGAGTTAAGGTAATGTTATAGAATTTTGAGAAGTATTGATGTTGACACAGTAGTTGTGGAGAATTTATGTGGAGTTTTGAGGGATATATTGATGTTTATGATTAATGTTGTTATTTTGTTGTAGTTGTAGTAAGGTAATGAGATTGAGATTTTGGGGATGGCAATTTTGTAGTAGGGGTAGTGTAATGTGGGAGTCCGCAACATAATGATAAGTTGGGACGGGATAGGGATCGATTTTAGTGAGGAGGGCCGCCTTAGGTAGAATCCAGGGGCCAAATAAGGGAAATTGAGTTTTTGGGGGGGAACACGTATCCTATGTACAAAGGGTTAGAGAGTATTTTTATATATATAGAGAGAGGGTGGCGATTTGAGTTTAAGGATAAGTTGGGTTTAGAGTGTCTTGATTAGTAGAGATTTTGATAGAGATGGGTGTCATGTGAGTTGCAGTTGTTAGTGGTTAGAGTCAAGGAGAGATAAAGATTATATGTGTATGCAGATCAAGTAGTAAATTAAATGAGAATAAATATTTACATCACCCACAGTAGTGGAGAATAAGATTGTTAAATAAAGAAAGAGATTTATAATAAAGATATAAAATTTTCATTTTTTAAACCAGTGACAAAATTTGGATAGAATTGGAAAGTAATGTCAAATAAAAAATTGTTTATTTTAAATAATTTAAATGTGAATTTGCTTATTATTTATAATAATATTTTGTTATTTTAAATATTTTATTTTATTATGTTTTGTGTTTCCAGTTAGGATATTACAGATGTTGAATGTATTTTCAGAAAGTATACATAACATATGTAGGTCAAGGGTCTTGGACTTGACCTAGATTCGATCAGCTGATGAGGTCATATGCATATTAAGCTTGCAGTAGGAAGTCAATTCAATTTGTTTATTTGATCAATTCAAACAAATTTTAAACAAATTATATATATATAAAGGAAACATTTAAATAAAATTAAATTTTTTCTTGAATTTTAAAATTTTGTTGGAAAATATTTTTTTTGGAAATTTTAATTTTTGAAAAAAAAATCTTGATTTTTCGCCTGCCAGCGAATGAATATTTTAAGTATTGATTATTTTATTATTTGTGTGTTAACCATGTTTATTTTATTGATTTATTTTGTATTGCATTGTATTGTTAGACTCTAAGTGATTACATGTTAGGTTAAGGATATGTTCAACTAGAAGAAATGTTTAACTTAAGTCATTTTAAAGAAAACAGAAAATAATGAAGAGAATATTTTAGACTTTATTCAAAATTTATGAATTAATTTTATCCGAAAGCAACGTGCTGTAATTTAAAGAATTTTTAAAATTTTGCAATGTTATAATCTATAATGTCAGTGTGTAATGTGAGAGTGTGTGAGCCCAGCATCTGCTAAAGGCAGCCCAGCTTGCATAAAAGGGGAAACATATCGGTGGAGGATCTGGAATAATTTAAGCCGGGGATTGACGATTTTTTGGGGGTAGCATGTTAGAAGGTGAGGTGTGCGGTGGTACTAGTCTGTTCGATTTCTCGGTGTTGGGATCTCTTATGGAGAAGTCCAGTGATCTCGTTCAGATGCGTCCATAGCCGCCAAGCCAGGGGGGTCATGGACCCATGCAGATTAAGAACAAGGGGGTTGTTGGCACCAGTTCCTCACCGGTCCTCTTCGGGGTTTATCAATGAGATTTCTTCTGTTTTGGACAGCAGAATTCTCATTGAGGGGGTATTGTAACGTGTCCAAAATTGGGTCATTTTATTTCCTCCAGTAGGGGACAATTGTATTTTTATTTATTTCATTTTGTGTGGGATTTTATAAATTTATTGTGAAAGTTTTATTTCCCGGTGAACGTTATTTCCATTACAACAGAACACGTGTTGAGAAACAGTGGTGTAACAAAGCAGAGACGCAGTTTGTGTTGAGTAACTCCATAAGGAATTCACACCACCCTAATTTTCGGAGAAATGTGCATATGTGTGACCACGCCCGCACGTAACAATCAGGACGGGGCGCTGTTAGTGACGCCGTGAAAAATCTGACGAAGCTGTAAAACATGGCGCTGGAACGAACAGTGTGTAGCAGCAACCAGCCAACTACAGGAAATGTCGTTAAGCCACGCCTACTACTAGTGACATCAGTGTAGCAGAGGCAAATATCGTCCTCGGTCACCACACACATAACTACTATGTTGCATGCATAGAAGGAATACGCAACAACAAATTAAGCATGAACGGCGACTAAAACCAGGTGGCAGTGAACCGCCGCTTCCTCCCGCTCGCGGTCCACATTAACAGTCTACATTAGTCAGAGACGCAACACAGCCAACTAGAAGTCGAATCTATTAACAAGATGCTAACAGTTTGGTTTAGGGCCTGGTCGGTGGTGTTATAAAAATGCGCCTAACTCAATAATATCGTTAATACCGACCGGGACCCGAAGAATTAACGACTTTATAAATTGTTGCATTGCAGTGATGATTTGATAACAATACTAACAGTGAGTGGAATCAGAACGAAACACGTGTTAGGTCGGTAGTGCGTACAACCAATTACAATAAAACAAATCCGGAAGGTGCAAAGATTAACTATGTCGTTATTTGAATATAATATTTTATTGGGGTTTTGTTTGTATATTGTGTGAATGCGTGTGCGAGCAAAGCTGGGCTACCTTGTGAGTATAAGAACTATATTAGCAATGTAAGAGGTATTTAATCTTCTCAATACATGTTTTGTTCTTGTGTGTTATGGAGTAAGGAGGTGCTTGTTTCAGTAAGTAAAGTGTTCATTTCAAGAAATTTGGATATGGTAAGTAACTGATTGCGCACAGGTAAGTCCTGGCAGTGGATTTTATGTATTTTATTTTTCGGCTTATTTTTTATTGTTACAGTAGAACCTAAAAAGAGGAAAACAGAGTACACACATCAGAAAACAAATTCTTTATCAAACTGAAAAATCAATCTGTCATGAAGCTTGATCATACAGACCAACAGTATTCAAAGAAGTGGCAAGGATATCCAGAGAGAATGCCGCATGCCCAGTTGCCTAAGTAAGTTACAGTGGAGAGTATTGCTATGAGACCATTACAGTAGATGGTAATTATAAAATACAAAATAAGGTAACAGTGTTGAAATTCAGAATGCGGGAGACTAGTGCACTTGCTGGGAAACTGAAGTGACTACAACGTTTGTAATTACATAATGAACTTCTGAAGTCTGAACGTACAGCAGCTGCTACATTACTAATTCACATGACATGTGCATAAACCTAGTGCAAATTCTGAGCACTGAAACATGCACTGATGATCGAGGCAGGGGTGCAGAAAATGTTCAGACCCCTGAAATTTCCCCTGAACATAATTTTCCTGGTAGGAAATTTCCCCAAAACTGACCCAAGGGTGTATTATGTTTTACCAACCAATTTATTGTATGTGACGAATGATAAAAAGAGAAGTAATAAAAATATAGGTTGCAGACACTTAATTTACTCAAAAAATTATCTTATGAACAAGAAATACATTAATAATCACAACTCAATAAACACAATAGGGTAATATTGGCTGTAACATGATGCCTGCAAGGGAAGATGATCACTGAAGAAATAAAACTGAAATATGTAACTGAAATAAAATAAATGTGTTAGGCTTAATCTAAGAGATGGTTGGTCTAAGGAATGATGTTGCTGTCTTTGTTCTCATTAGGATGAATGTTTCTGTTCAAAACTCATTTTAAAGATTATTCTGGTTAATATTTTCATCAGTTGATCATTGACATCAGTTGATATTTTCATCGTGATTTCTATTTTTCATCACTGATAAAAATTTTCCTGGGCAGCCCAAATTTCCCCCAAACCACGTTAGCGCGTTCTCAGACATATTCTGCACCACTGGATCGAGGTACCATTCAGTCTGAAGGTAAAGGTAACTGCTTCATGTATACTCCTGTCACTGTTACATGTAATTCAGATATAGACTCTGTTGACAAAGGATCAACCAAACGGGTCATGTGTCACAGGAATATGGAAAGCAATATTTTAGAAGTAATTAGAAAAAACTGCTGGTGCTCCACCATGATAAACAGATGTACTACCATCTGCAAAAATAAAATTAGCTGCAAATATGGCCACAACAAAGAACAATGCATATCATCGGGCACGTTCCATGACATTTAGCCATCAACAGGATTAAACTTTTAGTTCTCCCAGGCTTAATCCCTCCTTCCAACCATAGATACTGTTTCATATTTCATATATACATATTTCCTTGTTTGAAACATGTTAGATGTGTGCTTCACACATATTCCATTCACTACATGGATTATAGTGACCTTACATTACTATTAACAATCAAATTGTTTCTAAATACAGCTAGTCCCACAGCTGTATCTTTACTCTATACGATGTTCCAATGATACAAAAAATGTCACATGTGCTGCCTCTACCCTACGTGGAGCCAAAACATACAGTTGCGATCAATGTATTGTGAAATCTAAATCTAAGAAATTACATCTGAATCTGAATGTACTGATTTATCCAATGTTGTGTGTTACCATATCCCTAGTTTAATTTCTTACAATACAATTTTTTTCAAAATCCATCAAATCCATTCAAGTTTTATTCATACAGTTGATTTGGAAACAACAGTTTTAGACTTTTAACATATATATAATTTTTTTAAGGTTTGTGGTCCGGTTAAAGATGATAATGAATGGAGAGTAAGAAATAACCAGAAGACAGATGACCTACTGAAGCATGAGGACATAGTAAAATTCATAAAGGTTCAACGAATACAATGGCTACGTCACCTAGAGTGGATGTATGATCAGGGTATGCCAAAGAAAATTCTGTGGAGATGCAAGTCTACAAAAAAGAAAGAGGGGCCAACCTAGGATAAGATGGTTGGATGATGCACTGGAAGATCCAAGAAGAATGGCTGTGAGGGGTTACACTGAGATGGCAATGGTTAGGATACATAGGTGTTAGAAGCCAGAGCTCACCTTGGGCTGTAGTTCTAAAGAAGAAGAGAATAAGAAGACGATCACGGAAGTTGATATATTCGAGAGGAAGAAATGTAAAAAGGACTAGAGAATGGCGCTCTGCACGATCGAGTGGTAACGTGGTCAGGTTCTGTGAACTCGACAAAATTTGATTTACAGAGAAATTTGTGGGAATAACTAAGGAGATATCTGCTGAACAGTGAGCAGACAAATGCTGAAATTATAATAAATAATATAAAACGTTTGGGTAGCCGTTCAAAGTATTATGCAAGAATGATTTTTGCACTCCACTACTCTAAATTGCTGCCGATAAGTGCTTTTGACTGTTACCCTATTCTGGGTTTGATAAAACGCCTAACAAATGTTGTTACAATGTTGTAACAATTAACTCTAGAATGACCACGAAGTTTCAAGTTGACATAAATAAAGTATGTATTAAACCCCAATGTATCACAACTGTTTTTCATAATAATGGAAACCACTGGTGATGGAAGTTTGAAAGTATATGAAGTTAACTTATCCACATTATTTTCTATAGTTTCTACATTTTTAAGAAAATCCAGTTGACTAGCTACGATAAATTTCCAATAATGGAAACAGGTTTTGTAGCATCAAAACATCCTATTTAAAAGTGTTTGAAAACTCTAGAATTAATTTTAATAATGGGATGCTATAACGTATTTGAAACTGCATGTACCTCCAATATTTCAAACTCATGGTTGATAAGTAACGCCAACACTACAGCTGGGATAACCAGGAATTCAATTCTGTAACAAATACATCAATACATGTGTACAAACTCACTGCCACAGACAAATATTACAAAATATTTGTACAACGTGTTACACTGCATGCTGATAAATAATCATTGATATCATATTACTAGTACAATATACAGGCATCTTTGCAAATTATAAAGTTTCGGACATCAGCCATCGTGAGTTGAAATTAAAAAACACGGTGTTTCGACCTCTATAGAATCAGAGGTCGTCTTCAGGTGAACAAAAAATTAATACCAACTTTGTCACTACTTATTGCCACACTGCTAAATACTTCGTTCTTGACGAGGCCTTTCGGTGTCTCCACCAACTTCAGGTCTTAAACGACTGTTTTAAGATGGTGGTTGTTTCTGGGCCGTTTAAGACCTGAAGATGGTGGAGACGCCAAAAGGCCTCATCAAGAATGAAGTATTTAGCAGTGTGGCAATAAGTAGCGACAAAGTTGGTGTTAAGATGGGTGCTAATAAAAATAACAAAACTCAAAAAATTCATACAAAGATAAATCTATCACTAACAAATAGATATCGTCAAAACTCCAACGTAAATAACCTGTAACCTGCAACCACAGGAGGAATCCTTCCTTGCTGGAATGGTGAGTACTGTTTTATTATTATTATTATTATCTTTTGTTTAGCAATATATTTGTTTAACGAAGATTTGGAGTTTTGACAACATCTATTTGTTAGTGATAGATTTATCTTTGTGTTAATTTTTTGTTTGCCTGAAGACGACCTCCGATTCTATAGAGGTTGAAACGGTGTGTTTCTTAATTTTAACTCACGATGACTAATGTCTGAAACCCTATAATTTGTAATGATTATATTGCATCATCGATTAATATTAATTTTAAGAATCGCATAAAGGCATCTCCCAAACCTTTCCATAGGACTGTGCAATGCTAATGGAAAAGTTTGATGTACCTGTAACACAAAACACAGCTCTGGTACACCTGTACAAGTGGAAATACACACATTCTGTGCGGTGATAAGATTTGAATCTTTAGATATGATAATATTACGACATTTTTATAAAACTACAAACATAAACTGAAACTGAATTACTGTATATTGTAACTGTAACATACGATTCTTGTAATCTTCAACAGAACAAGTGAGACTGTGTACAAGGCCGTTGATTGTGTTTTTTTCAACTTGATTCATGAAATGTTATCTAAGAAATGTACATGACTAACATATTGGAACAGTTGAAAGTAAGACATGTGAAACTACATGTGTTAGCACAGGTGTTGTTATAACCGACAACTGTTGTTGCCGTAGCGATGTGTACAATCTTTTGGGACGGGTCTGTTTGCAGCAGGTAAACAGTACACTGATTTTTAACACAAATTGTAAAAATTTGTTTAGAAAAAATGACTTCATTAATTTACATTTTATTCTTCATCTGTTTTTATTAACTTTATAATCCAAATCCATGTGACGATATAAAATATATAATGACATGAAGGCGTAGAGTTACAAAATTATACGCCAGGTTTGCACAAGTTTTTTCCAAAACTAGTTATTTAAGAAATTTCTTCACTCCAAAAGATCAGTTGTTTGCTCAATGTCAGTGGTCTCACAACGCTCCCAGAACTTGTCTTTAAAATGCAAATAATAAGATAAAGTGCTTAATAATCATAACAACAACAACAGCAGCAGCAGCAGCAACAACAACAATAATAAAAATAATAATGACACAAATAGTGAGAAGTATATCATTATTACTGAAACAAAAATGCTTGTATTATTATTATTATTGTTGTTGCTGTTAGTGTAAAACACCTCTAAAACAAACATTTGTAAAACATTTTTTAATATTAATTTTTTTACCTGCTACGTCACTCCATGTTAATGAAACTTATTTAATGCAACTTATTTCTCCATGTTTAACACTTTTCAGATCGTCACCCGACCTACACCTGGGTAAAGGAATTTGCCACAGCAATTATAACTAATTATAACTAGATCATAGCCTAGAGATCACGTTTGCTTTTTTGCAATGTGACACCTTGCACCTACGAACCACTTTTGTTCGCAGGTTTCATTCCTCGACACATTAATAATAACAACATTAATACTTTACATATGATATTTACACATAACTTCCGAGACTAAAATGATACTTCAGCATAACACCAGTGGCAAATTCAACAAACGCAATGTTAAGAACTGAGTCTACAGCAACTGGGCCTTAATAATAGCTTAAACATTTACTTTTACATTTTCTCTTTTATATTTTCATAACTTTATGGTAGATAATTTGAAATTTCTAACACTCTTAATGAGTTCAGTATTTTCGGTTTTATGAATTTTTATGTAATCAATCTCGATTATAGAGTACAAAGTTTGATTTATGTGCTCTGTCAGTAGCTTTTAGCTGTGTTCTCATGGCATTCTCAGTCATGTTTGTACAGTCAATCCAGCAGCACATCGACTCTTTACACTTCACATGAACACACCATTTTAGCAATTTAAATATGCAGGAGCTTGAGTAACCCCCCCCCCCCACAGGACTGACAATTATTCATGACTTCACTATACAGGTAAACCATATTTGCTTCAACCCTTCAATCCTTAGCGATCTGCCTGATGCATGGAAACAAAGTGAGTTGGACCTTTTTATACAATACTTAAAGTACTTCTACTTGCTCGAGACTCACTAGATGACAATAATATAATATAAACTGTAAAAGTAACATTTTATGAGGTTAGAAATGGGTACCTAAAATTTATGTTTTTACCTTATAATCTCCGTAAAATCTAATAATATGGGCAATCAAGTGCTTACATACATGTGCCTTTCAGTCACGGTCAATGTTCTGTTTTATACAATGCACAGCTGTTTCATGCTACATTAAGAGCATTATCAGAATAGCTTTTCAAAAGTACAGCTTTCCATTAGCTATATTCCAAACTGTTCATAAATCACAATTAACCCAATTCACTGAAGTGCAACTCATGTTTCTTGAAATTCGTACTATCGATTGTAACGGTACAGGTAGTACCGTCCAGGGATATTTTGTGAATGTGGGTAATTTTATTGGTAAATTTCACATGGGGGAAAATTGTTGGCATCGGGGTTGGCGACCTGACAGCGGAGGACAGCTATTTTTGGCGAAACGAACTCTGAACTTTGCATTTTGGAGTCACACGATATGACGTCAGGGGCCAAACCCCCCGATGATTTCATTTTGGAATGTGTGGCAAGGTCAACAACGCCTTAACATCTGGCTACGTAATACAAATTAAACCATAGAACGAGACCACGTGATCGCCCCTCCAACTAAGAAGTGTCACCAGGTTTTCTCGCCCCAGTTGAAATTACACTCTCGTGCTGTACAGCCGTATAAACTCCGCGGATTGTTGGGCGTGCCCAACGCCAAAAAAGTATAAAGAATGTAATAAAAACATTGTTTGGAAAATAACTACCAGTGTCGAGTGTGCAAAAAGAAAATGAAGCAACAGTTTTAAAACAGTTTTGGCGAGTTTAGTGACAGGAACCACCAGATACCACAAGAATGACTCCGTGCGTGGAGTAAAAAAGTCAGCTACGTAACACTGGGGAGGGGTAAAACAAACTTTCAAAAAGCTTAAACAAAATTCAAAAAATCATGTCTTCTAATTTTATTTGAGATCTCACAAGGGCATGGGGTGTATACGAGTGTGTGTGTGTGTGTGTGTGTGTGTGTGTGTGTGTGTGTGTGTGTGTGTGAATGGAAATTACCTAATAAGAAGCGCTGGTTTGTGGTAAAAGTAAATTTAAGTTTGTGTTTATTTTTTTTTGTTATTTTGAATTTATATACATTTTTTCTATTTTTTCATTATGTCTATATAATCATAAAATCAAAGTATTGTTTATTGTTAAATTCATAACAGGTAAGGGAGGGAGAAAGAATATTTTGTTTGTGATGGGAAGCAAATGATTTGAAAGTGTTTTCTTTTAATAAAGTAATTGATGGAAAAATAAGAATTGAAATAATAACAAATAAAACTTAATTCATTGGAAACAAGTAAATGAATTATTTATTTCGAATAACCATTCTGCTCTCTCATTAACTAGCTCAAACGAACCTTGGGTAAGTATTTGTTCATATGAAGTTGGTAATAGTTCAAGATGGCGTCCAAAAGAAGACACAGGCCACAGCTGATTTGTTTGTAAACAAGTAAATAAAAAGTAAGTAGTAAATATAGTTACACGATATCTACGTTAACCATTATGGACTGGTATAATCAAACTTAAAAATACTTGATTTCTCACAGAAAATGTGTTTGCAGGAAAACTGACAAAGAACTGAACGATAATTAACTACAGATTTTAAAACAAAAGTTATGACAGTATCCAGAAGAAAACGTATACAGATAAGACTGTAAGAAGAACCAATACAGCAGCTTCCATGTTTGAGTATTATGTTGGAAGAAAAAGGAGATGGGTCGTAGCGGAAGCCAGGGCTCACCATGGGCTGTAGTGCTGGAGAGTAGTAGTAGTAGTTGGAAGAAAAAGAAAATGACACATCAAATTGAACAAAAGAATAAAGACAACAAACAAAGTTGAATATAGCAATTAGCAAATGGTTTATAGGCAGAAGTCACAAGGATAACGAAAATGAAAGTCTATGTAGATCTATACTTACTTATGGCTGTTATCTGGTATCGACTAACAACATATGAGTAACATTACTGTATGAGAAAAGAAATATTCAAGAAGACGTAACAATGATAAATATCGGTATGGAGAACAATACATGATTTCCATGTTCTAAGATTTATATTTAAAATCATTTTTGAAATGAAATATTTCCATAGAAACTACTTCTTTCTACTTAATGCTTCAGCCTTAAACACAGTACTGTGGTCACTAACGTATACCACCTCACGTATTCGCACTCGATTTTCACTGTGATGACAGTCGATGGCACTGCCGAAACATCCGGTTTTGCAGAAAATATTGGACTACGGCCAAACAGCCCGTGAAGGAATTTTAACAACAAACTACTTCTTTGTTGCCGATAACGTAGTACACATACAAAAACTTATCCCCTCCCCCTTCAACTATAATTTTCATTTATAGAAAATTACTCCCACGCTGTCCAACTAGCCTCTTCATTTATAGATCTAAAGTTTCTACGTTTCTAGAGTTTCATCTATAGATCTAGCCTCTTCATTCATCTACGTTTCTACAGTGCATTATTATGATCTTATCAGGATACTTTATTCATCAAAATTAAGTACTTTACTCTTGTTAAAACATAAAACGTTGCAGGTAAACTACCCTTTCCCCGTAACCGATCTTCACCAAAATCAACAGGCCTTGAGTAGGCCTACTCTACAACTCACGCACATATGCAAAAAATTATTTGATTCTGTTTGAATGTATGGCAGTTATCGTTCGTCATTAAAAAAATACTCTTGTTAAAACATAAAAATGTTGCAGGTAAACTACCCCTTTCCCTTAAACGATCTTCACCAAAATCAACAGGCCTTGAGTCATTTACAATTCAGGAATGTATGCAAAAAATTATTTTATTCTGTTTGAATGTGAGGCAGTTATCGTTCGTCATATAAATATCGGTATGGAGAACCATACATTACTTCCATGTTCTAAGATTTATATTTAAAATCATTTTTGAAATGAAATATTTCCACAGAAACTACTTCTTTCTACTTACTGCTTCAGTCTTAATGACAGTACTGTGGTCACTAACGTATACCACCTCACGTTATCGCACTCGATTTTCACTGATGATGGAAGTCGATGGCACTGCCGAAACGTCTGGTTTTGCAGAAACCATTGGTCTATGGCCAAACAGGGCGGGAAGGAATTTTAACAACAAACTACTTCTTTGTTGCCGATAACGTAATACATATATAAAAAATTATCCCCTCCCCCTTCAACTATAATTTTCATTTATAGAAAATTACCCCCACCCCATTCAACTAGCCTCTTCATTTATAGATATTTCATCTACATTTCTACAGTGGATTATTGAGATCTTCTTATCAGGATACTTTATTTATCAAAGTACTTTACTCTTGTTACAACAAAAAATGTTTCAGGTAAACTACCCTTTCCCCATAACCGATCTTCGCCAAAATCAATAGGCCTTGAGTCCTCTACAACTCATGCACATATGTAAAAAATTATTTGATTATGTTTGAATTTACGGCAGTTATCGTTCGTCATAGAAAAAATTACCCTTGTTATCACATAAAACGTTGCAGGTAAACTACCCCTTTCTCTTAACTGATCTTCACCACAATCAAAAGGCCTTGAGTCCTCTACAATTCAGGAATGTATGCAAAACATTATTTGATTCTGTTTGAATGTGCGGCAGTTATCATTCGTTATAGAAAAAAGTACGCTTGTTAAAACATAAAACGTTGCAGGTAAACTACCCTTTCCTCTTAACCGATCTTTACCAAAATTAACAGACCTCGAGTTCTCTATAATTCAGGAAGGTATGTGTTCGATATTTCGGATCGAACCGGTCATTATTTTCATTTGCCGAAGTTGGCACTATGGGTTTTGTAGGGTCTATGCAGGCTTTTGGACCTGAAGCTTTTGTCGCACGCCAGCCTTCTTAGGGTCATCATCCACGAGTCGGGACTCCTCGGCAGGTAGAAATCCGTGCATTTAACCCATCCTCTTCCCAACCAGTCTATCCTGCCTGAGTGTCTGGATCAACCCAGTCGTGAGATTACGGTAAGTCATTTTAAGATTATTTATTTCTAGTTAGCAATTCTGCATGCTGCAGGTTTAGAGCTCACCAGACGCTATCAAATTATCAAGTAAGAAAGCCGTCTTACTTTCAATCTTTTAAAATATTATCGTACATCTATTTACTACCAAAGGCTTCATGAGGTTGCTAGCTTTTTCAGTTAAATTGCTTGCCGTCACGACTGGGAGCACGTGTTTCGTAATTTTGTGCATGTTGCTGCTGGTGGGTTGAGTTTCAGTAAATGGGTTATAAGTCAGTTTTGGCTGCGCGATTTTTATTTTAATTACCAACGTGCCGTGCCGTTTCGTTTTTTGTGCCTGCTTGTGGTTGTTATGCATGCCGTTAATTTTTTAAATTTCATGAATGTTCGTCATTTGCATGCTATCGCACGAAAGCACGTTGGTATAATACGTACGCATGTGAACTATGAGTTTGCGTTTATTGCTGTTGGTTGTGGTCAGCAGTTTCGTCGTGTGTGCTTGGCCAGGTGGGCAAAGATTGTGTCAAAATTTTGCACCTTGTTTTTTGGGTAGTCGTTTAATTACTGGGTCAAGTCTGGTGAAGTTTGTTTCTGTCCTGTTACGGTTTCCGTTCCACGTGAAATTGCGCGCTACGTGTTTGCGACTGTCAGGCGTAAAGGGAACGGTTTTAGGTTATCCGGGTTTCGGTATAGCCTGCCTTTGTATTTAATTTTTTTGGCATTGACTATTACCTTTTGGTGCGGTTTATATTTTGCCTATGCGATATCCTGTCCATACACGCCGCGTTTACCATCAATTTTGGCATGTAATGTGTCCCAGTTATTGTGTTTGGTTCGGTAACTGGTGAATTGTTGTACATTGTACTTTGCTGTGTTTTGTGTGTATTTATTCTATTTGGTATTATACATGTTTGTTTTTGGGTGCACTTTAGTGTACCATTGTTTGGCACCGTATGTGCTGTAATCTTGTGCAACTTGTGTTTTTTTGTTGTCATGCTTTTGCACTGTGTAAATCAATTTGTTGCGTGTTTAATTTATTGTGTTTGGTACTATTCGCCTGTTGGATTGTGTAAGTTGTATTTTGCCTTGCACTAATTTACTTTTGTATTTATCTTGCTCGGTATTGTTTATGAAAAGTAGTTGTGTCAGACGCGTAGTTATCTCGATCACTGTTAGGCTAAGTCGGGTCGTGATTATTGTTCAATTTCTAATTCTCTTATTAAGGGTGGTTGTCGGTTGCGCGATATTTTTTAATTCAGTATGCCTGCTAAATTGTCGCTGGCAGCTTTTGACCGGACCACTTCAGTGGGAATACTTGCATTGCAGCATTTAATAAATAGGTTGGAAGGGTTGCCGCAATTGACGGTCGTGGATCAACATGAAGCTGGTATCTTGGCCTCCAGGTTGTCCGAAAAATATCAAGATCTTCTAGGTAAGGTGGATCCTTACCTATCGGCCGAGTCATTGCCCGAGGGATTGGACGAGGACCACATTTTTTCAGTGGTAGCGCAAATTGAGGATATTTATGTCCGGGGTAACATTTTAGCGTCCAAACTAACAAAACCAGAGATACCGGTTGGTTCCGGTCGGTTTTCATCGGCAAGTGGCGGGCACTCAGGTGTTCTCGTTCATGAGTTGCTGAAGCTTTCTTTACCTTGTTTTGATGGCCAGGCCAAATGTTGGTCCGAGTTTTGGTCTAAGTTCACCACATTGGTGGACGAAAGTCCTGCCCTCACTCCAAAGCAGAAATTGTTATATTTACTGACTCATCTTAAGGGTGAGGCTTATGAGAAGGTTGCCGCGCTTCCCATAGTTGACGATAGTTATTCGCTTGCACTGTCAACTCTTAAAAACCATTATCACCATCCTCGTTTGGCCGCCCGGGTTTATTGTTCTGCTTCAGCTACCAGCCGCTTCTATGCGATCAGCTGCGTCTATTAGAAAGTTGGTGGACAGCTTCAATGCTAACTTTTCAGCGTCGTCAGCTCTAAACATTGCTGATATATATCAAGCAATATATGCGTCTTTTGTATTGTATAGGCTGGATGTATCATTGCGTGAACGCTTTGAGGCGTCTGTTACGGACAAAGAGAATCTCCCTGCCCTAACAGAAATTGTGACATTTTTAACCACTATGGCGGAACAGAAAGAACAGGCATCTTTGGAATCGGCTTTACCTGCTCTTCCTAGCACTAGCCACCAGAAAACCCAGAAGGTTTCTTTTTCTAAGGCTACCCCTCTTGCTGTGTCTACGTTATCTGTGGAGGTTACGCAACTGGATGCATCTAGTTCACGTTGCCTTCATTGCGATTCCCGGACCCATGTGCTTCTCAAGTGTCCGGCGTGGCTGAGTAGGGACCCTAGGGCTCATTTTCAAAGTCTTAAAAATAAAAAATGTTGTCTTTCATGCCTCCAACATAAACATTCGGGCTGGTGCAAAAATAGGTGCAAAACGTGTGGCTGGTGCAAAAATAGGTGCAAAACGTGTGGCTCTAAGTACCACCACACTTTACTTCTTTCAAAAATGCCGGTCCGTCTCAGTCTCGTTCACAGATTTCTGACACAGCTGAACTCAAGTCTTCGGGGTCATCGCTTGTTGACCAAGTTGATCTGTCTAGCACTACTCTGACCGTGTCTCTGCCCCATCCTGCAGGGGTTCTGTTAGCCACATGTCTAGCAGTCTTGTCGTCTCCCAATGGTGGTTATATTGTAGTTAGGGCCATCCTGGATAGCGCGTCCCATGCTTCTTTCATAACTGAAGCATGTGCATCTCGCTTAAAGTGTGCTTGTTTTGACACTTCAGTAAGTGTCAATGGGGTAGGTGATATTGCCACCAAAGCAAAAAAGGTGTGCCATCTGTCCTTGGAAACTTTAAAACGCGAGGTTGTGGCGTCTAACCATGCTTTTATAATTCTTTCTAAGATCTCGTCGGACTCACCTAGGTTCCAGGTGTTGCCTGAAGTTAAGCAGGCTACAAAAGACCTTTTGTTAGCTGACCCTACCTTCGATGTAGCAGCCCCAATTGATGCGTTGTTTGGAGCCGATATTGTAGTGGCTATTCTTATGGGAGAGACTATTCCTTTGGGTGCAGGTTTGCCTGTTGCAGTTAGGACACGTTTTGTGTTTGTGATTATGGGTAGAGCCCCAATTTCACTTAATTGTGCATTGACTTGTGCTAGCGGTCTCACTGGCCTTCCTTTGGATCTAGTATCTGCACATCAGCTTCACTGTCATTTCCACCACTTTTATCCTTCCGTCACAACGTTATCTACGGATACAACAAACCTACTTGAGCAAGTTCATCGTTTTTGGGAGGTCGAAGAGCCTCCTGCTGTACCCCACCAATTATCTGAAGAGGATCACTTTGCTGAAAGGTTTTACATGGAGTCAACAAGTCGGTTGCCATCGGGTCGTTACCAGGTGCGCTTGCCGTTCTTCAAAAACTCTTCTCACATTTTGGGAAATTCCCTTAAGGGAGCCATGTCTCGGTTTTTTGCGTTAGAAAGGAAATTTGCGGCGAACAGTCAGTTTAAGAGCCAGTATGTACAATTTATAACAGATTATGTCGCTCAGGGGCATATGTCATTGGTGTCTGACCCCAATTTTCCAAAATATTTCATCCCTAATCATGGTATCTTTAAAGTTAGAGGTGATACTTAAAAATAAGGGTGGTGTTTGACGCCAGCATGAAGACGTCCTCTGGGATTTCCTTAAATGACGTGTTATGTGTCGGCCCTAAGTTGCAAACCTTACTGTCCGACGTTTTGACTTTGTTTCGGCGGTTTAGCCATGTTTTCACGTGCGACATCGAACAGATGTATCGCCAAATTGCTATGCATCCTGATGACTCAGCGTACCTGTGTATTTTATGGCGTGAGGAGGTTACCGCCCCACTAAGGGTTTTCACTTTGCATACCGTTACTTACGGGCTGGCTTGTGCCCCTTTTCAGGCATTGCGAACCTTGCAGCGGCTGGCTCAGGATGAGGCAGTTAATTTTCCTGCGGGAGCGGCGGTACTTAGCCGTAATATTTTTGTGGATGATATTGCTGCTGGCGCTGATTCAAAATCAGAGCTTTGCAAATTACAACGGGAATTAATTCTGTTGTTCTCTTCAGGAGGGTTCAATTTGAAAAAATGGTGTACTAATCAACCCGACTGCCTACCTGAATCAGCCGCTCCGAGTGATTCCATCGTTGCTAAGGATAAGGATATTCTGGGTTTAAGTTGGGACCATTCAACCGATTGCTTCTCATTTCCTCCTTTGGCCTGTTGCAGCAACGCTCAGGTTCAATTTACCAAACGTGTCGTGTTATCCCAGATGGCACAATTATTTGACCCATGTGGTTGGCTTTCGCCAGTGATTTTCAGGGCCAAGGCTTTTTTCCAAAAACTCTGGGCTGAGGGCTTGGACTGGGATGCTCCTCTAAGTGATGACTTAAATGATTATTGGAGTCAATTCCTGTCCTCTTTGAATCATCTTTCGGTAATTACTATTTCCCGGCCATACCTCCCTAAAGGTGGGCATATTGAAAGGGTTATATTGCATGGTTTCTGCGATGCTTCCCAGTTGGGTTACGCGGCCGTCCTCTATCTGTCCATTTATACTGACTCTGGTCCTCCGGTGGTTTCGTTGGTGTCGTCTAAAACTAAAGTGGCACCTCTTAAAACTTTATCAATCCCATGTTTGGAGTTGTTGGGAGCTTATCTTTTAGCCAAACTTGTTCGTCATTATGTTGGCTTATTCTCGTCATGTATTCAATTGAGTCAAGTTTTCTTATGGACGGACTCGACGATTGTCTTGGATTGGCTAAATATGCCTACTTTTAAATTGAAGACGTTTATTGCTAATCGGGTGGCTGCCATTACCGAGTGGACGATACTAAATCTTGGCGTCATGTTCATGGTGTTTCTAACCCCGCTGATTTAGCCTCTAGAGGCACGTCACTCTCCAGCCTCCGGTCGTCGACATTGTGGTGGTTAGGGCCAGAGTGGTTAAAGCTTGAGGCTCTGCACTGGCCCCCTATTAATTATCGCCCGAATCACGACGTGCAAGATGTTGCCTTGGAGACCAAGGTCTCTTCGTTTCTCACTCAGGAGCCCCGGGTGAAATTGTTTGAGCACTTGTCCTCGTGGCCCTTAGTGGTGGGGGTTACCTCAGTCATCTTAAGGTGGGCTATGCCTTCACGGATTGAAGTTTCCACAGCCATGGATTGGAAGAAGTTGGCTGTTAAGTATATTTTACGCTACATTCAGCGCGGTGTGTTTGGACAGGAGCTCGCGGCTCTTCGTTTAGGTAAGCGGCTCCCGGTCCGCATTCAGCACCTGGTCCCGTTTATAGATGATTTTGGCCTCATTCGAGTACGCGGTCGCTTGACCAACTCTGCGGTTACTAGAAATCGTTTTCCGATTTTACTGCCCAAGCATCACCACCTAGTAAGGTTGCTAATTCATCACACCCATGTGTGGTTAGGTCATGCTGGGCCCTTGCAAGTTCAATTTCAGCTTGCCCAAAATTATTGGATTTTGTCCGCACGTCAGGCAATAAGAACCATAATTTGGAAATGTCTTCCTTGTTTCAGGGCGCGTCCTCGCCCCACCAACCCGTTAATGGGGGATCTGCCAATTCCCAGGGTTAATCCGGCACCTCCATTTTATTCTTCCGGCATGGATTATGCTGGCCCCTTTTTGGTATGGGCTTACGCTGTTCGGAAGGCACCTATAGTCAAAGCGTATCTCTGCATTTTCGTCTGCTTAGCCACTAAAGCAGTTCACCTTGAAATGGCTATGGATCTTTCAACGCCCCAGTTTATTGATGTGTTGAGGCGGTTTATTAGTCGTCGTCGTGCTCCGAAAACACTGTATTCGGATTGTGGTAGGAATTTTGTGGGGTCGCGCTCCGAACTTAAACGGGAGCTCAAAAATGTTCTTTCCAATCCTGACCTGTCAGCTCAGATAACAGCTTTTGCTGTTGACAATAACATTGAATTTAAATTTATCCCTCCGTCTGCCCCTCATCAGGGTGGCTTGTGGGAACGGGCTGTCCAGTCGGCCAAGTTTCACATGAAACGCATGATTGGGACCAGGTCGCTGACCGTAGCCGAATTTTCGTCGTTATGCATTCGCATTGAGGGAATCTTAAATTCCCGTCCTTTGACTGCCCTATCCTCAGATCCAAGTGATTACCAGGCTCTAACGCCTGGTCATTTTTTGGTTGGCTGCCCCATTACCGCGCCCCCGGAAGCTGAAGTCTCATTAAATGAAGGGGCCGTCCGTCATTACAAACAAATTGCCGCTTTGCTCCACGCCTTTTGGAAAAGGTGGCGTTTGGAATACCTGACGGCACTTCATGCCAGATCGAAGTGGTCATCTAAGTCAAGAAATTTAATGGTTGGGGACCTGGTGGTTATGGAGGAACAGAATTCTCCCCCCCCCTGATGTGGCCTCTTGGCCGAGTTTCAGCTGTGTTTCCGGGGAGCGACGAGGTTGTTCGTCGCGCTTCAGTTAAAACCTCCACAGGTTCTTTTGAACGACCGGCTATTAAATTATACCGGTTGCCTATATCTTCTTGATTGGGTTTATCTTGTTTTTCGGGTGAGCAGAATTAGTTTCAATGATTGTTGTGGACTTACTTGACACTTTTCTGGGATTTCCCAGGTGATTCCTTCCAGCTGTTGTCCGCAGTGAAGTTTACATTGTGGAGGGTTTCTGGCATGGCGTTGTGCCAGTTTATTGGGAGTTGTGGAAGCTCAACAAATCAACAACAACAAAATAAGTAAAAAAAAAAATGATAAAAAAAGGGGACTAAAGGGAACAACAACAACAAAATAAAAAGGAAAACAAAATGTAAAAAACTAGGGAATAATAACTAAGTTGATTTGCTGAGTTTTACATTGTGTTTGGCTAGGCCATTGTTTATTGTATGTTATTGGGTTTTGTCTGCTCTACCCGAACCTTTCGGACTGCTCGCCTGGTCGATGCGCCCGCGGCGGAGTTATTCAGCATGGTTTTCTAATTAATTGCATGTTTTCTGTATGTTTGTATTTTCTTGTGTTTGCGTGTGACCCCCTCCTATGTTGGAGGGTAATTTTCAGAGAGTGTTCCTGTTCACCAAAAGCCAAATTTTTGTAATGCATTTTGGCCATGTCTTTTGGTGTAGTTTGTGGTTGACCCATTGCGGTCAACGGGGTCCGGTGTTCGATATTTCGGATCGAACCAGTCATTATTTTCATTTGCCGAAGTTGGCACTATGGGTTTTGTAGGGTCTATGCAGGCTTTTGGACCTGAAGCTTTTGTCGCACGCCAGCCTTCTTAGGGTCATCATCCACGAGTCGGGACTCCTCGGCAGGTAGAAATCCGTGCATTTAACCCATCCTCTTCCCAACCAGTCTATCCTGCCTGAGTGTCTGGATCAACCCAGTCGTGAGATTACGGTAAGTCATTTTAAGATTATTTATTTCTAGTTAGCAATTCTGCATGCTGCAGCTTTAGAGCTCCCCAGAGGCTATCAAATTATCAAGTAAGAAAGCCGTCTTACTTTCAATCTTTTAAAATATTATCGTACAGTATGCAAAAAGTATTTGATTCTGTTTGAATTTACGGCAGTTATCGTTCGTCATAAAAATATTACCTTTGTTAAAACAAAACGTTGCAGGTAAACTTACCCTTTTCTCTTAACCGATCTTCACTAAAATCAACAGACCTTGATTTATCTATAATTCAGGAAGTTATGCAAACAATTATTTGATTCTGTTTGAATTTACGGCAGTTATCGTTCGTCATAGAAAAACAATAGTTCGTTCACCAAAAACAATAGGCCTTGAGTCCTCTACAATTCAGGGATGTATGCAAAACATTATTTGATTCTGTTTGAATTTGCGGCTGTTATCGTTTGCCATATAAAAAAATCACACACACACACACACACACACACACACACACACACACACACACACACACACACACACACACACACACACACACACACACACACACACACACACACACACACACACACACACACACACACACACACACACACACACACACATATTGGAAAATGACTTTTCTTCATGTTTTGAGTCTAGTACAAGCAGAATCAGTAGTTATCTCAAACACAATTTTTTTGGCCATGACCATATTTCCATTTCCTTATGGAACATGGAAGTGAAAATCATTAGAAAGAATACAATTAAAAATGGTCAAATACGAGAAGAATTAAAAACTGGACCTACAGAAGTATTTATTGAACAAAGAGAATCTACAAAGAATGAAGAGGAATGTAGTGGTTAATAGGATTACTAAGATTAATACGAATAATAGGATAAAGGGATGCAAGAAAGTGATTGAAAAAGAAGAGAGTAGGACATAAGAGAGATGGGACAGCACACTGAACGACTGTCTAAAAAGAAAAAGGAATAACACTATTGGAGGAAAGATGTTGTGCAGACAGAAAGTATTGCAACATGTATATTATGTCAGTTTAATAAGTACACTGGAACATTAGTTTAAATTGAAACACACTATTAATGTTCTACTATTGCCCTGTATAATAATTTTAAGTTACTTTTCCTTCTTGGTAATTTCAATATGTCGCAAAATATTTTTGATCACTTCATATGCATATGTGAAAGCTTAGTGAATAACTTCACTTTAAACCCAGAGGCAGAATACCTTCAACACATGGGAAGTATGATAACATACTGAGGTGAAAGATCTCTTCCACTGTATGATTTTTCCCGGAAAGCAGTCCTCCTTACAAGTAATGTGCCACATCTGAAAGTGACTTCACTGTGCCAGCTGATAGATCGGTGACATTAAAGAAAACTGCTATACAAACTCCCTTTCGATACAATGGATGAAGTAAGTAATAGTGATGAAATGTTGAAACAAGTCAACATGAAAGATGTCATGTTCTGGATTTCAGTGATGGGATGAGATTGAAACTCATACATTGGCCAGATCGTAGAAACTTTACTCTGAGAGGATTCAGAAGACCTAGTACATGGAAATAATAAAGTGATCTGTCAACTACAAAATTCCCAGGTTATGAGGAAGATGAAGATAGTGATACTGAAGGATGGATAAAAAATGACAGGAACATGAAGTGACCGATGGTGACATAATTGAGATGGTTAAATGGTGATGAGTTGAAGACGATCGAGAGACTGATGCTGAATCAGAAATAGAAAAAGTAAACCATTCAGAATGAATTTAAATTCTTGAGACAACCTTATCCTATGTTGAACAGCAACCACAGGCAACTGCAACTGCCATAATAACGCTACTAAACCTCTGGCGTGAGCTCGCTGCACAACAATATGAATCGCTGTCCAAGCAAACTTCAATGATTTTTTGCCAGACAATGACTTGTTTTGTTTGTTTCCCAAATTTGTTTTTAATTACTGTACAATTAAAAAAGGAAAAAGCATAATATAAAATTTGCTCAAAATAACAATTTGGAAAAATGTCACAAGGCGCCAGCTCTGGGGAATAAGATTCAACACAAAGATATCCCCTCCCTCACTAAAAAACCTGTCACACACAGTGCTGTGCAAGCAGATGCTTCATTGTGTGTAAGATCTACGTATAAGTTGCTGCCAAAGATTTAAAGTTTTTTTTTTTCTTTTTGAACGCTACCAATATAACGTTGGTACAGCAATGTAGCATTCAACAGAGTGCACTGCAGTGAGTTCTTGAAATTTATATCCAGATGTTCAATTATACAATTGGTGGTGTACCTCAGATAACATACGAGGATTGTTCAATAGAAACACATTTAGAGGCTGTAAAGCATTTTTATTCAATGATTTTAAAATAAGTCTCCATTAAAATTAAGGCATGAGTACCATCGTTGCACGAATCTGTAGATCCTTGCTGGTAAAATTCTTGCGGCTCTTTGCGGAACCATCGCTAACAGCAAACTCTACCTCAGCGTCTGATTTGAACCACTGTCCTTTTAGTGATTTCTTTAATGGGCCAAAAAACGATAATCGCATGGGGACAAGTCGGGACTATAAGGTGGGTGTTGTAAGACTTCCCACTTCATACAACCAAGCAGATCTTGAATCGTCTGGGCTACATGAGGTCGAGAATTATCATGCAGAAGAATGACACCATTTGTGAACTTCCTGGGACGTTTATTCTTGATGCTGACCCGTAAGAGTTTTAAGCTGTCTGCATATCGCTCAGCGTTGATGTTGACGCCAGGTTCTTTAAAATCTAAAAGCAGCACACCCTCATAATAAAAAAATACGGTCACCATTACTTTTCCTGCCGAAGGTTGGGACCGACATTTTTTCGCCTTCGGAGATTGTGCATGCTTCCACTGGATACTCTGACATTTGGATTCTGGTTCGTAGTGATAACACCAAGACTCATCACTGATAACATTTGGTGCAGAAAGCCATTACCTTGTTGTTGATAGCACATCAAATGCTGTAATGATCAGGCCAAACGGAAATTTTTCTGCTCATCAGCAAGCAGTCGTAGAATCCAATAAGCAGCAACTTTGTGATAGCCAAGACTATGAATGATGGATTGAACAATTCCGACGCTGATGCTTAACATTTGAGAAAGTTCTCTACCTTTTAAGCGCCTATTTGCGTGTAAAGCAGTTTCCAGCTGTCTCACATTTTCATCTGATGCTGCAACATGTGCAGGTCCGGGACGGGCCAAATCTTTAGTGGATTCTCTTCCTTGTTGAAATTTATTGCACCATTCAACCACTACTGTATGAGATTAACTATAGTCACCATTTACAGCTATCATTCTCATATAAATTTCCATTGGCTGACGCCCCTCAGCGGCCAAACACTGAATAATGGCACGCAGATTATCTTTGGACGGATTTTCTACCATAGATGCCATTTTTCAACCAAGTCGCAATGCTTAGAAAACAGCAATCTGTAAATATTTTTGACAGACCTGTCACTAGTTGTGTTAATAATAGAATTTATGTGTTATTAAAATAAATATATTATTTTTATTTATGCTTGTCCTCTTGGAATTCAGTTAAGGGTGTTCAATTAATTTTATAATGATATGAATCTGTCATTATTTTTCTAAGCTTTTCAAATTATTTTATTTTTAATTCTACTTGAATATTACGAATATATACAATCATGTACTTCAATAAATGTATATATACTCAACTGGATTAGCCCATAAATAATCTGAATATACCATCAAAAATGTTGTCTAATAGTACTTCTGACTTCTCATAACTTTACACATAAAAACCCCAACTACAGCGCAGTCATATTCCTACAAGAGAAAAACATCCATAAAGAATAACAATACAATAATAGTTTCAATAATTTACAAAACTTTAATGAGATCTTTCCCTCCATACTTTAACAGTTCAGCTGTTATTTCATCCGTTCCTGGAGCAAAAAGTGCACGCCTTGCATATCTAAAGCGTGCTGCATCATTTGGGAGAAATTTAGGAAATTTTAGAGAAATTTCATTTACTAAAAATGTTTGCAATAAAACATTTTTTTGTAATATGTAAAATGTATATTGAATTAATTTCTACAACTACAATTACATTTTACAATTTAGTACTATTATAGGTAAGAGGTGCTGTGAAAGTCTAAGACAATATATACTGTTTCCGTTCTTAGTTTAATCCTGATGTAAACAACCCCACGTGGCTCATCTGAAACGCTATTGGTCAGGGGAGTTGACACTGTTCACACAGTAATGTGTTACGCGCATGAGCGGAATGTCTGTACAGTCATGTGAGAGTTGTCTTAACTGCGACGAGTGGTCTTTGAATGCGTTTAATCATCTTTATGAATACATAGTAGAACTTTATCACCACTAGCAACATGAACATAAATTTAAAAAGCTTTTAGAAAATGATATTGCCAAAAAATCGTGGCACGCCGTTTTAAGACTTTTTCCTTATCACTGTATTCTTAATCTCACTGCATTAATATGGTGCCCGTTGAAAAGATATGTTGCCCGTTACAACACAACATATAAGCTGCATGATGTAAAACAACTGATAGAGAAGGTGGTAAATGACATAACGATGGACAAGTGGAGTCGTTGTGTCGAGCATGTATTCAAGAAAGAAGATAAGCCACGAGAATTCGACCAAATTACTGACGCCATCGTGGACAATCTTATCACTAACACTGGTGAGTCAAGTGATGATTTAAGTTCCGACACAGACATGGAAGGCATTTAATTACTCTCTGACAGCAACTGATAATACACAGTACACTGGCAAGTAATTGTCAGAGCTTCTATTTTTGGTTTAAATATAGGCCTACTTTATTTTCTTTTCTTGCGATATTCAAACAGTAAATAAAAAAAAGCCTTTAACTCTGCGTGTTATAAATAACCAGTATATCATTGTCACTCTGACACATTCACACAAATATTACTTTGGTCCGGAATATAAAAATTATCACAATTTATAGTAAAGTTGAAAGTTAAGGGCATATGCACAGAAACCAATTTATGGATGGACGAGTCCACTTTGAAATTGTAAATGGTGAGGGGGTAACGGAGGATCAGCTGGTATGCAAGTGAAGGTGTTGCCAACTTGCGTGTGATGTTTTAGTTACCCGTACATTGTTAGTTACTGTGTGACGTACTATCTCAGTCTTGCATTTGTTATTATTATTTCAATTTATTATTAATTGTATCGTTGATTTACAGTCACTCATTTTTATTAGTTATTTAATTTTTTAGTTAATTTCTATTGGTAGTTTTTATTCTGTAATTACGTATTATCGTAATTATTTGAGTTATCATCCAGTAATAAGATTTGTTAAAATGGATACTTCTCCTTCAACTAGCAAAAACAGGAAAGTTATTCATAGTCAAGAACGGGAAGTAATAATAAACAGTTTTTTTTGTTCAGAATTAAAAGATTCTTGCAATTAAATTAATGCGAAGAATGCGTTCCTTTATGAAATGAAAAACTGTAGAGATAGTCGAGTGTAATTAAGGAGTGGAAGTGTAGTTTGCAAATTCCATTGCGATCAGAATGGTCAGAAAGGCTGTAGTTTTTTACGTCTCAGCAGTACACAATGACAGAGCCAAATAACACACAGATATGTTTATAAAACATTCTGATATGTAACAGCAACAAATTCCGATACGTGTGAACAGTACATATCATTTGCTTGATTTGTATAGAAATACAATTACAATATTATTATTATTATTTGATTTACGTCAGAAACAATAAACGTATAATTCTTTTTTAAAGCCAGCTGTGAGACTGCAGGTACACACAGACACACACACATACACACACACATACACACACACACACACACACACACACACACACACAGATACAGATTCGTGGTGACACATTTACAAACAAACCATAAGTCGCGAGTTTTTGTTACTATTAGAAATTATATTCATAGGTTGGCTGTGTAACGGTACAAACCGATGAGACTATCCAATTTAAAGTTTTTTCATTTTATTTAACCAGAGTATAATAATGGGTCACCGACTATGTGTGAGGTACAGAATGGTACAGGAATGCAAGTTATCAGCAAGGGTGCGTATTCCCGCGGACAAGCGCACGGTTTGGCCAACGTTCACACGGAAATGTCACGTCTGGAAAAATTCCTTCTCGCTTAGTGCGGAGAGAACAAAGACAGTCGGCATCTAACATCTAAAGCGCGCAGTTGCGTTGGTGCGCGGTCCGCCTGAAATATATTAAACACTGTAGACGGACCGGCCGAAGGAGGGAAAATGTGATAGTTATAACGAGAAGGAATTTTAAATCGACCGAAGTTACTTATCGTCAATCAGTCAAACCGACCGGACCGGTTTAACGTAAAAGGCTCGCGAGCTGAAAATTTATTAAAAGTATCAGAATGTGATTTAAACTATGAATTAAAGTGGTCTAAAACTGTGAGACATCAATTATCTTCAGTGGTATCGAAATTAAACAGTGAGAACTCAATTCGGACAACAAGTGACTAAAAGTACGGAGTGCAACACGTGGTCTGCAGGGACACCGACGAAGAAGTAACAGTATACTTTAAATAAATATTATGAAAATTAAAAAAAAAGCGCTAAATCTAAATTAAAGGGGGTAAATGGTATGAAACTGTGTGTGTGGGCAAATGCTGGGTTGCCTTAGAATAGATATAAAATAGGTTGTCTTTTCAAGATGTTTTTTTTCTAGGAATGTGGTAGTAAATGTACCATTGCAGTATATTGAAAATTAATTATAAAAGAGTATGTAGAGAAAAAGGGGAAGAGTGTCTTATGTAAATGGGAGCATAACAAAGAATGTCGTATCAAAATAAAATAATATTTTATTTCAACTTGCTATATGTGTGTTAGAATAATCATTTCAACCACCTAACTTCATTTTCTGTGCTGGTAAATTCGCTATACAAAAAAGGGTTTCCACCACTAGATGATCTGGCCGAACAAGTAAATAAATTCAAGGTAAGTGGGAATTTGTTGTTGTTAAATATTTTAAGTAAAAATAAAAGTTACAATGGTGCCATGACCAGGATTTGGAATATTATATTTATCCCAAATTGGCCTATTTCAAAGCACAGAGAATGGAATAGGGTTGGCGGAAATTGAGAAGAAAATAAGTAAAAAATTTACGTAACGTATACGTAATAAGGTGGTGTTGATAAATTGTGCATGTTTGATTATACGTAAGATTTAATAAATTAATTAGTAAGCCAGGAAATAGTAACAAGAAAAATGTCAGAGAACGAAAAAGAAATTAATTTGATAGATTCAGCTATGAGTGAAAGTGGTTTTGGGTCAATGAACCCGTCACTGAGTGTGAGCGAATTGGAAGGTCAATCAATTCAAACAACTGATTCGAGCATTCAATCAGTAACTGACAATAACATAACCGAGTCCATTATAATAAATAACGCAGAAGTGAAATCCACGCCCGTAGCGAATAAAATAAAAGAAAAAGAGTATTCAATAGATGATGATATATTTAACCTAGTGAAAACCATGTCTGAGAATATGAATAATAGATTTGATGTTAACGATATTAAATTTGAAGAACAGAAAATAAAATGTGAAGAGCAGAATGTTAAAAATTATACTAATTTGAAAGAAATTAAACAACAGAATGTTAAAAATGATACTAATTTTAAAGAACTTAAAGAACAGAATGCGAAGTTTGAGAGTAGTATAAATGTAAAGTTTGATTATCTGAGTAATGTATTATGTAAACGTATTGATGAACGTTTCCAGACAGTTATAAAACAAATACAAGATGATGTAGATAACGTTACAAGAAATACAGGTTAAGTGCAATGTAAACGAAAATAATGAAGAAATAAATGACAACGTAAGAAGTGTGGTTAATACAAGCGAAAATAACGGAGATACAAGTGATAAGAATAATGGTGTTAGTTTAAATGCAAAACAGGTGGCAGTAGACAAGGTGAGTAATCATGATAATTATAGTAATGAGTTAACAAGTAATAGCAAAATAATAAGTGATAACAACGAGATAATGAAAAATGTGTTAGAAAATAAAGTGAATAATAATAGTGGAGTTAATGTTTTAGTAGAAATAGAGAGTAGTAATAAGATAGTGGTTGAAGAGAGGTTGGGTTTACAAAGGGCAAATTTTCCCCGTGATTTAAATGGAGTACAGACTCCAATAGTGAGTTATGAGGACAGAGTTTCCTCCTGTGGTTAAAGAGACAAGGTGTCTCTAAGTAGGTCCCCTTTTGTGTATCATGAGTTCCCTGGAAGAACCAGGATGTGTTATGATAACGTTATGTTGCCTGTGGTGTGGATTGAGAGAGAAAAAGTGAGATCGTGTTATGATGAGAGGTATTGTGAGAGAGTGGTAGAATTATTCATATTGAGAGAGAGAGAGATAATATTATTTGATGTTGTTAGAAGTTACGAAGAGCTATTAGAGAAAAAAAAGAGAGAGAGAATTAGTAATATTGTTGACTTACCTTGTTGTGAAGATAGTGCAGAAATAAATGATGATAACGTTGATAATTATATTGGAAGCTTACCTATACATAGACATGAAATATTAATAGCAGCAGATTTGGAAAATAAGGAGATAGTAAAATGCTTCATTGAGACGGATAATACTACTGACGGTAACAAGACCAGAATTAATGATGTAGGCCGGTTATATGATTTGATAATAATGTGGGATAGTCCCGTAGATTATTATGCGGGGATAACGGAACAATCTGAAATGTTGAAGAGTTGTTATATAAATAATAATAATGTAATGAGTATAAATAAAGATGAAAATTGCTATGTGAAAGTAAGACTAATTTACGATGAAGGTGGTTAAATAAACAGTGAATGAACATTTAAGTATTTTAGTTTATGGTGATGACTTGGCTAACTTATGTAATGAGGTGTGGTAAACAATAATATATGACAAAAAATTGTAGATAAATTTGTAGTGAGGTTAATTATGTAACGGGGCAATTGAAGGGGAATAGCTATTTGTCAATTTAATAATAATTTAGAAGGGTCTATTTTTTTATTTAATTTAATAATTATTTGGGCACCCTTTATGGTCACTAAAACCTGATTTGTGTAACCCCCTGTAGTCAACTTCGTGCCAAGCGGTACTAGGTACAAGAAAGATAAAGACATTGGAATGCGGGGGTGTGCGCGCTCGTGTGCTGCTGTTTATAATCTTGGTACCAAAGTCGCTAACGGAAATGAACAAAACGTAGCTAATTAACCGGCCACGTGAGTGAATCAACGAATCAGAGCGCAAGCTGGCGGATGTGGCATTACCGACGCTTAGCGTAGCGTCACAGAGTCGACTTATAGTTCAGGCCGCGCGCGGTCATGTAAGAAATTGCGGTCGGCCGATCAACCAAGTGTGTATCAGAGGTATGTAAAGTAGTATAAAAGTTTAAATTAATGTGGAACACAGTGAAAGCAAGTGAATTTTTTTATCCAAATTAAAACAACAACCTTTTGGACATAGTGTGAGAGAACATTGCAGGACGTGGCACGTGGTCGGCAGAGACGATGCTGCAGAATGTAACCGTATTCCATCAAACCTATTCTTATTTTACATAAATGGGATAATCAGGATGAGTGAGTGCGTGAGCAAGCTGGGTTGCTTTATAATTTAAGTATTAGATTGTTAGCATTATAAGTAATTCACCATGTGGTTTTTATTTCATGTGCCTGTATAATTATAACAGATCAATAATAGTTTTTTTTTGAAAAGGGAAAATTACAAGTAATTAAATTTGAGGAGAATATTAAACAGAATCTGAAATAAATTTGAGTTAGTTCACAAGAAATGAGAGTCGAGTACGTTACTGATATAACCCTAAGTCATGCTTGTATTTCACAGTTCGTGTGACGTAACCCTGGGCTAAATTAAGGTAAGTTGGAGATATGTATATTAATTTATAAATATGTTAAAGTAGGACATCACAACTGGCGCATCCGAACTAGGGACAAATTTATAATTTAAATAAGCAAGGACATCACAATTATGTTTGTGTAGTAGGTTATGTTGTATTAGGTATGTCATGTAAACAATGTATGGATGTAGTAGGAACTGATTTTAATAATGATATTAATAATATTTTATCAGACTAAACAAGTAACAAGAATAATGATGAAGTTTATAATGCAAATGAATTGTAATTATTTTGGAGTAAGGTGATTAAAGTAACTTTGTGTTTTAAAAAACTGATTGAATTAAATAATTTGAGATGAATTAATTAATGTTGTATAAATGAACTTTGGTAATGAATTTAAAGGATTTTGCTGAGATTTGAACTTTATAATAAATAACAAATGAGTAAACGTAGAAGGTGTGTAGTTGTTGAAACATATGGTTATTATGATGTATCAGAAAGTACATATGGTTATGTAAGTTATATTTGTGGTGATAAATGTTTATAATTTTGAATCTATGACAGTAATCATGTTTTATTCAATCGAGTGATGTAATGTAAGTATGAATTTTATAATGACACTAAATGAGTTTAAAAGGTTTTAAAAGGTAATTAAATTAATTTGTGGTAATTATGAAGTTTCTAAGGTAATATTCAATGATCATATTAATGTAAAATGTTGTAAAAGATGGAGTTTGGGTGATGATTATTTCAATAAGGCATTTGAGTCAGTCAAAGTTAATTTTAAATGGGTGTTAGACAAAATAAGAATTTTGGGAATAGAAGTAATACAGAAATGGAGTATTAGTAGGGACACAGTAGCGAGAGTGATTGTATGTAGAGAAAGCGAGAGCGATGTAATGGAGAGTAAATAGTTGAGAGCAGGGTACATAAATTTTGTAGTGAGGGTGGAGGTGTAAGGAGTCCTCAACGCAAGACGTTGTGGCGGGTAGTAGAGTGTTTTAATGGAGTGTCTGCCGATATACCCGGGAGGGCAAGAAATTATGAATGTGAATTAAAGGTGAGGGAACGCACATCCTAGGTACAAAGAGGGTATCTGTTATTTTTTCTAAGAGGAGAATGATTTAAGTGGAGTTAGAGACTTTAGTGGAGGTAAATGTTATTGAGAGATCGGTGTCACCTTATGTAAATCCGTTAGTGGTTGTTAGAAGGAAGAAGGGGTGTAAGGTTATATTTTAATGCCCATTCAATAAATCAAATCATTGTGAATGACTGAAAATCACCCGAACCAACTGATGACAAAAATACTTAATAGAAATTCATTATTGAAATGTAATAATAAATGTAACAAGTTAAAGAGTTAATAGGATTTGAAACTAAACTTAAAGTTGAAATGTTTGTAAATTGTATTCAGATGCAAATGAGAAGTTTATTTTAATGAAATGAGGTTTATGTTCTGTATGGATAATTTTGTGTATCTGTGTTACTTGTACTCAGTGTACCTAGAGTAAGGTCGTTCACCTGATAATAAGACATCAGCTGATAACTAGTGTTAAATGTATAGTATTGTGAAGCTACTTTCCTTCACATAAAATTCACTCACAAACATTGTATATTTGTCGGGCGCCATCTTGCCAACTGCAAGAAAATAATTTATGAGGGTTCTTTTCAGCGGACTAGGAGAGCAGAATGTGGTTGCTGAAATAATTAATTTAATTCATATTGGCAATGAACCTAAGGTTTATTTATTCTTTAATACACACAACAACAAAAAATAAAACTTCTTTTCCTACACTTACATACTATTGCCAACTTAACTATGAACTCGTGAAATGAATGTCATTAAAATTATTTTTCTTACATCTTTTTCATTATTAATTTGGTCTTATTTATTAATTATATTTCTTTGATTATATTTCACCAATAATTACATTTAATGATTATATATCTTCACAAACCAGCCTTCTTTGTTTAAATTTATCTATTCTCACATACTCACGCACCCACACACACACACACACCCAATTAATTTATACCCCGTGAGATCTCATATTTTTGTTATTTTATGATTTTGGTTAACTTTTGTTAAATAGTTCGATACACATTTTTTCTTTTTACTTATCTGTTCAAATGAGTCCTGAAGGCGTCACACTATTTTACACGCACATTTGCTATATTTTTTAAACTGATGATTTCCGAAAAATGTCTCTACATTTTGTATATGTATTCCGATTTCTACATGTTCTTAAAGCTGTTATTATACTCTGATTTAGAGTTAAAAAGCGTTATGTTTCATTTTTTGGTGCGGGCACGAAAATCACGCACAGCCGGCAAACGCACAGTCACATCGCGTCCATATTTATTGGATGTTCATAGCCGACTGAGAGAGAGCTACAGGCGCTATTTTATGAAGCAACTGTTGTGGTGTGATCAAGTCCTATTGTTTTTTAGTTTGTATCCTTCCGCCAGCTGCATGTCACCGTTATGTAACTGACTTACTCATCAAGGATAGGCTCTGACGTAACGCTCGCCTGATGCTGGTTATATAATTTGTTTACTGTTGTTTTCGTCATTTGTTGACCTTGGTACAGCTTGTCGGCTATCAAATACGTTCATACTGGTTTTACAAAACATTGTTAAACAATTCTGCACAGTCAATGTTGCCACGGTTGTTTTCGTTTCAAAATAACAAATTTACCTCTCGGTTATAAAATTTTTCCCTATCACTTAACAAGGGATAAAGTTATTATTATTTATTTATAAAAAAAAAATACAAAATATGTTATTTATTATCAATAAAATATAAACTTCTTTACATTGTCTCAGGTAGGCCCCAAAAATGCCCCGCTACAATACCCCCTCAATGAGATATTTTATGCCGAAGCATAAAAAATCTCATTGACACATTCATACTTGCTAGAGGGATCAGCCAGGATATGTCGCCACAACCCCCTTTACGGTTTACAAAAATATAATCAACTCACCCTTGGTCCGGTGACTGTGACCGCATCTGCATGACAATACTGGACTTCTCTCTCGAGATCCCAACACCGTAGAGTCAGACAGATACTCAACGCCCCTGCCCTGACGCGCAGGCCAGCTCAGGTCCGCCGCCACAGCATCACCAAACACTGAAACAACAAATCCAAATATTAAATAGTGGCCTTATACAACACCATATCCCCAACTGATCTATTCCCCCCTAGCGGTGCTGGTTTGCGCTAAGAAGCACTGGTTTTGTTCTTTATTTATATTTAACATATATATGAATACCTAACATAACTTAATATAAGAAAACACAGTACATTAATAATTCATTTTAACATAAACAACTTACAATTAAAATGTTACACACTTTACATCATTAAATTGACATATAAAATCAAAAAATTACTTTTAAACTTGATTTACTCTTGTTAATTCGTTTCTCAAAATTACAAAAATTATTTATTTTATTTTATTTTATTTTTTTTTTTCAATTATGGCCATCATTATTCCCTTTCATTACTTTGGGTGATTCTCCGTTATTCATTATTTCATTATAATTTACTTCATCCATTTGGCATTTACTCATAATCTTACCCCTTTTATTACTCTAACGTTCCCTTACAAAATCTTTAACTAGTATGACACCCCTCTATCAAAATTTTACTAACCCTTCTCTACCTCTAACTACTTACTACTTTAACTCCAATCGCCACCTTCTACTCTTATAAAAAAAAAATACTCTCTAACCCTTTGTACATAGGATACGTGTTTCCTTCCCAAAACTCATTCCCTTATGTTGGTTCCTGGACTCCCCCTAGGTAACCCTTTCCGGCGCCAATCGGTCCCTATCCCGTCCCAACCCTTGTTGCGGACTCCCCAAATACACTACCACTACTACAAAATTACCATCCCCAAAAAATCTCACTCTCATAACTTCACTACAACTACAACAAATTAACATCAACAAAATAAACAATATATCGCTCAAAACTCTACATAAAATCTCCATAACTACTGTGTCTCCACTTATACTTCTCAAAATTCTATAACATATATTAACTCAAAACAACATTGCATCATTTTCATTTCCACTATTACTTTAACTCTTACTTCGATTTGGACAAATCTATGTCCCACAAAATTCAACTTGAATTGACTCAAACATTTTATTCACACAATTACTATCACCCACTTCTATCTTTTACAACCTATTGAAAATTTTACTTATTACAACTATTTTTCATTTTATTTTAAAATCTGTAAACACATTGAAAACATATTATTATATTTTTATAATACTTATTCCTAACATACTAAATGCAAACAACACAATAAGACACAATAACACAATATAAGAAGTATTTAGTGCATCCAATTTTTAAATTCAAACAAAATTATTGAGTAGCAAATCATCATTATTAATTAAAATATATCAAATTTTTAATACGTTATCCCCTTGGATAACCTCCCAGCCACACACACTATTTCAATATATTACATAACATAATACACAAATAGCAATACACCTGGATTATTAGCATACATCAAACAAACAATTCTCTTTTAAATAATTTATATAAAATTTATAAACATTATTATTCAAAATTTTTCATTAACTGTTTTTATTTATCATCATTATTGACTTATCCTGTGTTGCAATCAGATTTTCAAAAATTCTAAATTTATTCTTAACACATATTTTTAATCATTATGTTCCACAAAATTCCACAAAATAAACCATTTAACATTATTATTATTAATTATTATTAAATCAAAATCTCATCACACAATTTAAATTCCTTATAAAATTCAAACACATAACATTCAATCACAATATCTAAACATCTCAACTTATTTAATTCAATTGATTATTAAAATTGAATATTCATTTGATTATTAAAACATATTTCAATTATTATCAATATTCTACAAATCATTAACTATTGTCTTCATTATTATTTTATTATTTAACTAGAATGCAAAAATATTAATAATATTATTATTATTAACACACCATTTTCCAAAACATATACACATTATTTATTTAACATTTCACAATACACACAAATGAATTCAATATTATTTACAAAATATGCGTCAAAACTGTTCAAGTGTATCTCACTTCATGTCCACATCTGCCATGTCAAACAACCATAAAACAAAATGTTTAATTGTCTTTTATTGTCTTACAGTCTACCCTCCATCGTCCCAAATCAACCTTGGTTTTATATAACACTGTTGCTTTTTATTTACAAACAAATGGTTACTTTGTGTGTCATAACCAGAACAACCAAATTCACTCATTTTACCAGAATACTCATTAAACCAGTCTACGTTAAGTATTTTTGTTACGTCTCCGTCATTACATTCAGTCACTATCGGTCTAATTATTTTTATCAAATCATTGTAATCATTATTATTCAAATATATTTCTAAGCCTTCTTTCCATTCATCATACTTTCTATTCAAATTATACAATTCTGTTACATACCATTCTCTATTTACCTCTCTCTCTTCATAACACCACATCACACTCTCACAATTATTCCGGACAGAGGGTACACAATTACTCCACAAAAATAAACACCTCAATTCATCTACCAATACGGGACTCTTGCCCTTCAACCACAACACTTGTGGACTCAATAAATCATCATAAACATCATAAATAATAAAGGGAAAATTTGCCCTCTGTCCCCATTTAATTACTACATTATTCTTCCACTCTCTCTCTACTTCATAAACACTCATTACCATTTCATTATCGCATTCTAAAACTTCATCAGTACTCTTTGTTATTATATTTTCATCATTATTCTTCACCCCCACTATACTCTCAAAATTGTCTACCATTTCGTCATTTTTACATTTTGTCTTACTTAAAACATTGTTACCTAATTTCTCGAACTTCTGTTCTAACTTATTCAAACTGTTTTTTATTATGTCATCAATCTGGTTCAAATTCTCATTAATCTCTTTAATCTCATATTTCAACTCTTTCTGATTTTTTAATAACTCTTGCATATCGTTTTTCTGTTCATTAAAAAGTAATTTCATCATCTTGATCAAATCATTATCTTCAGCCGTTTTATTCGCGACTGGTGTTGAGTGAACACCTTCATGCATGATTTGAGATTCAGTTATGCTTATCTGGCTTTCATCTACACTGTCAGTGACGCTGACAGTTTCCTGATTGTCTGCCATTTTTCTTAAAAAAAATTTTTTATATATATATTTCTTAGCAAAATATTATTTTGTCATACATAATTATTATTGAGAAAAGAAAAAAAAATGTTCTGCTCACTCATACTACAAAACATGACATAACCCTATTCTATACGTCTATTTTACGTATGAAAAAAAAATTTATTTTACCTTAAACAACCATTCTGCTTTCCCAGTGGGCCTATATTTATATAATATTATTATATAAATCGTCCCTGTTCGGGCGCCAAATGTGAAGCTACTTTCCTTCACATAAAATTCACTCACAAACATTGTATATTTGTCGGGCGCCATCTTGCCAACTGCAAGAAAATAATTTATGAGGGTTCTTTTCAGCGGACTAGGAGAGCAGAATGTGGTTGCTGAAATAATTAATTTAATTCATATTGGCAATGAACCTAAGGTTTATTTATTCTTTAATACACACAACAACAAAAAATAAAACTTCTTTTCCTACACTTACATACTATTGCCAACTTAACTATGAACTCGTGAAATGAATGTCATTAAAATTATTTTTCTTACATCTTTTTCATTATTAATTTGGTCTTATTTATTAATTATATTTCTTTGATTATATTTCACCAATAATTACATTTAATGATTATATATCTTCACAAACCAGCCTTCTTTGTTTAAATTTATCTATTCTCACATACTCACGCACCCACACACACACACACACCCAATTAATTTATACCCCGTGAGATCTCATATTTTTGTTATTTTATGATTTTGGTTAACTTTTGTTAAATAGTTCGATACACATTTTTTCTTTTTACTTATCTGTTCAAATGAGTCCTGAAGGCGTCACACTATTTTACACGCACATTTGCTATATTTTTTAAACTGATGATTTCCGAAAAATGTCTCTACATTTTGTATATGTATTCCGATTTCTACATGTTCTTAAAGCTGTTATTATACTCTGATTTAGAGTTAAAAAGCGTTATGTTTCATTTTTTGGTGCGGGCACGAAAATCACGCACAGCCGGCAAACGCACAGTCACATCGCGTCCATATTTATTGGATGTTCATAGCCGACTGAGAGAGAGCTACAGGCGCTATTTTATGAAGCAACTGTTGTGGTGTGATCAAGTCCTATTGTTTTTTAGTTTGTATCCTTCCGCCAGCTGCATGTCACCGTTATGTAACTGACTTACTCATCAAGGATAGGCTCTGACGTAACGCTCGCCTGATGCTGGTTATATAATTTGTTTACTGTTGTTTTCGTCATTTGTTGACCTTGGTACAGCTTGTCGGCTATCAAATACGTTCATACTGGTTTTACAAAACATTGTTAAACAATTCTGCACAGTCAATGTTGCCACGGTTGTTTTCGTTTCAAAATAACAAATTTACCTCTCGGTTATAAAATTTTTCCCTATCACTTAACAAGGGATAAAGTTATTATTATTTATTTATAAAAAAAAAATACAAAATATGTTATTTATTATCAATAAAATATAAACTTCTTTACATTGTCTCAGGTAGGCCCCAAAAATGCCCCGCTACAGTATGTTTTGTAATGGGACAAAATGGGAGGTTTGTCATTTTATTAAATTTATTTCATCTCAATTGCAAGCCCAACACATAATACAGGCTCAGTTAGACAAAGGAACAGTGAAGCAAAGTTTGAACGTAGTCAGGGAAATGGAATGCGATGTCGAGGGTGACTCCCGAGTAATTAAGCATTTCGGCACGTACGAAGACGCGCAACATAAACACGGGCGCGTAGACGACGCAGATCAGACTCCAAACGACGCCATGAAAAATGGCGAGAGGTGAAGATTTTTGTTCCATGCGGTCCGGTGATGCCGGATACACTTAGAGGCCACGCCTTCCACAGCCTCAATATTTTCACAGTTTGGCGTTGTCAACACATGGGCACAATGCAAACCCATGTTACCGAGACAGGGACAAAGAACTACGTAATCCAAAAGGCAGTGTGGGTTACAGGAAGCAGCCAGACAAGGTGGGGATTTTGTTAGCCGGTGGCTAGTCCGTCGTTTTCACCTATAGGCCGCATGCGGTCCTTTTAATTTTCGACTCGAACACCTTGAAGGTGGCGGCCGACCGTTTCAGTATATATAAAAATGTGTAGAGCAGTTTGAAATATAAAAAACCAGTGAACTAAGTGAGAATTTCAAAAAACAAATGGAATAATAACAGTTTTTAATAACAACGCAACGAACTTTGTGAGTGACGTGCCATGCGGTCAACAGGGACGCCTCTACTACACGTCACCATATCCATTTCAATATATTCTTGTTTTATATAAAAAAGGGGTTTTTGTATGTGAGCAGTGTGCAAGCAAACTGGGTTGCAATCATTAAAATAATGATTTTATGTTAAGATGTAAACTAGTATTAGGAGTTAATCATGTTGAAATGATGTTTTTATATTTCCCAAGAAAGGGTTAATATTTTTAATTTACCATATTTAGTTATATTTTTCAAAGAAAATTAATAAGAAATGAGTTTATAGACAAAAATGAACATTGGATAAAGTCAGAAGACGCAATAAAAAATGTTGATCTTGAATAATAAACAGGCTTAATTTATATCGATCAGTAGATTCAAACTAGAAATAAAAAAGAAAAAATGTCATGCTAAAGAAAATAAATCAACATTTTATTTGAGTTTACAAAAATATGTGTTTGTTAATTTGCATTCACCTGTGGTTTTACTCTGCGAGAGTACATCAGACGATACCCTGTTAAATAACTCGAATTTACTTGGTAAAGGTAAGTGACTAGAATTTCATAATTTTAAACAATAATAAACATGAACAGCCTCAGTTGGTGCCCTAAAAAAGGGACGAAAGTTCAATATTTAAATAATTAAATAACTCGTAAAGCTTCAGTTGGCGCCCGTAACAGTTGACGTTGTAAATTAATTTTTAATTTAATATAAATTGAATTAATTTACAACCTGGTCGAAGATGGCAGAGAAAAACAAGAATGCAGATTTAGGTGAAAGTAGTGTAGAGGAATCTATTTTAAACATTACGCAAGATAATTTAATTTCAACAAACGAAAATATTGATGAGAGTGTACAATTAGAAAGACCGAATGTAGGTGAAACGGTCAAAGTTGAGTGTAGTAGTAAGAGCCATAATGTAGATATATTAAATATCACTATAATATTGACGACTCGGAACACTAAGTTTTTTATAAGTAAAAACGTAAAGTTTTACCTTACAGCCTAAACCGGCTTTCACCTATAGAAGGCTTCATCAGAGGCTGTCGTTAGTAGCGCTGCTCGTCTTGTTGTTGGCGACGAGATAGTGTTTCGAAAGATTGAAGCTGTGTGTGTGTGGTGAGATGTGTTCGAATAATGCGTGCGATTTGAATTGTGTCTGTTCGTTTAGGATGTCGTTTTTATTTGTTTTTGTGTGTTTGTATATTTCTAATTGTTCTAGAGTGTCTAGTTTTCGGCCTTTTGTGTGTACGTGTAGTATGTTCATGTTATTGTCGATGTTTTTATATGTGTGGTTTGCTTCAATGAGGTGGTTTGCGAAGGTAGATTCTGTAGTGGTGTGGAGTGCTTTTGTGTGTTCAATGTATCTCTGTTTGAAGCTATGTCCTGTCTGGCCTATGTAGAATTTACTGCAATTTGAACAATTTAGTTTATATACACCGGGTAGATCGAATTTGTTTTGTGCTTTGGGCATGCGTTTTGATAGTGTGTGTTCTGTTTTGTTAGTAGTTTTGTAAGCGATTCTGTATCCTGCTTTTTTGAATTTGTGGGCAATTTTTTCTGTTTGTTTGTTGATGTATGTTAGTGTTATGAATTTGTTGTTTTCTGTCTTTGTCTGTTGTTTGTTTTGTGTTTTGTGTAGGATTTTACTGACTATTGTTCTGTCATAACCGTTAGATTCTGCTAGATATTTTATCGTGTTTAGTTCGTCTTTGTAGTCTATTTCATCTAAGGGGATGTTGTTAAGTCTATGTATCATGGTTCTAAAAGCAGCTAGTTTGTGTTGTATTGGGTGATTGGAGGTGTTGTGTATTAGTGTGTCAGTTGTAGTTGGTTTTCTGTATATACTGAATTTGTGCCTGTGTTCTAGTTTTGTGATGGAGAGGTCTAAGAAGTTTATGGTATTGTTGTGTTCGTATTCGGCAGTGAAGGTTATGTTTTTATGTATTTTGTTTATGTGCGTTAGTAACTGTTCACATTGTCTTTTGTTTCCCCTGTATAGTATTAGAATGTCATCAACGTATCTGTGCCAATATAGTATTTTATGTGAGTGTCTGTCATTGTTTGTGAGTATTTTTGTTTTTTCTAAGTGTTGGAGGAAGACTTCTGCTAGAATGCTGGATATGGGGGAGCCCATGGGTACGCCATCGTTCTGTGTGTAGTATTTATTGTTATAAGTAAAGTAGTTAAAGTAGTTTAAGTAAAGTAGATATATTCAACCAGTTAGCGTTAATGATGGAAATGATAAACAATAAATTCGAACAACAAAATAAGAACAATGATAAAAATAATGATAAATTGAATATGAGTTTAGATGAGTTTAAAATTGAAATCAAATCTGAAATCAAATCAGAAATAAATGTTGTAAAAGTCGAAATGAATAACGAGTTTGCGAAAATAAGAAGCGAACTAAAAATGAGTGATGTAAATATGAATAGCCAATTGGAAAGTATGAGTGAGACTATTGTTGGAGTGAAAGATGAACTAACTAGAGATATAAATAACATACAAACTGAAATGAAAAATGATATAAAAATAGTTAACGAAAAACAAAATGAGAAAATGCTAGAGACTAATAAAAAATTTGACGCATTAACAAATAAATTTAATGATAAAATTAAAAAACAAAATGACAGAATTGACAGTAGTGTTCAAGATGTAATAAATGAGTGTGAGCAAATTAAAAAAGCAAATAAAATACAAGAGAATATAAATGACGAATTCAGAAGTAACTTTGAGCAGATTGATGTAATTAAAACTAATGTAACTAGTTTGAAAAGTAAACAAACAGAACACGAAAAAGAAATAACTAAAGTCAGAGAAGATTTAAGTGTAGCAATTAACCAAAAATTTACTAATGTGAGTGAGAGAGTGAACATGGAAGTAGAGTTAAGCTATTTTAGTAATGAAAGTAGGGGGGTGAACCCCATACAATTTTTGAACTCTATAAAAAGTTTCAATAAATATAACCAAGAAAGCTGGGAGATTAAATTAGTACGAATTTTAAAATACTTTAAAGGGGATGCTAAAATATGGACGGATGCTCATAATGATAACTGGGTAGATTTTAATGAGTTTGAACAAGCATTTAAAAATAAGTACTGGTCAGAAGAGAAACAAGAGGGATTACGTAGTACCATAATGGGGTGGGGCAATTTTAATATTAAACACATGAGTATTACATCGTATGTGACAAGACTCTATAGTCAGGTTAAATACTTAGAACCACCAACGCCTCTTTCATCGTTTATAAGATACATTAGTAAGCATTTACCTAAAGACATACGGTCCACAATCAGAACCCGGGAGTTTGCTAACATTGCTGAATTAGAAAAAATATTAGAAGCGTATCAAAGTATGAAAGAGGAAGAAGATAACAAATATCAATTTAGAGATACTGAAGTAAGACAACCAGACCATTTTATTAATGGAGTAGATCAGGGGAGGTGGCATGGTTATGTCCAAACCCTAGTTGTGGAGCTAATAATTATAATAGTTCGCGGAATCAATGTTATAGGTGTCAGGGTCCGAGGGGTAGTGCCCAAGGGAGAGTAGAGAATTATAATCGAGGTTTTGAACATAATGGGTTTAGAGGGAGTCATAGGGGGAGAGGCTTCACCAGTAACCGGGGAATGCTGGGAAATTTCAACCACAGAGGTAGAGGGGGATATGTTAGTAACCCAAACGACACTAGGGGTGTAGAAGCACCTACTAATAACCAAAACAATAGAGGGGATCACAGGGGGGTTTACAGCGAACCACCACCTCCAATACAGTTAAACTAATCAGGGCGGTTGAAAAGGAAAGCCCCCAGCCGTCTAGAAATCACATGACAATAGGGTCACTTATCACCAACATACATAATGATTTATCCGATGAAGAAGTGGGGGAGAGTAGTAATGCTTTTGGGAGGCAGAATTTGAAGCCGAAGTGTTTAATTCTAAATACGCTTTTCTAGTAGATTCAGGGAGTGAACTGACTGCTATAGACGATAGAATGTTTGAAAAGATAAAAAATCAAACTACAGAGACAATTCCACAGTTACCAGTGCTGGGTATTAGTGTTGTAGGGGTAACAGGTGTTCGCAGTAAAAAAGTAACTAAACAAATAATGCTACAACTAAGAATAAATAAAAACACAATAAATGTACCCTTTTGGTTATTCCAGGGTTAAATATGGGAGCTATAATGGGTAATGATTTTTTAAATAATTTTAAAGCGGAATTAAACTATTGTACCCAGACTATGAAATTAAATCATAACAATAATATAATTGAAATACCATTCATACAAAAGAAAACTGTAGAAATGAAAGCTTTAAAAATAATTAGTAAGGGAATGTTAATTTCTGACAACGACATAAACGAATGTAGGCCTTTAATGGTTAATTATTATAACCTGAGGGAAAATAGTTACGAGTTATGTGAAATCAAAGATGGTTGGGAGGAAAAAATGAATAAAATCCTATATAAAGATGGGGAATTTAGTTACCAAGATAGGGAAAAAGTAGTACTAATAATAAACAAAAATAAATCAGTTTTTTTCAGACGAACCAGGTTTAGTAAAGAATCTTAAGGGGAAATTAGTCGTTAAAGAAAAAACACCCTTTGCACCTAAGACCTATCCAGTACCATATTCCAAGAGGGGGTTAGTACAGGAGGAAATAAATAAGATGTTGAGAGAAGGTATAATAGAAAAATCTACTTCACCATATTCCAACCCTTTAGTAGTGGTGACCAAGAAAGATTTATCGATAAGATTATGTTTAGACGCAAGACAAGTAAACAGAATAATTGTTCCAGACAGAGAATCACCGGAACCAGTAAGCGAAATTCTGCAACGTTTTAGTGGGACCAAGTACATCACCACCTTGGACTTAACTGCAGGATACTGGCAAATAGAGCTGGAAGAGGAATCTCGACAATATGTGGCTTTTTTGTACAAAGGCAGGAATTACCAATTTCGTAGGTTACCTTTTGGACTAAACGTAAGTGTTTCAATTTTTATTAAGTGCTTGGATTATGTAGTAGGGAGAGAGATTTTAGAATTCACAACCGTTCATGTAGACGATATAGTAATTACGTTACTAGACATTGATACACACTGTGAAAGGTTAGATAGAGTGCTAAGTAGACTGCACGAATATGGCATAACAGTTAAATTTAAGAAATCGGAATTTTTGAAAGAACAAGTTAATTTTTTAGGCCATATAATTTCAGCAAGGGGTATCAGTACAGACCCTAAGAAAGTAGAAATAATACAAAATTTTCTGATACCAAAAAATGTTAAACAGTTGCAAAGTTTCTTAGGGTTGTGCAATTATTATAGGAAATTTGTAGACAAATATTTATATTTAACAGTACAATTGGGACATTTGTTAAATAAAGACAATCGATGGCAGTGGAATTTAAAAGAGCAAAATATATTCGAGCTGATAAAAAATAAATTCTTAAACACAGTTATATTAGCTCATCCTAATTTTGTAGAACCATTTTATATACACACACAGACGCATCGGACATTGCCTTGGGAGTAGAATTATTCCAATTACATGGGAATGGTAATCATAAAGTGGTAGCTTTCACTAGTAGGTCCTTATTACTTAGTGAAAAGAACTACACAACCACAGAAAAGGAGGCGTTATCAATAGTTTTTGCCTGTCAAAAATTTAGGACATACCTGTTAGGAAATAAGGTAATAATAAGATCCGACCATCAAGCTTTAACGTTTTTAAAGAACTGTAAACTAACGCATGGTAGGTTAGTGCGCTGGATGCTAATATTACAAGAATATGACTTAACAATTGAGTATTGTAAGGGTAAAGAAAACATAGTAGCTGATGTCCTGTCCAGAACCGATTTTGATAACAGTACCGAAGTAGACATAGCCAATACGTATAAGATATTTATAACAAAAGAAGTGGGGGGAGTAGATATGAAAAAATTAATAAATGACCTAGCAACAAACCAAGAAAAAGACGCCGAACTTGGCAAGATGTTATCTTTAAATCAGATACCCAACATACCTCATAAGTGGGAAAAGCATTTTAGTTTGTATAATATAAACATTTATTTCACCGGGCAAATGAACAGGGAGACAATTGGAAAGTGTGCATCCCTAAAGTTATAATATCTGAAGTAGTGAGAGATTGTCATTTAAGGTATGGTCATATAGGCCCCAAGAAATGTAGTGACATATTGAAAGAGTCATGTAGATTCAATAATATGGAAAGAACGGTGCGTAAAATATTACAAACATGCGAAATTTGTCAGAAAGCCAAGGTAAATAATTGTAAACAGGAGGGTCTAATGCAACATGTAATACCAGACAGTCCATTAGCAATAGTTGCCGTCGATTTATATGGCCCCCTACCCAAAGGTCGAGGAGGGGTAAATTATTTATTTGTTGTGTTAGATGTTTTTACCAAATTTGTAAAATTATACCCAATTAAAAAAGCTACCTCCTCAGTATTAGCTAGGAAAATAGTAAATGAGTACATTACGGAAGTGGGTAAACCCAAAATAGTATTATCAGATCATGGTTCTCAGTTTACCAGCAACACCTGGTGGGAAACTTTAGGTTGGGAAAACATTTTAGTTAAACATACATCAGTGTATCATCCCCAATCAAATCCTAGTGAGCGTGTTATGCGGGAGTTGGGGAGAATGTTTAGAACCTTTTGCCACAAAAAACATTCATTGTGGGCTACGTTTGTGTGCAAGATAGAGGGATATATTAACAGTAGTTTACACGAATCCACTAGCTACAGCCCATATGAGTTGATGTTTCAGAGAAGGCCATCACGCATATTGGAGGAACTGATAAAATTTCCGCACCGGACAGAGATGCCACATGGTAGGAAGTTGGTAATTGCAAAGGAGCGGCTGCTAAGTAAAGCTGAGCAGCGTAAACGAAGACATCACCGGAATTTAACACCCATACAATACGAGGTACGACAATTAGTATTAACAAAAAATCATGATCAATCATCAGCGTTAGACAAAGAAATTAAAAAATTTTTCTTATTATACAACGGTCCATATGAGGTTAGCGAAGTGAAAATGGAGAATGCTTACGTTTTAATAGATTTGCAAACCCGAGAAATAAAAGGAACATACAATGTGACCCAATTAAAAAAGTATTATCTAGCTGAGTGACGTTAGATATTTTTTTTTATTTATACAAATTAAAGTTAATACATAAACATACATTATGGTATATTAAAAGTAGAAGGGATCCTCCCCCATTTTCGGGCGGTCACAGATTCACCACCTCTGATCGTGGTTTTTGGCATTCTGGAGGCAGGCCATGGTTGATGGTAGCCCCACAAAAGGAGAAATCAACGATGGTCCTAATCCACAATTTGGTGTAAACTAGAAATTTAACACTGTCATTGAATGGGGAGGGGGACCCCTAGTTTCGTGGAAAGGTAAGGTAGATTCAAAAAAAAAAAAAAAAAAAAAAAAAAAAAAGTTTGACGGTGGTAGTATTTTTCCACGAACTAGAGTAGTTTGTTTCAGAATTTGAAATTGGAAAAATTAGAAAATGAAACAATCAAAATTATGTAACTTAAATACTTAATTTTTCAAGGAGCTGTTTTCCTTCAGAAAACAAAATGTATTTTACTTTTAATGTAAATTTGTAAGATGATCCATTGTTGTAGTTTCTATTTTGGTCATAGAGAAAATGTTAGGGAAAAGCGAAAGCTTGGACTTGCAAAAGTGTCTGTGTGAAAATATGTTAAACAAAATAAAAGAACTTGTTATCATACAAGGTTAAAGGGCAATTTTGGGGGGTTGTGTGGTGTTAATAGAAGTGAAATAATCATGGAAAGTAGAGACTGCAAAAGTAGAAAGGACTTAAGTTTAGCTATCAGTTATGTTATTGCAGTGGTGGCATGTGCCACTGTAGATAGCGATGAGTGTTGATGAGTAGCATCAAGGTATGTTGCCATCATCGGAGGCCAAACTGGCGTAATATACACTGCACAATTTTTTATATAATTTCATATACCTATGGTCTCCTTTCCATTTTAATAATTATTTTTTCATGTCCCCTCACTATTTTGGATCTATTGGGCCTGGATTCTAACATATTATATTGGCTTGTTGTCATTTTCTCTCTCTTCTATACTCGATGATATTCTTATTACTCTTCCTTCTTCTTTGTTGGGTTGTTTCGATAATATTCGTTCGTAGATACACACTTTGTTAATATTCTCCTGTTTCTTCTTTTATGCACGTTGAAATATTTTCATGATATCCTTTTATTTGACGCATTAGGTAGTTATCTTATGTAACTGCCAATTTGGTACGTTACATATGCCTTCCTATAAGAATTGATTAATTCTGAATTCGTACATTTATTTATTATTGAAGAATTCATCAATTGTTGTACATTTCCACGTCGACTCTTATGCTTTTTTATATATCCCTTCACTTTCTTCTATTTGAATCATAATTATTTCCTTTCTATGTAATTATCTCCCTTGTTTATTTAATTCCCTAATTCCCTAACATAAGTTTAGCTGGGGCAGTTCAGAGTGGCTCACTTTGGCATACAACTCCACTGGCCATACTAACATCAATAAATACAGAGGCACATCATCTCTGTTAATAATATAAATGATTGCTGGAACATTTCATCAGTCAATTCATCTCAAATTAATTCAAAATATAAAGTGGTCGTTCTTCCAACAAATAATAAATATCCTTGGGATCATCTCACGCATCTGCGGTTTATACATTGTTATATTCTCTTCTTCTTGATTCAACTTAACTAAATTCTTCACATTTTACAGGGATAGTTTGTTTACATTTCATCACTGGTATACTCTCATGATCATCTTCGTTAATATATTATTTTTTCATTCTTCTTTGTCATCAATTAATCTTTTCTCTTGGTATTATATTAAACGTCATTTCATAATCTTCTTCATTTTCATGATTCACTTCTTTGGGTTATATTTCATTTGGTATAGGCTCTCTTCTAGTGTCTTGCCTCGTGTTTGTGTGTCATCTATTATCTACATCAATGGTATTTATTTGCTTTCATTCCTCCAACTTCTTATTTCCTTCTCGTTCTGTATATCATCTAGTCCATCGTCTCCTCTTTTAGTAGTATGGGTAAGTTGTTGATTACATGTTGACTTGGCTCTTGGATATATTAATTCATGCCGTAGATCTTGTGTGTCTGTCTCGTATAATTCTTCTTTCTTATGTACGGGTAAGTTGTTGATTACATGTTGACTTGGCTCTTGGAATTTATGATTATTTTGCCATAGATGGAAGGTGTCAGTCTCGTATTATTCTTCTTTTTATTAATAGTAGTACGGGTAAGTTGTTAATAACTGGTTGACTTGGCTCTTGGAATTTGCTATGCCGTGGTTGTAAGGTGTCAGTCTCGTATAGTTCTATCTTTCTTATGTACGGGTAAGTTGTTATTTACTTGTTGACTTGGCTCTTGGAAATTATTAATTCATGCCGTAGATCGTGGGTGTCTGTCTCGTATTGTTCTTTTTATTAATAGTAGTACAGGTAAGTTGTTAATAACTTGTTGACTAGGCTCTTGGAAGTATATTTTGCCATGGGTGTTGTGTGTCGATCTCGTATTGTTTATATCTTTTATGTAGTACGGGTAAGTTGTTAATTACTTGTTGACTAGGCTCTTGGAATTTGCTATGCCATGGTTGTAAGGTGTCAGTCTCGTATAGTCACTTTTCTTTGAGTAGTACGGGTAATTACAATTTTCTTCATCCTTTACATAATTTCTTTAGATCACATTTTTATATTACAAAATTACAATATAGTCAACATTTATTCTCACAGTTATATTTTCACTTCTTACTTAGTATCAATAACAAATATTTTTCATCGCAATATTTCACTCTTTCTTCATTATTTAATTTTCAATATACCATTTCATGGACGTTTGGTTGTAGTTGCCCTTTATTTTCTTTGTCACAGGGTCTTGTAATTCATAAGTGTTGTTCATGTTATTCTTGGTAACAGTATATGGGCCTGTGTATAGCAGTAACAATTTTTTAGCAATTCCTTCTATTGCACTTGGGAGTTCTCGATTTTTTAAGAGTACCTTGTCTCCCACTTCGTATGTTATGATCTTAGGTTGTGATTTCTGATATTTGAGCCTAAGTTTGTCAGCTCGTTCGACTGCATTGTTAAAAAATTTGGTTTTATTAAATTTAAATTCACTTTCTGGTGGAAAATTTATAATTTCTGTAATTTCCCGGGGTGGTCTTTGCTCAAACATAGCAGTATAGGGTGTTTCATCAGTTGATTGGTGGCAAGCTAAGTTAATGAAATCTCCAGCTGGGGATAAATATTCTTCCCATCCTCTTTGTTGGGCGTGACAGTAGGTTCTTAAAATCCTTCCTACTTCTCTCAACACTCTCTCAGCAGGGTAGCTGTTACGGTGATACGCTGACGTTTTGTATGTTTTCACACCTTGATTGATTAGAGTATCTCGCCATTTTCGGCCTCGAAATTGCGTTCCGTGATCTGTGATTATTGACTGGGGTTTTCCTATCTCGGGTATGTATCTTGATATTATAATGTCCAAAATTTTGTTGGTTTTTGCCCTGTTTATGGCATAAAGTTTCGTGAATTTCGTTTAGTGATCAAATATCACCATATATTTGTATTGGTGTCTGCCACCACTTCGTGGAAATGGTCCACAAATATCTACGAACACTTTCTCTAATTTTTCTGCTGAAGTAATGGGTATCATTACCCCTTCCCTCCTCTCATTTCCGCATTTGACTAATTGGCACAAATGACAATGCTGTATATATTTTCTTACCCTGCGGTTCATGTCTTTGAAGTAGACATGTTCATGTAGTGCCTTGACTACTTTTACTGCTCCCATATGACCATAGCGCACATGGTAGTCAACTGCAATCTCTTTCTCGATAGTCTCTGGTATAACAACCTTCCACTGTTCACTAGATTGTTTGGTTTTAGTGAATAGTATATTGTTGTAAGTACAGTAATATTGCATGATTCTTTCATCGTGTTCTGCTAATCGTTGTATGATTTGTAAAATTTTAGGATCATTTCGCTGCTGAATCTGTATGTTAGCTAATATGTCGGCCAATTCAGATTTGCTTTTTAAAATATGGTAAACTTTGGCGATGGATTCTTTTTCTCCCTCGAAGGTTTGGGCCACTATGTTCACTCTGGACAACACGTCTGCAGCTATGTTGCTTTTCCCAGGGATGTATTCCCACTGTATGTTATATTCTTGGAGCGTTAGTGTCCATCTCGTCAGTCTGCCATGTTTTAATCTACAATTCTTCAGGAAAGATATTGACTTATGATCTGTGCGTACTGTAATAGGGTATCCTAAAATGTATGTTCTAAATTTTTCACATGCGAATACTATACTCAGAAGTTCTTTTTCCGTAGTGTGATAGTTGCGTTCACACTTGTTGAGTGTTCTGCTCGCAAAACTGATCACTTGATGGTTGCCTTCCTGGTCTTCCTGATACAATATTGATCCAAGGCTTACATCACTTGCATCGCAGTTCATATAAAAATGTTTGTTAAAATTCGGATGATGCAGCATTACAGTTGTAAGAAATTTTTCTTTTGTTAGTTCAAAGGTTGTGTCCTGTTCAGGTCCCCATCTCCACTTCTCCTTCGACGATAATTGTTGGGAAAACTTAGCTGTTAATTCTGAATAGTTGTGTTGGAATTTCCTATAGTAATTACAGATACCAAGAAACGATTGTAATTGTTTCTTGTTTTTTGGTATTGGGAAACGCTGTATCGCCTCCATCTTTTCTTGTGCTGGGGTTATGCCAGTTTTAGACAAGTTAAAGCCCAAGAATTGTACTTCCTTTGCTATTAGTTTGGATTTTTCTAGCTTTAGTGTTATATTATTTTCCTCTAGTTTACATAATACTTGTGCCACCCGGTTGCAGTGTTCCTCCCAATTATCTGAGGTAATCAATAAATCATCTACATATACTGTAGTAAATTGCAGTGTACTTTGGCCTAAGATCTCGTCCATACATTTCACAAAAACTGCTACAGAATTTACAAGGCCGAAGGGTAACCTTTTAAATTGGTAGTTACGCCCTTCAAAAATAAAGGCCGTAAATTTTCTGCTATTGGGGTGTAACTCCACCTGCCAATATCCACATACTGTGTCCCATATACTGATATACCGTGTGCCATAAAATTTCTTTAAAATTTCGTCGATTTCTCCAGGTGATGTCCTGTCATTAATTATGGCTTTGTTTATCTCCCTTGCGTCCAGACAAATCCTCACTGCGCCATTTTTCTTTGGTACAGCTACAATAGGATTGGTGTACGGGGAGTTGCTTATCTCGATTATAGCATTTTCTATTAATCGCTGTATCTCTAGACGAATGGCTTCCTTCAGTGAAAATGCGATCGGTACGATTTTCTTTTAAACTCAGTCTGATCATTGAATTTAATCTCACACTGAAAGTTTTTAATTTTGCCTGGTGTGTCAGAAAATACATGTCTATAACGATTATGAATTTGTACCGGTCTTTCTATCTGTTCGTCAGTTAACATGTGGTCAATGTTACTCGTTTGGAATTTTCTAATTTCATCTATTTTCTCCATCCATAATGTATCTTCTGGGCTATTGCGAACCTCTCTGTTGATGGACATCTCCTTCCTCTGGTCATGGCCTTCCCGTATGTAATATATTGTGTTCTTGGGGTGCCTTCCTATTTTCAATCAGAGCTGCTGTCCATTCAACTTCATTTGATTTTAATGATACATTAGCTTTATCCATATCTATGATAGCTGCATATTTCCGCAGTATATCGCATCCAATTAATAGGGTAAATGGTAGCCCACTCGCTACTAGGAAAACCATTGGAATTGTTTCTCCATTGCTAGACACTTCTAATTGTACCTGGTGTCGGATGGTTTTGTTCTGTCGACCCGTTGCTCCAATTAGGACGATGTTATTTATGGGTAGTGTTGGTATGATTGTTTTGTTTTCCAACTGTATACGATTTAATTCCATTTTGTCAATTAAGGATACGTTCGCTCCTGTGTCTATCATAGCTGTTGTATTGATTCCATTGACCTTTACCGATATGTATGCTATCTCGTTGTTGGCGGTGTCGCTGATGATATCTTCCTTTTCTTCCATGAGGTCTTGTCTAATGTTTTTTAAGTAGTTATTTCGACGGATTTCGATCGATGCCAATTTGTTTGCCAATATGTCAGACCCAATAGTCCGGTTCAGTGAGGGTGTTATCGTGCTTTTCACTGCCGGTGCCCATTTAAAGGCAGGTCACCGTTGTCTGGGTGCCTGTCCGATGAGGTTGATGCGTTCGGTTCCTGGGATCCTTGCCCATTCCCATTGTGGTATACTTCTGTGTTTCGAGTGGTTGGTCGGTTATCTTCACTGCTATTACTCCTGTTTGACCGGTAACCAGATTCTCGTTCCTCTCCGTCACTGTGACTTTGATTGTTATGGTTATTAGGGAAACTTCGTCGACCCTGGTAATATGGTCTCCTGCCTCCCCCTCTGCTGGCATGAGTGTAATGCACTCTTCTAAACTGGTTGTTATTATTATTTCCATTACTCTGCCTATACTGGTTATTTGGAGGTTGGTTATTAGAAGGTCGGTAATAATTATTACCTTGTCGATAATTATTGTTCCCTTGATAGCCATTCGGCCTAGGATTGTTGATATTTTCTCGGTCTGCATGGTTATTGTTGTTACCACCATCATTCTGTCTTGGTCCCTGGTGATTATTGAAACGTGGAGGGTTGTTAAAATTTCTTCCATAATTATTCCGGTCAGTATTATTGGTTGGATTAACGTTGCCTGGTCCACCCCGATCATATGGCTGTCCGGGACCCTGGCGGTTCCTCTGATAGTAACGCTCCCTCTCATGGCTTTCTAGTAGATTACACATACCTTGTATTGTTTTGATCTGCGAGTTAAGTCTCCCCTGTGACACTCCCTGGCTAAAATGGTAGGCCAGTTTCGTCACTAAGCACTCCTCTGGTATGGCCGGTTCCAAATTTCTGGCTAAGCAGATCTTCCCTAAAAAGTAGGTTGTCATCGACTGTCTGCCATTTGGATCATACTTGCCGTTGGTGATGTCGTCTCTGATGATGTTTTGTGTGGAGTCGGACCAATATTTTAACTTAAACGCCACCTTAAATGCAGCATAATTTTCTACTTCATGCCGGGTCGCTGTCCACCAGTTGTCGAATACGTTCCGAAAAGATTCGTCCAACATTCCCTTTATCACTGACCAACGGTTTTCTCTGTTTCTGTTGAGTATCTCATCCACCCTCTCTAGGAATTCGAGTGGATTTTTAACATAGGCGCGGAAATCTATTTGTTCCCTTCCATCCAGGTGTGTTAATCCGGATAATACATTTGGGAACGCTCGCAGGCGGTTCATCTCATCTCTGAGGTCACTGAATTCCCTCTGTTGTCGCTCAGTCAACTGATCTCGTTCGTGGTTCACCTGATGTTTAACCGCATCCACTTTGGTTGAAATTTCTTCACATCTCTCCCCCAGTGTGGTGTGTGCGGCTATAATTTCCGTCTGTCTCTGCTCTATTATTCCTACCTGGTTGTTGTGGGTTTCCTCGATACTGTCAATACGGTGGTTGATGTCTGTTTCGGTTTGTACAATTTTTTGTTTATTCTTTTCACCTTCTCTCCGTATGTCAGACATCTCTTCATGGATTTCTGTTGCCAATATTGCAATCCTCTCTTCCGTCGGTTCTTCTATGTTCTCTTCTAATTTTTTGTCAATCGCTTCTATTGTATTTTTTGCAACTTCTTCAGTCCTGTAATTATTGTCGGCCATTTGTTGCCATATTTTCTCATTATCATTCTTCATTGACTCAACGTCCTTATTGATTTTCTCATTTATTTCATCAACCTTTTTGTTGGTCTCATCAATTTTGATTCCCAACTCCGCAGATAGATTTTCTTTCATTATTTCCATGTTTTTCTCCAATAATTCTTCCATATTTTTCTGTTCGTCTTCTATTTTCTTATTCAATGATTCTATGTTCTTCTGGCTGTCCTTCTGGCCTTCCTCTATTTTCTTGCTTAATTCCTCCTTCGTGGACCGGTTGTCCTCCTTTGATGATTGATAATTTTCATCCATTTTCTTCTGGCTTTCTTCTATCTTCTTGCTTAATTCCTCCTTTGTGGATTGATTGTCCTCTTTCAACGACTCCATCATTTTCTTATTGGTCTCTTCCATCAATGCTCTCATCATTTTCAATATGTTGATGTCCGCTGTCGACATTGGTTTTTCGGGTTGGCTGACCTCCGGTTGTGTTTCCTGCTGTATGACCTCTGGTTCACCTTCCGGTTGCTGAACCTCCTCCGCCGGTTCAGGTTGTCTATCTTCAATTTCTAATAATATTTCTTCAACATCCTCTGCCGATGTTGCTTCTTTCTCCTCCAATCTAGCCTCCCTCTCGGCCTCTGCCGCTCGTTTCTTCGATGTTGACCTCCATACATCTTGTTATCTGTGTAATGTACTTGCTGTCTTGCTGTCGAATTAGGTTGGGAAATTATTTATTCAATTAACTAAATTGTTAGGTGTTTTCGTCCTAATTCGCGCTCAGACATTGGGCGCCACATTGTAACAGAATTTACAACGTTAATGGTTATTATTATTATAGTAGTTGATTATTAATAAAATTGAATGAGTGTTCACGTTTAAAGGTTTGTAGTTTAAAAGAGTATTTATCACTTCACTGTGTCAACCTTCCCACTTACCATACGTGGATGTCTTCAATATTCTCGATGGTGACTTCTTCTACTGTAAAAACACTTAACATACATACATAGATATTCCTTTTGAATATCACAAAGAATGCACATAAACAATAAAAATAAATTAAATGTTCAATTGCACTTTGAATGATATCAGTCATTCAAATACTACCGCCACCTTATGAGAGAACTGTTCATGAAAAAATTAAACTACTTTTCTATTGTATAGAAATCAAAACTCTGTTTCCACTGGTAAATAAACTGGGGATTTATTCACAATTATTAAATTCAATAAACTCTTTTAAAAACAATTAATAATATCTTTTTACAAACAATAACAAATTTAAACAAATCCTGAGATCTCTGTACCTCAAGGCTGGTAACACTGCTGTAAGTTACAATGTTTTTGGTGAACGAGGTTAGGTTCACGTTATTCAATTATATTACCAAATTAGTGAGTTCTTTGAAGATACATGATACCAGATTACAAGATGTGACTTTAATTAACAATATTTAATTATCTATTACTATAAAAAAAGAACAAAATTTAAAATTATAAAACTCGGTACCATAACCGATAATATCGTACTATCGTACGCTATGCAAAAGTATATACCAGTTGTGGTCAACACGTGCTCTGAGATTTGCACTGTTAAAAATATTATTATTATTTATTCATTAATTAGCAAAACCATGTACTGGCAAGAGAAAAAATCTAGAGAAAAAACTCTTGTTATAGCTTTCATTTCAGTAAAATTATTCAAGAACAGAATTCTTTGTGACAAAATTATGTTCATCAGTTCTAGGTTAGTTTACCTAGTATACGTAAGTCATTATTTAGCATAAGTATATTATTTATAACATTCTTAATGGTATGATCACAAACATTCTATTTATAAATCATTTGACGTATAATTATCAGTTATTTAAAATATTTGCACAAGAAAATATTATTTGTTAATTCAAAAATTTAGTCGTAGTCAAGTAAGCGACTATATACTATATACTGATGAGCGGTATCTAAATTAATTCCGCCTTTCTCAATTACTCTTTAATTGTAAAATAATTATTTCTGAATTAATTATTGTGCTACAATTTATTTATTAGGCTCTGATAATTGTTCATCATAGTTTAAGCACTCAAGCGTTATGACTAGTGCAGTCCAAAACAATATTTCTCGTTCATCAACGAAAATTATTATTTTCATTAATTTCTTTAAAATAATTAAAGTATTGTACTCCCTGATTTAATACACAAAACATGACCCTTATTATACACTGGTCGTGTTGTTTCACTGTTCACTTAATTCACTGGACACTCGGTAATATGTTGTTGTGTATAGGTTAGTGTACGTTTACGTATTACTGTATGTCACGCGCACATTTTAAAATTATCTTGCTGACTTTTTGCGTAGACCTCCCGTCGTGAGTGATGCAGAACGAATGAATCTTTTGCCAAAGCGTCTCTTTCTCGTCTGGTCATTTTAAGCTATTTGATTGGTTCAAAAGGTCAAACTCTCAACCCCAAAACACTTTGGTCAAATAAAACTTTTAATTTTTGACAATTCTAAGCGTGGGTTCGAGATTATGTGTGACGTATGCATGGATACTCAAAATGATTGAAAAGTTTATAATTGTCATAACTTTCTTATCTTTTGTCGTATCGTCGGTTGGGTAGTGGCATTAAATCGCGGACACTTGTGGCTTTATTTTAAGTCTAAACAAGCACTAAATCCGTTCATTATTAATTCACTTGGCCATCCCAAAACCTCATATGGTGATTCTTAATATAAATAAGGCTGTTTCACCATATTTCGTTACAACTACACTGTAATACTTATTACTAAACATCTCGAGTCCATTTCTCCTTCATGTTAGTACATAAAATAGTTATATTTACAGTTTAAACAATATCTGGTAATGGCGTCCATACTGACCATGTTCGATTGTTTATATTTACATGTAACGCTATTATTCCTTATCCTATTACATATGTTTGACATCCTAACACTAATATGTACATTTATTTACATTCGTTCACATTTTATTTTGCTAAAATGTTATTTTTTATATACTTATAGTGTGATCAAAATACTTTCTGTTCTCGTTTCTCCGTTTTGTCACTTATTTTATTATTTTATTACACAAGAGATATAATGTTAGTAATTAAAATAGTGTACAATTGTTGTACCTTGTTGGTTCAATGCATTTATTAACTTTTCGTTATCTGAAAGCTCTCCAAGTTATAGTATAGTGTTTATTTACATCTGGTTTTACAAGTGCAGTTAGTTAGTTTATAATATTTCAATTATTAAACTACTACTATTACATTTGTGATGTGTTCTCATAGCAGTATTAGACATTTCTCTAACTACTGGTAACATTTGTCACAATCTTTTGATAAGTTTTGATAATGCTTTTTGACTAACTATCTTGTCACATTGGGGTTCTGTCCATTTGGCTTTATGATATCATATTCAATCTGATTCATTTGATGTGTCCTTCAGTACACATGGTATTTATTGGTTTGCATTATTATTCATAACTAGTCTTTGTTTGAAACAATTGTGGATAGTTGCTTGGTTTAACTAATATACATGATTTTATGTTATAGGTTCACTTTCTGTGAGGTTATGTGTCAGTTGTCTGACAACAATGTGCAACATATTCTTATGCAGTATTTGACTCAACTATTTCCATCTCATTATGGCATTCTACTACAATGGTTTAATTATTAAGTTATACACATTTTTACACTATTTGTTGAAACAATAACATAGGTATTCTTAGTTTAATAATATTACATTTCTTGGTGGGTTGCACCTAGTTTTTGGTACATTGATTGTTTTATACCTAACAAACTAGCTTATTTGCTACTGTTTGTTCTGGAATTGATTTATATTTTGTCCTGTCTTGCTATGGCATTCAGGCACATTTCATTTTAAGGCTTACAAAGCTTTTATTATCAGTCCCTATGAACAATTAATTTACTGTTCTGTCTCATATTTCTTTTGGTGGTCTTAATGATTATCTACGTTGTGTTACAACCTTGATTAAACTTGTCACACTAATTGTCTGTGCATTTTAACTAGTTAATCTTGGATTCTTTCACTTATAATGGTTAATCATTTTTCTTCGTTATAAACATTTTCACTTGTATTGTTTGTGGTGTTTATTTGGGGTAAAATGGTTATCATATCACAGGTTGTTACACTCATATTAAGTTTTCACTGTTATTGTTCGTGATCACTCAATGATGCTAAACACTGGTTTCTTTGTCATTGATCTTCGAATAATCATTACACTTCTTCCGGTCACTATATTAATTTTAGTTCCTTGTATATCTTGTGAATGTTTATGTCATGTACTGTTCATACATTATCTTCATTCTTCATGGTATGTTTCCTTTCTTCTTCTTCTTCTTTTCTCCTTCTGGTTAGTTGTTGCTCACTGTCGGTGTTCTCCTGGGTTATACATCATTTGTGATAATCAATGTTCCCTTAGTCTTGTCATACTCTTCCATATTTTTATTCGTGGTAGTCATTGTTCCATATTATTTTATACTAATAAACAAATTCGTTTGTTTTATCATCATTGTGGTTGTACTTGATTCGTATCCTTTTCATTTTAATAATTATTTTCGTCATATCCCCTCACTATTTTGGATCTATTGTCTCCTTTTCATTTTAATAATTATTTTTGTCATGTCCCCTCACTATTTTGGACCTATTGTCTCCTTTTCATTTTAATAATTATTTTTTCATGTCCCCTCACTATTTTGGACCTATTGGGCCTGGATTCTAACATATTATATTGGCTTGTTGTCATTTTCTCTCTCTTCTATACTCGATGATATTCTTATTACTCTTCCTTCTTCTTTGTTGGGTTGTTTCGATAATATTCGTTCGTAGATACACACTTTGTTAATATTCTCCTGTTTCTTCTTTTATGCACGTTGAAATATTTTCATGATATCCTTTTATTTGACGCATTAGGTAGTTATCTTATGTAACTGCCAATTTGGTACGTTACAACATGGGTAGTGATAATGAGAGTTTAATGGGAATAAAATATGATAATGAGGTAATGATAGTGTGTGTTGAAGTGTTAAAGAGAGTGGGTAAAGAAAGTATAATTGTAGGGGGATTGCAGGGGGTAGATTTTTCCCTTAATGATGTAGTTGGGGGTAAAGTACATGTGTTGAGGAAGGACGAGAGTGCCTTCAATGTATATTTGGGAGACGATAGGTCTACAAATAAAGTTGTCCCTGGTTTTTTTAGTGCACTTCACAGGTGGTGCAGTAGTTGTGGATTAGTGTCCTCTGCAAATATTGAGAGAGAGAGTGTAGAGAGGTGTTGTGAGAAATATTGTGAGGGAAATAGAGATTTTTAAGATGAGTAGAACTTATGAAGAATTTATGGAAAGGTTAGGAGCAGAGATGATTGATAATTACAGTAAATACTTACCTTGGGTGGAAGCTGATATAGCAGTAGGAGAAGATGATAATGAAAATAATGACTTTATAACGTACCTAGTGGTGACTAATTATACTGGAGGTGACAGGACAATGACCAATCGTGACAGGTTGCATGATGAATTGATAGGGAACAACCCTATTAATTATGATGGTTCTATAAAATATAAGAATTTAAATGTGTATTATATTAATGATGTTAATATAATGTATTTAATAAAAAATAAATTGTACAGACCGAAGATAAGACTATTGTTTGACGATGGAGGATAGATATTTTATTGTGTTTATGAACATTTAAATATGTGATAGTGTTTTTCAAGATGGACTGTTTATGAACTGATTTTGGCAAATGATTAAATGATAATTTTGGATTGTATATTTTTGTGTGTATTAATGTCAATGTATTTGTGTATTCTTGATGTTGTGTATTATATGTATTTTATGTAAACCATGTACTGTAGAATTTTAAATATTCAAGAATAATTAATTATGAGGATGATTTTAAATGATATTATGAGATTTAGCTTCTAAAGGATAATAAATGATTAACATGTAATATATTTGGATATTGGGATGTATTGTTATTAGTAGGTGAGGGATGAATTTTCTAATGCAATTGTCAATGATCACAGTAATGTAAAGGGTTAAAAAGGGGATAGAATTTGGGTGATAATGATAAATAAGGCAGGTTAGTTAAGCAGAGTTATTGGGAGTTAGAGAGCATAAGAATTTTGAGATACCAGTAATACACAAAGAGGGTGTTAGATATTTTAGGGACACAGTAGTTAGTGATTATATGTAGAGAGGTGAGTAATGTGAATGGTAAATATATTTATTGATGATGATATTTTGTAGTAAGGGTAGTGGTGTAAGGAGTGATCAGCGTGCGGCGTGGCAAGAGACCAGTGTGCGGCGCTGTGGCAGGCGGAGCAATTTGGGTATTTGGGTTAGAGTGTTTGCCGATATTTGGTGGAGGGCAAATGGTTAGGTATGTGTATGGCCAGGTAGGGAACACACATCCTAGTACAAAGACGAGCGGTGCCAGAGGTAAGTGGAATTAGTGAAGGGGTTTATAATTGAGAAATATTGGTGTCATAATATGTTAATGGTTGGTAGAAGCGATTGTTGGAAAAAGGGGTAGTAAGGTTAGATAGACAAATGCCAAAATAAGATAGAGATAATAATGAATAATAGAGAGTCACCCAAACAAATAAGGATTGAGGAAAGGTTAGAAAAAGAAAATTCATGGTAGGAAGGTGATGTAACTGAAAGGTTAATAATAAATTTGAAAATTTTATAGAATCTAATAATACAGCAAATATTGACTAATTAAAAGTTGAATAGAGAGTTGATAAAAATGAAAATGTTATAAAGTCTTGATGCAAGTTATTTAAATGTGAAGTATGTAATGTAAATGTAACAATGCTAATGTTTGATGTTCAATGTTTATTATGTTTTATTAAGGTGATAGACCCGCACTAAGGGCATATAACTATGTAACTTACAGATATTATATCTAACTATTTTTTTTTGTGACGCTGAAGCAAAGACAAGGAGATGACAAAATTCCTCCACCAGTTCAGTCGTTGTGAAGGCACCTGGGTGCTACAGTCCAGTGGGGGTACAATAGTGTGTGTGGTTAGGAGGTCGTTACAGGGGTAGCGACGGTAACAAATGTTAACATGTTGAGTAGATAAAGTCAGAAATGGTTTTGAACAAAATATAGTTTGATTCTGTTGCAAAGAAATCTAAGTATAAAGAAAGCGAAGTAAAGAAAATTTAAGATATTTGAGATATTTGCCATAATAATTTTTTTTTTTTATTATATATGTAATGATAGAAATAAGTTGTTATTGTTTTGAAATTTAAAAGGTTTGTTCTACTTGTTAGGGTATTACTATAAGAATATATATTTTCTCTTGTGATGGAAGGAGTGAATTAGTAATAACTGAAGGCCAGTTTTGGAGAAAATGGCAAGATAAAAGGAGAAGGCCATTCTATTTTTAAATCTTGTTACTTGTCGTTTGAAAATTTTCAAGTTAAGCAAACCAATGCCTCAAAACGCAAACCAATGCATCTAAGGGGAGACATATCAGTTGTGGATATGGGAATAGATAAGGCCACTATATTAAATTTTGTATTGCATGTTTCAAAGTTTGGTGGTGTTGTGACAGCGGTCCTGAGCTGGCCGGTGCGTCAGAGCAGGAGCGTTAAGTGCCTAATGGCCTTATGGCATTGGGATCTCTCCGGAGAAGTCCAGTAAGGTCAGATGGTATGATCATCATCATTGGACCAAGGGTAAGTGATTGTATTTCTTTTATATTAACACTACAGGGGGTTGTGGCGACATATCTGAGCTGATCCTTTTAGAGAGTGTGAATGGGTAAATGAAAGTTTTTATGCTTCGGCATCAAACCTTTCATTGAGAGGGTTTTGTAACAGACAAAAAGGCTGATTTCAGATTTATGGGACAAGGGGTATTAAATTATTGTATTTCATTGTATTTTACACACATGTGTATGGGTAGGACAATTTTCCCTTTGTTTGACGAAAACGACGCAGTTATATCTGTGCGGACGATTCCAAGGCCAAGGGCGGACGTGCGAAGTAGAACACATTCGATGGTTGCATGAGTTGACACAAACTCTTAATACGTTTTTCATTGGTTAACAATGCAAGGCGTCATTAAAAATATGAATGACGTAACGACAATAACGCATAAACCAGGGCGTTTCCTGCCTTGAGACAAAGAACAATGACGTCGATGCACACACACATACGTAAAAATGTGCATTGCATCCCCCCAGTCTTCATAATACCGCCAAAGCGGCAACACACTATAGAAATTAGCCGCCAAGTAATGCCAGCAAAGTGATTTTAAAACATCAAAAAATGTAAATTAGACAGTAACAGTACATACAACATGACTTAGAATCAGTGAATAACAGTTTTAAAGATGCCAAATTAGAGTCAGTGCGACAGAAAAGAAAACCAATGCAACCAGGAAATCTCGGCCGATCAACAATGTGAAACTATCAACTAGAACTTCGAGTCTACATGTATTCAGGAAAATCAAATTTGCAATAAAATTCATTGAGCTCAAAATTAACAATATACGAGGGCTATCCAGAAAGTAACAGACGTTTTGACCGACCGCGGCGGTGGGCGGGGATAGAGCCGCCATCTTGGTGTCAGAACGTTCCTACACTCAGTATGAAACCAGCTGTGGTAGCGTGCGGTCTGTGCCCCTCTTACTTTGCTCTCTGTGACGTGTTAAAATGTGCGCTGCAATAGAAAATCCCGCCACTTGTGAGGTGCGTTCTGTGATTAGGTTTTTGTTGGCAAAAAATCACAAACCAATTGAAATTTATCGCCAACTTTGTGATGTGTACGGAAAAGGAATAATGAGTGAAAGCCGAGTGAGGCAATGGTGCATTGATTTTAAAAATGGCCGTACCAATGTTCACGATGAGGACCGCAGTGGTAGACCTAGCCATGTGACTGATGAACTGGTGATGAAAATCAACGACAAAATTCGTGAAGATCGTCGTTTCACGATTACGGAACTTTCGAAACAATTTCCCCAAATTTCACGGAGTTTGGTGCATGAAATTGTGGCGGAAAAGCTTGGTTACCACAAATTTTGTGCTAGGTGGATTCTGAAAATCCTAACGGAAGACCACAAAAAACAGAGACTGGCTGCAGCACTAACTTTCCTCGAAGATTACGACAAAAATGGTAAAGTTATCGATCGTATCGTAACTGGGGACGAGACTTGGGTGAAGCATGTCAATAGTGAAACAAAAAGGCAGTCGATGGAATGGGGACACACAAATTCTCCCAAGAAACCAAGGAAGTGTTTGCAAACGCTGTCAGCAAGAAAGATCACGGCTACTGTGTTTTGGGACTCTGAAGGAGTGATTCTCGTTGATTTTCTTGAACGTGGCACAACAATTAACTCAGAGAGGTATTGTGAAACACTGAGAAAGTTAAGGCGCGCGATACAAAACAAGCGTCGGGGAAAACTTAGTGCGAAGGTTTTTTTGTTTTTTCACGACAACGCACGTCCACACACGGCCAATCGTACCCGAGAGCTCTTCGATAGTTTTGGATGGGAGGTGTTCGATCATCCACCATACAGCCCGGATTTGGCGCCGAGCGACTATCACCTCTTCCCAGAGATGAAGACATGGCTCGCTACACAACGCTTTGATACTGACGCCGAACTGCATGCCGGTGTAAACCAGTGGTTGAAATCGCAGGCGGCAGATTTCTACAGAGACGGTATTGAAAAACTTGTGCCACGGTATGATAAGTGCCTTAATTTGAATGGCGATTATGTAGAAAAATAGCTTAAGATTGTACCTTTCAAATGTATATAATAAAATTTTGTTTTTTCATTTTGTAAATTTTTTATTTCAAAACGTCTGTTACTTTCTGGATAGCCCTCGTATTAAACAAAAAATGTATCCTAATAATTTTATAATGAGAGAGTGAGAGTGAGAAAGAAAGCGTGCTTGAAGTAATGCCGGCAACCAAACTAAGGCGTTGGTTTGCGTCAAATATTAATATAAGTCAAATAGAAACACTTTACTAAGTTAGCAGCTGCAGAATAACAAAAGTATTTAGTTGATCAAAAATATAACCAAATTTTAAAGTCACGATCAACGAATATAAAAGTAAGGAAACGACCGCCATTTTGTTTGGGTCGCTATGTGACGGCCATTGTCTTGTAATTACGATTTACACTTGCAAATGAAAAATAATAAAAAGTAAGTTGGTTTCAAATCATATTGATGTTGGTACTTTTATTACAAGACCCAACTCAGTCTCTATTTACACTTAATGCGGACTCTGGAACCACAGCAAACAAATATGATCACATAGATATGTACACAAAAAATTATGATAAGTATGATACTTATGGTATGTTTATTATAATAAATAAATATACAAAAATAAGTAATAAATCTGTATATTAACAAAGAGGGTATATAATTGGAGAATAGTTTAAGTGGAAGTTAGAGAATTAGTGGAGGTGAATATTTTGGAGAGATTGGTGTCACCCTATGTAAATCTGTTAGTGAGTGTTAGAGTCAGAAGGGGAGTAAGGTTATATATGTAAATGCCTTTTCAATAAATAGAATCGTAAATTCGCTATACGAAAAAGGGTTTCACCACTAGATGATCTGGCCGAACAAGTAAATAAATTCAAGGTAAGTGGGAGTGTGTTGTTGTTAAATATTTTTAAGTAAATATAAAAAGTTACAGCTGCACCTTAGCTGATAACAACAATTCTCTTCTCACATCTCACAGCGTCTCCCTCCATATTGGCTTTCCCCTCTGACCATAAGCGTTTCGCGCATTTCCATGTCCTTAACTTTCAATTTTGCTATACATGTGTTTATACAGTATCAACATTATATGTACCCTGTCTGTACTACTTCTGTCATGTGACACACCTCTAATTCAAGCAGCAAATAGCGTTTCAGATGTGTAAACAGCGTTTGTTTACATCAGGATTAAGCTCAGAACGGAAACAGTTTACTTAAAAATTTAATACGGTATGAAGAATACAACATCTTGTGTAAATATAAAGACATGAAGTTTACTCACCGGAATGTATCGTGATTGTGATCATACGTAGCCTTAAACTTAACGTACATAAGATACAATGTAGCATATGATGCTGCGAGGAATACAATCTTCATCACTGTGTTATACGCAGATATATATGTCGTGACTAAATCCAAATAACGGGCTGTGTACACAATGGCAAACAAGATCTGCGACTTGCCAGATATACCTGGGAAAATAATATAAACAGATAAATAAAAAGATATAAAGAGGAATATAACTAATTAAAAATCTAATATCATAGGTGTTAATGTTCACGTGAAAAGTAAAATAACACAACATTGTATGTAATTCAACAGGCAGCTACACTTGAAGCTGTTCAATATTGTCATCAACAATACTATCGGCTGTAGAACAGGTTAATCTTAATACATAGTGTCGACTGTCTCTTGTTCATCTAATAAACCAAATGATTTTTTGATTTTTGTTAACAATACAATAATTCACCTGTCAAATAATATACATAATTGTACACGCGTATAATACACACAGTAGGCTACATTCGTGAAAAAATAAACTGAGCCAAAGTACCCAATTAATTTTTATCAGTGTTGCGGTGCTGATAAATAATTTAAAACAAAAAATAGAAATTAGCTCTAGTTTTTCCTCTACATGTGTTGGTAACAAATATTAAACAGTATGGGAAATGAGACATTATACTATGTATGTAATGTAAGTACACGGGCTTCAGAAATGAATGTAAAAATCCTTAGTTTTGTACTTCATTTTAATTTTGTCTTTTACTTTTAACACTGACAACTGAAAATCATGAGTGAAATTTATAAAAATATATGATTTCCTCACCCATTGGAGGAAGTTTTTACTCCCAAATTTATTATACTAAATTCCTAAATTTTGAACAGTTACTGTACAATACTATTAAAATTTCCACCTGCCTGTACATATTCTTTTGTCCGTTACAACAGACTATAAAATAAATCTTTGTATGACATATACAAAAACAATTTAAATTTATGTAATATAACAAAATACAAACTTACATACAAATAAATATGAAAACTTTATATACAAAAACTGTTGAGAACAGTTACAATTTTTTATGATTGTAAATTACAAATATAAATAATTTAAAAAACTGCCAAACACAGTATTACGAATGGTTCAATGGTTTCAAAGTGAATACAACATCAACCAATAAAAATCCCACAACTGGATGACAAAAAAAAAAAAATAATAAAATAAAATAAAAAAAAATAAAGATCCTACAACTGGATGACATATTAAAATTGTAATAAAATTATTAAAAAAAAAAAACAGCCAAACGCAGTGTTACAAATGGTTCGGTGGTTTCAAAGTGAATAAAACACTGACAAATGAAGATCCCATAACTGGACAACTTTCCACGTATCAACAAGCAATGTATTCAGCAATGCAGTTCATTTTATGATTCATTAAGCTGCTGTTTCATCTATCTCAGAAATTGTTGACGAAGTGGAAAACTGCATATGATCAAGCCACGTTAACAGGAAAGCAATTTTAACGTGCAATATATCTTCACAAAATTTGTATGTTTGTTGACTAATAATCAAAAAAGAGAATCATTTTAACAAAAGACAAGAAGTGGTCAACTGTGCCAGAGATAACAAAAACTTCTTGAAAAATAATGTAATAGAGACTTGGGTTTATGGCTATGACATCAACACCAAGCGCAATCTCTGCAGTGGGAAAGGATTGGCCCAACTAAAAAAGCAAGCATTACAATCAGCACAACATCAAGCTGATATTTGATTTTCCTTTTTTTTGACAGGAAAAGTTGATCCATTATAAATTTGTTCCACATGGAAAGACAGTATACAAGGAAATTTTAAGGTGTCGCTGGATGTTCTACACAGAAAGAGGCCAAAGTTTGACGCTGATCTACAAAACGTGTCTGTTCATCTGCAATTAGGCCTATCTGACAACTATTCTGCCTCACATATCCTACTCTCCAGACTTAGCCCCAGCAGAATTTTTCTTATTTCCAATTGAAGGCAGCCTGAAAGGACGATGTTTTTAAACCATAAACAATACTGATACAATAAAATACAATGTGCCAGCTATGATGCATTCACGAAATGTGTTCCAGGAAATATTTCACAAATGGGATAAACATGAAACACTTCAATTTATTAGAATGATAATATCTTACCTTAGGGTTTCACTCCAAGGTTCTACAGACGAAAACAGTTGCAGAAAAGATTACTTGGGTTTGAGTTACAAAATAATTACGCTAACACAAATTTTTCGGATTCTAACAAATTAGCTTTCTTTTATTAAACTGAATTATTTCCTTTCACTTTACCTTCACACTACAATTTCAATAAAAAACAAGAATACATGGATATTTAATCACTCAATATGATCTACTATAAAAAATGACTTAACAATAGCGTTATTTTGGTAACCAGCACTTTGCAACTCTCTCTCTCTCTCTCTCTCTCTCTCTCTCTCTCTCTCTCTCTCTCTCTCTCTCTCATACTCTTTTAACTCCCTTACTGAGATCTCATTAATAAAATATTTTAACTTGGAAATATTAAATTGTATTCTTGGATTTCGTTGTCCATGACGTGTCCGTTACTTAACTAAATATCACTATAATATTGACGACTCGGAACACTATGTTTTTTATAAGTAAAAACGTAAAGTTTTACCTTACAGCCTAAACCGGCTTTCACCTATAGAAGGCTTCATCAGAGGCTGTCGTTAGTAGCGACGAGCAGCGCTACTAACGACAGCCTCTGATGAAGCCTTCTATAGGTGAAAGCCGGTTTAGGCTGTAAGGTAAAACTTTACGTTTTTACTTATAAAAAACTTAGTGTTCCGAGTCGTCAATATTATAGTGATATTTAATTAAATTGTATTTAAACTTTCATTAAAATTTTCTATTTTTTATCAATGAATTGTGTTCAGTACAGTTACCCATCCATCCGGTGTTCCTATCGTTGTTTCACCATCTTGTGTTCCCCACTTTCTTCATTAATACACTCCAAAACTAGTTTTTTACACAGTTAAATTTTCCGTCAGCTGTTGCTTATTCGTTACCCCATAGTTTACGTTATTTTAACATAAATGCACCATTACTTTCAGTCGGCCGACTTTAAGTTCGCTCGCGAGCACTGTTTATTTTAATTAGTTGGCTGACAATAGGTCTAACACTTTACTAGATAGGCCGGCGATGTTTCCGGCCCATCTCACACGTCCGAGGCCACCGTTTTTCGTTAACTTGTAGACGACTGTACTCTGCTACTGTCTGATGCAAACTGGGGTGAAAAAGTGTTTTACTGTGATTCACAAAGAGACTGAACTGGCAAGCTGTTGCGTAATATGTCTGGCTGGGCAGACTCCAGACATCAGGCATAAACAGTCTGCAATAACATTGTATGTGTGGCTGGTTAGAATGGGGTACCCCACAGGTGAATACTAACTGCTTTGAAATTAGAACTGATTTAAATTATTATCTTTACCACCAATTCTGTTCTGTACCGTTACAAACATTGGGAGATTTTGCCAGTACCGGGGGGGGGGGGGGCTGGATTGATGGGGAGAAGCCTGAATAAAGTTGTAATTAAGCTACAGAGTTTTAATCCTACAGTTCAGTTTTTTCTTTTTAACACATGCTGTATAGAAATTATCGTTAAGAGGACATGATTATATGTGCAATAAGAAATTACTCTGATGTAGATGTGTTACTTTATTTATATAAACTCTGAAATATATTGATAAGAACCAGTACGTTCCAAGTATATTGCTTCCCATGTTCATGGATGCCACTAAACATAAATTTTAATGAATCAAAGGAAAATAATCACCATAGTGAAATGTAGTTACTATAAACAATAACTTTTTCTAACGCATGCCACTTTTATTTATTTATTTTAAATGATGAGGCATTCTCAATGGCTGGACTGAAACTCAAACAAGGATGCCTTATTTTAGGATGGGTGATAAGAAAATTAAAACGGTGTGTGTTAAACCAAAAGAAGATGTGATAATACTGAAAATCACATAAGTTTATTGTGATTATGATTATGACATGAATATGAATAGGCCGTGATATTATGAGATTGTATCACTGCAGTCTATACCAAACAAATGATGTAGATGAAATTTTAACATCTTAAACTTACAGAAGTTATCTTAACATTTTATTGTATATGACATCTGAAGTTTACGATACTAAGAAAAATTAATTTCTATTAATTTTTTTCTGATTTGTACAGGCATCAATTATGTCACAGGCATGTAAAGCTGTTTTCTCTTTGCTAGCTGATTTTTATAAACAACTTGTTATCGTACAGACCAGCTGACAACTAGACAATACATTTGTGAAAATTTCGAATACTTGCAGCTGGTGATTGAAGTTATGTGTTCTAACAATTATTCACAAATTAATGAACTGAGTTAATGACTCTCTGACACAAAACAAAATTAAACCAATAAATTATGACTATTTATTCTATAGTCAAAGTATTTATTCTATACTTTCTATATCAAAGTATAGAAAGTATAACAGAAACAATGAGAAAAAGAAGACTATTATTTTTTGGACATTTATATAGAATGGACGACAATAGGTTGACAAAGCAAATCTTCAAATATCTGTGGGGGAAGAAGTCAACATCAAGTTGGATTAAAGAAGTCCAAAAGGATTTAGAAAAAAATAATATATACGCAGAAGAAGCAATTGAAGAAGTTTTTTGGGCAAAAGTGTTAAAAATGGAGGGAGTCCAGGGTACGAGAGAGAAGAACCCAAATTCAAAGTGGACTGAAGACAGGAAGAGGAGACACAGTGAGAAGATGACAGAGTATTGGAAAAAAGGAAAGAACAAAGAGTAAAGAATTGAAATTGGCATGTGGTCCCTAGATGGCCGATACGGAAAAAAAATTATGACTATATTCTATCTCAAGTAATTTAATAGCAAGGATAAGGAAGGTTACATTAAACAAGATGTGACTGTGAACAAATCACAAATAGGGACCATAGCGTAGAGCAATCCACTACAGAATGACAGTCTGTTATTTTCAAGATTTTTTCAATTTCTTTACCACAGCAATCAAATATAAACAACCTACAGTTCAAATTTATTCTATTAACAAATGTTTTAACATTATTATCTAGACACACTGTCTTGATAATGTTACTACTGTAGACACAACACATCAGCTGTAACTCAAAGCTTACATAATCATGTACATTTATGCCTGCTATCAACACATATGATACAAAGTGTAATTATCATTCCATACAATTTTAAAATTCAAGATACCGTTTAAAATATGATAGTATTTCATACAAATGTGACTAACATTCAGTGTTGTCAGTACAAAACTGAATGTAGGTCAATAGGCAATCTTGTTTATTACACTAAACACGACGTCTTATTTCAATACACGCTGTAAGCGTACTTTTTATATATTTTATATAATAATGAAACTTTCAACTTGTGCACTTATTTGTCTTTTCTTGTCGAACGCATTTCGGCGTGGTGTTCGCCTTCATCAGCTTTGAGACAGACTGCCAATAATTTGTAACGGTTTTTACTTGGAAGGTATAGTGGGGGTGGTGTGTGGAGGAAGGGGATTGGCGCGGGGATCCAAATTATTGTTAGTTTTTTGTATAATTGTGTCAAAAAGTGTATGTGATTTATACTGTAATTGGTCGTTAAGTATGTTGTTTGGTTGTGTTGTGTGGTGTTTGTATATTTCATATTGTTCTGCTGTGTTAAGTTTTCGACCTTTGGGTAAGTAGTGTAATATTTCAAGATTAGTATCTATGAATGTTTTAGTGGATAGTTAGTGAGGATCGGTCAATAATACAACTTTTAGTAATTTTGCGTCGACGTTTCGACAATATTTATTGTCATCTTCAGGACCTGTGTATGAAATACAATAGAAATATCAAACACAACGAAACAATTAAATATTTGGGTGAACGTGTTGGTGATGTGAGTGTGTGCGTGTGTATGTATGTATCATTTTTTATGTGAAGACTTATGATAGTTTGTTTACATCTTCAAATTATCTTTAAGAAAGCGAGCAAATTATAAAAAATGATACATACATACACACGCACACACTCACATCACCAACACGTTCACCCAAATATTTAATTGTTTCGTTGTGTTTGATATTTCTATTGTATTTCATACACAGGTCCTGAAGATGACAATAAATATTGTCGAAACGTCGACGCAAAATTACTAAAAGTTGTATTATTGACCGATCCTCACTAACTATCCACTAAAACATTCACTGATTGACGGTCACTAAAAATTTAAGGAATTAGTATCTATGTTGGTGTAGCTGTGGTTTTTTGTGTGTATGTGTGTGGCAAATACAGAATGTATATTGTTGTTGGATAAAGCTTTTAGGTGTTCAGAGTAACGGGATGAAAAAGATTTTCCCGTCTGGCCTATGTAGAAACTATTGCAGTTATTACAATTTAATTTGTAAACACCTGTTTTGTTGTATTTGTCTATGTCTGTGTTTGTATCATTGATGTGTTTTTTGATGATATTGTTAGTTCTGTATGCTATTTTGTACTTGTGTTTTCTGAATGTGTTGGCGAGTTTGTGTGTGTTGGAGTTATGGTATGTGAGTATGATGCATTTATTGTGTTGTGTGTTGTTGTTTTTGTTTTTGATGTGTTTGTGTAGTTTGTTTATTAAATTAGGGTTGTATCCGTTTTTCATTGCTATGTATTTGATTGTGTTGAGTTCGTCAGTATAATCTTGTTTACTTAATGGTATTTTAGTTAGTCTATGGAGCATATGGTTGAAGGCTGCATGTTTATGTTGTGTTGGGTGGTTTGATGTGTTGTGTATAACCATGTCGGTTGTGGTTGGTTTTCTGTATATTTTGTATGTGTGTGTATTGTTAATTGTTATGTCCAGAAAATTTATACTATTGTTTTGTTCAATTTCCAGTGTAAATTTTAGTTTGTGGTGTATTGTGTTTATGTATATGTGGAAGTTTTCACCTTGTCTTGTGTTGCCTTTGAATAAAAGTAATATATCATCTACATACCTGTGCCAGTAAATGATTTTGTTGGTGTATTTGTTGTTGTTTATTATGTGGTTCTGTTCTGTGTTGTGTATATATATTTCTGCCAGTATTCCTGATATGGGGGATCCCATCGGGAGACCGTCTGTTTGTGTGTATATCTTGTTATTGTATGTAAAGTAATTTTGCTCAGTTATTATTTTCGTAAGTGTGATATCTCTTGTATGTGTGTTTCGGGTGTGTTGTTTTGTCTGAGTAATTGTTCTAGTGTTTGTATGGTTTCTTGAATTGGGACATTGGTGTATAAATTGGTTATATCAAAAGATGCTAGTGTTGAGTTGTGTGGGATGTGGATGTGTTCAGTTTTCTTGACTAGTTCGATGTTATTTTTGATAGAAGTATTGTTAGTGAGTTAATGTTTCCTTTGATTATTTTGTCTAGGTGTTTTGCGATTTTGTGGGAGGGAGCTTGTGTGTTGTTTATTAATGGTCTGATGACCTCCACACTAAAATTTCAAAAACAGATTAACAAATTTATAAATAACACAAAACACATAATCAAAACAGAAAGCACCAAATACCTTAAACAAATCAAACCTAACCCCCCTAAACTAAATGCATTACCGAAAATACACAAACCTAACATTCCCATCAGACCATTAATAAACAACACACAAGCTCCCTCCCACAAAATCGCAAAACACCTAGACAAAATAATCAGAGAAAACATTAATCTCAGTAACAATACTTCTATCAAAAATAACATCGAACTAGTCAAGAAAACTGAACACATCCACATCCCACACAACTCAACACTAGCATCTTTTGATATAACCAATTTATACACCAATGTCCCAATTCAAGAAACCATACAAACACTAGAACAATTACTCAGACAAAACAACACACCCGAAACACACATACAAGAGATCATCACACTTACGAAAATAATAACTGAGCAAAATTACTTTACATACAATAACAAGATATACAAACAAACAGACGGTCTCCCGATGGGATCCCCCATATCAGGAATACTGGCAGAAATATATATACACAACATAGAACAGAACCACATAATAAACAACAACAAATACACCAACAAAATCATTTACTGGCACAGGTATGTAGATGATATATTACTTTTATTCAAAGGCAACACAAGACAAGTTGAAAACTTCCACAAATACATAAACACAGTACACCACAAACTAAAATTTACACTGGAAATTGAACAAAACAATAGTATAAATTTTCTGGACCTAACAATTAACAAAACTAACAATACACACATGTACAAAATATACAGAAAACCAACCGCTACCGACAGGGTTATACACAACACATCAAACCACCCAACACAACATAAACATGCGGCCTTCAACCATATGTTCCATAGACTAACTAAAATACCATTAAGTAAACAAGATTATACTGACGAACTCAACACAATCAAATATATAGCAATGAAAAACGGATACAACCCTAATTTAATAAACAAACTACACAAACACATCAAAAACAACAAACCACAAAATACCAACAACACACAACACAATAAATACATCACACTCACATACCATAACTCCAACCACACAAACTCGCCAACACATTCAGAAACACAAGTACAAAATAGAATACAGAAATAACAATACCATCAAAAAACACATCAATGATACAAACACAGACACAGACAAATACAACAAAACAGGTGTTTACAAATTAAATTGTAATAACTGCAATAGTTTCTGTTCGATATTTCGGATCGAACCGGTCATTATTTTCATTTTCCGAAGTTGGCACTATTGCTTTTGTAGGGCCCATGAAGGGAATGGACTTGTAGCCTGGGTCGCACGCCAGCCATCTTAGTGTCTACATCCACGGGTCGGGACTCCTCGGCAGGTAGAACTCCGTACATGTAACCTATCCTTTTCCCAACCAGTCTATCCTGCCTTGAGTGTCAGGATCAACCCAGTCGTGAGATACGGTAAGTCATTTTCCTATTATTTATGTCTTGTAAGCAATTCTGCATGCTGCTGCTATAGAGCTCACCAGAGGCTATTTAATTATCAAGTATGAAACCCGTCTTACTTTCAATCTTTTAAACTATTATCGTACATCCATTTACTACCAGAGGGTTCATGAGGTTGCTAGCTTTTCAATTAAATTGCATGCCGTCACGACTGGAAGCACGTGTTTCGTAATTTTGTGCATGTTGCTGCTGGTGCTTCGAGTGAGTAAATGGGTTATAAGTCAGTTTTGGATGCGTAATTTTATTTTAATTACCAACGTGCCGTGCCGTTTCGTTTTTTGTGCCTGCTCGTGGTTGTTTTGCATGCCGTTAATTTTTCAAATTTCATGAATGTTCGTCATTTGCATGCTATTGCACGGAAGCACGTTGGTATAATACGTACGCATGTGAACTACGAGTTTGCGTTTCAATGCTGTTGCATGTGGTCAGCAGTGTCGTCGTGTGTGCAAGAGGCCAGGTGGGCAAATATTGTGTCAAAATTTTGCACCTTGTTTTGTGGGTAATCGTTTGATTACTGGGTCAAGTCTGGTGAAGTTTGTTTCCGAGCCTGTTAAGGTCTGCGTTCAACGTGAAATTGCGCTACGTGTTTGCGACTGTCAGGCATAAAGGGAACGGGTTGGTTTTAGGTTATCCGGGGTCGGTATAGCCTGCCTTTGTATTTAATTTAATTTTTTTGGCATTGACTATTACCTTTAGGTGCAGTTTATATTTTGCATATGCGATATCCTGTCCATACACGCCACGTTGACCATCAATTTTGGCATTTAATGTGTCCCAGTTATTGTGTTTGGTTCGGTAACTGGTGAATTGTTGTACATTGTACTTTGCTGTGTTTTGTGTGTATTTATTCTATTTGGTATTATACATGTTTGTTTTTGGGTGCACTTTTGTGTACCATTATGTTGCACCGTATGTGCTGTAATCTTGTGCAACTTGTGTTTTTGTTGTCGTGCTTTTGCACTGTGTAAATTAATTTGTTGCGTGTTTAATTTATTGTGTTTGGTACTATTTGCCTGTTGGATTGTGTAAGTTGTATTTTGCCTTGCACTAATTTACTTTTGTATTTATCTTGCTCGGTATTGTGTATGAAAAGTAGTTGTGTGAGACGCCTAGTTATCTCGATCACGGTTAGGCTGTCGGGTCGTGATTATTGTTCAATTTCTAATTCTCTTGTTAAGGGTGGTTGTCGGTTGCATGATATTTTTTAATTCAGTATGCCTGCTAAATTGTCGCTGGCAGCTTTTGACCGGACCACTTCGGTGGGAATACTTGCGTTGCAGCATTTAATAAATAGGTTGGAAGGGTTGCCGCAATTAAGGGTCGTGGATCAACATGAAGCCGGTATCTTGGCCTCCAGGTTGTCCGAAAAATATCAAGATCTGCTAGGTAAGGTGGATCCTTACGTATCGGCCGAGTCATTGCCCGAGGGATTGGACGAGGACCACATTTTTTCAGTGGTAGCGCAAATTGAGGATATTTATGTCTGGGGTAGCATTTTAGCTTCAAAACTAACTAAACCAGAGATACTGGTGGGTTCCGGTCGGTTTTCATCGGAAAGTGGCGGGCACTCAGGTGTTCTCGTTCATGAGTTGCCGAAGCTTTCTTTACCTTGTTTTGATGGCCAGGCCAAATGTTGGTCCGAGTTTTGGTCAAAGTTCACCACATTAGTGGACGAAAGTCCTGCCCTCACCCCAAAGCAAAAGTTGTTATATTTACTGACTCATCTTAAGGGTGAGGCTTATGAGAAGGTTGCTGCGCTTCCCATAGTTGATAGTTATTCACTTGCACTGTCAACTCTTAAAAGTCGTTATCACAATCCTCGTTTGGCCGCTCGGGTTTATTGTACCAATCTGCTTCAGCTACCAGCTGCTTCTATGCGACCAGCTGCGTCTATTAGAAAATTGGTGGACAGCTTCAATGCTAACTTTTCAGCGTTGTCAGCTCTAAACATTGCTGATATATATCAAGCAATATATGCGTCTTTTGTATTGTATAGGCTGGATCTATCATTGCGTGAACGCTTTGAGGCGTCTGTTATGGACAAAGAGAATCTCCCTGCCCTAACAGAAATTATGACATTTTTAACCGCTATGGCGGAACAGAAAGAACAGGCATCTTTGGAATTGGCTTTACCTGCTCTTCCTAGCACTAGCCACCAAAAAACCCAGAAGGTTTCTTTTTCTAAGGCTACTCCTCTTGCAGTGTCTACGTTATCTGCGGAGGTTACGCAACGGGATGCATCTAGTTCACGTTGCCTTCATTGCGATTCCCGGACCCATGTGCTTCTCAAGTGTCCGGCATGGCTGAGTAGGGACCCTAGGACTCGTTTTCAAAGTCTTAAAAATAAAAAATGTTGTCTTTCATGCCTCCAACATAAAACATTTGGGCTGGTGTAAAAATAGGTGCAAAACGTGTGGCTCTAAGTACCACCACACTTTACTTCATTTCAAAAATGCCCGTCCGTCTCCGTCTCGTTCACAGATTTCTGACACAGCTGAACTCAAGGCTTCGGGGTCATCGCTTGTTGACCAAGTTGATCTGTCTAGCACTACTCTGACCGTGTCTCTGCCCCATCCTGCAGGGGTTCTGTTAGCCACCTGTCTAGCAGTCTTGTCGTCTCCGAATGGTGGTTATATTGTAGTCAGGGCCATCCTGGATAGCGCGTCCCATGCTTCTTTCATAACTGAAGCATGTGCATCTCGCTTAAAGTGTGCTTGTTTTGACGCTTCAGTAAGTGTCAATGGGGTAGGTGATATTGCCACCAAAGCAAAAAAGGTGTGCCATCTGTCCTTGGAAACTTTAAAACGCGAGGTTGTGGCGTCTAACCATGCTTTTATAATTCTTTCTAAGATCTCGTCGGACTCACCTAGGTTCCAGGTGTTGCCTGAAGTTAAGCAGGCTACAAAAGACCTTTTGTTAGCTGACCCTACCTTCGATGTAGCAGCCCCAATTGATGCGTTGTTTGGAGCCGATATTGTAGCGGCTATTCTTATGGGAGAGACTATTCCTTTGGGTGCAGGTTTGCCTGTTGCAGTTAGGACACGTTTTGGGTTTGTGATTATGGGTAGAGCCCCAATTTCACTTAATTGTGCATTGACTTGTGCTAGCGGTCTCACTGGCCTTCCTTTGGATTTAGTATCTGCACATCAGCTTCACTGTCATTTCCACCACTTTTATCCTTCAGTCACAACGTTATCAACGGATACAACAAACCTACTTGAGCAAGTTCATCGTTTTTGGGAGGTCGAAGAGCCTCCAGCTGTACCCCACCAATTATCTGAAGAGGATCACTTTGCTGAAAGGTTTTACATGGAGTCAACAAGTCGGTTGCCGTCGGGTCGTTACCAAGTGCGCTTGCCGTTCTTCAAAAACTCTTCTCACATTTTGGGAAATTCCCTTAAGGGAGCCATGTCTCGGTTTTTTGTGTTAGAAAGGAAATTTGCGGCGAACAGTCAGTTTAAGAGCCAATATGTACAATTTGTAACGGATTATGTCGCTCAGGGGCATATGTCATTGGTGTCTGACCCCAGTTTTCCAAAAAATTTCATCCCTCATCATGGTATCTTTAAAGTTAGAGGTGATACTTAAAAATAAGGGTGGTGTTTGATGCCAGCATGAAGACGTCCTCTGGGATTTCCTTAAATGACATGTTATGTGTCGGCCCTAAGTTGCAGACCTTACTGTCCGACGTTTTGACTTTGTTTCGGCGGTTTAGCCATGTTTTTACGTGCGACATTGAACAGATGTATCGCCAAATTGCTATGCATCCTGATGACTCGGCATACCTGTGTATTTTATGGCGTGAGGAGGTTACCGCCCCACTAAGGGTTTTCGCTTTGCGTACCGTTACTTACGGGCTGGCTTGCGCCCCTTTTCAGGCGTTGCGAACCTTGCAGCGGCTGGCTCAGGATGAGGCAGTTAATTTTCCTGCAGGAGCGGCGGTACTAGCCGTAATATTTTTGTGGATGACATTGCTGCGGGCGCTGATTCAAAATCAGAGCTTTGCAAATTACAACGGGAATTAATTCTGTTGTTGTCTTCAGGAGGGTTCAATTTGAAAAAATGGTGTACTAATCAACCCGACTGCCTACCTGAATCAGCCGCTCCGAGTGATTCCATCGTTGCTAAGGATAAGGATGTTCTGGGTTTAAGTTGGGACCATTCAACCGATTGCTTCTCATTTCCTCCTTTGGCCTGTTGCAGCAATGCTCAGGTTCAATTTACCAAACGTGTCGTGTTATCCCAGATGGCACAATTATTTGACCCATGTGGTTGGCTTTCGCCAGTGATTTTCAGGGCCAAGGCTTTTTTCCAAAAACTCTGGGCTGAGGGCTTGGACTGGGATGCTCCTCTAAGTGATGACTTAAATGATTATTGGAGTCAATTCCTGTCCTCTATGAATCATCTTTCGGTAATTACTATTTCCCGGCCATTCCTCCCTAAAGGTGGGCATATTGAAAGGGTTATATTGCATGGTTTCTGTGATGCTTCCCAGTTGGGTTACGCGGCCGTCCTCTATCTGTCCATTTATACTGACTCTGGTCCTCCGGTGGTTTCGTTGGTGTCATCTAAAACTAAAGTGGCACCTCTTAAAACTTTATCAATCCCACGTTTGGAGTTGTTGGGAGCTTATCTTTTAGCCAAACTTGTTCGTCATTATGTTGGCTTATTCTCGTCATGTATTCAATTGAGTCAAGTTTTCTTATGGACGGACTCGACGATTGTCTTGGATTGGCTGCATAAGCCTACTTTTAAATTGAAGACGTTTATTGCTAATCGGGTGGCTGCCATTACCGAGTGGACCGATACTAAATCTTGGCGTCATGTTCATGGTGTTTCTAACCCTGCTGATTTAGCCTCTAGAGGTACGTCACTCTCCAGGCTCCGGTCGTCGACATTGTGGTGGTCAGGGCCAGATTGGTTAAAGTTTGATGCTCTGCAATGGCCCCCTATTAATTATCGCCCGAATCACGACGTGCTAGATGTTGCCTTGGAGACCAAGGTCTCTTCGTTTCTCACTCAGGAGCCCCCGGTGGAATTGTTTGAGCACTTGTCTTCGTGGCCCTTAGTGGTAGGGGTTACCTCAGTCATCTTAAGGTGGGCTATGCCTTCGCGGATTGTAGCTTCCTCAGCCATGGATTGGAAGAAGTTAGCTGTTAAGTATATTTTACGCTACATTCAGCGCAGCGTGTTTGGACAGGAGCTCGCGGCTCTTCATTTAGGTAAGCGGCTCCCGGTCCGCATTCAGCGCCTGGTCCCGTTTATAGATGATTTTGGCCTCATTCGAGTACGCGGTCGCTTGACCAACTCTGCGGTTACTAGAAATCGTTTTCCGATTTTACTGCCCAAGCATCACCACCTAGTAGGGTTGCTAATTCATCACACCCATGTGTGGTTAGGTCATGCTGGGCCCTTGCAAGTTCAATTTCAGCTTGCCCAAAATTATTGGATTTTGTCCGCACGTCAGACAATAAGAACCATAATTTGGAAATGTCTTCCTTGTTTCAGGGCGCGTCCTCGCCCCACCAACCCGTTAATGGGGGACTTGCCAATCCCTAGGGTTAATCCGGCACCTCCATTTTATTCTACCGGCATGGATTATGCTGGCCCCTTTCTGGTACGGGCTTATGCTGTTCGGAAGGCACCTATCGTCAAAGCCTATCTATGCATTTTCATCTGCTTAGCCACAAAAGCAGTTCACTTTGAAGTGGCTATGGATCTTTCAACGCCCCAGTTTATTGATGTGTTGAGGCGGTTTATTAGTCGTCGTGGGGCTCCGAAGACACTGTATTCGGATTGTGGTAGGAATTTTGTGGGGTCGCGCTCCGAACTTAAACGGGAGCTCAAAAATGTTCTTTCCAATCCTGACCAGTCAGCTCAGATAACAGCTTTTGCTGTTGACAATAACATTGAATTTGAATTTATCCCTCCGTCTCCCCTCACCAAGGTGGCTTGTGGGAACGGGCTGTCCAGTCGGCCAAGTTTCACATGAAATGCATGATTGGGACCAGGTCGCTGACCGTAGCAGAATTTTCGTCGTTATGCATTCGCATTGAGGGAATCTTAAATTCCCGTCCTTTGACTGCCCTATCCTCAGATCCTAGTGATTACCAGGCTCTAACGCCTGGTCATTTTTTGGTTGGCCGCCCCATTACCGCGCCCCCGGAAGCTGAAGTCTCATTAAATGAAGGGACCGTCCGTCATTACAAACAAATTGCCGCTTTGCTCCAAGCCTTTTGGAAAAGGCGGCGTTTGGAATACATGACGGCACTTCATGCCAGATCGAAGTGGTCGTCTAAGTCAAGAAATTTAATGGTTGGGGACCTGGTGGTTATGGAGGAACAGAATTCTCCCCCCCCCTGATGTCTCTTGGCCAAGTTTCAGCTGTGTTTCCGGGGAGCGACGGGGTTGTTCGTCGCGCTTCAGTTAAAACCTCCACAGGTTCTTTTGAACGACCGGCTATTAAATTATACCGGTTGCCTATATCTTCTTGATTGGGTTTATCTTGTTTTTTCGGGTGAGCAGAATTAGTTTCAATGATTGTTGTGGACTTACTTGACACTTTGCTGGGATTTCCCAGGTGATTCCTTCCAGCTGTTGTCCGCAGTGAATTTTACATTGTGGAATGTTTCTGGCATGGCGTTGTGCCAGTTCATTGGGAGTTATGGATGCTCAACAAATCAACAACAACAAAATAAGTAAAAAAAAAAGAAAGATAAAAAAAAGGGGAATAAAGGGAACAACAACAAAAAAATAAAAAGGAAAAAAAATGTAAAAAAAAAACTAGGGAACTAGCTAAGTTGATTTGCTGAGTTTTACATTGTGTTTGGCTGGGCCATTGTTTATTGTACATGTTATTGGGTTTTGTCTGCTCTACACGAACCTTTCGGATTGCTCGCCTGGTCGATGCGCCCGCGGCGGCGTTATTCGGCATGGTTTTCTAATTAATTGCATGTTTTCTGTATGTTTGTATTCTTGTGTTTGCGTGTGACCCCCTCCTATGTTGGAGGGTAATTTTCAGAGAGTGTTCCTGTTCACCAAAAGCCAAATTTTTGTAATGTATTTTGGCCATGTCTTTTGGTGTAGTTGGTGGTTGACCCATTGCGGTCAACGGGGGGCGGTGTTCGATATTTCGGATCGAACCGGTCATTATTTTCATTTTCCGAAGTTGGCACTATGGCTTTTGTAGGGCCCATGCAGGGAATGGACTTGTAGCCTGGGTCGCACGCCAGCCATCTTAGTGTCTACATCCACGGGTCGGGACTCCTCGGCAGGTAGAACTCCGTACATGTAACCTATCCTTTTCCCAACCAGTCTATCCTGCCTTGAGTGTCAGGATCAACCCAGTCGTGAGATACGGTAAGTCATTTTCCTATTATTTATGTCTTGTTAGCAATTCTGCATGCTGCTGCTATAGAGCTCACCAGAGGCTATTTAATTATCAAGTATGAAAGCCGTCTTACTTTCAATCTTTTAAACTATTATCGTACAGTTTCTATATAGGCCAGACGGGAAGATATTTTTCATCCCGTTACTCTGAACACCTAAAAGCTTTATCCAACAACAATATACATTCCGCATTTGCCACACACATACACACAAAAAACCACATCTACACCAACATAGATACTAATCTTGAAATATTACACTACTTACCCAAAGGTTGAAAACTTAACACAGCAGAACAATATGAAAAATACAAACACCACATAACACAACCAAACAACATACTTAATGACCAATTACAGTATAAATCACATACACTTTTTGACACAATTATACAAAAAACTAACAATAATTTGGATCCCCGCGCCAATCCCCTTCCTCCACACACCACCACCACTATACCTTCCAAGTAAAAACCGTTACAAATTATTGGCAGTCTGTCTCAAAGCTGACGAAGGCGAACACCACGCCGAAACGCGTTTGACAAGAAAAGACAAGTAAGTTCACAAGTTGAAAGTTTCATTATTATATAAAGTGTAGTGCTGTGAAAAAAGATGATGAACAATCAAGACAACTATTTTTATATATTTCGTAATAAATTAAAAAAGTTGTTAATACTTTTCTTATTGTGTTTGATTTTTCTAATTATTATTAAGAGCAAACAGAATTATCACTGTTGCACACCACTATAGAAAAATTATTATTCCGATTAGCGCTTTCAAGCTTCTCAGCTCGTCAGATCGGAATTAGAAAGAAGAGTAGTACCCCCCCCCCCCCAACTGACCACACACAACAAACTATAATTCAAATGTCCCTTCCCAACCTCCGAGCCCTGTCACCCCGTCTGTACAGTTACATATTTTCTAGCACATTCCTTGTGTTTATGTGTTGTGTGTGTGTACATTCTTTTTAACCTAACGTTGTACCGCCTTTCTGATTCACACTTGTGGGGTCGGTCACTCACCCTTATTTCAAAAACATCCATATAGTCCTATGCAATTTAATTCTTAATGTTATCTATCCATTCTCTTTAATTACTTTCATCTATCTCCTGTTATCTATCTTTTACATTTTAATTATATTATAAAATATATCTTCATTATCAAATTTAGTTTTAATTTTAATTAATTAATAAAATTAATTAGTTTAATTTAATTAAACTGTCTAACCCTTTTTCTCTTTCTTTCAATATTTCTAACTCCTCCCCAAGCTTCCATTCAAATGTGTTATTTACTACTTTTAAAATGTCATAGTCTTCCAAAGGGTTAACAAACTTATGGTTCTCTTCCATGAAATATCTTGCATAAAACGAATTTGTTGTTCTATTACCTTCTCCACGTTTGTGGTCAGACAACCTGCATACGAATTTCCGTCCTGTCTTACCTAGGTACACTTTGTTGCAGTCTTTACATCTTAATTTATAAATTCCGCTTCTCTGTACTACTGAGATTTTTTCTGTATTTTTATTCCTTATCTTATCAAACACCATTTCACATTTTTTAATAGCTATATCTACTCCATATTTATTAAAACATTTTATAATTTTTCTAGTATGTGAAACTATGTATGTCAATGACCCTGCATAATTCTTTTGTTCTGGTTCTATTTTAGCTTTTTGTATGTTAATACTTTATTATCTACTCTATTATTAAGAGAGCTTCATACAAATTTTTAAAATTGCAGTCCTTTATAAAAAAGATTTGCTTTTAGACACAGAATGACAGGGCAAAAAGTCCTGAGAAATGAGCAATTCAACTGATGAAGGAAAGGCAATGAGTGGTGTAAAAGAAAGGATACTGTGAAGTACAGGGAAAAAGAAGATTGTAGGTTTTGTAAAACCATGGAAGAACAGTTTGTTGAGAAAATGTAAAACTGTGAATGAGTCTGGGGATAACAATTTACAATTGTAACCTTTTGGGTCATATCAGTGTCCTCAATCTTTATAGCAAAACCGTTACTTCTTACTTAAAAACCACAACAAAAAGTCAACTATTTTCAACAAATTAGCATACAGCACACATGATAATTATATTATTAAAAACTTGAACTTACTGATAAAATTAAGGATACCTAGAACACTCATTACTGAAAAATGAAAATGCTAAGAACCTAGTAAACAGAATTCTATGACATTAGTCATAAAGTTTCTGGGAAGTATGACAGTAAAGCAGAAGAAAATACCAATAGAAGGAAAACAATGAAGCCAAAGTAAGTATAGTAGCACTGAAAGCTAAGGGTATGTACACAGAAACCAGTTTACCCACACATGAGTCAACTTTGAAATTCTGAGAGGCTGGCGGGAGGGAAATGTAGGATCACCTGTTATACAAAAATACAAAAGTAGTCAAGTGTTGTCGTGTTTTCATGTTTTAGTTTTGTTGTTAAATATCATGTTGCATGTCATCCTAATCTTGCTTTTCCTATTATTGTTACTTCTAGTTATTACTAATTATATCATTATTTTACACAAATCTATATTAACTGTTACATAATTTTGAAATTAAGCCAATTCTATCACTATTTACACTCTATCATAATGTAATGTTATTATTTGTATTAGCAGCTATATGTTATACTAACATATAGTAACTTTTAAAATAATAAAGAAGACACTTACCCCGATTATTACGATATTTCGACTTACTTTAATAGAAAATTCCCAAAGTTTCTAGGGCCGCCACTACATTTTTTTGGAGTAAATGTAGAAACCATTTACACTCTCCTCAAAGAAATAATTTTGACAAATAATTAAACTCCCTTACAGAAAAACTCCAGGGCCGTTTAGGGAACTCGTTGATACAGAGAATAGGTTATGGGTATTGTGGCGTAATAATTATACTATATTATACAATCAGCTTTTATTTATAAAAACAATTATTAATTTCTTTTTAATTTTTTAAATGTTAATACAACAAGAATTTACTAGACAAAGCAAGATTAAAATATATAAAAGTTTTGTTGGCAAATCAGTGCTTTATACTCCCTCCCCCTTTTTCTTTATACTCTCACTCTCTCTCTCTCTCTCTGATTACCCCCCTTTTATTGAGATCTCATCCTTTTAATATTTTTTACTGTTTTAGAATACCAACTTTAAATAATTTTGATTGTTTTTTTGTCCTTTTTTAGTTACTTATCTGCACGTGGTCCCAGTTGTTACATCACCTGTTGTACGACACTTTTTTGATAAAAACACCAAAATAAAATTTTTAAAACTGTTATATCATCATCACTGCCGCTACTTTATGATTTTAAAAAGTTGTTCACTGTTCCAGTACATTTTTAAATACACTTTGGTAGATCTCCCGTAACTGCTTTGGCCTACCGTACATGCCCGCGTACACTTTAGACTACATACTCTCGGTTTAACGTCAGGCTGTAGACTGGGGGGAGTTTAGCGGCATGGGTCCGCTAATTCCGTTTTTTCTGTGCTTTTGGAACTGGTTACAGGCGGATTTCCACCTACGTCCCGCCTTTTGGATTGATGTCATTTGCTTTCCACGTGTCCGGCTGCCGCCACATCTCAACTCTGATTCACTTTTTCGTCATACACAGGTGCATTACTGCATTCCTTGCCTTATATGGACATTGTCTGCCCCCCCTTCAATTCTACACTCCTGACCACACCAGTGTCATTGCAATAAAACGTTAACTTGTTACATAATTTTGTTACCAAAATTTTGTCCCGTTACAATATTAATACATATCTTTTCTTGTTAAAATGGATTCTTCTAACAAGCTCGACTTCCAAAGACAGGAAAATTATTCACAATCAGTAACAGAAAACTATTATTAATGTTTTACAGTTTTTGAGAAAAGAAGCAGCTGAAGGGATAAAAATCACAATTAGAAATGTTTCTGAAAGTGTTAATGGAGTAACTGGGATATCAACTCTTACTTTATCGTCAAGAATGAAAAATTAGAAAGGCAGTTTAAAAGCAAAAATCAGACAAAAAAATATCCTAGATTAGTGCAGAAACAAGTTGAGCACTACATGAAAAAAGACTCCAACTATGTTCATTACTATCCAAATTAGAGAAAACACAAACTTCAACACCCAAATTACTTTCCTCCAAATTCCTATGTTTGGCGATTTTTATTAATGTCCTGCATTAGCTTTACTGACTCAAGTATTATATTTAAAAATGGTCAAAAGTAAATGAAAATAAACAACTGTCCAAAAATAATGGTACAAATTAGTTCTAGTGTGATGTAAAACATATTTTTTGTGTGCGTGTGTGCGCATACATGTGTACAGGAATAAAGAATATAAATAGAATGTTTAGGGCATAAAATGTTAGTCAAAATATTGAATATCGAACGTTACAACTTTTTAGCTTTAGTTACAATGAAAGGATGTTTTAACAGATTTCTTCTGACTGGTATAAAAAGATGTCCACTAGTAAACTAATATGAACCACTTATTCCGAATAGTTATTTCATTTATGTTATGATAAACATCAATGTTAATAATCAGGTATGAATTCCGGAGCATAAGTGCATGTTCTAAGCATTCCATTGCAATGGCAAGAGTATGAAGGCTGTAGTTTTTACGTCTCAACAGCAGGCAGTAGAAAAAAATGAAATATGTTTATAAAACTTTCTTATGATATGTACCAGCAGTAAATTTGAATACTTTTACTGTTTTAATTAATATTTATTGATTAATTTATTCCACTCTTCATATTTTGCGTTATCGTTATAATCATAAATTAATTTAGTTAATTATTATTTTAACTTCAATAATAACTATTTTTTACGTCTTAAGTTATAAAGTGTATGTGTGTGTGTGTGTGTGTGTGTGTGCGCATGCGTGCGTGCGAGAGAGAGAGAGAGAGAGAGAGAGAGAGAGAGAGAGAGAGAGAGAGAGAGAGAGAGAGAGAGAGAGAGAGAGAGAGAGAGAGATTCACATTGACGCTTTTTACAAACTCTAACAGTACGCGATTTTTGTTTACTATTAACATCATACTGTTGGGCTGGCTGCACTGAAGCCTGACGCTGTCAACAATTCCTTTCTCACATCTCAGAGTAAGAATATCGTGCTTTTCCATGTGGTTTGTTTTCAATATTACTATACATAATGTTTCCAGTTAATGTTTGTAAGGAACTGGTACAGTATACATGGAATCTGATGATGGAGACTATTTATATAAGGGTTCTTAAACAAATAAAAACGAAGGTATAATGTGATGCAGTTCTAGTTGTCATGAAAGTTTTGTCTATAAGAAAAGTTCACCATGACAGTCAAAAGAATTTATAGCCTAAATTGCTTTTTACAATTGCATAACTAAATATAGTTGCAAATTCTTTTTACAAAGAATTTATAGCCACAATTTATAGGTTACAATTGCTTTGCAGCAATTCAAATTAAGATATACGAGGTCTGACACAAAAATAACAAGACTGTTAGCATTACTAAGGAACTACTTATCGTGTTATATTGCGCGTGCACTGTGTTCGACCTTGAACTGTATTCTTACACGGTGACAAGTTACAAGTCACTCGGTTGACTCGGTTGCAGTGAGAGAGCAGTTGAATACAGTTGTGTTTTTATGTTTCGCCAGAAAATGTCGGATATGAAAAGTGATCAGCGCATTAACATCAGGTTTCTCGTGAAACTTAAAAATTCGGCAACAGAGACTTACCAAATGTTGTTGGAAGCTTATGGCAATAAATGTTTGTCACGTGCACGTGTCTTTGAATGGCATAAGAGATTTTTAGAAGGCAGGGACTCCGTGAAAGATGACGACCGTACAGGCCGACCATGCACGTCAACAATCGACGAACACGTTGTAAAAGTTTGAGACACAATATGAAAAGACCGAAGATTGAGTGTCCGTGCTGTTGCTGAAATGTTGCATATGAACAGAGAAAGTGTTCAACGCATTTTAACAGAAGAGTTGAACATGAGGAAGGTGTGTGCAAAAATGTTGCCAAAAGTTTTGTCAGATGAACAGAAGGAAAGGAGAATGGAACTTTGTTGTGACCTTTTGGAACGGATTGATGGAGAGCCCAGTTTTTTAAAGAGTGTTATTACAGCTGATGAGATGTGGATATTTACATATGATCCAGAAACAAAGCGGCAATCAATGCATTGGAAAACACTATCTTCCCCAAGAGCAAAAAAAGCATGCACGAGTCGTTCGAAGTTCAAGGCAATGCTTATCGTTTTCTTCGATATCCAGGGCATCATTATGGCAGAATGGGTACCCAGTGGTCAAACAGTTAACCAACAATATTATAAACAAGTTTTGGAAAAATTGCGTGAACGTGTTAGAAAGAACCGCCCTGAATTGTGGAAGAATGGGTGGATCTTGCACCAGGACAATGCGCTATCAGTCAAACAATTTTTGGCCAGTAAAAACATCACAGTCCTTGAACATCCTCCATATTCCCCCGATTTAGCACCGTGCGATTTTTCCTATTCCCCAAAATCAAGTCGGCGCTAAAAGGGACCCATTTTTCAAAGGTGGAAAAGGTACAGGTGAAAATGGCAGAGCTCCTGCGCAGCCTGACAGAAAGCGATACGCAGAAATGTTTTGAGCAGTGGAAGGAACGTACGCAGAAGTGTGTGGACTCAATGGGATCCTACTTTGAAGGCGACCACCAGTAATTGTACATATCAGGTAAATAAAAAAAATTACAGCATCTGTCTCATTATTTCTGTGTCAGACCTCATATGCTGCTGAATTAAAACTACTTGTATAATAATAAAAAACAAACAAGATGTTTTAAAATGACACAGTGGTGACTTCCTGTCAGGCCTTGCTAAAAATAATTAAACATTTTTAAATAAAAAAAAAATATTTGGCACGACTCAAATGTTTCCATTGTTATATACAATCCATGTTTTAGACATAACAGCACTTCCAAGCATAACTAAATATACAGTACATGCATTCTAAAACATAAAATCCCAAGTAGTTAATGCTTACCCTGTTAATTTCTCGATTAAAACTGAAAAACTAGGAAAGACGATTATGTAAACTATCAATTTACATTACATATTATGTACTGTTTTCCTTTAAAGTTTGTACTATCTTTCAATTTTTATACGTCGTTATTATACATAAATTTTTAGTAATAATTATCTGAACTTTAAACAGATTTTATAAAAATTTGTTGGTCCCGGAAACAATAATATTAAAAGGAACAAGTATAACTTTATAAAAAATTCTTAATCATTATTTAAAAAAAAATAATAATAATAAAACTACACACTACTTTGGTTTTCTGTGTAGAAGGCTGTTTTTTAGCTACTCATCATTCTCATCACTCAAATTAGTACAAACAGGCAACAAAAGTCATTAAGTTCAGCATATTTTTTTTGGAGATTTAAAACTGATTTCCTGATACCCCATTAAATTTATATGTTCCTATCTCCATTTGTTTTTTCCTTACTATCTATTTCACATACATATTTTCCTTATCTTGGTTTTTACTTTCAGTCCTGGGTTTTTTTTTTTTTTTTAACACTATAATCTGAACTGATTTTTCTATTACAGTTTTTTGAAACTCTCTTAAATTCACTCTTATCATCTCTTAAATTGCAATACATATAAAGTTGTAATAAGCAATCTTTCAGAGTTTTTCTTGTTTGCGTTACCCCTTCTTGTGTAAAAAAGACTAAATTTATTTCCTTCATTTTGTCACTATAACCAGTCTGACTAACTTTTCTGCATATACCATGCTCTATAGCTGTCTTGTGTTATTAAAAAATCTCTCTACAAAAAGTAATTTACTTAAATATTGTGTTCATAGCATTTCAACACTATTTAGACAAGGATGTGTATAGTTTTTATAGTTGTTTCCCCAGTCTAACAACATGCTAATATTCCCTTGCTTAATCCTTAATAGCCTATGTACTTTCAACCTTCTCATATTTTATATGTCATATTTTAGAATGCTGCTGAGTAAAGTAATTCCTCTATAATTCTTTCAAGCCCTTCTTGTATCCTTCAAAGAACTGTACCATAAGACCTGACTTCCAAGATCGACATATAAAAATTGGAAAAATTCAAGAACCAGTACACAAAGTCAGTTAAAAAAGAATCTGGCCCCATTTTCTTTTTAGTAGGCCTAAGTCATGTGATTTGAACGTGAGAAGTAAACTTGGGAGTGTGGCAGTACTAGCTACTATGCACGTGTTATTTTTCTGTAACCTTGTAGAGTACATAAGTTCAACAGTGATTATGTATATTAGTGTGACACGTGCTTGTCATATTTTTATTTTGTGAATAATGACAGAAAACGTAGAACAGTTGCTACTAAAAGTTTGACGATACCCAACAATAAACAATTTGTAAGATTAAGTAGGCTTTCAGGAACGATGCTACTGGGTTACGCAAATTAAACTGATACAGTCAAGGTATGGGGGGGGGGGTTAAAATGGTATAAATTTTTCAAAACAACTTAGTTGATACTGACCAGTGTACCAGTAGACGATCAACAAATCAAAAGCCAAATGTGATCAAAATGTGCACAGTCTAATAATTGCACAGTTGAAAATTGTCAGCCAACCATCTGCAAATGGCATTAGGATCAGAGAAATCTGTGTACATGATTTTTGTAGATCATTTTTGGGCATGTATCAAGTGGTTGCAAAATTTATGCCACAGTTGGTTTTGTTTGAACACCAAGAGTTCTCTATTTTGAAGTTGCATATAACATGCTGGAGTGCCCAATTCATGGAAACTTTCCAATTCATTGATTGAACTTTCCAATTCATGGAAAAGCCCAAACTTTTCAATGTCCACGTTCCGTAACTGGAATTTCAATAAACCGGTCAGTTCATTTTTGCATCATGGCTAAATCGTACGTGGCGTTGTCGCTAAATGAAAAAGTTAAAGTCATAGAAGCTAAGGAAAAAGATAAACTCTCGGTACGGGAAATAATGATGCGGTTCAAGTGCGGCAAAACGCAAATCTACAACACGCTTAAACAAAAAGATAAAATAATGAACGAGTGGCTGCAAGGATACGGTCGAATGAAAAGGAAGGCAAAGATAACCGGCAACGAGGAAATCAACGAGGCAGTGTGGGAGTGGTTCACCAACGCAAGGCCAAAAAACATTCATATATCCGGTCCAATGCTCCAAAGTGAAGCTCTCGCAGTAGCCAAATCTCTCAGAAACGATCAGTTTAAGGGATAGTTTTTCCGGGCATTATCAACAAAATCACTTGCAGTTAAGGGAGAAAAGTGTGCCGGGGGCAAAATGTCCAAAGAAGGACTCACAGCGTTATTGTGTGGGAATATGGTGGGAGAAATGGAAAAGCCTCTCGTGATTGGAAAGGCAGCGAAACTGAATGTTTCAAGAACAAGAACCTGAAAATTAATAATCTACCAGTGGTTTGGAGAAAAAATAAAAAAGCTTGGATGACTGCTGCTACAATGGAAGAGTGGTTAAATGGGTTCAATGCAAAAATAAAGAAGAAAAATCGAAAGGTGATCTGTTTTCTTGACAATGCCACCTGCCACCCAAAGGTAACACTTTCAAATGTGAAAATCGCCTGGTTTCCAGCAAATGCAACAAGTGTATATGGATAACGCCCATGGATATGGGTGTTATTTACACACTCAAATCGCACTACAGACGGTTACTGATGCAATCTTTGATTGCCAATACAGAAGAAGCTGATAGCTCTTGCGCTTTAGCAAGATCTGTATCAGTTCTGGATGCTGTGAACTGGATCGGGTTGGCAGTGAAGAAAATTAAAGCAGAAACTGTAAAAAAGTGTTTTGGTAAAGCAGGGTTTGGAGAAAGTGATGTTGCAGATGATTTGGAGGAGGCGAGTGAAAACATAGTGGCAATATTCAATCTTTGCTGAGAAAAAGAACTTTCCTGTGATACAGAGAACTTTGTTCGAAGTGATGACTATCTAGCCACAGATTACAACTTTGAGTCTGCTATAGCTCTTCTAGCGGTAAGAAATACGGAGGAGGAGGAGGAGGAGGAGGAGGAGGAGGAGGAGGAGGAGGAGGAGGAGGAGATATTTCAACGAAGATTCGCACACATGACGCATTCACAATCAGTGACGTAATGCAGTTTGCCATTGATTCGAACGCTTCCAGCCTTCGAAAAAGTGGAAACAAGTTTCTTTGTTGGATCTGTGGAAAAAAAACTGAATGATTTGTACATTTGAATCGCATAATGTGTAGTGTAATAATAATACTATAATAAATAATAATAATATAATACTGTAATAACATATGTGTTTCACCTACGTACAACAGCCAGCCCCACCGATCTTCACTCATAAACAGGTATGTACAGTAAGGCTGTATGTTTTTAATAGAATTTCTTACACATTATGTAATTTTGTATAGTGCGGAAACTTGGCCAATTTGGAAAATAAATTCGGTCCCTTGTGATTCCACTTTGAACAAGTTTTACTGTATATGAAAATGTTTCGTATACTTCAGTTCATGTAAAATGAAGATTGCATTAAACTATCATAATCCTAAATTATAATCATTGGACTAGAATAAGACAATCTTATATCTCACAATTTTTGGTATAAATCTCTTTACTGAGGACACTGAGAGTATTCAGGGATGCTATAAAATTACTAATGTAATTTGAAAGGTTCGAGAAAATAATAATCTAAGAATGACTTACTTATGTTAATATGTGAATAAATTACATCTAACACATAATTGTAATACAAGTATGAAACAAATCAAGTGTTAATTTTACAAAATATTGAAACAGTACTGGAGACAATGACAGCAACATGACCATAAATGTATGACATGAAACCAGAAGCACGCTCCTATAAATAACTTCTGTTGCAGCTGCTGAGGATATACCATGACTCAAGCTTCAAAAGCTGTGAGCCAGCTCAGCTGTGTGTGTCGAGCTCCTATTGCCTGAATTTTAGCATGTCTAAGTGCTGGCCGCCAATATTTATTCAGGGCCAGACATTCATCACGTCTATGCAATTGTAACAGTAGCTTGACTGCTCTGAACAGAAGCACATACACAGGTTTGTCGATGCTTGCCAGGTGATGGTGATCGAGCCTGCCCAACCATCATACTAACCCTCACAACGGAATGTGGCTCCCGCTGTCTTGGACAATGCGATGATACAGGAGATTGCCTGCCCAGTCGAGATTTCTTCACTAATGGAGCTATCGTCTGATCACCTCCTGATCTTGGTCCACGTCGCTATCCAGCACGTCACATGTACACGCAGTGGTACTTGCTTCATATGCTGCGTACAGAGTGCCCTGCTCCTGCTGAAAAGTGATTATTGTCACTATGAAGCATAGTGTCACACCCGCGATGAACACTAGGGACATTGCCATCTTGGTCAGCCCACAAAATCAGCTGTAGCAAAACATGGGTTGTCCAGTGAAGGCTACACAAGGTCCTGCATGGTTTCATCCAAAGAGCAGCCACTAAGTCCACTTCTCAAAAGACGAGAAAGGAAGTGATAGGGGGCTTTAATACAAGACAAGCTGATGGTCTAGTTCTGACTGTCTGGACACAGGTATATCAACTATCAAGGCAGACACTGAGGTACTTGACTTTTCTCAACCAGGGCAAATGCATTCTACCGATTCTAATACGTGCAACGAATGTCTGGCTCTGAATAAATACTGGCAGCCAGCGCTTAGACGTGCTAAAATCTGGCCACAATAGGAGCTCAGCATGACGTGATTGGCTCGCAGCTTTCGTAGCCTGAGTCATGGTAACATAATGAACAGATGCAAGAGAAGTTAATTTTAGGAGTGTGCCTTCTGGCTTCACTTGAATATCAAGTTTTTTCTTTAGTAGGCATTACTACCTTGTTTCCGTTCCACTGAAGATGGCCGCCACTGAAAAGTCTGACATTTTAGAAAATTTAATATTGGACCACGACCTAGTATCCCAGTTAACATGTTGTACAGCTGTGACACCTCCGGCAGTGAGAGTTTGGGTTCACTTGTTAATGACCATAAAACAAATGACAGCAAGCAGACTGTCAGGTGCACGACAGAACATACCAACAACATGTTAAACAGTAGTAACAAAACAGTGTTAGCAATTAAAGGTTGGTTAATAAGGTAGTAGGAGGGGTGACTAACCACATAATGCAGCACTGGTGCTGTGCTGTTGTTCATTAGAAACTTAATGACGATGTAATAGCTCAAGTCCAACATAAAGAATGAACAATACACACATACCGCAAAACATTTTTTATAAGTATTATCAAAATTATTTCTAAATACAGTGCTGTTAGGCCGTGGTCGGTTGCTATAATTCATTGACATCCCTAAGAGGGGAATCAAAACGCTGCTGACGAGATGTCGATTCATAGCAACCAACCACTGCCTAACAGCCCGGCATTTAGAAATACTTTTGAAAATATTGACACCAGGAGTGCAAGCTTTAGACAAAAGTAAATTCTTCATAAGTGTTACAAACAACTACTAACAACAAATATAGTAGGCTACACACAAAATACAATGTACTTGTATTCTCAATTTATACTTAAGTAAAATCATTTCTTTAAAACTCTTAAACATGGCCAGATGGATGATTATTTTCTGCCAAAGTCTCCCCTCAGACTGCTTCCACTGTAATACTTTCACACTCGGAATTGAATGGAGAATAATGACAATCAGACAGGGCAAGTACAAAGAAAAAGGGAGAAGGATCTATCATGGCCACGTGAAATATACAATCAATGACATGACCAGAAGCCTTAAAAGTTATGTACAAGAACTTAAAAAAATACAGATTTAAAATAGTTGCACTTCAAGAAGTCAGATGGATGGACAGTATATAGAATATACGGTCGTGACCACAAACAAGAACACAGGTGTGAGGAACCTACCAAAGAAGCTGAGCAGGAGGGAAAAGAAGCATTCTACCAGAAGTTATAAGAAGAATATGACAAGTCATGGTATGTAGATTATATTGGTAGACATAAACAACAAGGTGGGTAAAGAAGAGTAATACAGAAGGCCAGTAGGAAAGGAGCGTCAACATCAGAGTAGCGACAATAATGGACTAAGACCACAGTAACTGAATTTGCTACAATAAGAACACGATAAGTGTGCAGCACACTGTAAGAAAAAAGAATATCAAAATATCAAGATGACACGGTGATCACCAGTTAGGGTGCAGAAAGCTGCAGAGGGGCCAGGAGCTGATGTGGAGACACAGATCATTATTGTTCAGCAATAAATGTAGATAAAGAATTGGTTTGCATATGCAAAAAAGAGGGAGAAAAAGGATGGAGTTTTCAATACAGAAAAACTGAACAAAAACGAAGAGAGAGAGAGAGAGAGAGAGAGAGAGAGAGAGAGAGAGAGAGAGAGAGAGAGAGAGAGAGAGAGAGAGAGAGAGAGAGAGAATTATGACTGTTACACGTCTTATTGAAAACACTTGGTGCTGTGTAATGGTAATCGTACTTTTGGGGACGTAGGTGAATGAACAATCCTTAAAGGGGGTGGCATATCTGTGTAAACAAAAATTGGGCAAGGTTTTCTTGTCTGCTGTATACCTAAAATTTTATGTACCCCTAATAAAGTTTAATTTTTGTTTAATTTATTAGAAATTTACTACAATTAGTTACACTACACTTACCTCTGCTTTTATATACAGTTTTTTTGTTTTTTCAATACCAACTAGGCCTATTCTATTAAAACCACAGTCCTAAAAATTTTTGAATGAATAACTAGATATACTGATCTTATCTAACTTTCCTTATTTTGTACGCTTTTTTTTTACTACTATTATTTAAAACTGAATCTGCTATTTTGTTTTTCTAGCTACTCTAACCTTACATAAAATTTTCTGTTAATTGTACCCTGTTGGTGAGAAGGAGAGGTTAGTCAACAAAAAAAAGAATAAATAACATTGAATTACCTTTACAAAACAGTACTTTCTTCCACCCCTCCCAACTGCAAAAACTCAAAAATTTCTATAACTTGCTACACCATCTTCACCTAACCTTTCTTGTTTTTCATACACAGATCTGTTTGTTAGATAATATAATTTGTGAAAATAAAGTTGGAAATTAATATAATTAGCCTGGCCAACCATACCTAAATTTACATATTTCTGTGTACATATTCCTTTATTAGTACGTAAAGGAACATACATTCCTTTATTAGTTCCTTAGAAAAACATAATTATTGGCATTTAATTTATTGGTTAATTTCAATGAACATGGAAACTGAATCTAATTACATATCACTACAATGTTACATCTAACAATGTCACTTTTTTCACAATACAAATAAAAACCAATAATTTTCTCTCCACTGCACCCATGGTATATACAGCAATGCAAAACAATATATGGTTTCTGTGAGGCTGCCAATAACTAGTATACCATTCTCTGATCATGAATAAATACAACCTATCTAAATTGGCTAATAAACTAACTTCCTACTTCCACTTTCCTATATGAGTGCAGTCAAATGGTTTTCTTTCATAAAAATAAAAAACTGATGTATATGTATAAAAACTCATACGTTCATATGCTACAATATTTTGATACCATTTACAGACTTTCGCAGTTGTCACAGTCTATAAATTATATATAACACTGATTGAATCATGATAACGGTTTGAATTTCTTTATCGTTTTAATAAGTAGGCCTACTAATATGATCATGCAAAGTTTAACGGATGACTGTCATTCCATAAAATTTATTACATCCTCTTTTTTAATAAATATTATGAATGGTATCAGTATTGTAAGCTAGAAATGTTTGTCAGTACTCAAACAAAACATCCTAACTCATAAGGTGATTTCTATGTAAGCACATTATTCTACTCATGTATTACACCTAAAACTTTGGTATGCACAAATCATTAACTGCTTATTAAATCTTATCCAGTCTTCTAAGAACCTAGCTTTGACACATGTTTATATTATTAGTTCAATGAACTTTTCGACCACAGGAAAAGTACACAATCTCTATTTTACTACACAAACTAACCACTTGTAAAGATACATATCTTTAATTACAAAATAACCGAAATAAAATACCTTACAACACATTTCAAGTATGATTATTATTACTATTATTTCCGCACTTCAACGAAAACTTTTTTTATTTTATAGGTTTAGGTGTACACCACTACACAAACCGGCTGCTTATTTCTGCATTCTGTATATTGTAAATTAAATTACCTGCACACGATCTTGTCTTCCATATCTTTTGTAATAAAATAATAATAGCCAAAAGGTGGGATAAGTCCCCTAGCAGACGAAATATATTCATTTTTATTTAACGATTTTTGATCACACAGTATACACAACAATGACGTGGCTTCACAACTTCTGTCTACAGATGGCAGCATCAATAGCCTCTGCCTTTGTCATGATTAGTAACTGCACTAAAAATAAATAAGATCAAAACGTAATGCTGTTATGTTAAGCAGAAGTATTCATTTTCAGACTAATCCGGTAAACACCGAAGCCATTACTGTTTGAGACAGATAATTATATTTCGGTATTGAATGTATACAATATAGTGAAGATCACTGTTTGCTGCCGAAACACTGTAGTCTACTGTACGTCAGTACCACCAACATGTAAACACTGTATCAATCAGAGAAGGCGCCGAATTGGTATGGTCTGCTTGAGGTAGTTAAAAAAGTTTTGCGATTTGTCACAGTTAAAATGAGTGCTGAAGATGAGCAACGTAATTATTCAACAACGGTAAGTTCGGGCGGTTTTCACAATAAGTGTAGTTCTTATTCGTCCATATTGAAAATGATAATGTAACTACTTTTGAAAGAGTATAACCTATAATTTGTTATATACATTTAATGCATTACAGCAATTAAAGTTAATACGTATTTTTTAAATTATTAAACTAAATAACCAAAAATATGTATTGTTATAACACAAATAAGCCACCCCAGTACCAGGGATAAAGAAGATGATAATAAAAATAAATATACTTCATATAAAATAAAATATTAAATATAAATAAAATATAAAGACAGTGACACGACAAACGACGACATGACCGAACCCAAGTGATTGACCAAACAAACAGGAAAACAACAAAGAAGGGAAAAAGCCGAAACCAAAGAAGAATAAAGACATTCTTGGATTTCGTTGTCCATGACGTGTCTGTTACTTAACTAAATATCACTATAATATTGACGACTCGGAACACTAAGTTTTTTATAAGTAAAAACGTAAAGTTTTACCTTACGTATTTATTGTTATAAGTAAAACTACTTTACTTATAACAATAAATACTATACACAGAACGATGGCCTACCCATGGGCTCCCCCATATCCAGCATTCTAGCAGAAGTCTTCCTCCAACACTTAGAAAAAACAAAAATACTCACAAACAATGACAGACACTCACATAAAATACTATATTGGCACAGATACGTTGATGACATTCTAATACTATACAGGGGAAACAAAAGACAATGTGAACAGTTACTAACGCACATAAACAAAATACTTGGATTTCGTTGTCCATGACGTGCCCGTTACTTAACTAAATATCACTATAATATTGACGACTCGGAACACAAAGTTTTTTATAAGTAAAAACGTAAAGTTTTACCTTACAGCCTAAACCGGCTTTCACCTAGATTATTATTACTTAGATTAATTATTAGACAACACACACAAATAGACAACAACATTGCAGTAAAAAACAACACTGACCTAGTAACAAAAATAAAAGACATACACATCCCCCATAACGCCACATTAGCCTCCTTTGACATTAAAAACCTGTACACAAACATCCCCATCTCTGAAACAATCACCATCCTACAAAACAAACTCAAACAGAACAACACACCAGACGAACTTATCAATGAAATAACAGAAACTCTGAACATTATCACAAAACAAAACTACTTTACTTATAACAATAAATACTACACACAGAACGACGGCCTACCCATGGGCTCCCCCATATCCAGCATTCTAGCAGAAGTCTTCCTCCAACACTTAGAAAAAACAAAAATACTCACAAACAATGACAGACACTCACATAAAATACTATACTGGCACAGATACGTTGATGACATTCTAATACTATACAGGGGAAACAAAAGACAATGTGAACAGTTACTAACGCACATAAACAAAATACATAAAAACATAACCTTCACTGCAGAATACGAACACAACAATACCATAAACTTCTTAGACCTCTCCATCACAAAACTAGAACACAGGCACAAATTCAGTATATACAGAAAACCAACTACAACTGACACACTAATACACAACACCTCCAATCACCCAATACAACACAAACTAGCTGCTTTTAGAACCATGATACATAGACTTAACAACATCCCCTTAGATGAAATAGACTACAAAAACGAACTAAACACGATAAAATATCTAGCAGAATCTAACGGTTATGACAGAACAATAGTCAGTAAACTCCTACACAAAACACAAAACAAACAACAGACAAAGACAGAAAACAACAAATTCATAACACTAACATACATCAACAAACAAACAGAAAAAATTGCCCACAAATTCAAAAAAGCAGGTTACAGAATCGCTTACAAAACTACTAACAAAACAGAACACACACTATCAAAACGCATGCCCAAAGCACAAAACAAATTCGATCTACCCGGTGTATATAAACTAAATTGTTCAAATTGCAGTAAATTCTACATAGGCCAGACAGGACGTAGCTTCAAACAGAGATACATTGAACACACAAAAGCACTCCACACCACTACAGAATCTACCTTCGCAAACCACCTCATTGAAGCAAACCACACATATAAAAACATCGACAATAACATGAACATACTACACGTACACACAAAAGGCCGAAAACTAGACACTCTAGAACAATTAGAAATATACAAACACACAAAAACAAATAAAAACGACATCCTAAACGAACAGACACAATTCAAATCGCACGCATTATTCGAACACATCTCACCACACACACACAGCTTCAATCTTTCGAAACACTTTCTCGTCGCCAACAACAAGACGAGCAGCGCTACTAGCGACAGCCTCTGATGAAGCCTTCTATAGGTGAAAGCCGGTTTAGGCTGTAAGGTAAAACTTTACGTTTTTACTTATAAAAAACTTTGTGTTCCGAGTCGTCAATATTATAGTGATATTTAAACAAAATACATAAAAACATAACCTTCACTGCCGAATACGAACACAACAATACCATAAACTTCTTAGACCTCTCCATCACAAAACTAGAACACAGGCACAAATTCAGTATATACAGAAAACCAACTACAACTGACACACTAATACACAACACCTCCAGTCACCCAATACAACACAAACTAGCTGCTTTTAGAACCATGATACATAGACTTAACAACATCCCCTTAGATGAAATAGACTACAAAGACGAACTAAACACGATAAAATATCTAGCAGAATCTAACGGTTATGACAGAACAATAGTCAGTAAACTCCTACACAAAACACAAAACAAACAACAGACAAAGACAGAAAACAACAAATTCATAACACTAACATACATCAACAAACAAACAGAAAAAATTGCCCACAAATTCAAAAAAGCAGGATACAGAATCGCTTACAAAACTACTAACAAAACAGAACACACACTATCAAAACGCATGCCCAAAGCACAAAACAAATTCGATCTACCCGGTGTATATAAACTAAATTGTTCAAATTGCAGTAAATTCTACATAGGCCAGACAGGACGTAGCTTCAAACAGAGATACATTGAACACACAAAAGCACTCCACACCACTACAGAATCTACCTTCGCAAACCACCTCATTGAAGCAAACCACACATATAAAAACATCGACAATAACATGAACATACTACACGTACACACAAAAGGCCGAAGACTAGACACTCTAGAACAATTAGAAATATACAAACACACAAAAACAAATAAAAACGACATCCTAAACGAACAGACACAATTCAAATCGCACGCATTATTCGAACACATCTCACCACACACACACACAGCTTCAATCTTTCGAAACACTTTCTCGTCGCCAACAACAAGACGAGCAGCGCTACTAACGACAGCCTCTGATGAAGCCTTCTATAGGTGAAAGCCGGTTTAGGCTGTAAGGTACAACTTTACGTTTTTACTTATAAAAAACTTTGTGTTCCGAGTCGTCAATATTATAGTGATATTTAGTTACGTTTTTACTTATAAAAAACTTAGTGTTCCGAGTCGTCAATATTATAGTGATATTTTCAATAAAGACAATTGAAGGAAGTGAACGAATTCATACAACCAAATAAAATAAAACCAAACGAGAAGGGGAGAACCACATTAAAATGAAGCCAATTGAAAGTGAAGGGGAAGAAGAAGAAAAAGGAAGAGGAAATGAAGTGAAACCAAGGGACAAGAAACACCGCAAATGTAAAAGGGAGAAATGGTACACTCAAGTATAATATTGGGAATAAAACCAATAATTATCTAATACAAGAAATAAATATTATTCTCAATGAAATAATTAATATAACTGTTTTAACCAAAACAGTAAAGTAATATTATAAAAAGAAAAAGTACACTAACCCAAAAATTAGAGTTAGATATAGTAAAAATCTATAGAAAAATAACATTAATAATAATGTGTATAATTTGGAATGAAGGAAATAGTGAGAGAGTGAGAAAGTGACAAAGAGAAATAATTATAGGGATTACACACTAAGAAACACTTAATATAAACAGTTCAAAAGTGCAATAGTGAAAGTGTGAAACCCCAAAATGGTTAACAACCATAATAATGATAATAAAACGCTCAATAATCAATAAGAAACAATAATTGATTAATAGTGAATCCAATAATAATTAAGAGTAAGGTTTAATGATAACATTAGATATAAACACTTCATAATGTGAAATAAACACTGAAGAGTGATGAGAAAACACTGTGTGAGTAAAAGTGATACAAAATAGTAATTAGAAATATAAAGTTTAATAATAATAGTAAGTGTAAACAATTAGGGATATGAAACGAACACTGGAAGGTGATAATAACATTGTTAATTAAGAGATTTAAGATTTGTTGTAAACGATTGTATTTAAAAGGGGAGTATCCCAGGTAAAGACAAAAAGCTATCATTAACATGGATTGAGAGTAGAGTTTAATTAAGAAATAAGCAAGTAATAATGAATAAATAAACACCCCAGATTGTAAGGGAAAACCAATTGTTCAAGAGGTGATGTTAGTTAACACCCAAAAAAAATAGTAATTAATGAATTGAGTTGTAAACAAACTTTACTTAATAATGGTAAAATAATTGTATAATTATATTTATAAAGAGGGTATGACTGAAGAATTTGTACAGAGCATACGCCTAGATGTTATGTGTTAATTGAGGAAGAATAGGGAGTAGTAGCCATATTATTAACAAAGGCAAAATAGATGATTAAGAAGTTAAGACAATACAAATCTAATTACAATAGAAAATCTATAAATATAGAAAATAACAGAACCATTAACAAAACAAAATACATTAGAATAAAATGAGACATCATTTGTATAAATTCAGTAAATATAATCAATGGCTACTAATGCATCTGAAATGCCTAACTGTCAAAACCAATAAATACAAATTGTATAAAATCCACAAGGAAATTAACAAATCTAAGGCAAGTAACTAGCAAAAAATAATGTATAAATCATGTTAAAAGAAAAATGTTACAATAAGAGCTTAAATTAAAAGAAATATGTAATTATCAAATGTTAACATAATTAGACAAAAGTTAATATCTAATAGAACATGACCTTATGAGGTATTATTTTAATCTTTGAAAGGAAATAAATACAATAGTGATAATATTTAATACTCAGGAAGGAAGACAGAAGAATAAAATCAATCAGAAAATATATAGTAATTTTGAATAAAAAATTCAAATATGATAACAATGCTTATAATCTAGGCCTTAACCAATCAAAGGGTTTTTGTTACCATAGAAACGGGCCGTTGGTTACTAATTTTGCATTAATTTTGTTTACTCGTATAATGACGCTTGGGTAGTAGGGACGCAAGATTTTGTATGATAGAAATTTTACTTTAAAAAGTTTAAAAAATATTCAAAAGTCAAAAACATGTACCAGTGAGAAGGAGATGAAGAGGATTAACGTTTAACTGATGTCCAGGAACTAAATAAATGAAAATTAAGAGCAGAAATTCCCAAGACTAATCAGAAAAGGACGCATGCAGCCTAAGTCACTCAAAATTGATGAATTTTCTATTACCAAAGAACAACGAACTATCACAACCTTCTGAATTGATAAGTATCATTTAAATACCCTAATCCCCGGAATAAAAGCACTTTAAATATTTCTCATATCAATACAAACTCTCACTATGAATTAAAAATTTTCTTTCAAGGATTAAACAAAATAAACTTACGTAGAAAACTTGTTAACTAAAAAAAACCTCGCACAAAGTGGTGAACTTTTGTAACAACTATTACTACACTGCAGAACAAATTGTAGACACTGTATATCACATAAGTATGGAGGATGTACGGTAGTGTACTTTTTTATTGTAACCATATTTAATGTTTTATTTATAATCTAAAGAACTCCAGATTTTGGACGAGTTGACAAATAATGTACAAACAGTAGCCATAATGGCGTCAGAATCACTCGTTTCAAAACCAATTTTGTCAGTTTGAGATAAAGTGTTTCATGTTTTATGCCGGAGCAATTTCATTGAATACTATATTATAATATTGTTGTCACATGAATTAATTACAAAACTATCATTAAAGATACAGTACAGAGTGTAACCATTGTTTTATTTCATAGGAAATTGTAAAATATATGTGTGTGTTAGCGAAATTACAAAACAGACAACTAGCGCTTTCGCTATCTGTGCAATACAGTAAGCTGTACCAGGGCGGGAACCGATTCGAACGCTCCAGCCGTCACCACTGAAAACACCAAACTAACAGATTAATTCATTAATTTAATTGTTTTTAATAAACAATTTGGCGCCACCCGGGATTCAAAAACCCCTATGAAATTACAGGTAAGGTTTCCACTAGGTTGTACTGATAATTGTGACAACGCTACGGACTTCGTTAGCAACAACCATTAATGTAACGACAGGTGTGAGACGAACACACCACACTAACACTTTGTACACATAAAAATCTGGTATACATTTTACAGATACGACAAGAACTCTTCGTTACAGATTGGCGACCAACGTAGTGAGGCTAGAAAAGGACGACTAGCGGCGATTATGAAAAGACATCATATGGTTACAAGATTCGACACTAAGAAAGGAACGAACCAAGAAGAAATGGAAGAAATTGAGGAAATGATTGGAGGATTGTTCGAAGAGGATCCCCAGGGGGACCAATCGGAAAATCCAAACCTACCAGAACCAGAAATTGAAGTAGCAGTTGACGTCCAACCAGTCACACCGACCGAAGAGACGAAATGGGATAACATGATGAGAATGATGATGGAGCAATTCAGACAAGCAAGGGAAACTTCAAGGAAAACGAATGAAAAAATAGACCAGCTGAAGGAAGAAGCAAAAGAACAAAGAAAGGAAGACAGGGAATTCTTGAAGGAAAACATAGAACTTCTGAATAATAAATTGGAAAGCAACCATGAGGCACTGAAGAGAAGCCAAGAGACGCTAGAAAAGAAGAGCGAAGAGCTGAAGAAACAGATCAAGAAAGATCTGGAGATAGTGAATAAGAAGATTGAAAATAGTAATGAAACACTCCAACGAAAATTGAAGGAAGACAGCGAAAAAACCAAGAAGGAATTGAAACAACAACTGGTAGAATGTCGGGAGGAGATCAAACAAACAATAACCGAAATAAATGAAACTGTGATACAAGTCCGGGAAGAGCTAAACAATAAAATCAGCAATGTCGAGGAGGAAGGTAGAATGAGAGCGACAGAACTTTATCAAGTCACCACTGAAGAATGCCAGAGAAATAAACAGGAGGTGCTTAAGAAGCCTCAATCGTAAGAAGCCTCATTGATGAACTGTTCAGAGACACCCACGACAACTGGTGGACGGCAACTCGACCAGAAATAAACTGCACACAGGAATTTAAAACACAATTCCGAGAAAAATACTGGTCTGAGTCCACCCAAAACGTAGTCAGGAATGACATAAGCAATGGGAGGTATGAACCGCAAGCAGGACACACCTTAACGTCTTACTTTTTAGGGAAGGTATGCTTAGCGAGGAACCTGGAACCAAAGATACCTGAGGAATCTCTAGTGACACAGCTGGGATACCACTACGAGGAAGCAGTACAAAAAGCCAGGAGACAAGGGCAAATTAAGACAATCCAGGGAATGGCAAGCTTGCTAGAGGATCACGAGAACGATGGGCAATATAAGAAAAATCGACTAGTGAACCAACGATATAATAGGTGGAATGATAATAATAATACACCCAATTACAACCTGCCCTACAATAACACACAAAACGGCAACCGGACAATGGGAACCGGAACAATAACAACTATCAAAATGATCAGCCATACAAGAGGAATCAACCGAATCACCCTCAAAATAACCAGCCATTTAACAGAGGCCCACCAAACAATAATCCGGGAAACCAACCAAACAACAGTCCAGCAAACAATAGACAGGGGAGCAGAACCGGACCAACGCCCAAATGGCCACCCCAACAATAATAACTATTATGGCAACCGGTACAACCCTAATTATCAGTACAACAGGGGAACCGGGGGAAACCAAAATAGAGGCGACGGCAGACGCCAAGTAAATTTCATTCATGGATGAAGACAACATAACCACAGGAGGTATTGTCTGAACTGGCAGACAAACCCATGGTATCACGAATCCAATACAAACAACAATCAGTTCTCAGAGAGTAGAACCACAGAACCACCAAGGAACGAAGTTAACAATCAACAAGGACCGAGCAACGAGACGAATGACCAGTCGAACAGTCTGGTCACAAATCAACAACAACCTTTAAACTAAAAAGGTCAGTGGAAAAACCTAAATACCCTTCACATGACCAATCACTTGGGTTAATACGTCGTATAACGTCACAAGATAAACACAAAGTCATTACAGTAATATCTAACAACTATCTCAAGAATATCCGAGAAGAACTCCTCGAAGAAGAGGCTAACCAGTTACAACACACTAACAGTGAAATTGTACATATAAAGGCTACCATAAACGGGACTATAGAAATAATCATGATTGACACGGGATCTAACATCTCTCTAATAAACCAACCCGAGTTAGAGCGAATTCAAGCCAACTCACAAACACCAATCCCCACACTACCAATAAACAATATTATAATTATTGGTACCACGGGCAAGCAGAATAAGACGATAAGAAAGCAAGTCTCTTTAGAATTAGACAATCAAAACACAACCATCCCTATTGTATTTCTTGTAGCCAATGGGCTACCATTTAGCATGCTCATAGGATGTGACGTGTTGAGACGATATTCGGCAGTTATCAACCTGCAAAAAGGAGTCGTATTGCTAACTTCTGAACAGGGAATATGGTCTGCAAATATCATAAACTGTAACCCAACTCCAACAGCTCTGAACCAAGACCCAGGATTGAAAAGTTACTACTGTCAAACGCATGAACCATCCATCATTATGGCCGATGAAGAGGAAAGTAGAGGATTATGGGAACAGAAAATAGAAGAAATAAGAACTTTCCAAAGAAAACGGACCTCAACAAGAAATCAGTAAACAACAGTCTGAAAACCTCATAGCCATTTATAACAAATACCAGCATGTTTTCTCGAATACTCCTGGAAAAGTTAAGGGGTACCAGTGTAAAATTAACTTCCGGGAACCTGTAGACTTCCACAGGAAATCATATCCCATAGTGTACTCCCTGAAAAATGAAGTCAGGACAGAGATTAACAGAATGATTGCGGAGGACATTATTGAGTATAGCCAATCTCAATACACAAGCCCAATAGTAGCTATACCCAAAAAGAATGGCAAAGTACGGATTTGCTTGGACGCCCGAGAAATCAATAAAATGATTGTCAATGACCGGACCTCACCTGGAGAAATTGAGGAAATTTTAAAAAGATTTCATGGTATAAAATACATTAGTACCTGGGATACGGTATGTGGGTACTGGCAGGTGGAGCAGCACCCACACAGCAGGCAATACATGGCCTTTATATTCGATGGTAGAAATTACCAATTTAAAAGATTACCATTTGGACTCATCAATTCAGTAGCAGTGTTCGTCAAGTGCATGGACCAAGTCTTAGGTCAAGAGGCACTGGAGTTCACAACAGTGTACGTTGACGACCTGCTCGTAACATCTACAGACTGGGACGAACACTGTGAACGAGTCGAACATGTATTAAAAAAGTTGTCCAATAATAATATTACACTTAAATTAGATAAATCAAAATTTATTGCCAATGAAGTGAAGTTCCTAGGGTTCAACTTGACCGAACAGGGAATCTCTCTACCCCAAGAGAAAGTTGAAGCCATCCAAAAATTCCCCTCACCAAAAAACAAGAAGCAATTGCAGCCATTCTTGGGGATATGCAATTATTATAGAAAGTTTCAAACGAACTATTCCCATCTTACAGCAAAATTTTCGAAACAACTTTCATCAAAGGAAAAATGGACTTGGGGAACCGAACAAGAGGAAGTATTAACTTTAATCAAACAAAAATTTTCTGAAACTGTCATGTTACATCACCCCAATTTCGAACAACCCTTCTACCTAAATTGCGACGCTAGTGATGTCAGTCAAGGCGCAGAATTGTACCAAGAAGACAAAGAAGGAAACCACCTGGTCGTTAGCTTTGCCAGCCGAATACAAAACAGTTGCGAGCGTAACTACAATGTTACAGAAAAAGAGCTGCTCAGCATAGTATTCGCGTGTGGCAAGTTTCGAACCTACATCTTAGGGTATCCAATCACAGTCAGAAGCGATCATAAGTCTATATCGTTTCTCAAACAATGCAAATTGAGTCATGGTCGACTTACCCGTTGGATAATTGCTCTGCAAGAGTACCATATTACATGGGAATATATTCCAGGCCGGAAGAACGTAGTGGCAGACGTGTTATCCAGAATAAATGTAGAAGATCAAACATTTGAACGAGAAAAGGGGAAGATCGCAAAAGTGTATTACATATTGAAAGATAGGAAGGACCTGGAAGATATCGTAAGCGAAATAGTGTTACAACAAAAGCAAGATACCAAAATATTAAACATAGGAAAAAGACTGTTGGAATCTGAAGAAATTATAAATAAATTTTACTGTATATACAAAGACATATTATTCATAAAAACAAAAAAGAACCAAGACACATGGAAACTAGTAATTCCTCATTCATTAGAAAACCAGATAATTAAAGATTACCATGTAAGATACGGGCACATGGGAACACTCAAAATAGTAAAAGCATTAGAGGAAGATTTGTTCATTAAAAGTATCACAAGAAAAGTAAATAAAAATATAAAAACCTGCACGTTATGTCAGATGGTCAAAACAAATAACGAAAGGAAGAATGGAACGATGATACCCATCACTTCAAACGCCAAACTGGAGAAGGTGTTCCTCGACATATGTGGACCATTCCCACGTAGCGGAGGAAGACATGGATACAAGTTCATCGTAATTATACTAGACCATTACACCAAGTACACCAAACTATACGCTATAAGCAGAGCCACAACAAATAAAATATTAGACATTATAAAAAATAAATACATTTCAGAAATTGGAAAACCATACATGATTATAACCGACCACGGGACACAATTTAAAGGGAAAAAGTGGAGAGACGAATTAATGAAATTGAACATCAAAACATATAAAACTTCCGTATACCACCCTAGTAGTAATCCAGCAGACAGGATGTTAAGAGAGGTGGGACGTATTTTAAGAACTTATTGTCATGATAACCAAAAGGAATGGCAGAAATATTTAACTTCAACCGAAGTATTTTTAAATATCAGCTATCACCAGTTTACTGAGAATACCCCATACTTAATGATGTTCGAGAGGAAACCAAATAGAGAGATACAAGAAATAATAGAATTCCCAAAAAATCCAGAAGACCCGTATGATAAAAACAAATGGTACAGCCTAATTATGGAGAAGATTGAGAAACAAAAAGCCAACTATGCTAAAAACCAGGCCAAAATAATTAAATATAAAGAGGGAGTAAAGATATTAATAAAAAATTGTGAACTGCCAACTGGGAAGGCATAGCAAAGAAATTGTTATTGCTCTATACAGGCCCCTATGTCATCACCAAAGATAATGGTAACAATACTTATCAAATAAGTAATATAAACACGAAAAAGATAAAAGGAGTTTACAATCAAGCTTCAATAAAAAAAGTTTTATGAAGAAAAATAAATTACGTAAAATAAACAAATTTCAAAATTCAAAAAAATTTGTAAGAGCAACTTGCTACCTTATTATATGAGGAATGGAAAAAATAAAATAAATGAATAAAAATATAAAAACAAAGGAATAAGTTACACAAATTCCTACCAAGTAAGATCAACTTACAGTCAAATCAAGTTGATGTATGAAGTATAAAATAAAAAATTAAAATAAGGAATAAGCTACAAAAATTCCTATAAAAAAGTAAGAACCACAAACTTACGATAATATTTAAAACAAAATAAAATGAACAAAAATAAAATCAAGCAAAAACTGCTAAGATAAATACCTGAAATTATAATGAATTCAATGTATTCAAAGAAAAAAAAATCTGAACTGGTACAAGGAGAAAAAGAAGTTATGTATAAAACAAATATACAAAAAATGGCTAAAGCAGAATATTGCTAAACAAACAAGAAAAAAGATGTCTAAGATAATTAAAATGATCACAAGAAGAATAGAAAAGCAAACTAATGAAAAGTTAGATATGATGAAATTAACATATGAATAAATTAAAAACAATCAACTGTATGAGTAGATGACAGTATATAGTAAAGGTACAGCGGAAGGAAGAATGAGTAAAAGGCCAAAGTGATCTAAAAACAAACCACAAGGTGGACAATCCCAAAATATATTATTATTATTAATTTAAGTCACAAGTTGACAAAAAAGGTATTTAAGATTGACTGTTGAAAAGTCCAGCAATCCAAAAATAAACTGAGCAGAGATGATGTTCCTCTGGTCTCAGAAAAAATGAGTAGTAATGGAAGAAACCAGCTACTAAAAAGTTAGGAAAAAAATTGTATAAAAGGGAGAACACACTAATGGAAATAAAGAAAAACAGATCCAAATAAAATAGAATGAATCAAGTAAGAAGAGAAATAAAGAATGGAGAAACAAACAAGAGAGAAAAGGAAAAAATAAAATATAACTGATAATTTCATAAAAAACTATGTTAGTGTTTTATTAAAATGATCAATTTTGAAGGAGAGGCATTATGTTACAACACAAATAAGCCACCCCAGTACCAGGGATAAAGAAGATGATAATAAAAATAAATATACTTCATATAAAATAAAATATTAAAAATAAATAAAATATAAAGACGGTGACACGACAAACGACGACATGACCTAACCCAAGTGATTGACCAAACAAACAGGAAAACAACAAAGAAGGGAAGAAGCCGAAACCAAAGAAGAATAAAGACAATTGAAGGAAGTGAACAAATTCATACAACCAAATAAAATAAAACCAAACGAGAAGGGGAGAACCACATTAAAATGAAGCCAATTGAAAGTGAAGGAGAAGAAGAAGAAAAAGGAAGAGGAAATGAAGTGAAACCAAGGGACAAGAAACACCGCAAATGTAAAAGGGAGAAATGGTACACTCAAGTATAATATTGGGAATAAAACCAATAATTATCTAATACAAGAAATAAATATTATTCTCAATGAAATAATTAATATAACTGTTTTAACCAAAACAGTAAAGTAATATTATAAAAAGAAAAAGTACACTAACCCAAAAATTAGAGTTAGATATAGTAAAAATCTATAGAAAAATAACATTAATAATAATGTGTATAATTTGTAATGAAGGAAATAGTGAGAGAGTGAGAAAGTGACAAAGAGAAATAATTATAGGGATTACACACTAAGAAACACTTAATATAAACAGTTCAAAAGTGCAATAGTGAAAGTGTGAAACCCCAAAATGGTTAACAACCATAATAATGATAATAAAATGCTCAATAATCAATAAGAAACAATAATTGATTAATAGTGAATACAATAATAATTAAGAGTAAGGTTTAATGATAACATTAGATATAAACACTTCATAATGTGAAATAAACACTGAAGAGTGATGAGAAAACACTGTGTGAGTAAAAGTGATACAAAATAGTAATTAGAAATATAAAGTTTAATAATAATAGTAAGTGTAAACAATTAGGGATATGAAACGAACACTGGAAGGTGATAATAACATTGTTAATTAAGAGATTTAAGATTTGTTGTAAACGATTGTATTTAAAAGGGGAGTATCCCAGGTAAAGACAAAAAGCTAGCATTAACATGGATTGAGAGTAGAGTTTAATTAAGAAATAAGCAAGTAATAATGAATAAATAAACACCCCAGATTGTAAGGGAAAACCAATTGTTCAAGAGGTGATGTTAGTTAACACCCAAAAAAAATAGTAATTAATGAATTGAGTTGTAAACAAACTTTACTTAATAATGGTAAAATAATTGTATAATTATATTTATAAAGAGGGTATGACTGAAGAATTTGTACAGAGCATACGCCTAGATGTTATGTTTTAATTGAGGAAGAATAGGGAGTAGTAGAAAGTATATAAGAATAGGGAGTATTATTAACAAAGGCAAAATAGATGATTAAGAAGTTAAGACAATACAAATCTAATTACAATAGAAAATCTATAAATATAGAAAATAACAGAACCATTAACAAAACAAAATACATTAGAATAAAATGAGACATCATTTGTATAAATTCAGTAAATATAATCAATGGCTACTAATGCATCTGAAATGCCTAACTGTCAAAACCAATAAATACAAATTGTATAAAATCCACAAGGAAATTAACAAATCTAAGGCAAGTAACTAGCAAAAAATAATGTATAAATCATGTTAAAAGAAAAATGTTACAATAAGAGCTTAAATTAAAAGAAATATGTAATTATCAAATGTTAACATAATTAGACAAAAGTTAATATCTAATAGAACATGACCTTATGAGGTATTATTTTAATCTTTGAAAGGAAATAAATACAATAGTGATAATATTTAATACTCAGGAAGGAAGACAGAAGAATAAAATCAATCAGAAAATATATAGTAATTTTGAATAAAAAATTCAAATATGATAACAATGCTTATAATCTAGGCCTTAACCAATCAAAGGGTTTTCGTTACCATAGAAACGGGCCGTTGGTTACTAATTTTGCATTAATTTTGTTTACTCGTATAATGACGCTTGGGTAGTAGGGACGCAAGATTTTGTATGATAGAAATTTTACTTTAAAAAGTTTAAAAAATATTCAAAAGTCAAAAACATGTACCAGTGAGAAGGAGATGAAGAGGATTAACGTTTAACTGATGTCCAGGAACTAAATAAATGAAAATTAAGAGCAGAAATTCCCAAGACTAATCAGAAAAGGACGCATGCAGCCTAAGTCACTCAAAATTGATGAATTTTCTATTACCAAAGAACAACGAACTATCACAACCTTCCGAATTGATAAGTATCATTTAAATACCCTAATCCCCGGAATAAAAGCACTTTAAATATTTCTCATATCAATACAAACTCTCACTATGAATTAAAAATTTTCTTTCAAGGATTAAACAAAATAAACTTACGTAGAAAACTTGTTAACTAAAAAAAACCTCGCACAAAGTGGTGAACTTTTGTAACAACTATTACTACACTGCAGAACAAATTGTAGACACTGTATATCACATAAGTATGGAGGATGTACGGTAGTGTACTTTTTTATTGTAACCATATTTAATGTTTTATTTATAATCTAAAGAACTCCAGATTTTGGACGAGTTGACAAATAATGTACAAACAGTAGCCATAATGGCGTCAGAATCACTCGTTTCAAAACCAATTTTGTCAGTTTGAGATAAAGTGTTTCATGTTTTATGCCGGAGCAATTTCATTGAATACTATATTATAATATTGTTGTCACATGAATTAATTACAAAACTATCATTAAAGATACAGTACAGAGTGTAACCATTGTTTTATTTCATAGGAAATTGTATAATATATGTGTGTGTTAGCGAAATTACAAAACAGACAACTAGCGCTTTCGCTATCTGTGCAATACAGTAAGCTGTACCAGGGCGGGAACCGATTCGAACGCTCCAGCCGTCACCACTGAAAACACCAAACTAACAGATTAATTCATTAATTTAATTGTTTTTAATAAACAATTTGGCGCCACCCGGGATTCAAAAACCCCTATGAAATTACAGGTAAGGTTTCCACTAGGTTGTACTGATAATTGTGACAACGCTACGGACTTCGTTAGCAACAACCATTAATGTAACGACAGGTGTGAGACGAACACACCACACTAACACTTTGTACACATAAAAATCTGGTATACATTTTACAGATACGACAAGAACTCTTCGTTACAGATTGGCGACCAACGTAGTGAGGCTAGAAAAGGACGACTAGCGGCGATTATGAAAAGACATCATATGGTTACAAGATTCGACACTAAGAAAGGAACGAACCAAGAAGAAATGGAAGAAATTGAGGAAATGATTGGAGGATTGTTCGAAGAGGATCCCCAGGGGGACCAATCGGAAAATCCAAACCTACCAGAACCAGAAATTGAAGTAGCAGTTGACGTCCAACCAGTCACACCGACCGAAGAGACGAAATGGGATAACATGATGAGAATGATGATGGAGCAATTCGGACAAGCAAGGGAAACTTCAAGGAAAACGAATGAAAAAATAGACCAGCTGAAGGAAGAAGCAAAAGAACAAAGAAAGGAAGACAGGGAATTCTTGAAGGAAAACATAGAACTTCTGAATAATAAATTGGAAAGCAACCATGAGGCACTGAAGAGAAGCCAAGAGACGCTAGAAAAGAAGAGCGAAGAGCTGAAGAAACAGATCAAGAAAGATCTGGAGATAGTGAATAAGAAGATTGAAAATAGTAATGAAACACTCCAACGAAAATTGAAGGAAGACAGCGAAAAAACCAAGAAGGAATTGAAACAACAACTGGTAGAATGTCGGGAGGAGATCAAACAAACAATAACCGAAATAAATGAAACTGTGATACAAGTCCGGGAAGAGCTAAACAATAAAATCAGCAATGTCGAGGAGGAAGGTAGAATGAGAGCGACAGAACTTTATCAAGTCACCACTGAAGAATGCCAGAGAAATAAACAGGAGGTGCTTAAGAAGCCTCAATCGTAAGAAGCCTCATTGATGAACTGTTCAGAGACACCCACGACAACTGGTGGACGGCAACTCGACCAGAAATAAACTGCACACAGGAATTTAAAACACAATTCCGAGAAAAATACTGGTCTGAGTCCACCCAAAACGTAGTCAGGAATGACATAAGCAATGGGAGGTATGAACCGCAAGCAGGACACACCTTAACGTCTTACTTTTTAGGGAAGGTATGCTTAGCGAGGAACCTGGAACCAAAGATACCTGAGGAATCTCTAGTGATACAGCTGGGATACCACTACGAGGAAGCAGTACAAAAAGCCAGGAGACAAGGGCAAATTAAGACAATCCAGGGAATGGCAAGCTTGCTAGAGGATCACGAGAACGATGGGCAATATAAGAAAAATCGACTAGTGAACCAACGATATAATAGGTGGAATGATAATAATAATACACCCAATTACAACCTGCCCTACAATAACACACAAAACGGCAACCGGACAATGGGAACCGGAACAATAACAACTATCAAAATGATCAGCCATACAAGAGGAATCAACCGAATCACCCTCAAAATAACCAGCCATTTAACAGAGGCCCACCAAACAATAATCCGGGAAACCAACCAAACAACAGTCCAGCAAACAATAGACAGGGGAGCAGAACCGGACCAACGCCCAAATGGCCACCCCAACAATAATAACTATTATGGCAACCGGTACAACCCTAATTATCAGTACAACAGGGGAACCGGGGGAAACCAAAATAGAGGCGACGGCAGATGCCAAGTAAATTTCATTCATGGATGAAGACAACATAACCACAGGAGGTATTGTCTGAACTGGCAGACAAACCCATGGTATCACGAATCCAATACAAACAACAATCAGTTCTCAGAGAGTAGAACCACAGAACCACCAAGGAACGAAGTTAACAATCAACAAGGACCGAGCAACGAGACGAATGACCAGTCGAACAGTCTGGTCACAAATCAACAACAACCTTTAAACTAAAAAGGTCAGTGGAAAAACCTAAATACCCTTCACATGACCAATCACTTGGGTTAATACGTCGTATAACGTCACAAGATAAACACAAAGTCATTACAGTAATATCTAACAACTATCTCAAGAATATCCGAGAAGAACTCCTCGAAGAAGAGGCTAACCAGTTACAACACACTAACAGTGAAATTGTACATATAAAGGCTACCATAAACGGGACTATAGAAATAATCATGATTGACACGGGATCTAACATCTCTCTAATAAACCAACCCGAGTTAGAGCGAATTCAAGCCAACTCACAAACACCAATCCCCACACTACCAATAAACAATATTATAATTATTGGTACCACGGGCAAGCAGAATAAGACGATAAGAAAGCAAGTCTCTTTAGAATTAGACAATCAAAACACAACCATCCCTATTGTATTTCTTGTAGCCAATGGGCTACCATTTAGCATGCTCATAGGATGTGACGTGTTGAGACGATATTCGGCAGTTATCAACCTGCAAAAAGGAGTCGTATTGCTAACTTCTGAACAGGGAATATGGTCTGCAAATATCATAAACTGTAACCCAACTCCAACAGCTCTGAACCAAGACCCAGGATTGAAAAGTTACTACTGTCAAACGCATGAACCATCCATCATTATGGCCGATGAAGAGGAAAGTAGAGGATTATGGGAACAGAAAATAGAAGAAATAAGAACTTTCCAAAGAAAACGGACCTCAACAAGAAATCAGTAAACAACAGTCTGAAAACCTCATAGCCATTTATAACAAATACCAGCATGTTTTCTCGAATACTCCTGGAAAAGTTAAGGGGTACCAGTGTAAAATTAACTTCCGGGAACCTGTAGACTTCCACAGGAAATCATATCCCATAGTGTACTCCCTGAAAAATGAAGTCAGGACAGAGATTAACAGAATGATTGCGGAGGACATTATTGAGTATAGCCAATCTCAATACACAAGCCCAATAGTAGCTATACCCAAAAAGAATGGCAAAGTACGGATTTGCTTGGACGCCCGAGAAATCAATAAAATGATTGTCAATGACCGGACCTCACCTGGAGAAATTGAGGAAATTTTAAAAAGATTTCATGGTATAAAATACATTAGTACCTGGGATACGGTATGTGGGTACTGGCAGGTGGAGCAGCACCCACACAGCAGGCAATACATGGCCTTTATATTCGATGGTAGAAATTACCAATTTAAAAGATTACCATTTGGACTCATCAATTCAGTAGCAGTGTTCGTCAAGTGCATGGACCAAGTCTTAGGTCAAGAGGCACTGGAGTTCACAACAGTGTACGTTGACGACCTGCTCGTAACATCTACAGACTGGGACGAACACTGTGAACGAGTCGAACATGTATTAAAAAAGTTGTCCAATAATAATATTACACTTAAATTAGATAAATCAAAATTTATTGCCAATGAAGTGAAGTTCCTAGGGTTCAACTTGACCGAACAGGGAATCTCTCTACCCCAAGAGAAAGTTGAAGCCATCCAAAAATTCCCCTCACCAAAAAACAAGAAGCAATTGCAGCCATTCTTGGGGATATGCAATTATTATAGAAAGTTTCAAACGAACTATTCCCATCTTACAGCAAAATTTTCGAAACAACTTTCATCAAAGGAAAAATGGACTTGGGGAACCGAACAAGAGGAAGTATTAACTTTAATCAAACAAAAATTTTCTGAAACTGTCATGTTACATCACCCCAATTTCGAACAACCCTTCTACCTAAATTGCGACGCTAGTGATGTCAGTCAAGGCGCAGAATTGTACAAAGAAGACAAAGAAGGAAACCACCTGGTCGTTAGCTTTGCCAGCCGAATACAAAACAGTTGCGAGCGTAACTACAATGTTACAGAAAAAGAGCTGCTCAGCATAGTATTCGCGTGTGGCAAGTTTCGAACCTACATCTTAGGGTATCCAATCACAGTCAGAAGCGATCATAAGTCTATATCGTTTCTCAAACAATGCAAATTGAGTCATGGTCGACTTACCCGTTGGATAATTGCTCTGCAAGAGTACCATATTACATGGGAATATATTCCAGGCCGGAAGAACGTAGTGGCAGACGTGTTATCCAGAATAAATGTAGAAGATCAAACATTTGAACGAGAAAAGGGGAAGATCGCAAAAGTGTATTACATATTGAAAGATAGGAAGGACCTGGAAGATATCGTAAGCGAAATAGTGTTACAACAAAAGCAAGATACCAAAATATTAAACATAGGAAAAAGACTGTTGGAATCTGAAGAAATTATAAATAAATTTTACTGTATATACAAAGACATATTATTCATAAAAACAAAAAAGAACCAAGACACATGGAAACTAGTAATTCCTCATTCATTAGAAAACCAGATAATTAAAGATTACCATGTAAGATACGGGCACATGGGAACACTCAAAATAGTAAAAGCATTAGAGGAAGATTTGTTCATTAAAAGTATCACAAGAAAAGTAAATAAAAATATAAAAACCTGCACGTTATGTCAGATGGTCAAAACAAATAACGAAAGGAAGAATGGAACGATGATACCCATCACTTCAAACGCCAAACTGGAGAAGGTGTTCCTCGACATATGTGGACCATTCCCACGTAGCGGAGGAAGACATGGATACAAGTTCATCGTAATTATACTAGACCATTACACCAAGTACACCAAACTATACGCTATAAGCAGAGCCACAACAAATAAAATATTAGACATTATAAAAAATAAATACATTTCAGAAATTGGAAAACCATACATGATTATAACCGACCACGGGACACAATTTAAAGGGAAAAAGTGGAGAGACGAATTAATGAAATTGAACATCAAAACATATAAAACTTCCGTATACCACCCTAGTAGTAATCCAGCAGAAAGGATGTTAAGAGAGGTGGGACGTATTTTAAGAACTTATTGTCATGATAACCAAAAGGAATGGCAGAAATATTTAACTTCAACCGAAGTATTTTTAAATATCAGCTATCACCAGTTTACTGAGAATACCCCATACTTAATGATGTTCGAGAGGAAACCAAATAGAGAGATACAAGAAATAATAGAATTCCCAAAAAATCCAGAAGACCCGTATGATAAAAACAAATGGTACAGCCTAATTATGGAGAAGATTGAGAAACAAAAAGCCAACTATGCTAAAAACCAGGCCAAAATAATTAAATATAAAGAGGGAGTAAAGATATTAATAAAAAATTGTGAACTGCCAACTGGGAAGGCATAGCAAAGAAATTGTTATTGCTCTATACAGGCCCCTATGTCATCACCAAAGATAATGGTAACAATACTTATCAAATAAGTAATATAAACACGAAAAAGATAAAAGGAGTTTACAATCAAGCTTCAATAAAAAAAGTTTTATGAAGAAAAATAAATTACGTAAAATAAACAAATTTCAAAATTCAAAAAAATTTGTAAGAGCAACTTGCTACCTTATTATATGAGGAATGGAAAAAATAAAATAAATGAATAAAAATATAAAAACAAAGGAATAAGTTACACAAATTCCTACCAAGTAAGATCAACTTACAGTCAAATCAAGTTGATGTATGAAGTATAAAATAAAAAATTAAAATAAGGAATAAGCTACAAAAATTCCTATAAAAAAGTAAGAACCACAAACTTACGATAATATTTAAAACAAAATAAAATGAACAAAAATAAAATCAAGCAAAAACTGCTAAGATAAATACCTGAAATTATAATGAATTCAATGTATTCAAAGAAAAAAAAATCTGAACTGGTACAAGGAGAAAAAGAAGTTATGTATAAAACAAATATACAAAAAATGGCTAAAGCAGAATATTGCTAAACAAACAAGAAAAAAGATGTCTAAGATAATTAAAATGATCACAAGAAGAATAGAAAAGCAAACTAATGAAAAGTTAGATATGATGAAATTAACATATGAATAAATTAAAAACAATCAACTGTATGAGTAGATGACAGTATATAGTAAAGGTACAGCGGAAGGAAGAATGAGTAAAAGGCCAAAGTGATCTAAAAACAAACCACAAGGTGGACAATCCCAAAATATATTATTATTATTAATTTAAGTCACAAGTTGACAAAAAAGGTATTTAAGATTGACTGTTGAAAAGTCCAGCAATCCAAAAATAAACTGAGCAGAGATGATGTTCCTCTGGTCTCAGAAAAAATGAGTAGTAATGGAAGAAACCAGCTACTAAAAAGTTAGGAAAAAAATTGTATAAAAGGGAGAACACACTAATGGAAATAAAGAAAAACAGATCCAAATAAAATAGAATGAATCAAGTAAGAAGAGAAATAAAGAATGGAGAAACAAACAAGAGAGAAAAGGAAAAAATAAAATATAACTGATAATTTCATAAAAAACTATGTTAGTGTTTTATTAAAATGATCAATTTTGAAGGAGAGGCATTATGTTACAACACAAATAAGCCACCCCAGTACCAGGGATAAAGAAGATGATAATACAAATAAATATACTTCATATAAAATAAAATATTAAAAATAAATAAAATATAAAGACGGTGACACGACAAACGACGACATGACCTAACCCAAGTGATTGACCAAACAAACAGGAAAACAACAAAGAAGGGAAGAAGCCGAAACCAAAGAAGAATAAAGACAATTGAAGGAAGTGAACAAATTCATACAACCAAATAAAATAAAACCAAACGAGAAGGGGAGAACCACATTAAAATGAAGCCAATTGAAAGTGAAGGAGAAGAAGAAGAAAAAGGAAGAGGAAATGAAGTGAAACCAAGGGACAAGAAACACCGCAAATGTAAAAGGGAGAAATGGTACACTCAAGTATAATATTGGGAATAAAACCAATAATTATCTAATACAAGAAATAAATATTATTCTCAATGAAATAATTAATATAACTGTTTTAACCAAAACAGTAAAGTAATATTATAAAAAGAAAAAGTACACTAACCCAAAAATTAGAGTTAGATATAGTAAAAATCTATAGAAAAATAACATTAATAATAATGTGTATAATTTGTAATGAAGGAAATAGTGAGAGAGTGAGAAAGTGACAAAGAGAAATAATTATAGGGATTACACACTAAGAAACACTTAATATAAACAGTTCAAAAGTGCAATAGTGAAAGTGTGAAACCCCAAAATGGTTAACAACCATAATAATGATAAAAAAAGCTCAATAATCAATAAGAAACAATAATTGATTAATAGTGAATACAATAATAATTAAGAGTAAGGTTTAATGATAACATTAGATATAAACACTTCATAATGTGAAATAAACACTGAAGAGTGATGAGAAAACACTGTGTGAGTAAAAGTGATACAAAATAGTAATTAGAAATATAAAGTTTAATAATAATAGTAAGTGTAAACAATTAGGGATATGAAACGAACACTGGAAGGTGATAATAACATTTTTAATTAAGAGATTTAAGATTTGTTGTAAACGATTGTATTTAAAAGGGGAGTATCCCAGGTAAAGACAAAAAGCTAGCATTAACATGGATTGAGAGTAGAGTTTAATTAAGAAATAAGCAAGTAATAATGAATAAATAAACACCCCAGATTGTAAGGGAAAACCAATTGTTCAAGAGGTGATGTTAGTTAACACCCAAAAAAAATAGTAATTAATGAATTGAGTTGTAAACAAACTTTACTTAATAATGGTAAAATAATTGTATAATTATATTTATAAAGAGGGTATGACTGAAGAATTTGTACAGAGCATACGCCTAGATGTTATGTTTTAATTGAGGAAGAATAGGGAGTAGTAGCCATATTATTAACAAAGGCAAAATAGATGATTAAGAAGTTAAGACAATACAAATCTAATTACAATAGAAAATCTATAAATATAGAAAATAACAGAACCATTAACAAAACAAAATACATTAGAATAAAATGAGACATCATTTGTATAAATTCAGTAAATATAATCAATGGCTACTAATGCATCTGAAATGCCTAACTGTCAAAACCAATAAATACAAATTGTATAAAATCCACAAGGAAATTAACAAATCTAAGGCAAGTAACTAGCAAAAAATAATGTATAAATCATGTTAAAAGAAAAATGTTACAATAAGAGCTTAAATTAAAAGAAATATGTAATTATCAAATGTTAACATAATTAGACAAAAGTTAATATCTAATAGAACATGACCTTATGAGGTATTATTTTAATCTTTGAAAGGAAATAAATACAATAGTGATAATATTTAATACTCAGGAAGGAAGACAGAAGAATAAAATCAATCAGAAAATATATAGTAATTTTGAATAAAAAATTCAAATATGATAACAATGCTTATAATCTAGGCCTTAACCAATCAAAGGGTTTTCGTTACCATAGAAACAGGCCGTTGGTTACTAATTTTGCATTAATTTTGTTTACTCGTATAATGACGCTTGGGTAGTAGGGACGCAAGATATTGTATGATAGAAATTTTACTTTAAAAAGTTTAAAAAATATTCAAAAGTCAAAAACATGTACCAGTGAGAAGGAGATGAAGAGGATTAACGTTTAACTGATGTCCAGGAACTAAATAAATGAAAATTAAGAGCAGAAATTCCCAAGACTAATCAGAAAAGGACGCATGCAGCCTAAGTCACTCAAAATTGATGAATTTTCTATTACCAAAGAACAACGAACTATCACAACCTTCTGAATTGATAAGTATCATTTAAATACCCTAATCCCCGGAATAAAAGCACTTTAAATATTTCTCATATCAATACAAACTCTCACTATGAATTAAAAATTTTCTTTCAAGGATTAAACAAAATAAACTTACGTAGAAAACTTGTTAACTAAAAAAAACCTCGCACAAAGTGGTGAACTTTTGTAACAACTATTACTACACTGCAGAACAAATTGTAGACACTGTATATCACATAAGTATGGAGGATGTACGGTAGTGTACTTTTTTATTGTAACCATATTTAAAGTTTTATTTATAATCTAAAGAACTCCAGATTTTGGACGAGTTGACAAATAATGTACAAACAGTAGCCATAATGGCGTCAGAATCACTCGTTTCAAAACCAATTTTGTCAGTTTGAGATAAAGTGTTTCATGTTTTATGCCGGAGCAATTTCATTGAATACTATATTATAATATTGTTGTCACATGAATTAATTACAAAACTATCATTAAAGATACAGTACAGAGTGTAACCATTGTTTTATTTCATAGGAAATTGTAAAATATATGTGTGTGTTAGCGAAATTACAAAACAGACAACTAGCGCTTTCGCTATCTGTGCAATACAGTAAGCTGTACCAGGGCGGGAACCGATTCGAACGCTCCAGCCGTCACCACTGAAAACACCAAACTAACAGATTAATTCATTAATTTAATTGTTTTTAATAAACAATTTGGCGCCACCCGGGATTCAAAAACCCCTATGAAATTACAGGTAAGGTTTCCACTAGGTTGTACTGATAATTGTGACAACGCTACGGACTTCGTTAGCAACAACCATTAATGTAACGACAGGTGTGAGACGAACACACCACACTAACACTTTGTACACATAAAAATCTGGTATACATTTTACAGATACGACAAGAACTCTTCGTTACAGATTGGCGACCAACGTAGTGAGGCTAGAAAAGGACGACTAGCGGCGATTATGAAAAGACATCATATGGTTACAAGATTCGACACTAAGAAAGGAACGAACCAAGAAGAAATGGAAGAAATTGAGGAAATGATTGGAGGATTGTTCGAAGAGGATCCCCAGGGGGACCAATCGGAAAATCCAAACCTACCAGAACCAGAAATTGAAGTAGCAGTTGACGTCCAACCAAGTCACACCGACCGAAGAGACGAAATGGGATAACATGATGAGAATGATGATGGAGCAATTCAGACAAGCAAGGGAAACTTCAAGGAAAACAAATGAAAAAATAGACCAGCTGAAGGAAGAAGCAAAAGAACAAAGAAAGGAAGACAGGGAATTCTTGAAGGAAAACATAGAACTTCTGAATAATAAATTGGAAAGCAACCATGAGGCACTGAAGAGAAGCCAAGAGATGCTAGAAAAGAAGAGCGAAGAGCTGAAGAAACAGATCAAGAAAGATCTGGACATAGTGAATAAGAAGATTGAAAATAGTAACGAAACACTCCAACGAAAATTGAAGGAAGACAGCGAAAAAACCAAGAAGGAATTGAAACAACAACTGGTAGAATGTCGGGAGGAGATCAAACAAACAATAACCGAAATAAATGAAACTGTGATACAAGTCCGGGAAGAGCTAAACAATAAAATCAGCAATGTCGAGGAGGAAGGTAGAATGAGAGCGACAGAACTTTATCAAGTCACCACTGAAGAATGCCAGAGAAATAAACAGGAGGTGCTTAAGAAGCCTCAATCGTAAGAAGCCTCATTGATGAACTGTTCAGAGACACCCACGACAACTGGTGGACGGCAACTCGACCAGAAATAAACTGCACACAGGAATTTAAAACACAATTCCGAGAAAAATACTGGTCTGAGTCCACCCAAAACGTAGTCAGGAATGACAAGCAATGGGAGGTATGAACCGCAAGCAGGACACACCTTAACGTCTTACTTTTTAGGGAAGGTATGCTTAGCGAGGAACCTGGAACCAAAGATACCTGAGGAATCTCTAGTGATACAGCTGGGATACCACTACGAGGAAGCAGTACAAAAAGCCAGGAGACAAGGGCAAATTAAGACAATCCAGGGAATGACAAGCTTGCTAGAGGATCACGAGAACGATGGGCAATATAAGAAAAATCGACTAGTGAACCAACGATATAATAGGTGGAACGATAATAATAATACACCCAATTACAACCTGCCCTACAATAACACACAAAACGGCAACCGGACAATGGGAACCGGAACAATAACAACTATCAAAATGATCAGCCATACAAGAGGAATCAACCGAATCACCCTCAAAATAACCAGCCATTTAACAGAGGCCCACCAAACAATAATCCGGGAAACCAACCAAACAACAGGAACATCCCAAACAACAGTCCAGCAAACAATAGACAGGGGAGCAGAAGCGGACCAACGCCCAAATGGCCACCCCAACAATAATAACTATTATGGCAACCGGTACAACCCTAATTATCAGTACAACAGGGGAACCGGGGGAAACCAAAATAGAGGCGACGGCAGACGCCAAGTAAATTTCATTCATGGATGAAGACAACATAACCACAGGAGGTATTGTCTGAACTGGCAGACAAACCCATGGTATCACGAATCCAATACAAACAACAATCAGTTCTCAGAGAGTAGAACCACAGAACCACCAAGGAACGAAGTTAACAATCAACAATGACCGAGCAACGAGACGAATGACCAGTCGAACAGTCTGGTCACAAATCAACAACAACCTTTAAACTAAAAAGGTCAGTGGAAAAACCTAAATACCCTTCACATGACCAATCACTTGGGTTAATACGTCGTATAACGTCACAAGATAAACACAAAGTCATTACAGTAATATCTAACAACTATCTCAAGAATATCCGAGAAGAACTCCTCGAAGAAGAGGCTAACCAGTTACAACACACTAACAGTGAAATTGTACATATAAAGGCTACCATAAACGGGACTATAGAAATAATCATGATTGACACGGGATCTAACATCTCTCTAATAAACCAACCCGAGTTAGAGCGAATTCAAGCCAACTCACAAACACCAATCCCCACACTACCAATAAACAATATTATAATTATTGGTACCACGGGCAAGCAGAATAAGACGATAAGAAAGCAAGTCTCTTTAGAATTAGACAATCAAAACACAACCATCCCTATTGTATTTCTTGTAGCCAATGGGCTACCATTTAGCATGCTCATAGGATGTGACGTGTTGAGACGATATTCGGCAGTTATCAACCTGCAAAAAGGAGTCGTATTGCTAACTTCTGAACAGGGAATATGGTCTGCAAATATCATAAACTGTAACCCAACTCCAACAGCTCTGAACCAAGACCCAGGATTGAAAAGTTACTACTGTCAAACGCATGAACCATCCATCATTATGGCCGATGAAGAGGAAAGTAGAGGATTATGGGAACAGAAAATAGAAGAAATAAGAACTTTCCAAAGAAAACGGACCTCAACAAGAAATCAGTAAACAACAGTCTGAAAACCTCATAGCCATTTATAACAAATACCAGCATGTTTTCTCGAATACTCCTGGAAAAGTTAAGGGGTACCAGTGTAAAATTAACTTCCGGGAACCTGTAGACTTCCACAGGAAATCATATCCCATAGTGTACTCCCTGAAAAATGAAGTCAGGACAGAGATTAACAGAATGATTGCGGAGGACATTATTGAGTATAGCCAATCTCAATACACAAGCCCAATAGTAGCTATACCCAAAAAGAATGGCAAAGTACGGATTTGCTTGGACGCCCGAGAAATCAATAAAATGATTGTCAATGACCGGACCTCACCTGGAGAAATTGAGGAAATTTTAAAAAGATTTCATGGTATAAAATACATTAGTACCTGGGATACAGTATGTGGGTACTGGCAGGTGGAGCAGCACCCACACAGCAGGCAATACATGGCCTTTATATTCGATGGTAGAAATTACCAATTTAAAAGATTACCATTTGGACTCATCAATTCAGTAGCAGTGTTCGTCAAGTGCATGGACCAAGTCTTAGGTCAAGAGGCACTGGAGTTCACAACAGTGTACGTTGACGACCTGCTCGTAACATCTACAGACTGGGACGAACACTGTGAACGAGTCGAACATGTATTAAAAAAGTTGTCCAATAATAATATTACACTTAAATTAGATAAATCAAAATTTATTGCCAATGAAGTGAAGTTCCTAGGGTTCAACTTGACCGAACAGGGAATCTCTCTACCCCAAGAGAAAGTTGAAGCCATCCAAAAATTCCCCTCACCAAAAAACAAGAAGCAATTGCAGCCATTCTTGGGGATATGCAATTATTATAGAAAGTTTCAAACGAACTATTCCCATCTTACAGCAAAATTTTCGAAACAACTTTCATCAAAGGAAAAATGGACTTGGGGAACCGAACAAGAGGAAGTATTAACTTTAATCAAACAAAAATTTTCTGAAACTGTCATGTTACATCACCCCAATTTCGAACAACCCTTCTACCTAAATTGCGACGCTAGTGATGTCAGTCAAGGCGCAGAATTGTACCAAGAAGACAAAGAAGGAAACCACCTGGTCGTTAGCTTTGCCAGCCGAATACAAAACAGTTGCGAGCGTAACTACAATGTTACAGAAAAAGAGCTGCTCAGCATAGTATTCGCGTGTGGCAAGTTTCGAACCTACATCTTAGGGTATCCAATCACAGTCAGAAGCGATCATAAGTCTATATCGTTTCTCAAACAATGCAAATTGAGTCATGGTCGACTTACCCGTTGGATAATTGCTCTGCAAGAGTACCATATTACATGGGAATATATTCCAGGCCGGAAGAACGTAGTGGCAGACGTGTTATCCAGAATAAATGTAGAAGATCAAACATTTGAACGAGAAAAGGGGAAGATCGCAAAAGTGTATTACATATTGAAAGATAGGAAGGACCTGGAAGATATCGTAAGCGAAATAGTGTTACAACAAAAGCAAGATACCAAAATATTAAACATAGGAAAAAGACTGTTGTAATCTGAAGAAATTATAAATAAATTTTACTGTATATACAAAGATATATTATTCATAAAAACAAAAAAGAACCAAGACACATGGAAACTAGTAATTCCTCATTCATTAGAAAACCAGATAATTAAAGATTACCATGTAAGATACGGGCACATGGGAACACTCAAAATAGTAAAAGCATTAGAGGAAGATTTGTTCATTAAAAGTATCACAAGAAAAGTAAATAAAAATATAAAAACCTGCACGTTATGTCAGATGGTCAAAACAAATAACGAAAGGAAGAATGGAACGATGATACCCATCACTTCAAACGCCAAACTGGAGAAGGTGTTCCTCGACATATGTGGACCATTCCCACGTAGCGGAGGAAGACATGGATACAAGTTCATCGTAATTATACTAGACCATTACACCAAGTACACCAAACTATACGCTATAAGCAGAGCCACAACAAATAAAATATTAGACATTATAAAAAATAAGTACATTTCAGAAATTGGAAAACCATACATGATTATAACCGACCACGGGACACAATTTAAAGGGAAAAAGTGGAGAGACGAATTAATGAAATTGAACATCAAAACATATAAAACTTCCGTATACCACCCTAGTAGTAATCCAGCAGAAAGGATGTTAAGAGAGGTGGGACGTATTTTAAGAACTTATTGTCATGATAACCAAAAGGAATGGCAGAAATATTTAACTTCAACCGAAGTATTTTTAAATATCAGCTATCACCAGTTTACTGAGAATACCCCATACTTAATGATGTTCGAGAGGAAACCAAATAGAGAGATACAAGAAATAATAGAATTCCCAAAAAATCCAGAAGACCCGTATGATAAAAACAAATGGTACAGCCTAATTATGGAGAAGATTGAGAAACAAAAAGCCAACTATGCTAAAAACCAGGCCAAAATAATTAAATATAAAGAGGGAGTAAAGATATTAATAAAAAATTGTGAACTGCCAACTGGGAAGGCATAGCAAAGAAATTGTTATTGCTCTATACAGGCCCCTATGTCATCACCAAAGATAATGGTAACAATACTTATCAAATAAGTAATATAAACACGAAAAAGATAAAAGGAGTTTACAATCAAGCTTCAATAAAAAAAGTTTTATGAAGAAAAATAAATTACGTAAAATAAACAAATTTCAAAATTCAAAAAAATTTGTAAGAGCAACTTGCTACCTTATTATATGAGGAACGGAAAAAATAAAATAAATGAATAAAAATATAAAAACAAAGGAATAAGTTACACAAATTCCTACCAAGTAAGATCAACTTACAGTCAAATCAAGTTGATGTATGAAGTATAAAATAAAAAATTAAAATAAGGAATAAGCTACAAAAATTCCTATAAAAAAGTAAGAACCACAAACTTACGATAATATTTAAAACAAAATAAAATGAACAAAAATAAAATCAAGCAAAAACTGCTAAGATAAATACCTGAAATTATAATGAATTCAATGTATTCAAAGAAAAAAAAATCTGAACTGGTACAAGGAGAAAAAGAAGTTATGTATAAAACAAATATACAAAAAATGGCTAAAGCAGAATATTGCTAAACAAACAAGAAAAAAGATGTCTAAGATAATTAAAATGATCACAAGAAGAATAGAAAAGCAAACTAATGAAAAGTTAGATATGATGAAATTAACATATGAATAAATTAAAAACAATCAACTGTATGAGTAGATGACAGTATATAGTAAAGGTACAGCGGAAGGAAGAATGAGTAAAAGGCCAAAGTGATCTAAAAACAAACCACAAGGTGGACAATCCCAAAATATATTATTATTATTAATTTAAGTCACAAGTTGACAAAAAAGGTATTTAAGATTGACTGTTGAAAAGTCCAGCAATCCAAAAATAAACTGAGCAGAGATGATGTTCCTCTGGTCTCAGAAAAAATGAGTAGTAATGGAAGAAACCAGCTACTAAAAAGTTAGGAAAAAAATTGTATAAAAGGGAGAACACACTAATGGAAATAAAGAAAAACAGATCCAAATAAAATGGAATGAATCAAGTAAGAAGATAAATAAAGAATGGAGAAACAAACAAGAGAGAAAAGGAAAAAATAAAATATAACTGATAATTTCATAAAAAACTATGTTAGTGTTTTATTAAAATGATCAGTTTTGAAGGAGAGGCATTATGTTACAACACAAATAAGCCACCCCAGTACCAGGGATAAAGAAGATGATAATAAAAATAAATATACTTCATATAAAATAAAATATTAAAAATAAATAAAATATAAAGACGGTGACACGACAAACGACGACATGACCTAACCCAAGTGATTGACCAAACAAACAGGAAAACAACAAAGAAGGGAAAAAGCCGAAACCAAAGAAGAATAAAGACAATTGAAGGAAGTGAACAAATTCATACAACCAAATAAAATAAAACCAAACGAGAAGGGGAGAACCACATTAAAATGAAGCCAATTGAAAGTGAAGGAGAAGAAGAAGAAAAAGGAAGAGGAAATGAAGTGAAACCAAGGGACAAGAAACACCGCAAATGTAAAAGGGAGAAATGGTACACTCAAGTATAATATTGGGAATAAAACCAATAATTATCCAATACAAGAAATAAATATTATTCTCAATGAAATAATTAATATAACTGTTTTAACCAAAACAGTAAAGAACACACCACACTAACACTTTGTACACCAAAAAATCTGGTATACATTTTACAGATTCGACAAGAACTCTTCGTTACAGTATTCATAAAGGTCCATTGTAATGTATAATTGAAAATCTAATTTCATATATTAAGTAAAAGTTGCGTGTATAAAATTTGTTGTTGTCTTGTTTGTTCATCATCTTCTTTCACAGCACTACACTTTATATAATATTGAAACACTAGAACAATTACTCAAACAAAACAACACACCTGAAACACACATACAAGAGATCGTCACACTTACCAAAATAATAACTGAGCAGAATTACTTTACATACAATAACAAGATGTACACACAAACAGATGGTCTCCTGATGGGATCCCCGCGCCAATCCCCTTCCTCTACACACCACCCCCACTATACCTTCCAAGCAACAACCGTTACTAAATACTGGCAGTCTGTTCTAAGCTGACGAAGGCGAATACGACGCCGAAACGCGTTCGACGAATAAGACAAGTAAGTTTTCACAAGAGAAAGTTTCAAAATTTGTTGGTATATTGTGACAATAGGATTCGATGATAGTTGATACGTGCCTGCCTAAGAAGTATATAAATAAAACATTTGTTGACGTTTGCAATAATTTTTCATTGTCATATTTTATACAAAAAATCTTAATAGAAATAATGTAGCTCAGACGCCAAAGTTGATGTTGTTAGGTTAACGTGCAAACTAAAAGTACGGAAAAGAATATAGCTTTAAAACTATACTCGCTTTTTGTGAAAACCATATAAAAAACACCAACTCGATGTCGGTTGGCCCAAGGGCCTTCCCATGCTTGTTACTATACATGTCTCCTTTTTTATGGCAGAACTCTTTTTCCACTCCTTTTTCACTAATGCTCTGTTTTTGTACAGATCACTGAAAAAGCAGGTACCTCGAAGTAAGGTGAGGTGATACACATGTGCCCTTTTTTTTGTGTGTTTTGCACACAGTTTGTTTGTTGAACCTTCATGTTTTTGTTAAACTTTAGGTATCTATTAATGTAACTCTTATGTGTCCATACTTAATTACAACAACATAAATAGCAAATAATATGTTCTTTTTCATTTAATTTAATTTTTGTAGTTTTATTAACAAAACTCTAAACCCTTCCCCTCCTGCCAGAAGAAACCCTGGTGGAACCACGCCTCTACCAGGTAGTAATGCTCATAGAAATTTTATCATTTTATCACAGTTGACTTTTCACAAACATTGTTGTGAGATCTGTGTCATGGTTACTGGATATTTTCTCTCTATATCTTTGTGACGGCGATTGAAAAAAAAAAAAAAAAAAAAAAAAAAAAATCATTAATAATAAAATATAAAGCGGGAAGTAAGTAAGAACATTAAATCGCACTATTAAACCAAATACCCCTGAACTAACTCATAATAGTAATGAGAATCAATTAAGAAAATCTAACTAAAATAAGTAATTAAAACTGTGAAAGTAAAAGTTACAAATAATACTGTTAACCCTTTAGTAAATTTATCATGCTATGACCTGTGTATTCCGGATCCAACTTGCATACCGACCCAGCATTAAATAAGAAATACCTGTAAATCATAATGTAAATAATTAATAATTTAAAGTCACAAGTAGTAGTTGTAATAATTCCTGTAGACAAGATAAGTCTCGATAGTTTATTTTGTCAAACTGTAAGCCTGTATTATTAATAAAGAGTTGGAACTATATTATGGCGGAGTACTCACTCCGCGTCGTTACAATTTTCCTGTTGTAACAATGCAGGACTTATAATGCGGCTTTCAAACTGTAAACACCTCCAAGCGAGGGCTCTTCACAAAATGTTTTATTTTTATTTTTAATTGAGTGTTAGCTTCCACTAAAAGCATGGAGAGCTAGTTATAAATAACGAAGATGTAGTGAGTAATTTGTTAAACAAGGATGTGAAAAAGAAAAACTAGTGTATAAGGTGACATCTCATGTTAATTAAAACTAACGATCAAATATGGTTCAAGTAAAGTAATTCCGACATACTGTGAAAAGAAGATGCAAACTCCAGTACTACGGTGCCATTAAATATGTGATGTGCATAACTGTGGATAGTGACGACTAAGACCTAAACAACACTTACCATTACCGCCGAGGATCAGGACGACTTTGCCCTACATAACATCCATCTCCTCAGTAATTCACTCAGACGACATCCACTGGAAACCCTACCCCGATGACAACCCTCGACTAAGAGAGTACCGAAGATTCACGCCCCAGGACATGGACAGATAAAGCTTATCTAAGAGGTGACTCGGAAGCTCGTCTTCCGTGAATTATGTATATTTAAAATATAAGTATTTATAAATGCCAAAGACTTTTAAAAGACAATCTCTAAGCATTAAGTTTTAGAATGATGTAACCAGTAATTTCTGAAATCATACGTTGTAACATTACTCTTGAGATATAACTTTGAATCGCTTAACTAAATAAAACCATTCTTCAAATGGTGTTAAAGTAACAATGCAACCTTCTTAATAAGTAAAGTAAATTTGAAACTTCTTAACTAGATTAAAAGAGGCTCGGATCCGAGGTAAAATACATGATCTGTGTGATCATTTGTTTTGACAGAAAATCCCTTTACAATTTCTGTATGAGTAAATTTTTTATGTAATGTGTAATAGATCATATGTTAATAAAGAGATGTCATCTTGTTACATACTAAAGTGAGTGCATAAATCAGCTAAATTCCCTCCCCTTGTTTCCTGTAATTAGAGTAATTATTATTATTCTTAGTGTTGTGTTTGATTTTTCAGTTTGTTACAACGTAGGCAGCCTGTATAATTGGCTAGAGTCAATTATCACGGGTTCATTGGATTATAACGTAGCCGAGACGTTATATCTTCTCTATTCTTCCTTCTCATAGTGTTGTTGAACAAGTAACCTTGCATTGCATTCATATTAAATTGTCATTTCTTTGCAATAAAATTTTAAGATTGTCTTAACATTTTTCAAACTTTTTCAAAATAGGGATTTTTAAAATGATTGAAAAATGCCTTAACTAGTCTACTTTTAAGTGAAGAGAGATTATTCAAAGGATCATCAACATCCCACTTGAAATAATAGTGTTGCTGCATGTCAGTTGTAACCTTTCATCAGTGAGAATTTACCATGAAGACTTAGCGTTCTTTAACATGAATCTAGGAACAGTTCCAGTTCAGATATTTCTAACAGGTAGAAACCGTCATCATTATCATCATCGTTCAGCCCTTTGCATCTACTGCTGGCCATAGATGTCTCTTCAGCATTTCTGTTAGTGTTGATCCTGTACTGTTTAATACCATTTGTTGACAACTCCTTTAAAAACATCTGTTCAGTGAATTAGCAGCTTTTCTGTACAATGCGTCTCAATCCTCAATATCTGGTAACTGAAATGGCAAATAATTGTTGTGTATTTGGCAATATACCCTGCCCAATTCCAAGTAAATTCAGCCATATTTTGTATGTATAAACACCCTTCCAGTCTTATAGATCATAATTGCTGATTTTGTCTCTTCAAGCAACACAGAGTATAAATCTTTTCATACGTCTCTGCATTGCTTGAAGTTTAGATGTCATAGTTTAAGTTAGTGTTATTGCTGTGTACCAGTATGTTATTACAAAGAACACATCCTGACTAAATACCACACTCTTTAAAGTTACTGATAGTTTGTTCTATCAAAAAAATTCACAAGTCTGGCTCCCCCCCCCCCCATTAATCATAATTTCTTGACCATTTCCACTAAATGTATTGCAAGGTCTTGGAAAGCTATCTATTAATTGAGATTAACGTCAGTTATTACAACTGAGTAAGCTTTGAAACAAAGATGGTGAAGATGTTCCTTATCTATAATAATAATAGCTCATGGTTTATTCCAGTTTCATACTATTTTCAGATTCCACTGGGCTTTACAGCTAGCATAAACTCTATTCCGTTAGTGTGGTGCTTGTGTGTAAAATAAACATCTGAAATAATGTTGACCAATTATAAATATATCACTACTAACTCGGGTCACTAATTTTTTATTGGTAAAAATGTTAACCTTTTACCTTGTAGCCTGAACTAGTTTTCGCTTGTTACAAGCTTCATGAAAGGTGCCGCTAGGAGCCCTGTCTATCTTATGCTTGGTGATGGTGTCGTCGTTCGAAAGATCGATGTTGTGTGTGTGTGATATGTTCAAATGTGTGTGATTGTTCATTTAGGATGTTGTTTTTGTGTGTTTGTATATTTCTGGTTGTTCAAGAGTGTCTAGTTTTCGGCCTTTTGTGTGTATGTGTAGAATTTCCATGTTGCTTTTTATGTTAGTGTATATGTGGTTTACTTCAATGAGGTGGTTTGCAAAGGTGGATTCGGTGGTGGAGTGTAGTGCCTTTGTGTGTTCCATGAATTTCAGCTTGAAGCTACGTCCTGTCTGTCCTATGTATAATTTGGTACATCCTGAGCAGTTTAGTTTGTATATAGGCCTACCAGGTAAACCTAATTTGTTTTGTTCTTTGTGTGTGTTCTGTTTTGTTTGTAGTTCTGTATGTGATTCTGTATCCTGCTTTCTTAAATTTGTGGGCTATTTTGTCAGTGTGGTTATTGATATATGTTAGTGTTATGAATTTGTAGTTTTCTGTCTTTGTCTGTTTTGTGTTTGTGTAGGAGTTTATTGATTATTGTTCTGTTGTATCTGTTGGTTTGTGCTAGATATTTGATCATGTTTAATTCATCTTGGTATTCTTTTTCATCTAGTGGGATGTTGTTTAGTCTGTGTATCACGATTCTGAATGTAGGTAGTTTGTGTTGTATTGGGTGAATGGAGGACTTGTGTATTAGTGTATCAGTTGTAGTGGGTTTTCTGTATATACTGAATTTGTGTCTGTGTTCTAATTTTGTGATGGTGAGGTCAATGAAGTTTTTGCTATTGTTGTTTTCGTATTCAGCAGTGAAGGTTATGTTTTTGTGTATTTTGTTTATGTACGTTAGTAGCTGTTCACATTGTATTTTGTTTCCCTTGTATAGAATTATAATGTCATCAGCTTACCTGTGCCAATATAGTATTTTATGTGAGTGTCTGTGATTGAGAGAATTCTTGTTTTTTCTAATTGTTGTAGAAAGATTTCTGCTAATATGCTGGGTAGTCCATGGACAGTCCGTCATCTGTCTAAAATTTACTGTTATATGTGAAGTAGTTTTGTTTTGTGATTATGTTAAGAGTCTGTTATTTCTGTGATTAGTTCTTCTGGTGTGTTGTTTTGTTTATAGGAATGTTTTTCTGATGATAGGGATGTTTGTGTATTGTAGGTTTTTAATGTCGAAATAGGCTAGTGTGGGATTATGGAGGATGTGTATGTCTTTTATTTTTGTTACAAGGTCTGTATTGTTTTTTATTGTAAAGTTTTTTTAAAAAACAATCACTATCCTATAAGACAAACTCGACTAAACTGCTCAGGATGTAACAAATTATACATAGGCCAGACAGGATGTAGCTTCAAGCAGAGATACATTGAGCAAACGAAGGCCACCACCGAATACAAAAGCAAAGCAAAAACTAATTCAGGCTACAAGGTAAAAGTTTGACTTTTTTAACAATAAAAAATTAGTGATCCGAGTCAGTAGTGATATATTTATAACTAGTTGATCAACTGACATGTCATGGACAACAAAATCCAGGGAACAATGTTTGAGTTATATTACATGTCTGGAGTGATATGTTTTTCAAATAAGTGTATAATATCTTGTTTTTTTTCAGATAATTCCAGACCCAACATGTACTCGTGCAAAATTAATGGCACAATGGGCAGGAATAGACAAGATCAGTGTTCATGCTTTCATCAAACCAGACAAAGGTAACAGCTGAATAACGTGATGTAAACAGATGGTTAATACTGTACAATCAGTGCTATAATTAATCTAAAGATTGGTCATCAGATACCAGTTATAATTAATTCATTGCCAATTCCTTATGCTAATACAGCTAAATATTTAGGAATGACGTTAGACGCAAAACTTAAATGGAAGGAGCATGTCAAAAAGAAAAAGCAGGAGTTGAATCTAAAGTTCAGGAAAATGTATTGGCTCTTAGGAAGACAATCCCAGCTGTCAATCCATAATAAATTGCTGTTGTATAAGAAAGTGCTAAAGCCTATCTGGACCTATGGGATACAGCTCTGGGGCTGTGCAAAGAAATCAAACATAAATATAATTCAAGCATTTCAAAACAAGGTGCTTCGGTGCATTGTTGATGCACCATGGTATGTAAGAAATGACAACTTACACAGGGATTTAAAAATTGAGGAAATAAAAAAAGCAGGCAGTGAAGCATGGGCAAAACGCGTCTTGCAGCATGTACACCCTGGGATACGGCGACTGCTGGATACAACTAATGCAGCTAGAAGGCTGAGACGAACTAAACCACTTGATCTGATGGATATTAGTTAAATGGGGAGATTATAGCCAATGGGTTATATCTCTTGATTAGTGTCTTTAATTATGAAATGTAAATTACTACTCTCCGTTCACTGTTTAGTTGATAGCACGGGCCTTATGAGGGGTCGTCGCGCTACTACCTGCCCTAACTACATCGACTGAGTGAAGTTTCGATGTGACAGCATGTGTCGATGTTTTTATACGGGCAAGTAGTACAAGGTTTCCGTTTGAATAGCATGGCCATTGCCTGCCCGTGCTATCAACTAAACAGTGAACACAGATTAGATGGGTAGTACTCAGTTGTAAAAAAAAACCATTATTATAACTAAATATAATTTTTTCACTACCGACTCGGAACAGAAAACGTTTTATGGGTAAAAACGTAAAAGTTTTACCTTATAACCCGAACCGGTTTTCGCTTTTAAAAAGCTTCTTCAGAGGTTGCCGCTGGTAGCACTGTCTGTCTTGTTGTTGGCGACGGAATCAATTTTCGAAAGATCGATGTTGTACCAGACGGACAGTGCTACCAGCAGCAACCTCTGAAGAAGCTATTTAAAAGCGAAAACCTTTTATATACTTAAAAGGTTATAAGGTAAAACTTTTACGTTTTTACCCATAAAAAGTTTTGTGTTCCGAGTCGGTAGTGAAATATATTAATTTAAGTAACGGACACGCCATGGGCAACAAAATCCGTAATTATAGTTACTAATGATACAGTGAACTCTTGGTAGGACACCTCGTAAGAGCATGGGCATAATATTGCGTGTTTCAGTTTTGGTTATGACACAGTTTTCCTTATAAGAGAGGCTTGTTAGTGACAATTATTCTATAGACTACTCAACACTTGTATAGCTGTATTATACTTGTACAATCTTCCTTTACGTATTATTTTTGAACTGCACTATTGTCACTATTATATTTGACTTAGGCACTCATGCATATAAATTGTCACAACATTAATTAAATTTTTATAAGCGTACATTTTTATATAGTCTTTGTCATTGTCTCACATACACTTCTTCCATTACATTTACTATTATTGAAACTTTTTACACTTTGATATAAATATTTTTTACTTTAAAATGAATAATTCAGCTTGGACTTAAAAAGTAGTTCTTTGTCTCCCAATTTGTATTCAGAGTTAGTCTTGAGTTGAATTCAAATTTATGTTTTGCAGTACTACTAGTTATTAACTTAATACTGTCATGCGTTTGTCTAGTAGTTATTTTACTTAAACATATATTGTATCACAAGTTTGATTATATTATTAAAATTTTTTTCACTGCAGTTTTTTATGTTTTACCTTTTTTTTACAATGTCTCTGCACAAATACTGTCTAGACTGACTGTCTAAAACTTGTTATATGTATGTAGTCTAAAGTGCATATACATATCATTCTATTTATTGTTAAGTTAAGCTATCTTATTTATTATATTTTCATATACTTTTATTATTTATGTATTTATTTTAGATGTGTCTAAAATTACAAATTTTGTTTAAACATAATTCCATTGTCTTGTCTTTTGGTTTCTGGTTCTAATACTTACTCAGCAGTAAAGTAGGTCTTTGCACTTGACTACTGTTCTATGTTATGTGGAAGTGTTAGTACAGATTTTGTATGTGTTTTTAATAGTACAGATTTTAGTGTTTTAATTTAGTTTTTTTAAGTTATTTAAATCCAGTCCATCACTTTGTTTATATATGGGAGAAAGGTGATGCACCAGATAGGGAGGTTACAGTGGGGACATGGCATGAAGAACGTCTTTAGGCCAACATGATGGAACATCCAACAACATCTGAAGTCAGCTAAGGATGTGAAAAACGCATTGGCTTCGGGTGGGGTATACAGTATCCCATATTCGTGTGGACAAGTGTAAAGTGGCATGACAAAGCGCAGCATAAGGACACATTGCTGAACTCAGAAGGGCTTGTCAACAGGGGCAGTCAGTGAAGTCAGCGCTTGCGGAGCACCTTCTGGCCAGTGACAACCATGTGATGAAGTTTGAGTAGATAAAGATCTTATCCTCTACGTTGTATTATCCTATGCGTCTACACCGGGAAGTGATCGAGATATATAAGCATAGTAACAGCCTCAACAGGAAGGAGGAGAGCTTGAGACTAAGTAAGGCCTGATATGCAGCATGCAAAGGTTCTTGGATTGCTACCACAGATATAATGCCAAACTGTGGTTGACAAGGGCGAACAATGGGACTGGCCAAGCTCTCGGCCAATCAGATAACAGTTTGTACCCGGTCAGCTATATAGGTGCGATGGTTTGGGGATTCGTCATCATTTAGTTGCCAAAGGAGCAGAACAGAAGAACACTGAAGATGACTGCTGCAGCTGCAGTCAAAATGTTTGGCTCTACAAAAAGAGGACCATGGCCTAACAGCCCAGAAAATAACTCCGTCCATGAAAGCTTTAATCTTAATAAAGTTGTTGCAGTTCTTTCTATTTTTTACAAACTTCTTTGGTTGTAATCTGATAAGCATAGGTACTTATGTTATTTTATAAATTTTCTTCTTTTTTGTCTTGTGACTTCTTTATTGTTTATAGACCTTCTGTTCATTTCATAATATATTGTTACGATGGTCTAGTGATCATCGTATGGTTCAGTGGAAAACAAAATTCAGACACCAATTAAGTCACTAGTCACTTAGCTTTAATTAATCACAGTTAACAAGTTGAATTCAACAAGATTATACTCATACAATAATTCAGTTAAATTTGTCCACTCGCAATAATAATGTCAACGAATAGAGTCCCGCACATAAACAACACAATAATACTTTGCCACAAGACTTCAAACCTCATTTGAATAAATAGCCACTGAAAACGCACTGAGTCATCGCCGACGTAAACTGAAACAAAGCATCGCTGAATGCTGATATTACGTATGCCCCGCTGAGATTCCAGAATAATCTGTCACTTTGGATGACGTGTTAAACAAACGGGCGTTCTGGAATCCACTAGAAACAGTGCCCTTGAACTCAGTACACTGACTGCACGGTGTGGAATAATCTCGATTGTTGACGCTTGACAAGTGTCACGTGATCGTCTTTCATCACAAAGCAGCAGCAATGTGTAATATATGTATGCACATATATTACAGCTGGGCTGTGTTGGGATAGCCGAGATACTTGTAGAACGTTCCATATTACATAACAATATTTTGCCTTTTTTCTGTTGTTTAACTGAGTCGCTTGTTTTACTTTTTAATGTTATTAAATTTATTGCCACTGTGAATAGGTACGTGTAAATAAGGTACTAAGATATTAAGGCTTTGCCAATTACATGTGTTTATGAGTTTTCCTGTTGCATTCTACCAAGTGTCTAGGTATTATAAATAATAAAAAATCACTAGTACACAGCACGATGATGAATTTCACTCTTCCAAATGCTTTTAGCTCTCTTGCTGTCTTCTGGTCATGTACCATAGGCTTGTATTTTTTTTTTATGATCAGTAGATGATGTAAACAGTTTGTGACCCAGATAATGATGTAAGTGTCGGAAGTACAGATGAAATAGTAAGACATGAAACGGTTTGCTTAGATTATAGAGGTGGGAGGGAAGGCAGAGCAGGAAGTGTGGTGTGAGGTGACTAACCATGACACATGGACTGTGTGACTCATCAATCATGCAGCTATTCTGAACACAGAATAATTGGTCCAAAAACAATGCGTCAAAGCTATGCATGCACAATGATATCTTTTGACACAGCACAAGCAAACACACGTTTCATGTCTAATTATTTTGGCTGTACTCATGATTGTACACCACCACCACCACCACCAGTTCATACAGTTGAGTGATTATTCTGCAAGACTTCTATCATTATAAATATGCAAGAAATGTGTTTTTTTTCTCACATTAAAACTAATTTTTTTGTTATGATATTTTGCAGATGTAGCAAGTGAATTAGCACCATGTGATGCTAATGTACATCATTTACGCAGTGCTTCGATTTTATTTGATCCTGTAATCAGAAAATTGGTGAATGAATCCAATGGTACATTCTTAGCTGGACAAAAAATAACACCTCTTGCAGGACCAAGGCAGGAAACACTGAAACTGAGTCGACAGTACAGGTAATCCATGGGCAGGGATAAGGCGGGTTGTTTCTCCCCAAATCATAAAGTACCATTTTCATTATGTAACCATTTTTCATTATTACCATTATGTAATTAATTTCAGATGTACAGTAAAAACTGTATGTCAAATTTTTGAAAGAAGAATTTTGGAAAAGAAATATTTTCTTCTTCTTACGTGTGTGTTGATAAGTTAAAGTGTACTGTGCCACATTATACTAAAATATCGGTATGGAGAACCATACATGACTTCCATATTCTAAGATTTATATTTAAAATCATTTTCGAAATGAAATATTACCATAGAAAATACTTCTTTCTACTTACTGCTTCAGCCTTCTGCTTCTGCTTCAGCGGCTGTTATCGTTTGCCATAGAAAATACCCTTGTTAAAACATAAACCATTGCAGGTAAACTACCCCTTTCCCTTAACCGATCTTCACCAAAAACAATAGGTCTTGAGAACTCTACAATTCAGGGCTGTATGCGAAACATTATTTGATTCTGTTTGAATTTGTGGCTGTTATCGTTTGCAAAAAAAAAAAATTTCCCTTGATAAAAAAAAAACCGTTGCAGGTAAACTACCCCTTTCCCTCAACCGATCTTCACCAAAAACAATAGGTCGTGAGTACTCTACAAATCAGGGCTGTACGCAAAAAATTATTTGATTCTGTTTGAATTTGCGGCAGTTATCATTTGCCATAGAAAAAAATCTACAGATAGATAGACAGACAGACAGACACACACACAAACGCTTTTCGAAAAACGACATTTTTCATGTTTTGAGTGTAGTACAATCAGAATCTGCAATAATCTCAAACACGATTTTTTTTGCCATCACCATACTTCCATTTCCTTAAGGAATATGGAAGTAAAAATAATTAGTAGGGATAGTAGCAAAGTTAATTTAAAAATTCATTGTCTTCCAATTAGATGTGTACATTTCGTTTCTCTATGACTGATGAACCAGACTGTAATAGTGAACTGTTTGAATCCAGTATTACTTTTCCTTGTGTGTATGTTTAATGGAAACATTACTGGCTTTTTCTATAATAGTTTGTAAGTATCCTTGCAGTTTGTAATACATGTAAGTTCTCTGATATTAAATGATTCAGTTTTTAATAGATGTGTTGCCTTTTTTTTTATAATTTATATTTATCTTCCTTTCTGAATCTGCCACTGTTTGTAGGGAAGTGTCATTTCTTATAATGTGCGTAATGTGATTGTACTCTATGATTACATGAGTCAGTTATGAATATTCTCTTGTAAAGTTTTATAGATACATATCTTCTGTGCTGGGAGGTCTGGACAGTTGAGACTAGAACATTATGTACTAGGGAAATTCGAAAAGTAAAGATACAAGGGTCCTACTGATCATATGGAAATTTGATTTTCGAAGTTGGTAGCACTGGCGTGTAGGGGGGGGGGGAGAAGCGAGAAGGCATTTCCGTTCCTCAGTTTTATTGTTGTTGACTCTGCGTCGTGTTAAAATGAACCCTGCATATCAAAATCCCGCCAGGTGCGAGTTGCGCTCAGTGATACGATTTCTTTCCGTGGAAGTCATTAGAGCAGCTGAGATTCATCGTCGACTTGTTGTGGTTTATGGTGAAGGAGTTATGACAAGAAAGAATGTGACGAAGTGGGTTCGTGAGTTTAAAGAAGGAAGAACGGACGTTCATGATGAAGAGAGGAGTGGGCGCCCTTCTGTTGTCAGTGACGGAGTTTTGCGAAAAATCAAGGAGAACATTCGTAACAATTGACGTTTGACAATTGACGAGCTTCACGAATTGTGCCCTGAAATTTTGAGAACAGCTTTGTATGATACACTTACAGAAAAGTTGGGGTATCGAAAACTGGGTGCCCAAAATGTTGACTGACGAGCACAAATGGAACCGAGTTGCTTATGCTAAAGCTTTTCTCGAACGATCTCGCACCCAGCGATTATCACCTCTTCACCAAGATAAAGGATCACTTGAGTGGGACGCATTTTTCTAATGATGACGAGGTGAGAGATGCTGTGAAAACTTGGTTGCAGAAGGTGGCAGGAGAGGTGTACAACACGGGAATACAAAAACTCGTTCCAAGATTGCAAAAGTGTATCGATCTTGACAGCGGTTATGTCAAAAAATAGTGTGATATTTACCTTCATGTATATATACTTTGTTTTGAAATACATACATTTTTGAATGTTTTGTGAGCCTTGTATCTTTGCTTTTCGAACTTCCCTCGTAATAGTACGTTCTTACTTACTTCTTGACTTATGTTTGGCTTTGGTCTCATACATGATCCATGTGGCAGTTACTGGGGTCGACCTGGGTACTGTATTATTTCCACAGACACAAAGACAATGCAGTGCAACCTGAATGGCAGCAGTCCATTCCACTCTTATCTGCTGTCTTTCTTCCATCTTTTGCATCGAGTCCTTCTTAACACTTTGACGCCGATGGACGTCAATTGACGTCCTTTGAAAACTTCTGAGAATGCCGATGGACGTCAATTGATATCCTGAAGTTTCAATGTGTTTTTCATGATTCCATATGTATAAAGACGTCTTTGGAGGTGTTTTGAAATGATTCAGGGCTTGTACTACCCAAATCATCCGCTAGATTGCATATGCGTTCACTTTCGTAGGTACAGTTGACATGAAACATCGCGCTGCAAACTGTTACGTTAGTTGGTTTAATACCACATACGTGTCAAAATGTCAGACAACCGTTTCTTGTAAAAAAATTACAAAAGTACACCTTGTAAACCAATATATATTATAAACATTATGTAATGTATTGTTTAATCCGTTTCTAACAAGTAAAAATAAAATTGCGAGTTTCTAGTAATAACATGTGTTTTGGCCAATTTTTTTTTATTACAAAAACATCACTTTTTTGAAAAGCAATTTCAGGGAAAATAACCAAGACAATGTCTTACAGTATACACCATTTTTAAGAAGACACTTAGATGTACATAAAAACATAGGTAGCATATTTTTTCACCGTATAGTTAATAAGATACAACATTTTAAATTCAATCACTTTCTGCTACAGTTCGTTTCTTGATATATATAAAGTATTTAATATTTATAATTATATTACCTCAAGATGTTCTTTTCCGTATTTTGGTAATGATGGTCATGATGTTCTTTTCATGGAAGATGGCGAAGGCTGAAGATGAGAGAACAGGGACTCTCGAAACATGTTCCAAATAAGGAAAAGAACATCTTGAGGTAATATAATTATAAATTTTAAACATTTTAAATATATGCAAAAATGGCCTGGGATGGGTGAGGGGCTATGTTAGGGGCCCAGTGTCAAAGTGTTAAATCCTCCTCTGTGTCATTCCTGGCAGGGGTGCAGAAAATGTTCAGACCCCTGAAATTTCCCCCGAACACAATGTTCTCGGTATGAAATTTCACCAAAACTAACGCGGGGGTTATTATGTTTTACCAACCAATTTTTTGTATGTGGTGAATGATAAAAAGATAAGCAATAAAAACACAGTTTGCAAACACTTAATTTACTCGAAAATTATCTTATGAACAAGAAATACATTAATAATCACAACTCAACAAACACAATAGCTAATATTGGTTGTAACGTGATGGCTGCAAGGGAAGACGATCACTGAAGAGGGCACTGAAATAAAATAAATATGTTACGCTTAATCTAAGTGACATGCTAAAAATATTACTTACTAAATACGGTAATTATTAAATTACAAATTTATTCTATTTTATTTTGAGAACATACATAAATAATGTAGAGATAATCAAAAATTTCTTGATTCAATGTCTGTCAGACTGTTTAACTATTTTTGTTAAAGGTACAGTAATAAAAAATTGTTTTATTATTATGATAAATTTAATAATATTTCATAAAGACAGTTACCTGTAATGAGTGCAGTGATGATTACGAGTTCAAGTCATTAAGAAAAGGCAGCCTTCCTTTATCTTTGTGGAGACTGTCAATGACTTTTGAAGTTTTGAATATTTTTATACAATTGGTTGATGAAAATTTTGTAAAATGGTGTTTTCCACCATTAAAGTTCTGTCCAAAGATCTCTTTACAAGGTGTAATGCATGATGACTGGGAGGACCATTCCATGAAACCATGTACAATTCTTCAGTCTTCATACAATCAGATCTGTAGTGTCGACACTTGCCCACAAATGGGTTAATTTATTTTTTTAATTAAGAAAGTTGTGTTAGTGGTTATAATCACAAACAGAATTATCACTGTTGCACACCACTATAGAAATATTATTCCGGTTAGCGATTTCAAAATTCACAGCTCATCGTCAGATTGGAAATAACAATAATAGGACAAACAACTTCTTTATAAGTTGGGGGTATAAAGGCAAGTGTCATGAGCACGTCTGTGCCTAAGTAAAAAACATTTCCACTTGTCCAGTTTTTGCAACAATGGTAGTGATAAAAGTAGAATCAAGATGTGGCAACAACATTCTCTATTTTGATTAAAATAATGTTTGTATTTATTTTACGGATAATTAGTACCTCCTTCATATAGTTAAAATGTAAATTTGTATAGATTGAATGCATCAACTGACATGCACAAAGCAGCATCCATACAAAAAGGCAAGTTGCAAATTCGTTTGACTCAATTCGAGTTATAAGCAAGGTACAATATGAAATCCATGACTAAGATCATGCATAAGGTTTATAATGTCCAGGATTGCCAACCCAGTGACCAGTGTCTGGCTATGTGATTAAGGTTGTACCTACGCAGTTCCCTCTTGGCAAAATAGCAAAGGCAGGCTGTTTCTACATCCAATACTTAAATATCTCGTTCGGTTTATATAGTAAATTACCTAAACATCTTATGGATTTGCTTTGTGTATACTATTTACACAGGCCTATGCAATTTATTCAACTGTACATCCTTCTTACACCATTCAGTTTTTTGACACATCTCTGAATGGTCAGCTTCATATGCCCAGGTATAGGTACATACCTCAGGTAGAGACGGACTGTTGTAAGTGAGCCTAGTGAGTTGAAAAAATTACAAATTTGCCAGTTTGGTATGTGCAACATTTGGAAATGTTATGAACTTAAAGTTAGGAACCGGTTTGAAGCTGGTTAAGTAACTCGTCAATGCTTTTCAAATATCTCATTAAAATGAATAAAATACAAGACAGTGAAAGAGGTAATATAATGAATAATAAAAGTTAAGATATGATTTAACATAAATGAAATTTGTTTTAAGAAATTAAATAAAAATAATATTTAAAACACATTAAGTGAAAATTACAGAGTAACAGACACATATTGTAATAATCCACTTTAAATGTTTACACAGAAATCAGTTAAGGTCAGTTTGTTTTTGTTTGTTATGTTGCATTTTTTTCTGTATATTCTACAATTTTAATCTGCTCAGAATGATATTTTTTCGACCATATCATTTATTAGTAAAGAAGCAAGAATTTTTTCCAGTCTAAAATGTTGCATAATTAAAATATTGGTATGGAGAACCATACATGACTTCCACGTTCTAAGATTTATATTTAAAATCATTTTCGAAATGAAATATTTCCATAGAAACTACTTCTTCCTACTTATTGCTTCAGCCTTAACCACAGTACTATGGTCACTAACAAATACAACCTCACATGAGCGCACTCGATTTTCAGTGACAGTGGCAGTCGATGGCACTGCCGAAACGTCTGGTTTTGCAGAAAACATTGGACATGGCCAAACAGCCCGGGAAGGAATTTTAACAACAAAATACTTCTTTGTTCCCAATAACGTAGTACACATATAAAAAAATTATCCCCTCCCCCTTCAACTATAATTTTCATTTATAGAAAATTACCCCCACCCCGTTCAACTAGCCTCTTCATTTATAGATATTTCATCTACGTTTCTACAGTGGATTATTATGATCTTCTTATCAGGATACTTTATTTATCAAAATTAAGTACTTTACTCTTGTTAAAACATAAAATGTTGCAGGTAAACTACCCTTTCCCCGTAACCGATCTTCACCAAAATCAGTAGGCCTTGAGTCCTTTACAATTCAGGAACGTATGCAAAACATTATTTCATTGTTTGAATGTGCAGCAGTTATCGTTCGTCATAGAAAAAATTACCCTTGTTAAAACATAAAATGTTGCAGGTAAACTACCCCTTTCCCTTAACCGATCTTCACCAAAAACAATAGGCCTTGAATACTCTACAATTCAGAGCTGTATGCCAAAAATTATTTGATTCTGTTTGAATTTGCAGCTGTTATCGTTTGCCATAGAAAAAATTCTACACAGACACACACACAGACACTTTTCAAAAAAATCGATATGGAGAACCATACATGACTTCCATGTTGTAAGATTTATGTTTAAAATAATTTACTTGAATTCGGTTCGGTAATTTCTAAAAAAATATTGCCCACCCTCAAACTAATTTCACTATTTATAGATATTTTTGTTATTATGGGGTAGTTGTTTAATATAATGTTATTTTCAGTTACTTTATCCATAAAAATTAGGTAGGTTTACTTTATTTTTATAAAGAAACCGAACTACGCAGCTAATTATCCCTCCCCCAAAACGCTCTGAAGTCACTCATGGACCCTGAGCATCTTGCAGAGGGTTCATTCCCTAACGCTGTGTCCTAGGTGAATGCGGGCACGTGCGTTGCGAGCGCCGCAGTTATCGCACGCACCGCAGATTGTTGCGGGGAAACCGGAGGTGGCCAATGTGCCTGCGTGCGATTAGTTGTAAAGTAATCTTCCTGACATCAACATGTCGTGGAGTTCAGTGCGCTCCATTTTATTAATGGAAAATAGTTTTTTAAAACTGAAAATATTAAAGAAACTTAGGCGATGCGACAGACAAAATACTCACGTAATCTATAGGAGCAGGTTGATTTATGGCGAATTTCATCATCTCTATTATCAGCTACGAGAGGATGAAAACACATTCCATCAATACACCAGAATGTCATTGAATACCTTCGATTATATTGTAGACAAAATACGTAATGCTTGTTATCATTGTACAACAAACTTCCAAAGACCAATTTCTGTGGAAGAGAGACTTTTGCTCACTTTGAGGTAAGTGACTGAGTAATCATATTATGTATAATGGTTTTATTTAACTGTTTAAGATTACAATCTAAGAATACATAGAGAATACAAAGTGTAGATTACTAATTTAATTGTTCTGTGTGTACATTACATTTGCATCATGAGGTGAAGGGTTAATATTTTCATAATTATGAGAAGGAAATAACGGAGGATTACAAGAGTAAGGTGAGTTGGCAGGAGAAACTGGTGAAGAAATGTTTGAGTAATTTGAGTGAACCGATGATGCAGCAGTAGTTGAGCACACAGAATAATTTGATGTAGATTGTGATAGCTCTTGCAGCAATATTTCTTGGAATTTATTTCTAACTCGAAGCTGCTGCAAAGGATCCATTCTTTTTAAATACGGTAATAATGACCTCAGAAACAGAGAATTTTCATGTTCAGGTGTTTCAATGAGTGCAAGCTTTTTAGTTTCAATATCCAGTAGTTGTCGTTCTATCTCGATGTTCTCTTCGCGAGCTCTCTTCCTCTTTGAACGAGGTAGCGTTGACTTGGACGAAGTAGGTAGTATTTCCGTAGTTCGAGGACCAGATAGTGTCTGTGTTTCGCTCTGATCCACATGGAAGGTGTCAATATTTATATTTGAGTTAATACTGGGAGCTTCTTCCCAGTCTTCATCTTCGTTCAACTCATTTTCATTTCTACCAGGGACCTCTATGTGTTCTGAAACTTCTAGTCTTGGTACATTTCCCTCAGTCTCTCTTGGAACTACTGTATCTTTTAAAAAGATCAAATTCTTAAAATACTGCCACTTTCCAGTATAAGTTGCAGCATGATCCTGGGAATCGCCTGATTTGCCTTTAGGAGTTTTTTTAAACTCTTTTATAAATTGGTTACGTAAATTGCGCCATTTCTTTCTAGCATCATCCTCTGAAAGCAAACAAAAGAACACATATTTTTTCTTTTGTTTCAGGTACCTATAAACGGGAGTTGCATTCAGACAAATTGCATTCACATTTAGAATATCTAAATCATCTGTTGCATCTTTAGTTATAGAGGTTTGCAAGGCAATTTGGGATTCACTTCAGAAAAGGCATATGCCTGTGCCTAATGCTGGAGATCTTGAACAGGTAGCCAAAGATTATTTTCTAAAATGGAACTTCCCTAACTGTATAGGGAGTCTTGACGGAATGCATGTAAGAATAAAATGTCCAGCTAAGTCAGGCAGCATGTTTTTCAATTATAAACAGTTTTTTTCAGTAGTACTCTTGGCAATTGTTGATGCAAATTATCGATTTTTAATGATCGATGTAGGTGCATATGGAAAAGTGTAACAGTACAGAATTGTGTGCTACAATAGTTTCAATTCAATTCAGTTTTAATTTGAAAGCAATCAGGATTCACCTGTGGGTGCCCCTTGTAACCAGCAACAAACAGTGTTATCATAAACTGTGGATGTCTAGACTGCCCAGCCCAGACATATTACGCAACAGCTCTCCGGCAGTCTGTGTGTGTGAATCACAGTAAGCAGTGTGTCACTCTAGTATTAGCATCAGACAGTAGCAGGAAGCAGCATACAGTTCTACAATTAAAAACGGTGGCCTCGGGTGTGGAAGATACGCCGAAACTAAAGCCGGCCTATCTAGCAACGTGTTAAAACTATTTTTTCAACTATAACTCATGGTCGCGCGGACAGCAGCAGAAACCACCTAAGTACTCGCTCAAAAGTAAAGTCGGACGACTAAATTATTAAAAGTGAAATGTAATAAAATGGTTTGAATAACCCGCAGACAATTAACGCCATACAAATGACAAAATAACGTGAACTAACTGCAAGTGACTTTCGGAGTACGGGACAAAAACAAGTGCTTACCAAATTGGACCAGATCTACAACCAGGCTGAGTACTCATTAAATCATTTTGTTCTAATTACAAAATTTGAACAGTCTTAAAATCTACACCTGTTTAATATGAGATCTCTAAGGGAATGGGGTTATTTTGAATACTAATGTAAAAGAAAGGGTGTGTGCATGTGTGTGTGGTAAAGTACAGGTTACGTACTGGTTCGGTTTTAATAGAGATAAGAATTAATTTCATGTTTTGATATAAAATAGTGGTACAGCCTTTTGTAGAACGTAAAAGAAGGGTGTGAGGTTTGGATAGTAAATAAAAATAAGCATGTGATTTAGACAGCATAAAATGTGTTAGCGTAATAATTCCGAAACTCAAACCCATATAACCTTGTCTGCAGCTGTTTTCGTCTGTAGGACTTTGGAAGAGAAACCCGAAGGTAAGACATTATATTATTAGTTGAAGTAAATACTATTGTTTCACTGACACCCGAGAACAGGGACTCGAATATATTAATAATTACAAATAAATACTATTGTTTCACTGGCGCCCGAACAGGGACGATTTGTGCGATTTATTTTAATTGCACAGATCAGGCCAAATTAAGCTGCAGAACGGGTTATTTGGGAGTGAGGGCGAGGTTGTAAAGATTGTAGTTTAAGTTAAAGAGTGTATAATTGTATATGTAAAAAACACTATACAAAATGAAGAATAGTGATGAAGTCAGCATAACTGACTTAACTGAAATTAGTACAGAGAATAAATCTGATATGAATATTAATCAAGAAATCAGTTTGACCGAATCGATGGCTATGAGCAAAGCGAGTGCTATATCGACACCCACGGTCAGTAGAGTAGAAAATGTGTCATTAGACGACCTGTTTAATTTGGTGAAAGCTAATTTTAGCGAACAAAATCATAAATTTGATGCACAAAATATAAAATTTGACAAATTAAGAAGTGACATAAATACAAAATTGCATGAATTGAGTAGTAATGTAAGTGAACAGAAAATTAGATGTGAAAGCAGTTTTAATAATTTTAATGATAAATTTAATGAACAGAATGTTAAATTTGATGCATTAAGTAGCGACATAAATAATCGTTTCGATGAACAGAATAATAAGTTTGATGACAAATTTAATGAAATAAATATAAAAGTGACTGAGTCACAAAAGAGTATTGATGATAAACTGAATAAAATAAATATTACAGTAACACAACAGTTAGATAAGCTTGGGAGAAATATTGAAAACAAGGTGAGTAATAATGTTAGTTATGATGACGTAAACAATAGTGAAATATTATTGAATAAAATTAGTGGTGATATGTTGAGTAATAGTTGTGTGGATAATGAGAGTAGAAAGTCAGTTGACGTTAGTAATGAAGTAGTAATAAGTACTGATGAGTTGGAGAAAGAATGGAGAGATAGTTTAAATGTAGAGTATGAACAGAGGGCAAATTTTTCTTGTGGTATAGGTGAAGGAAAGGCTTCACAAGTGTTGTTGAAGGACAAAGAGTTCCTCGATAGTTTTTGTAGAAGACGAAAGGTCTTCAAAATGTCAAATAAGTTGTTTGTGTTTATCTGGTAGGGCCAGATGGTGTTTAAATAATAAAGTGGTGTTGCCCTCTGTGTGGAGTGAGAGTATGAAATGGTGTGGTTTTGAAAGTGATTATGAGCGAGATAGAGTGATAGAGTTATTCAGATTAAGTAGAGATTATGAAGGGTTTGTAAGGGGAATAAATATTGAAAGGAATGATTATAATAAAAATAATAGAGACTTACCTTGTCTAATAAACAATGATTATATTGATGATAATAATATACACTTGCCTGTAGTGAGGGTTCAGCGTATTAGTAACAGCTGACAACTATAGTGATACAAAATTCAATGATGTAATTGTAACAATAAAAACCAATGGAGACAGAACGAAAAATACTAATGTAGACATGATTTATGATAATGTAATAATGGGGGGTAACCCTGTGCATTATTATTATGGTACAATGGAAAAAACAAATGTTTATGGTTATTACACAAATGATAGCCATATGATGTGTACAGATAAAATTGAACAATGTTATGTGAAGATAAGACTAATTTTTGACGACGGGGGTAGATAAAAATTAAATGTATGGACATTTTAAATATTTTAGTTTATGGTAATGACCTGGGAGATTTATGTAATGAAGTGTGGTAAACAAGAAAATTATGACGAAAATTTGTAAATAAATGTGTTAGTGTTAAATGTATTGTGTCAAGATTATATTGTTGGAATGCAGACTATAGTTTCTGTAACATATGTTTGTAATAAGAATGAATGGTATAATAATAATAATATTTTATTTTACTAAAATAATGAACAAGAGGTACGAAGGAATTTTGTTTTGTATTATGTGTTTAAATTAAAAGTGTTTTAAATAATGTGACTAAAGTAATTGTTTAGACTTGAATTGATAGTAAACTGATTTCTAATGTGCAATTCAGTAATGTATTTAAATATAAATGATTGTGAATATAAATATAAACTTAAGTATACTGTGATTGGTATTGTAAAACCAAGGGTAACTGACTAAAAGATTTATAGAAACTGAAAATTGAAGGAAGTACATGTATTAGTGATGTTGTAATCAGGAATGTTGAGACTGAGTATGTTTATAAAACAAGCTTTGTAGACAACTGTTAGTGTAAACAGGTGTGTTGTATGTTGTGTGACCAATGTTTACAGTCATGCTGTAATTGACAACAACAAGAATGTTGTATTTTGATGAATCAGTGCCATGAGCAAAATCTTATTATGAAACAAAAGAAATGAAGTTAACCGTTTGCAGATAATATAATAATGAGGTAATTACCATAACTTAGAGTTTTGAGAAATTAAATTAAATTGGTAATTAAATTAATTGAAAAGGTGAATTTTAATAATGAATTTAAATTGATTTTGATTTGAATTTTGACTGTAATTGTAAATTAAATAATAATTGATGGAAATGTAATGATTAAAATATTCATTTAAAATTGAAAACTGAAGGAAATTTTTGGGTAAAAATAATCAAAAATGTTTGGATTAATCAATGTGTTTTTTTGGAGGGATAATAATGTATTGTGAACGTTATTTAATTTGTATGTAATTTATATGATTTAGCTATAAGAATACCGTAAGTTTATAGGTCCAGGTGGACATTGTATTTTATGAATTTATTTTTGACTTACAATGAATAAGATAGTAATGTTTTGTTTATAACTCAAAGTAAAAATGGTAATATCCAGTTGGAATGTTTATTAGGTCATATCCTGTTTATGTAATTGTGTCTCAATATAGAACAACTGCCATTGTAGGGCAACTAAACTAAATGATTAACCAGCACTTTGTAGATAAAAGAACCAGTACTTTGTCAATGAACCAGTATGGCTAAGAGGAAATGAATCAGTGTGGGATATGGTATAATGGAAGGCCTGTTTGTTAATTTTTCAATTGAATGTTATAGAGTCAGGCGTTACTGTGGCAGGTGCCTATCTGATTTTATGGTGTTGGGATCTCGAACAGAGAAGTCCAGTAAGATCGGATGGGTGCTGCCGCAGCCACCGGGCTTAGGGGGGTAAGTACCCATGCTTTTAATAAGGATTTAAGAGGGGTTATCGGTGCCATATCCTCACTGATCCTTTTAGGTTTTAGGCAATGAGAGTTTTTACGCTTCGGCGCAAAACCTCTCATTGGGGGGGGGGGTATTGTAATGGTACAGAATTGTGTGCTACAATAGTTTCAATTCAATTCAGTTTTAATTTGAAAGCAGTCAGGATTCACCTGTGGGTGCCCCTTGTAACCAGCAACAAACAGTGTTATCATAAACTGTGGATGTCTAGACTGCCCAGCCCAGACATATTACGCAACAGCTCTCCGGCAGTCTGTGTGTGTGAATCACAGTAAGCAGTGTGTCACTCTAGTATTACCATCAGACAGTAGCAGGAAGCAGCATACAGTTCTACAATTAAAAACGGTGGCCTCGGGTGTGGAAGATAGGCCGAAACTAAAGCCGGCCTATCTAGTAACGTGTTAAAACTATTTTTTCAACTATAACTCATGGTCGCGCGGACAGTAGCAGAAACCACCTAAGTACTCGCTCAAAAGTAAAGTCGGCCAACTAAATTATTAAAAGTGAAATGTAACAAAACGGTTTGAATAACCCGCAGACAATTAACACCATACGAATGACAAAATAACGTGAACTAACTGCAAGTGACTTTCGGAGTGCGGGACAAAAACAAGTGCTTACCAAATTGGACCAGATCTACAACCAGGCTGAGTACTCATTAAATCATTTTGTTCTAATTACAAAATTTGAACAGTCTTAAAATCTATACCTGTTTAATATGAGATCTCTAAGGGAATGGGGTTATTTTGAATACTAATGTAAAAAAAAGGGTGTGTGCATGTGTGTGTGGTAAAGTACAGGTTACTTACTGGTTCGGTTTTAATAGAGATAAGAATTAATTTCACTAAATATCACTATAGTATTGACGACTCGGAACACTAAGTTTTTTATAAGTAAAAACGTAAAGTTTTACCTTACAGCCTAAACCGCCTTTCACCTTTAGAAGGCTTCATCAGAGGCTGCCATAGGTAGCGTTGTCCGTCTTGTTGTTGGCGACGGGATAGTTATTCGAAAGATTGAAGCTGTGTGTGTGTGGTGAGATGTGTTCGAATAATGCGTGCGATTTGAATTGTGTCTGTTCGTTTAGGATGTCGTTTTTATTTGTTTTTGTGTGTTTGTATATTTCTAATTGTTCTAGAGTGTCTAGTTTTCGGCCTTTTGTGTGTACGTGTAGAATGTTCATGTTATTGTCGATGTTTTTATATGTGTGGTTTGCTTCAATGAGGTGGTTTGCAAAGGTAGATTCTGTAGTGGTGTGGAGTGCTTTTGTGTGTTCAATGTATCTCTGTTTGAAGCTACGTCCTGTCTGGCCTATGTAGAATTTATTGCAATTTGAGCAATTTAGCTTGTATACACCAGGTAGATCGAATTTGTTTTGTGCTTTGGGCATGCGTTTTGATAGTGTGTGTTCTGTTTTGTTAGTAGTTTTGTAAGCGATTCTGTATCCTGCTTTTTTGAATTTGTGGGCAATTTTTTCAGTTTGTTTGTTGATGTATGTTAGTGTTATGAATTTGTTGTTTTCTGTCTTTGTCTGTTGTTTGTTTTGTGTTTTGTGTAGGAGTTTACTGACTATTGTTCTGTCATAACCGTTAGATTCTGCTAGATATTTTATCGTGTTTAGTTCGTCTTTGTAGTCTATTTCATCTAAGGGGATGTTGTTAAGTCTATGTATCATGGTTCTAAAAGCAGCTAGTTTGTGTTGTATTGGGTGATTGGAGGTGTTGTGTATTAGTGTGTCAGTTGTAGTTGGTTTTCTGTATATACTGAATTTGTGCCTGTGTTCTAGTTTTGTGATGGAGAGGTCTAAGAAGTTTATGGTATTGTTGTGTTCGTATTCGGCAGTGAAGGTTATGTTTTTATGTATTTTGTTTATGTGCGTTAGTAACTGTTCGCATTGTTTTTTGTTTCTCCTGTATAGTATTAGAATGTCATCAACGTATCTGTGCCAATATAGTATTTTATGTGAGTGTCTGTCATTGTTTGTGAGTATTTTTGTTTTTTCTAAGTGTTGGAGGAAGACTTCTGCTAGAATGCTGGATATGGGGGAGCCCATGGGTAGGCCATCGTTCTGTGTGTAGTATTTATTGTTATAAGTAAAGTAGTTTTGTTTTGTGATAATGTTCAGAGTTTCTGTTATTTCATTGATAAGTTCGTCTGGTGTGTTGTTCTGTTTGAGTTTGTTTTGTAGGATGGTGATTGTTTCAGAGATTGGGATGTTTGTGTACAGGTTTTTAATGTCAAAGGAGGCTAATGTGGCATTATGGGGGATGTGTATGTCTTTTATTTTTGTTACTAGGTCAGTGTTGTTTTTTACTGCAATGTTGTACTACAACAACTACTAACTAACAAAACAGAACACACACTATCAAAACGCATGCCCAAAGCACAAAACAAATTCGATCTACCTGGTGTATACAAGCTAAATTGCTCAAATTGCAATAAATTCTACATAGGCCAGACAGGACGTAGCTTCAAACAGAGATACATTGAACACACAAAAGCACTCCACACCACTACAGAATCTACCTTTGCAAACCACCTCATTGAAGCAAACCACACATATAAAAACATCGACAATAACATGAACATTCTACACGTACACACAAAAACAAATAAAAACGACATCCTAAACGAACAGACACAATTCAAATCGCACTCATTATTCGAACACATCTCACCACACACACACAGCTTCAATCTTTCGAATAACTATCCCGTCGCCAACAACAAGACGGACAACGCTACCTATGGCAGCCTCTGATGAAGCCTTCTAAAGGTGAAAGGCGGTTTAGGCTGTAAGGTAAAACTTTACGTTTTTACTTATAAAAAACTTAGTGTTCCGAGTCGTCAATACTATAGTGATATTTAGTTAAGTAACGGACACGTCATGGACAACGAAATCCAAGAAATTAATTTCATGTTTTGATATAAAATAGTGGTACAGCCTTTTGTAGAACGTAAAAGAAGGGTGTGAGGTTTGGATAGTAAATAAAAATAAGCATGTGATTTAGACAGCATAAAATGTGTTAGCATAATAATTCTGAAACTCAAACCCATATAACCTTGTCTGCAGCAGTTTTCGTCTGTAGGACTTTGGAAGAGACACCCGAAGGTAAGACATTATATTATTAGTTGAAGTAAATACTATTGTTTCACTGACGCCTGAGAACAGGGACTCGAATATATTAATAATTACAAATAAATACTATTGTTTCAAAAGATAGTGATTCAGGAGTATTTTCTAACTCAGAAATTTATCGAAATATTGAAGATGGTTCTTTACCGTTACCAAAAGATGTGCAGCTACCTAACTTCCAACAAAAAGCTCCATTTGTGCTTGTAGGAGATGAAGCATTTCCTTTAAAAACTTACCTACTGAGACCCTATCCTAAAAGAAGAGTTCAAAACAATACAGCTGCCGCATACTTTAATTACCGTTTATCACGTGCTAAAATGTCAGTAGAGTGCGCCTTTAGTATAAGTTCTGCAAAATTCAGGATTTAATTGAAACCTATTGAAATAGGAGTAAAAAATGTTGTTCGTATTGTAAAAGCAATTTGCATTTTGCATAATGCTATAATTGACATGGAACAAGATGCTTACACAAACGTCTTGGAAGATAATGTAATAAGAGGAAACCATAACTTGCAATTCTCGAAAGCAAATAATCGTCCGTCGAGAGCAGCAGAAAATACGCGGAACATTTTTTGTGAATACTTCTCGCTGAATAAAATTTGAACGTTTGATGTCAAACTCATGTTACAATATTAGAACAATAAAGTATGCATGGAAGTCGGATGACCCTATCTTTTTCCATATAAATTAAAAGTCTCTGGATTTTTAAAGAAGATAAACAAAATAATAAAATTCTGGGCGAACACTGTCACTTCGCAAACACACATCACAACTTGAAACTCAAAAAAAACTGTATTATAGTATTCAAGTATTAGGCCTATATAAGAACAGTATTAATTACTATATATATATATATATATATATATATATATATTATATAATGAATAAGAATTTAAAACCAAAAGAAAAGTAGCGTAGCTGGGCATCATAGTAAATGCCACACCAACCAAAGTATTATAATCATTATTACAAAAACAAATATTATTAAAATATTATTTCATAAATATTGATTTTATAAAAATATTTTGTTATATTAGTACGCATGTTGTCAATTTTTATATTTAGCACCAATCAAAGTATTATGATCATTATTACAAAAACAAATATTGTAGAAATATTATCTCATACATATTGATTTTATAAAAATATTTTATAATACTGACGTGCATGATGTGAAGTTTATATATATATATATATATATATATATATATATACCCATACAAAATGTTTATAAAATATGCTATAATGCACAGAATTGCTAAGGTCTACTTTTCTGATCAAATAAACTTGAAGATGAATAAAATAACAAAAGACCGGAATCTATTTTTTTGGCTATAGGGTCATCTGGCTCTCCTTAAAATCAAACTATATTTAATTAAAACTTACTTAAAAACCCTGTACTTTCAGCTACAAAATCCCAATCCTTATCCACAATTGCACGGTCCTTGTAATGTGTGTTTCTTTTATTCCATAAAGCACTTCTCTTTTGAACTTCAGAAATTAACACTTCCATTGCTACTGCTTGCCGGACGACAACTGCGGTAAAAATCAAACCAGTTTGGTTTTCAAACAATGCGTGCGATGCGATGGCGCAACACCGTACGAATCGCACGTGTCACGTGTTCAGTTTGGACAAGGCCATTCTCTTCAAGCAGTTTGATCGGGAACATCCATCGTATCGCATATACCGCACCGCACGCATCGTCTTGCGCGCGTTTACCTAGGACACAGCGTAAAGACGAAAAGTCTGTCTATGAACCGTTCCTCTGTAAACACGTGCAGTTACACTGCCCAGCGATCCACAGGAAGCAAATCGCTATCCACGCTGGACACTTTTTTGGCTTGGATGCGTTGTGTTGTGTACTGTCTTACTCTTTATCGCAATTAATAACAGACATAAATTATATTTTTTATGTTAACTCTTACCTTTCATGGGTCCAGATTCCTGTTACACGAACTCACAGTCTGTAAGAGAGGTTAGTGGGTTTGTTACACAATAACCACGCTGTTCTACCGCATTAATCCAATCTGTTTATTTTCTCAATTTTAACATTTTATTTGCTTCTCTTTAAATTTTTACTCAAAGTTCATTTTGTTGAGAACTCATTTCTGCTAATTTAACTCTCTTTATCTCAAACTCATTTCCTGTTAATTTTACTACTCAAAATACAAACAAGACTTTGAATCATTTTACAAAAACATATATCGATTAACACAAGAACATACTACCTTATCTCTATTTAGACGACCCAGTTTGCTGTACTCGCATACACATACCGTTAAGTTCCCTTTTTAATTTATTTATTTATTTGAACCCCTTTTTAATTTATTTGAACACCTTTTAAAAAATGAAATTATTAGTATTGGTAGTGGATTACCCAACTGGCGTCGTTCCTCTCGTTGCCATGTGCCGCGTTATGTGTATGTGTCCGAAAGTTTTCTTTAATTCACCACATTTTAATTTTGCTCGTTCACTTCACTGACTTCATCGTGATATATCAGTTCATTTTTAAATACTGTTTAACACTTTTTACAGAAAAATTTTAATTTTGAGGTGCACGCGTTCTTTGTGCTCCCGGCCGGGAAACGTGATTATTCGAACTGAGGTTATTTTCACATTTTTTATAAAGTTTTTGCCCGACCGGGGACACGCGCCACTACTCGCGTCCGTTACATTTATTTGCTAATCGTCGACTCCTATGCCGAGAGTATCAACCAAACTCCCACTACCTCGGGTTGCTGGTCAGCAAACCAATGCCTTTTTGTGTCAAATTGATCATCACTCTACACAAAGTACGGTGTTGTCCATGTGTATTGGGGGTGACGATATTTCAATGTCCCTAGTCACGTGACGAATGTAGGCGCGGTCTTACGGTATTTCCGTCCTCATCCAGACCACGTGGCAAACAAATTTTATAATTTAGCCATGTTTGTTTGGCGTGGCTCGAGGCTGTAAGCATCATCTGCGCGCGTGCTGGGGTTCGCGCGTTTGAGTGCGCCACACAACACTGAAGTTCTTGGAATGGAATTGCGTTGCCAAACATACATCGCATTCCACTGCCCCAACTACTTTCAAAACTTCACTCTGCTGTTCTTGGTTTGCGTACAACGCTATTTAACATGGGACTGGCCACACAGATGGAAATTAATTTTATGATTTGAAATAAAACAAAAACCCCTCCTTTTAGCCCCGTTACAATACCCCCCTAATGAGAGATCTTCTGCTGAAACAGAAGAACTCTCATTGCTAAACCCTTAAGAGGATCGGTGAGGACATGGTGCCAACAACCCCCCGTTAATTCTTAACGCCTCATGGGTAAACTACCCCCCTAGCTCGGCGACTATAGCTGCACCTGAACGAGATTACTGGACTTCTCTATTCGAGATCCCAACACCATAGACTCGGATAGATACTCACCATAGTACACCTAGCCTTCTAACATTCCATCCCAAAATCAAACACTGGCCTTATACCATACTCGATCCTCAACCGACATGTTCCCCCGTATCATGCATACTGGGTCGCCTTTAGCAAATACTGGGTGCGTACACATACTCAGATTATTCTATGATACACAGACTCCATATTTAAAATTTATAGAATGTTTTATCTTTAAATTTCAATTTCCTTTTGCAAATTAACGTTACGTTTTCAAATCAAAACACAGCAGCTAATTAAATTCAAATCATTTAGATTTCGTTCAAAAATTCATTTAAGTTCAAAATCAAACTGTTATATTACCATTACTTTCATCAAAATCCCAAAAATCTTTTATATGAATCTACCATTCTTCTTCACTAACTACTAACACTCATAGAAAACAAATAAACGGAACATCTTATTAAAACATAAATTCACTTATCCTAGTATTTGTTTATAACCCATATATACTAAACCATATAATTCAATAAACACACTAGTAATACATATAAACTATAAGATATTCAGAACCTCAAAACCTCATCTATACGGCAGGCATAAAAAATAAATTTTTTTTTTGTTTCAAAAAAATTTTAATTTACCAAAATATCTCTTTTATCAATCTCAAAAAAAATGATTTAATTGAATTAAGTAACACCATTGTGTGAATTAATTATTAGAAAATGGTTCTGTCTCTAACATCAGTCATCAGCTGATCTCTCTGGGTCAAGTGAATGACCTTGACATATATACATTACACAAAGCTACACCATAAAATACATGAACCATCTTTAAAATTTTTTACCTTCAAACATAATACAACATAATAAAATAGAACATTCAAAATTAGCATTGTTGTCATTACCTTACAAAAACAATAAAATTTACATTTAATTTGACAAAAAATTACACATTTTACAGCTTTATTTGACTTTCAAGTTCTACTCAATCTTTTACTGCTTTCATTTATTATTACATTTGAACTCTGACTTTCTCTTTAACATTTTCATTCTCAATTAGTTTGGGTGACTTAATTATTCATAATAATTTGATTTACTAACTTGGCATTTATATATAATCTTACCCCCCTTCTGACTCTAATACTCACTTAACAGCTTTACCTAGTCTGACACCCATCTATCAAAACATCTACCTTTACCAACAGTTCTCTACCAGCTTACTACTCTTAACTCATTTCGAATCATTCTACCCTTATAACAAAATACTCTCTACCCCTTTGTACTCAGGATGTGTGTTCCCTTCCCAATGCTCATTCCCTTATTTGGTTCCTGGACCCTCCCTAGGTAACCCTTTCCGGCACATATCGGTTCCCCTCCCGCCACAACGCTTTTCGTTGAGGACTCCTTATCACACCACCCCCTTTACAAATTTCCCCCTTATCCAATTACTCTTTAATCGCATCACTTTCATCTACAAAATATCCCCATCTCTTTACTACCTAAATATCACTCATTACTCTACCTATTTTCCCCATAGCTACTGTGTCACTATCAATACTCAGTTTTCTATCGTACTTTTACTCCCAAGACTCTTATTCTATTTAACACCCATCTAAACTTAACTTGGACTGATTGATTCAAATGCTTTCTTTATGCTTGTCACCCAAATTCTAACATTTACCACCTTTTGCATTATATTAATCATTGAAAATTCAAAACTATCTCAAATCAATTTCATCACTTATTTAAAACATTACAAGTTTATTATTGAAACATTTAATTACATTGAAAATCTGCAAATCACTTATAAGTGACATATTACATATATAACACCAGTAATCAGCTGATGTTCCTGGTCAGGTGAATGACCTTTCTCTAAATACATTTCAAAATTTATACAAAATACACATGTTCATAATTCTTACCTGTAACATACTGCATACAATTAACACAAATACACAAAATAATATAGTTATCATCCTACAATGTTATTTGAATTCATTACAATTAAATCTGGTACTTAAAATCATTTTGCTCTCATGCGTGAAATACATCACTAATCATTGAGTCATAGTCATAGCAACAGTTACTGAACAACTCTCTGGATTGTCAACCCCGAACTCTCACTATAGAGTCATATTATAAGTTGACCGCCCGCTGTTTACAGAGGTCGTCACCCTCTCACTGAATCTTCAGCTACCCTCCTACTACATCAGTTACTTAAAGTCCCCCCTTATACCCAGTTACAATTAGGTAACCACCCGCCGGATGAACCGGATCGAGCGTTTGCCTGGCTGCATAAACACTTTATTGTTTACACCCCTGGCTTGTAACGGCCAGCTCCTTTTCCACACACACTATTGTTTCCTGCTGGTGGACTGTGGCGTCCATTTGCATCCCCAAGAACTGAAGTTTACATATATAAGGTATAGACGCTGCCTATACCGTTCTTGGTTCAGCGTTATATAAAATTCGGTATTACTGATGTCCGAGGACACCAGTAATCCTACTAAAATGATTCACACACCCTTATTACGGCACTATCGCCACCTTCGACGATAGCCGCTGTTCCATAGTTATGTAGTTTCCCCTGTGTTACCCCCCTGTCAATTTCTATGTTCACCAATTTAGTATCTACTTACATAAATCCACGGTCAGGGTTTGGTGACGCCGTGACCGCCCGAAATGTGGGGAAACTACCAAAAGACATATAACTGACACTGTTACTACAATTCACGGAAGGTCAACTCTTATATGTTTGGTTATTTATTAATTACTTTTTATGTTTACATCTTTTAGACTCGTCTACACCTTTAACTTTTAAACATCAAACATTTCATTTAAACTTTGCTATTTAAACATTGAACATTTTACTTTATTTAAATTGCATTATAAAATTCATACTTACAGTACGTCACTCAACACACCTGCTTCCTATTACTGACATAAAATTATAAACAATTCATCACCAATATCATGTACACAACTCCATGTACCTTCTGCAACATTATAACATTCATAAGATTCCATAACTAAGTACATCTTATATTTACTTTTATTATTTATTATAAAGTTTAAATGTCATACAAATAATTTAAATTCATCATCAAAATTTCTTTATATAACATTTTAAATCAATCAAAAATATTTAAATATCTCAAATTATTTAATTTAATCAGTTCTTGGAAACACAAGTTATTTTAATTACCTTACTCCAAAACAATTACAATTCATTTGTTATCACCTTCATAATTATTCTCCTTATTTATTTAGTCTGCCAAAATATTATTATTATTATTATTAAAACAATTTCTACTACACAAACACATTGTTTACATAAAACACATGTTACAATACAAACACAATTAATTTCACTAAAATTTATTTACAATCTTTTGTCATTATCTTTCAGTTTACCACACCTCATTTCATCATCCAGCCAGGTCATTTCCATAAACTAAAATATTTAAAATGTTCATTCATTGATTTTATATTTACCCTCCATCATCATGTATTAGTCTTACTTTTATATAATAATTATCGTCCTTACTCACACTCGTTATACTATTATTATTATTGTAATGACCATTATCAACATAGTATTTAACACCATTATTACCTATTAATTCATAAAACCCGTCTACATTGGTAATTTCAGTTCTGTCTCCGTCAGTATTTTTGTTCAACATAAGGTAAGTTATTTTATCATCATATTCCTCCACTACATTCATTACATCAGGTAAGTTTTTATCATTTACAAAGGTATCATCAAAATAATCATCTATCTCCTTCAATTCTAACCGCTCTTTCAACTCATCATAACTACTTCCCAACGTAAATAACTCTATTATTCTCTCTCACAATACTTCTCACAACCCCCCTGAACTATCTCATTCCATGCAAAGGGCACAACAAACTTACTATATGTCTTGGCACTTCCAAGACCATCACAAAAAATAAAGGGACCATTTGAAGACACCTTGTCTTCCACACAACTACCGGAGGAAACTCTGTCCTCATAAAATACCTGTGAAACCTCTGTTTCACCATAAACTTGGGGAAAACTTGTCCTTTGCCCATCTAACCTTCCATCACACTCTCTCAAAACCTCATCAACATGTGACTTACTGTTACGATAACATATATTATTATTATTATATTTCCAATTAATTGTTACTTACCGTTACGATAACTCTTACGGGGTCACAGGATTCGGTCACATGTACCTAGATACAAACATGGTCTATAGGTTACGCAAAGTACTGACACAACTCATTTTGGAAGAGAATTAATATTTATTATTAATTAATCTTGACTGCTTGTAAACTCATTAAAATTCATTGAGATACATTGCTGCAAAGTGGTGCAACACCAACATAACACTTAGGAACTACAGCTTACCTTATTATTTCACAAGACACAAATGCAAATATCAAATAAAAACACAAATATACACAAAAGCTGCCCAGCTTTGCACACTCTCCCATTCATTCATATTTTAAAGAAACAAGAACCCCTTAACACATTTTCATCTAATAATGCCCCCACATCGACCACGCGGTCATCACGCCCGTACTAAGTCCCCGTTCAGGTGTCCGAAAGATATACGAAACTGTTAACTCTTTTATGCTCACTCCTGACTGTTGTTAATCCCTTTAGACACTGTTGATTACATTCCAATTTTTAACGGTGAGGTCGGCCGATGTAATTACATTTTGTAAAATAAAATTTTAACCAGACCGCAAGCGGTCGGTAGGTGAGACGCACTGTTTGTTCTCTGTTCCCTCTCCACAGTTTTCAATACGGGAACTCACTGCCTTGGGCGTCGTCGCCGAAGCTTCGGCCCATGCTATGCATGTTGTTTTTGAGTCAATGTCGCATATGATCTTCTATAGGCATTGGCTGACGTCATTTAAGTGGGCCGGACGTTTAAGTGAAGCCAAAGGAACGATGAATAATTTTACGCTCTAGCCATCTTGGTTTTAGTCGAGAGCGTCCTGGTGAGCGCGTGCGGGTGTAGTTGCGCTTGAGCGTTGACACACATGTACAGAGTTCTTAGAATTTTGGTGGAGGTGCGAATTCCTCTGCCGCATTACACCACTGAATTTGCGTCTTATTGCTTTGTTTCCAACTGTTCTGTTTCTCAACACTGGTCTGTTATACGGACAAATACGTTGCACAATAATGCAGCTTTACAATATTTTATCCAAACCCGCCCGAAAATGAACTGAATAAAATTATATAATTGCCCCAAACGATTAAAATAAAACACCCAAAAATTGACCCGCTACAATACCCCCTCGATGAGAATTCTACTGTTCACGACAGAAGAAATCTCATCGATAACCCCGAAGAGGACCGGTGAGGAACTGGTGCCAACAACCCCCTGGTTCTTGATCTGCATGGGTACACGACCCCCCTGGCTCAGCGACTATGGACTCATCTGAACGAGATCACTGGACTTCTCCGTAAGAGATCCCAACACCGAGAAATCGAACAGACTCGCACCACAGCGCACCTCGCCTTCTAACATGCTACCCCCCAAAATCCTCAACCCCTGGCTAAAATTACTCCAGCTCCTCCGCCGATATGTTTCCCCTTTTTGCAAGCTGGGCTGCCTTTAGCAAATACTGGGCTCACACACACTCGCATTACATGATACCATAACACATAAAAAAAAATAAAACTTTCTTTTAAAATTTATCAAAAATTTAAAAAAAATCCAAAATTCAAAAATTTAATCTTTTCTCAAAAAATTCTCTTCCTCTTTTTTCTCTTTTTTTTTTCTTTAACATGACTACCTAGACATTTCTACTAATATAAACACCTCCTTACTCTAACATGAGAACCACTTATAGTCTACCAATACAACACAATACAATAAAATAAACATGGTTAATGCACACATAATAAAATCCTTATCTGAAATAGTCATTCGCTGGCAGGCAAAAAATCAAGTTTTCTTTTTTTTTTTTTTCAATAAAAAATTAAAATTTTCAAAAATTTTAAAATTAAAAAAAAAATTTATTCATTGAATAATTCTTAAATTTATTTATTAAATAACATCTATTAAAATTATTCAAATATTGGTTTGAATTAATCAAACAAACAAATTAAAATTGGATTCCTACTATACAAGCTTAGTAGGTGTATGAACTCAGCAGCTGATCGTAACTAGGTCAAGTCCAAAACCCTTGACCTACATATGTTATATATAAGTTCTGAAAACACATTGAACATCTGTAATATCCTAACTTTGACATACAAACATACTAACAAAATATTTAAAACAAACAAAATATCAATATAATAATCAAGTTGACATTTAAATTATTTAAACAATTCTGGACTTTACATTATTCTCAATTCTATCAAAATTTTGTCACTGGCAAAAAAATATGAAAATTTTTTATCTTTATCATAAATCACTCTTTTTGCTTAACAATCTTGCTCTTCATTTAACAATCTCACTATACTTTACTGTGGGTGATGTAAATTATTTATTCTCGTTTTTCTGTATTAGATCTGTATGCATATATAACCTTTCTCCCTCTGACTCTAATATTCATCAACTTCCATTCTCATGACACCCATCTCTACCAAAATCTCTACTAATCAGGACACTCTAAACCCCAACTTATCATTTAACACAATTCGCCGCCTTCTCCCATTATAAAACACTCTCTAACCCTTTGTACATAGGATACGTGTTTCCCCTACCCAAAAAACTCAATTCCCTTATTTGGCGGCCCGGATTCTACCTAAGGCGGCCCCTTCCCCACTAAAATCTATCCCTTTCCCGTCCCAACCCTTGTTGCGGACTCCTACATTACACTACCCTCTAATACAAAATTGCCATCCCCAAAATTCTCAATCTCATTACATTACTACAATTACACAAAATAACCTCATTTACTATAAAAACAACAATACGTCACTCAAAATCTACATAAAGTCTCCACTACCACTGTGTCAACATTAATACTTCACCAACTCTGTTACATCACATTAACTCAAAAACAACATTACATCATATTCATCTCTGCTATTTCAAATTCAGCTTTTAATTCAATTTGGACAGGTCTACGTGTCCCATAAAACATTTATCACCCATGAATTATCTTTTATTAACTTGCATAAATTATTGTTATTTTATCTCTCATATCCTTTTTGTCTTTACTTCAAAATATCTGTAGTACATTAAACATTAATTATTTGTAACATTTACAAACCAATATACCAGTGACATGGTATGGCTGATCAGCTGATATCCTAACATAATAAAAACACATCTCCAAATTGACCAAATTACATGGAATATACATATTTATTTTTATTTATTCTCACTTCTCACCTCATTGTTTCCCCTTTTTTCTGATTCTGATGCTTATGTTAACCTGCCAGACGATTTACTTATTTACTTAAACAAATACACACATAATACAATTACATATTCTTATCAATGCTTATCTAATAGACAACAATAAAATAATACACTTAAAATTATAGCATGAACACCTTATTTTTAAATATCATTATTATTTACAATTTTTTCATTAACTCTTTTTATTTATCATCATTATGAATTTATCCTGTGTTGCCATTAGATTTTCAAAATTTCTAAATTTATTATTAACATATATTTTTAACCATTATGATATTCCACCAAATAAACCATTTAACATTCATTTATTTATTCATTGTTATTAAATTGAAATCTCATTTAATTCAAATTCATCAATTGATTATTAAAATAACATATTTCAATTATTATCAAAATTCTACAAATCATTAACTATTGTCTTCATAATTATTTTATTATTTAATTACAATGCAAAAATATTAATAATATTATTATTATTAACACAACATTTTCTAAAACATATACACATTACTTTTCTAACATTTCACAATACACACAAATGAATTCAATATTATTTACAAAATATGCGTCAAAACTGTTCAAGTGTATCTCACTTCAGATGTCCAAATCAGCAAGGTCATTACCAATAATTTACAATATTTAAAAATGTCCCAACACTGATCTTGTAGCTCACCCACCATCGTCATATATATATCTAGTGTATTTATAACATTCATCATTTTTATCAACATACAATTTGTTATCATTACTATCATAATAATCCATCCATTCTATTTCATCCATTATACCATTATACATCATGTCAACATCAGTTAGGATTGTCCCGTCTATATCAGTGTTATTTGTTAACGTCAGGTAAATCGTTTTCTCATTTTTGTATTCCTCAACTACTGCGTCAGGTAAATCATTATAGTCAGGTAAGATATTATCAAAATTATTCTCTATCTCTCTTTCAACAGGTACGTATTTCACATGATTCGTCATCACCCCTTCTAATATTTTTCTCAATTCATTATACTTTCTTTCTAACTTATATAGTTCTATTTCACTCTCAATACATAACTCTCTTTCTTCATAGCACCACATCACACTCTCACAATTATTACGGACAGAGGGTACAACATTATACAACATTACTTCATTTAACAATAAGGGTCTCTTGCCCTGAAAAAACAACATTAAATCATCATCATCATTATAAACAATAAGGGGAAAATTTGCCCTCTGTCCCCATTCAATTACTCCATTATCCTTCCACTCTCTCTCTACTTCATAAACACTCATTAACATTTCATTATCGCATTCTAAAACTTCATCAGTACTATTTGTTATTATATTTTCATCATTTGCTTCTACATTATTCTTCACCCCCACTATACTCTCAGAATTGTCTACTATTTCGTCATTTTTACATTTTGTCATATTTAAAACATTGTCACCTAATTTCTCAAACTTCTGTTCTAACTTATTTAAACTGTTTCTTATTGTTTCGTTAGTGCTTTCTAAATGTTTATTAATTTCTTGTATTTCATGTTTCAACTCATTATTCTGATTTTTTAATACATTGAATTTAACGTCAGAATCATTCTTCAGTTCATTATATTTAATATTTGTATCACTCTTCATTTCTTTATTTTGTTCTAAAAGTAATTGTAACATACTCATTACCTCACTATTAAATTGTGCGTTACATTTTGTTGAAGTCGGGGTTAATTGCACACCCGAATCTTCAGTTACATTACTCTGGTCACTCAAATTTATCTCTGCTTTCTCTTGACTCGCACTGGGAGTCGAATGTATTTCAAAGTTACTAATGTCTGAGTCGTCGAAATTTTCGACGCTATTTTCATTTATTTTATTCTCGTTCTCTGACATTTTGTATTGTTAATGTAAATTAAATTATATAAATTGCTTAAACCAGAATAATTAATTAAATAAATACAGTAATTATTTAAATTTTGTAATCTACTGTTAGGTTACTAAGCTAACCTAGAACATGCTTGTATCCATGTCGATGCGGAATCCAATTAATTAATTATAATTAATTCAATTCGTCCCTGTTCGGGCGCCATTGTGACTTACTGTTACGATAACATATATTATTATTATTATATTTCCAATTAATTGTTACTTACCGTTACGATAACTCTTACGGGGTCACAGGATTCGGTCACATGTACCTAGATACAAACATGGTCTATAGGTTACGCAAAGTACTGACACAACTTATTTTGGAAGAGAATTAATATTTATTATTAATTAATCTTGACTGCTTGTAAACTCATTAAAATTCATTGAGATACATTGCTGCAAAGTGGTGCAACACCAACATAACACTTAGGAACTACAGCTTACCTTATTATTTCACAAGACACAAATGCAAATATCAAATAAAAACACAAATATACACAAAAGCTGCCCAGCTTTGCACACTCTCCCATTCATTCATATTTTAAAGAAACAAGAACCCCTTAACACATTTTCATCTAATAATGCCCCCACATCGACCACGCGGTCATCACGCCCGTACTAAGTCCCCGTTCAGGTGTCCGAAAGATATACGAAACTGTTAACTCTTTTATGCTCACTCCTGACTGTTGTTAATCCCTTTAGACACTGTTGATTACATTCCAATTTTTAACGGTGAGGTCGGCCGATGTAATTACATTTTGTAAAATAAAATTTTAACCAGACCGCAAGCGGTCGGTAGGTGAGACGCACTGTTTGTTCTCTGTTCCCTCTCCACAGTTTTCAATACGGGAACTCACTGCCTTGGGCGTCGTCGCCGAAGCTTCGGCCCATGCTATGCATGTTGTTTTTGAGTCAATGTCGCATATGATCTTCTATAGGCATTGGCTGACGTCATTTAAGTGGGCCGGACGTTTAAGTGAAGCCAAAGGAACGATGAATAATTTTACGCTCTAGCCATCTTGGTTTTAGTCGAGAGCGTCCTGGTGAGCGCGTGCGGGTGTAGTTGCGCTTGAGCGTTGACACACATGTACAGAGTTCTTAGAATTTTGGTGGAGGTGCGAATTCCTCTGCCGCATTACACCACTGAATTTGCGTCTTATTGCTTTGTTTCCAACTGTTCTGTTTCTCAACACTGGTCTGTTATACGGACAAATACGTTGCACAATAATGCAGCTTTACAATATTTTATCCAAACCCGCCCGAAAATGAACTGAATAAAATTATATAATTGCCCCAAACGATTAAAATAAAACACCCAAAAATTGACCCGCTACAAACACTTATTTCTACCCCTTTACACCCCATTACTCTCTCACTCTCACTCACTATCTCTATATCATCACTATTCAATATTTTATTATCTAACACTACCTCTTCCACTATTTTGTCATTATTAATGTTTGTCACAACTATAACATTGTCTCCTAACTTCTTATTCATTATCTGATCTAATTTTCTGTCTAAATTTTTATTAATTTTGTTAACCATCTTCTCACAATTATTATTTATAGATTTTATTACCTGTTCTTTAATATTATTAAAATTTGTATTAATTTCATTCACTTGCTCATTAAACTTGAAATTCTGTTGTTTAATTTCATTTCTGATCTCATTGAATTTATCATCAAAATTATTTTTAATCTTATCATTCTGCTCATTTAATTTCTCATTAAAATTGCTATTTTGAACGTCAAAACGACGATCTATTTTATCGAATTTTTCATCATTACTATCGAATCGTTTACTGAGAAGGTTAAATAGGTCATTCATTGACATCTCTTTTTCTTTTACATTTGTTACTTCGGGAGTCGATTTTGCTCCCATCTCACTATTTATATTTTCATTTGGTTTCTTATTTTTACTATCTAACTTCGGGGTTAATTGTATTCCCAAATCATTTGTGATGTTTATTTCATCTGTAATATTTATATTCCTATCTTTATCGTCTTGACCTCCATTCGGAGTTGAATGTATTTCAAAGCTACTCATAACAGCTGATTCATCAAAATTGATAATTTCATTTATATCATTCTCATTATTGCTACCTGCCATTTATATATTTCAAATTACAAATTTACTTACAAACAAAACAATGACATACTATTTTATACGTTGTATGTATTTTTTTCTTAACCCTCAAATCACTTATTTCGACTTTATTCTATACATACTTCTTGTACTTAATTTTAATTCATATGTAACTCCCATTAGCGTCTCTTACATTTGCGAGTAGGTATAGCCTATACAAAAATCTGATGTATATAGACTGTCCCTGTTACGGGGGCCATTTGTACTGTCTTACTCTTTATCGCAATTAATAACAGACAGATTATATTTTTTATGTTAACTCTTACCTTTCATGGGTCCAGATTCCTTTTACACGAACTCACAGTCTGTAAGAGAGGTTAGTGGGTTTGTTACACAATAACCACGCTGTTCTACCGCATTAATCCAATCTGTTTATTTTCTCAATTTTAACATTTTATTTGCTTCTCTTTAACTTTTTACTCAAAGTTCATGTTGTTGAGAACTCATTTCTGCTAATTTAACTATCTTTATCTCAAACTCATTTCCTGTTAATTTTACTACTCAAAATACAAACAAGACTTTGAATCATTTTACAAAAACATATATCGATTAACACAAGAACATAACTACCTTATCTCTATTTAGACGACCCAGTTTGCTATACTCACACACACATACCGTTAAGTTCCATTTTTTATTTATTTATTTATTTGAACCCCTTTTTAATTTGAACACCTTTTAAAAAATATCGGTATGGAGAACCATACATGACTTCCATATTCTAAGATTTATATTTAAAATCATTTTCAGCCAAACAGCCAGGCTGTGTCTTACCTGCCTTTTTATTGCTGTATTAAATGAAAAATATTATATTACATTAAAATGAAAAAATTATAATTTTATTGCCTGGCAACAAAATTATTTTATTTTTAACAATTACCATCGTTTCAAAAAGTTTAAATAAATTTTCAAGTACTTTACTCTTGTTAAAACGTAAAAGGTTGCAGGTAAACTACCCCTTCCCCTTAACCGATCTTCACCAAAATCGAAAGTCATTGAGACCTCTACAATTCAGGGACGTATGCAAAAAATTATTTGATTCTGTTTGAATTTGCGGCTGTTATCGTTTGCCATAGAAAATACGCTTGATAAAAAAACGTTGCAGGTAAACTACCCCTTCCCCTTAACCGATCTTCACCAAAAACAATAGGTCTTGAGTACTCTACAAATCAGGGCTGTATGCAAAACATTATTTGATTCTGTTTGAATTTGCGGCTGTTATCGTTTGCCATAGAAAAAAAATACCCTTGTTAAAAAAACGTTGCAGGTAAACTACCCCTTTCCCTCGACCGATCTTCACCAAAAACAATAGGTCTTGAGAACTCTACAATTTAGGGCTGTATGCAAATAATCTTTTGATTCTGTTTGAATTTGCGGCTGTTATCGTTTGCCATAGGAAATACCCTTGTTAAAACATAAAACGTTACAGGTAAACTACCCCTTTCCCTTAACCGATCTTCACCAAAATCAACAGATCTTGAGAACTCTACAATTCAGGGCTGTATGCGAAACATTATATGATTCTGTTTGAATTTGCGGCTGTTATCGTTTGCCAAACAAACAAAATTACCCTTGCTAAAAAAAAACCGTTGCAGGTAAACTACCCCTTTCCCTCAACCGATCTTCACCAAAAACAATAGGTCGCGAGTACTCTGCAAATCAGGGCTGCATGCAAAAAATTATTTGATTCTGTTTGAATTTGCGGCAGTTATCGTTTGCCATAGAAAAAAAATCTACAGACACACACACACACACAGACAGACACACACACACAGACACTTTTCGGAAAACGACTTTTTTTCATGTTTTGAGTGTAGTAGAATCAGAATCTGCAATAATCTCGAACACGATTTTTTTTGCCATCACCATACTTCCATTCCTTAAGGAATATGGAAGTAAATTAAATAAATTTTCAAGTACTTTACTCTTGTTAAAACGTAAAAGGTTGCAGGTAAACTACCCCTTCCCCTTAACCGATCTTCACCAAAATCGAAAGTCATTGAGACCTCTACAATTCAGGGACGTATGCAAAAAATTATTTGATTCTGTTTGAATTTGCGGCTGTTATCGTTTGCCATAGAAAATACGCTTGATAAAAAAACGTTGCAGGTAAACTACCCCTTCCCCTTAACCGATCTTCACCAAAAACAATAGGTCTTGAGACCTCTACAATTCAGGGACGTATGCAAAAAATTATTTGATTCTGTTTGAATTTGCGGCTGTTATCGTTTGCCATAGAAAATACGCTTGATAAAATGAAATTATTAGTATTGGTAGTGGATTACCCAACCGGCGTCGTTCCTCTCGTTGCCATGTGCCGCGTTATGTGTATATGTCCGAAAGTTTTCTGTAATTCACCACATTTTAATTTTGCTCGTTCACTTCACTGACTTCATCCTGATATATCAGTTCATTTTTAAATACTGTTTAACACTTTTTACAGAAAAATTTTAATTTTGAGGTGCACGCGTTCTTTGTGCTCCCAGCCGGGAAACGTGATTATTTGAACTGAGGTTATTTTCACATTTTTTATAAAGTTTTCGCCCGACCGGGGACACGCGCCACTACTCGCGTCCGTTACGTTTATTTGCTAATCATCGACTCCTATGCCGAGAGTATCAACCAAACTCCCACCACCTCGGGTTGGTGGTCAGCAAACCAATGCCTTTTTGTGTCAAATTGATCATCACTCTACACAAAGTACGGTGTTGTCCATGTGTATTGGGGGTGACGATATTTCAATGCCCCTAGTCACGTGACGAATGTAGGCGCGGTCTTACGGTATTTCCGTCCTCATCCAGACCACGTGGCAAACAAATTTTATAATTTAGCCATGTTTGTTTGGCGTGGCTCGAGGCTGTAAGCGTCATCTGCGCGCGTGCTGGGGTTCGCGCATTCGAGTGCGTCACACAACACTGAAGTCCTTGGAATGGAATTGCGTTGCCAAACATACATCGCATTCCACTGCCCCAACTACTTTCAAAACTTCACTCTGCTGTTCTTGGTTTGCGTACAACGCTATTTAACACGGGACTGACCACACAGATGGAAATTAATTTTATGATTTGAAATAAAACAAAAACCCCTCCTTTTAGCCCCGTTACAGTTGGTGTGGGTTTCGGCACTTTCCATTTAAAAAGCGTGCAAATATAAGAAAATAAACATGAGTGAGGCCAGAAATAACATGAATTGTGTATGTTTTGCCTGCCTTTTTATTGCAGTAATCATAATAATGAAATGGAAACGTAAACATTACGTAATTGAGATATGCTTGCCTGGCACGAACGATATATTTTCTCTCATACATGATTTAAATTAAAATGAAAAAATATAGAATTTTTTTAATGTGAAATGAAATGTTTCCATAGAAACTACTTCTTTGTTGTCAATAACGTATTACACATATAAAACTTATAAAATTTACTTCCTCCTTTAACTACCATTTTAATTTATAAAAAAAATAACCCCTTCCCCCTTCAACTACCCTTTTCATTTACAGATATTCCATCTACCTTTCTACAGTGGATTATTATGACCTTCTTTTCAGGGTACTTTATTTATCAAAATTAAGCACTTTACTCTTGTTAAAACGTAAAACGTTGCAGGTAAACTACCCCTTTCCCTTAACCGATCATCACCAAAATCAATAGGCCTTGAGTCCTCTACAATTCAGAGCTGTATGCAAAAAATTATTTGATTCTGTTTGAATTTGCGGCTGTTATCGTTTGCCATAGAAAAAATTCTACACACAGACACTTTTTGAAAAATGACTTTTTTTCATGTTTTGATGGTAGTACAATCAGAACCTGCCGTTATCTCGAACACGATTTTTTTCACCATGACCATACTTCCATTTCCTTATGGAACTTGAAGTAAAAACAAAAAAATAACTTTTATTAAACTCTTTCATAATTTTTACAGGTTTAGTTAATTTTATAAACATTAAAGCCATCCACATTAATCTGTATTTTTAAGTTTTTCTGAAATGGTGGTTTCTTGGAAAATTTACTGTGAATAATGTATGAAGCATGTATTAATTCCACACAGAATTGGGAGTCTACTGTAGTGAGCTTGTACACATAAGGCAGCTATTGTAATTTGTGATTTTAATTACTTTGTCAGTAAGTCGCTGTTGAAGCAGTTAAACATTGTTTATGTGACATCTTTTGATTTTGAATTTTATTTACTTGGTTTGGTTTCAGATCAATAGTACGCGCTTGTATTGAAAATCTACAAGACATAATTAAGAATTCAGTGAATGAACAGTACCAACAATACATAGCCATATTTTACAATATTGAATTTATCTGGCATTTATGTGAAATTATGTACGTCGATATTGTCTTAGGTAAGTAGGCACTCTGGTATACTGTAGCATTGTCAACAAATACTGTTAGAATTTGTTCATTATCAAATCTTAGGTTATTTGGCTATGGTTGACTGTGTTAATTGTTTTGGCGGCTCCCATGGCAGCCATCGTCAAAAGCCTGGACTCAGTGGTGATCTGAACAATGTTGATCTCGTTGTTTGGACGTAAACACCAAGTCTAAGCTACACTAAAAACTCATTTATCCGAATCGCGTTTATTCAAAACCATTTTTAGTAAATTTTAAAAATACACAAAAGCATTTTCCCGTCCTTGTGTATTTGGAGCGACAAGATGAAACTTCCCCTGCAGAACTTCTAACAATGAAACGACTTCGAGATCGGGCAGCCAGCAAACGAGCTTCAAAGCTTAGGCAAAAAACTGTGATTGATTATGTATGAACAAGTGATAGGACTGTTCGAGTACTGTAGAAACTATAATTTACAGTGCGGTTCCGTTTTATAGTTTATTGTGTCACATTCACTGTAAGTAACTTTTAAATTATTATTATTAAATACAGTTACTGTAGTTACATGGGTCATTCTCAACAACTGGCAATTTTGTGTCCATCATTTAGTTGTCATTTTTGATAGGTTAAATAATTTTTATTTTATTTCGAATATTTATTTTTACTTAATATAAGTATAGTTGACTATACAAATTACTTAAAAAAACTCACAAATATATTTTATTTCTAAAACATTTATATTAGTGAATTGACATTACCATGGTTTGTCCTAAGTAGTGCGCTAGACAAGAAATCAATAATTTAAAATTAATGTATAATTATTTATTCGATTAATTTCTATCACATGTTTAACAGAAGTACCTGTGGTAAATAACAGTAAAAAAAAACTGTTTATTCCTTAATGGTTTTCAAGTTAGAATGCACCAAAATGTGTCCTTTCATTTTAATGACATTACCATGGACAGAAGCAATTAGCATTTATTTCCTAGTGCAATTCAGAGTTTAGAGATGGCAGTACTTCAGTCAACAAGAAGAAGAAATACTTCGTAGAACACAGCCATATTGGAGGAAATTCTGTTATTAATAAGTGTTGTGTGTAAATTTCATTCTGCAATTTCAGGTGAGTACATATTTTGTTAACATTACCGTGGCTAATAACTATGTCTATGAAAATTAAAATATTGTTACTATAATATAGTCATTAGATGTGTAAAAGTCAGAAACAAACCCCAGAAAATTTAAACTAGTTGGTTAGCAGATATTGCAACCATAACCTCGTTTTGACATTACCATGGATTTTATAGCTGACACTATCGTGGATATTAGATGCCCATGGTAATGTCACCTTGTCCACGGTAATGTCATTTTCAGATTTTAATTAATAAATATGTAATTTTTTATTGATTTAATTATATAATTGATTTATTATTATTGATTTTGTTAATTAAGTTACTTATGTGGTTTAGAAATCACATAGTTTTATTATATAAGATAGAACACATCTGATCTTGTTTGATGTGCTCAGCTATTTTTGTCATACGTACTTTTAAGATTAAAAAAAAACATTCTAAGAGAGAACTTATTTAAATTTCTTTCCTCTGACATGACTCTTGAGAGGGGAATTTACAAAATTTTGCAAACTTCATGTGCCAATATATTGTAATAAAACTTTTTCCATTTCTTATGTTCTTTCAAGCGCTCACTATCCAATTACAAATTTATTTCTATCTATTTTGCTACATTTGCACATTCAATTTTTTTTCTAAGTAGTACTTTTTTTGTTTCTTTCAGCATTTAAATATTACCTAATTATGACAAAACCAAAGTTTAGAGGGCAACAAAAAATGAGCCAAGAAGAGAGATTAAAGAGAAAACAAGAGTGCGAAAAGAGAAGGCGGGAAGCAGTACGCAATGATCCAGATAAGTGTCAGCAAGAAAAAGAAAATGAAAGGAAAAGATATTTTAAGAGAAAGGCTGAGAAAAAAGTAAACATGATTGGTGATTTAACTTCACGGGAACAGAGAGCAAAAAGAAAGAAATGGAATGAGAAGAGGCTTCAGGAGAATTTGATTATGAAACCCCACCTAGAAGTGATGAAGAAGAAAGAGCTGAACCTAACAATAAAAGAGAACAGAATGTGATAATGCCATCGAGTGGAAGTAGTAGGCAATCTAGTGGACGGAAGCGTGTACGTAAGGATAGAGCGAAGGCCTATAGAATGTTGACAAAGGTTCAAAATCAGAGTGAAATCTACAGAAAAAAAGCTGATAAATACAGAAAAAAATATGAAAGACTTTTAGAAAAAATTAGTAAAAAAGAACGCGAACTAACCCCCCGTAAAAAATTACAAGAAATAACTAAAGATATGAAAGTAAGCGAACAAATTAAAAAACGATTGCTTTTTGGAGAGGTTTTGCAACATCAGTTGACTCATAATTTCAATAAACTAAGAAATGAGAAATCCAAGCAGGTTTTTGCAAAGGCTATTGCATGGAAGATATTGAAAAAATATTGGCAAATTAAATATACTAACGAATTTTTACCATACAAAGTATATGTTTCAAATAACTGTAAAAGAAACGCCAATGAATTCATTTATGAAAAGGAGAAAAAACATTACATTGAAAATTCGAAAAAAAAAGTTATTGAGTTTCTAGAGCAGGACATAAACAGTAGATTATGTCCCGGGAAAAAAGATATTGTTGTTAAAAACAAATAAAAATAAAAGCGTTACTTAAATAGAAGTCTGCAGGAACTTCATCTGAGATTTACTGAAAGCAGAGAAAATAAAATCAGCTATGCAACAATCTAGAGGTTAAAGCCTTCTTGGATAATGTCTCCCAAAGTAGATGATCATGAAACTTGTCTCTGCACCACTAAAGAAAATTTCAAAATTATGGTTGATAAGTTGTATTCCCTCAATATTATACTACAGAAGAACCCTACGGAAGTATTGAGCGTGCTGTGCTGCAGTAAAAATTCTGAAAAATGTTAATCTAGAAAGTGTCATAAATGTAGATATAATAATATACCTTGCCAGGAATTTAATTATAATGATAAAATTTACTACTATCAGTGAGTAATGAAAAAAGAAAATCGAATTAGTGCAAAAACTGGCCGAAATATCGTTGTCCAACGCATGCTAAAGGATGAAGTATTGTCTCAAGTAGGAGAGCTAGTTAAAAAAGTAGAAGATTTTTTACCTAAATATCTGGTTTACGTTATGAATATTAATCATCAGTTTGTCGTGTTAACAAAAAAGAAGCAGAATCTGACTGATCGAGAAATCTTTATTCACATCGACTTCTCTGAAAATTATTCATGTGAATATGCCTCAGAACCGCAAACTGTACATTATGGAGCCTCAAGACAACAAATTAGTCTACATACAGGAGTAATGTATAGTAAGTTGGAAAAAAAATCATTTGGCACATTGTCCGAGTCTTTGCAGCATGATGCTACAGCAATATTAGCCCACATGATTCCAATCCTGACTGAATTTTTAGAAACGTACAACAATGTGGATACCTTACATTTCTTATCTGACGGTCCAACCAATCAATATCGTAACAAAACCATGTTTACCATCATTGGCAAGTCCATCCCTAAGCTGTTTCCAAATATATCGTGGAACTACAATGAAGCAGGTCATGGTAAGGGTGCACCTGATGGCATAGGTGTTGCAATAAAACAAAGTGCTGACAGACTAATCAAAATAACTGTAATATTAAAAAAGTTTTAAAACTTTTTTATTTCAGATAATTCTTTAAGTATTGGTGATTGGGACGATGACATAAATTGCCCTGGGGAAGTGTTATCAGTTACTCAAAATAAAGTGCAAGTTAACGTGATGCTGTCTACTACTAGTGGAACCTATAAATGGGCACGTAAAAAGATATACTATTTTATGATTTCAAAAATATTGCAAGAAAAATTGAAAAGCCAACACCGAATGAACATAAAACTGGACATTTCATTGTAAAAAAGACTCATGTTAAAACTTATTTTAAAACAAGACATTTTATTGAGAAAGACTCATAATTTTCAAAATGTAAAGATGTGGATGTGTGTTAATTTGAAGAGTAAGAAGCATGAATGAGAGAGTGTGTGTGTGCGCGCACATGTAGTAATCTGTTATAAATTTGTTTAAAATAAGTTATTCCTTTTATATTTTATGTTCTTATTTTTCTGTAATATTAGCATACTATAAATCTTCATAGAGATAAATTTTTGTAATTTTTCAACTTGTTTTTGTAAATTTACTGGAACATAATACTACAGTGTCTGTTATTTTGAAATTTTAATTAATAAACATTTTATTCTATATTCAGAATTCATTAAATATCTCCCTTTACATGAAACTAAAGTTAAAATTACAATCTTCTGACAAAATTAGGAAGGAAGTTTAAGTGGTGACATTACCACCACTACCACTTACTGTTGGACTTATTGACATTACCATGGTTCAAAAATTTTCAAAATTTTATTTTTTGGCCCTGAGTAAAGTTTGACTTTTGCTCATGGTTGATCAGTAATCTAGGACAATGTAGGAGTATCATAAATTTTTCCCAAACAAATTTGAAGAAAATTATGTTACAAAAAAAATAAGGCTGAAAATTACTAGTTGTTTGAGAATGACCCACATATGTATTATTATTTAAATAAAAGTTTCGGTTTATCCGAAACGGGCACGGTCCCATCAAATTCGGATAAACGAGTTTTTAGTGTACTGAAGACAGCTGCGGTGGTAGCAACCAAATGTTTAGTGCAATTTTGGTGAACAGTCGACCATGGCTGAAGTTGCCATTGTTTTACCACTGTACTGTGGTTAACTCACAAACATCATGTCAGTTGGTCAGTTGTTTTATGCACTGAAGATGGCCTCCAGAGGTGAGGCTGGAACATCTGTGATTAACAACATTAGTGGATTTTTAATGAAGAAAGTTGTGTTAGTGGTTATAATCACAAACAGAATTATTATCAGCTTATCATCAGATCAGAATTCTGATTCCGATCTGACGAGCTGAGAAGCTTGAAAGCGCTAATCGGAATAATTTTTCTATAGTGGTGTGCAACAGTAATAACATTAGTGGACTACAGCCCAATAACCCAGAGTTTGTTCCCAACACCATTAGAGTGTGTCAGTATGATGTACAATTCATGTTCTTGCTTCTTAATTGGGCTTGTACGCATCAGCTTCTGACCTATCTATTGATTTTCCCTAGTGTCGGCAAGGTAACAGTCAAGTTCTCACATAAATAATAAAGTTGCAATGGGATCAATATGCTTTGTGATTATAAGTTCTCGATTTTTTTTGCTACATAGTTTCATAAACATGTTTCATGTCATGCGTTAGTTACCTAATTAAGGTATTACAGTCTGTGATTAGATTTGTTATTCAGTTAATACTTAACATGGCATTATCTGTATATGTTGAATAAACATTAAGTGTATCAGTTAAAAGTTATGTTTATGAAATATAATTATGATTCGAATATTATATATTTTGTGATTATCTATAGGAAGTTATAAATTCACTAGTGCCAACTTATAAAACGTAAGATTTAACTAGGTCATTGTTGTTGGTGCGGGTGTACTCTGTGAGAGCATAGCTTATACGTTTTGTTAATTTCTAATAAATTAATTTATATTAAACTATTGTTCAGTTAATTGTCTACCACTGCATATATTATTAACAGTAGCATAGCTTATACGTTTTGTTAATTTCTAATAAATCTAATTTATATTTAACTATCGTTCAGTTAATTGTCTACCACTGCATATATTGATACAAATCTTATTGAAAGTGTTAAGATGCGACGATGATGCCTCACGTTGCGAGCGTCAATTTGTAAAGAAAGAGACTAATATGGACGTCCTCGTTTTCGTTTGAGCCCCACGTTGCAGGCGGCAATTTGTAACAAAATGAAATATATAGAATGTGTCGAGTACGTGTTGAAATAAGTTCCACGTTGTTATGTGCCAATTTGTAAAGAGACTAATATGTGCCGGTGCTAGCGAAAATGTCCGTCTTATTCAAACCCCACTGTTGTAATCAATTTAGTAATGAACTGCTTGTTAATTATGTGAGGACGTATGTAATAATGTATGATACCAGCTGGAGACGTCAAATTATAAAGAGATCTTGTCTATGAGTGTAATTAGTTATAAGAGACTCCGGTGTAACAAACGCCAAGTAGTACGTTGTAGGTGGCGATTCGTAACAATTAAAATGCTGTTACCTGGTTTAATTAATATGTTATTAACTAATATACCTTGCGGTTGTGACCAGTGAAACCCTCAGAACACAGATTATTAAGTCCACAAACTTAGAATTATATTCCTGAATTTATAATGGTAGTATTCTGTAGACTTAATTTAATTCTCAGTGGTTGTTTAATATGAGCAATATATATGGAGTATTTACTGAATGTAAGTGGTTTTTGTCTCAACCCTAGTCCCTCAACGATAAAAATTTCATTCAAATTTAGTATGGCAAAACCCGTTAGTTCAGCAATCTCCCGTCTCACCAGCTGCAAACTTGGAGCGCTGTTATTATAAATAATTGTGCGTATAGGTTAGTTATTCTGAGTGTTTGTATCAATCTGTTAATAAATTATTACGCCAATTACATATAGTATTTTCTCTGCAATGATTAAAACGTTATCTCATACAACAAATGTACTTTATTTATTTTTCTCTGGTATTTAACCAGTTACGTTGTCTCAGACAAACAATAAGACAATACAATCGACTATCCCAACATGTATCGATTCTTAATTATTCGAATTCTAAAAAGAAAAACATATACTTTGAAAATAATGACAAATAATTCTTATACCAGGGTTCGTGTAGTTCTTTGAACCATTAGTAAGGCCAGGTAAAACGCATAATTAAGGTTGTTCAATTTACAAAAAAGAATAAAATTATTTACTTAAAATACAATGATATGAAAATAATTTGTTTTTTTACCCAAGCGGCGAAAGCTTCATTAGGCGGTGAATGTTTGTCAACTACGATCAAAATGCAGGTTATATCGTCTTCACCCAGTAAAACTGCTCTGGTCTTCAATGAATGGATGATGATAATCCCACGGGAACTCTGGTGCTTCGAGTCTTCTTTTGCGTCTTCACAATTCTTGGTCCCAACGAACTGGAATTAGGATCTCAGCTTCCGCTGTCAATGAAGGTTATTTCGTCAACCGAATCTTCTGTATTTCCAAATATTTCCGTTAATTCAGGCTTCAACTCTTTATTGGTCTTCAATTTATAGCATGAATTGGTTTGATACCAAATTCAGCGGAATTGTTTAGTTAATGAGGTGAGACGCTTTCAGTTCTTTTTTATTGTATTCATTGATAATTTATAGGGTTATTTAATTTGTATGATTCATTAACATTCCAGTATAATTGTTTTGCAAAATGCTTTTTTTTCAATTTGGATATATATTTTCTTTATATTTATTCATATATTTTAAATATATCGGTTCATTTCAACCTAATAGCTCGTAACAATCAGTACCATCTATTCAAAATCAACAAGTTACTAAAAATCAGTTGCCTTAACAACCAGGTTTTCTATATATCCTTGAGCCGGCATTATAGAATATTACTACTCCTTTCCAATAAACTACTCCATGCTTGGATTAATATTGAATCACATAAAATTCTCCCCTAACCTTCCTTATTAAACAGTAAATGTTTTACTAGAGTTTCGTTGGACTGGGTTTACTAAAAAGGTATTAATTTCCTTTCACTAATATGGAATTTAGGCCTATAGATTCATTTACAACCATTATAACATTATTTGGTTTTTAACTTAATTTTCTTTTTACCTGACCTACTGTACAATTAATTATTGATTACATAGTTAATTACATGAATTTTAATTTACTGGTGGTTATTTGTTTTTACATTAATCAATTGGTTCTGGAACCCTTTATTAATTTATGACATAATTGTCAGAACTACTTGTTAGACTTGAAACACTGGTCACACTCCTGATCCAGTTTATAAACATTAATTAGAACAACAGTATCTTTCAATTTTATACAATACTGACAACTTAGTACCGTGCCTAACATTGGTAACTATATTGTGCTGTATAAAAACAAATCTAATATAAAATATAAACATAATTATTGAGTAAGTATTATTATCAAACAACATCATTTCATTTTTAACACATTCAACATACAATATAAATATTCTGTAGACTTTAACATGTCACAGTACAAAACAAACATTTCATTACATCCAATCATTCATTGGTCTGGCTCTTTTACATTTAATATTAGTCATTGCCTCCTTTTTACTTGAGGTCCTTCTCAAACATATGAACTATCGAACAACCTTAAGTCAGGGTATGGTCTTTGACCATATTTCATTCAGTCTTTTATGTAACGTTGGGGAACCTCAACTATGTTGCGTTACATAACACCCCCCCCCCTTCGAAATAAGTTTATTTTGGTATAAACAAAGTTTAGCAAGAAATAAACTTCTAATTTGTATCTGGCCAATTGGTTTCCTATTTATAGTACTTTTATATTTCCCAATTATTCGTTATTTTATTATCATTTCTTCGTTCCTTCTTAAAGTCAATTATTTCCCAAGTTTAAATCTTATTTCTATAATCATTCTTGTGACATTCTTCATTAATTATACATTTTGGATCTGGTTTTATTTAATTCTCTATATTTATTTGTGAGTTTTCCCTCTAATATTTAATTTTCCTAAACCTTCCTAACATTATAACTGGAATCGAATCGGTGGTGCTCTATCGGCTAACCAATTACCGTCGTCCGTTACATACTTTCTGGGATCAGAGGAACATCATCTCTGCCCAGTCAAATGATTGCTGGAAATCTTCATTAATAAACCTCGTAAGGTAGTCATCATGTGACCTTCAATAAAATAATAAATAATAATCATATTCTAGGGATTATTCACTGTACTTTAACTCAGATCATATTATTTCTTCATATTAATTCTTCCTTCTATTATACACCTTTTTCTCTCCAATACTTGGCTATTTTATTGACATTTATTAATTGGGTTTTGTTTACGGATAATTCTTAACCATTAGTTTTTTTTTTCTTTTCTTGTGATCCTTTTGATGGTTCCATTTTGGCTTCTTCATTCTCTTGTCTTCATTGGCTCATATTCCTTTGTGATCAATACAGCTGGTTATGAGATTTTGGTCAGTACTATACATTACATTATGTAGCTATATTCTTCTGGCACAATCATTATTATTTCTTTTACATTCAAAATTATATTTCTCGCTATTATATTATATCAGATAAACTCATTTCGTCTTCTGGTTTTGATGATTTTTATTAGGTTGAATTAGTGTAAAATATTTTTCTTCTTTCATATCAGTTTAAATCAATTTCTTCTAAATTGTATAGTAAGGTGTTCTTACTTATTTTTCGACTTTGGTTGTTCTTTTTATCTTCAAAATTCTCTTTCTTATATAATTCATAAATTGTTTTCTTAGATACTTGTTTGTAAGTTGAGCTTACTTCATTTTTTGAATTTTGGGGTATTTATTCTCTTTATTTTAAATCATACTGTTTCTGAATAATTATGAGTAAGTTGTTCTTACATCCTTTGGAATTTTGGGTTTTTTAGTTTCTTCATTTTAAATTGTATTGTTCGAAATAACATGAGTAAGTTGTCCTTACATACTTTTAGAATTTTGTGGTTTTTTTTTCTCTTTATGTATTCCATCTGTCGGCCGTGGCTTCTTCTTCATTTATTTCTTGTCTTACATCCTGGGATGTACTGGGTTGGTGGCCATCTCCTCTTAGGGGAATCCAGCATTCTGGTGGGTTCTGTTGATTATAAATTATTCGGACATTCCTAGATGGATCGTCCCTTCTTTGGTTCTCGCTTCCGGATCTGGATTCTCCGATGCTATTGCTCCGTTGTAAACACTCATTATCATTCTCCCCTTGGTGTTGATCACTCCTTGGACCATTCTCTTCGGCCCTTATAAAATTTACCATTGGTCTGGAAACCCGTAATGGACGATCCTCTTCGTAGTTAACCCGGCGGTAGTCCTCCTGACTCCGACTTCTGCCCCTATTAGTTCTAGTCTCCCTTCTATCGTTATTACTGTACTGGTTCCAATCGGTGTCCCTATCAAAACTTCGACGTCCTTGGTAGTATGTCCTCCCATTATAATTGTCGTACGCCCCCACATAATTAACTCTTCTGTAGTTTTGGTTTTGGTTATTCGGATTACGGTTGCTGTTATCATAATTTCGGTTGTTCGTGTTCCGATTCTGGTAATTTGGGTTATACGACCGGTTATGTTGGTTGTTCGGAATACTCTGTCTATTCCCGTAATTGTTTCCGTTGTTCCTTGGGCTGTTGTTGTTATTTTGCCGTTGGTACGCCTCATTACCATAATTACCAGGCCTGCCATTATAGTTCGTCCGGTTATTCGCCTCATGACTGTTATGGTTATTGTTTCTATTGTTATAGTCTGGGAAATCCCTGTTCTCGTACTGGTCGTTTCTCTGACGACTCCTTCGATAATGTACTTCACGCTCGTGCTCTTCCAATAGCGTTGACATGGCCTGTATAGTTTTTATTTGTCCACCCGATCGTGCTATTGATATACCGTTATCATAGTGGTATGCTAACCTGGTGACGAGAATTTCCTCTGGGATTTTTGGTTCAAGATGTCTTGCTAAACATACTTTTCCCAGGAAGTAGGCGGTAAGTGTTGTTTCCCTGCTGGCGTCATATCTTCCATAACTGATGCTCTCCCTCACTACGTTCTGGGTGGCGTCTGACCAGTATCTGGCTTTAAAAGCTATTTTAAATTCTTTGTAGCTTCGTATCTCGTGCCTGGTGGCTGTCCACCAGTTATCATAAGTTTCTTTAAAATGATCGTCTAAATAACGACGAATTATTGGCCACCTGTTTTCACCGGTTCTCATAATTTGTTCGCCGACCCGTTCCAAGAATTCCATTGGATTTCTCCTGTATGTCTTAAAGTTGATGGTCTCCCGGTCGTCTATATGTTGTGTATATGGGACAGTGATCGATCGGTTGTCAACTGACCGTTGTAGGTTCTCGATTCTATCCTGGTTACGTTGTCCTTGCTCCTGTACTTCGTTCATGAGCGTATCTAAATTTCGATGCTGGTTTCCGCAATCAGTTCGTATTGATTCCACTTGAATTCGGTTTTCTTCTTCTATATGGCCTAGCTTGACCTCTAGTTCAGCTCTATTTCGTATAATAACTTCATCGGTCGCTTTCAGTTTTCTATTTGTTTCCGCGATCTCCTGTTTTCTTTCGCCGTCGTTCTTAACTACCTTCTGGCTGATTGCCTCACTAGCGTCCTCAATTTTCTTATTGATAACTTGTCTTAATACTTCATTCTGTTTTTCAACATTTTCCCTTATTTCCTGGTTAGAATGTTCAATTCTCTCATCGATTCGTATAAGATTATCCTCATTGATTTTCTCAAGATCTGCTTTCATTCGTTTATTGTTTTCCTCAAGTTTTTCGTTCATTAGTTTGTTATCGTCTTGAATCTGTCTCAAATTCTCGTCATTCCTGTCAAACTTTTCATTCATTTGTTTGATTAAATTTTCGCTCAAAATTTCGTTTTGTTTTCTTGAGTTCTCATTAATACTGTCTATTTTATTTTCCAGCTTTTCTGAATTTTCATTTATACTGTCTATCTTTTCATTGATTTGTCTAAAATCGGCCTTCAATCGTTCATTATTTTCATTTATGGTTTGCCTTAAAAGTTCACTAGTACTTTCCTTAATGCTGTCTATTTTTTCATTAGTTTCCTTAAATTTTTCGTTAGTTTGTCTTAAACTCTCATTAGTTTGTTTATTATCCTCCTTCATACTACTCATTAATTCCATTAATTTTTCCCAATTTAATCCTCCTCTGGCTTCCTCCTTATCTGGTTGGTCCCCTTGGGTATCCTCTGTATTGCTCGCCTGTTGTTCCATTTCAATATCTGTACCTGCCTCTGTTTCTTCTTCCCTCCTATCTTCTTCTGTCTCTTGTTCCTTCTCCATTTTTTTCGTAAGAGCTCTCGTATGCATTCCTGTGCCTCTAATGGTTGCCTGCTCAAGTTAAGTAACAAATAATATGAGTTTTTACTTAACTAAAGCCCACTCGTTGAGCGCCAATTTGATACAAATCTTATTGAAAGTGTTAAGATGCGACGATGAAGCCTCACGTTGCGAGCGTCAATTTGTAAAGAAAGAGACTAATATGGACGTCCTCGTTTTCGTTTGAGCCCCACGTTGCAGGCGGCAATTTGTAACAAAATGAAATATATAGAATGTGTCGAGTACGTGTTTAAATAAGTTCCACGTTGTTATGTGCCAATTTGTAAAGAGACTAATATGTGCCGGTGCTAGCGAAAATGTCCGTCTTATTCAAACCCCACTGTTGTAATCAATTTAGTAACGAACTGCTTGTTAATTATGTGAGGACGTATGTAATAATGTATGATACCAGCTGGAGACGTCAAATTATAAAGAGATCTTGTCTATGAGTGTAATTAGTTATAAGAGACTCCGGTGTAACAAACGCCAAGTAGTACGTTGTAGGTGGCGATTCGTAACAATTAAAATGCTGTTACCTGGTTTAATTAATATGTTATTAACTAATATACCTTGCGGTTGTGACCAGTGAAACCCTCAGAACACAGATTATTAAGTCCACAAACTTAGAATTATATTCCTGAATTTATAATGGTAGTATTCTGTAGACTTAATTTAATTCTCAGTGGTTGTTTAATATGAGCAATATATATGGAGTATTTACTGAATGTAAGTGGTTTTTGTCTCAACCCTAGTCCCTCAACGATAAAAATTTCATTCAAATTTAGTATGGCAAAACCCGTTAGTTCAGCAATCTCCCGTCTCACCAGCTGCAAACTTGGAGCGCTGTTATTATAAATAATTGTGCGTATAGGTTAGTTATTCTGAGTGTTTGTATCAATCTGTTAATAAATTATTACGCCAATTACATATAGTATTTTCTCTGCAATGATTAAAACGTTATCTCATACAACAAATGTACTTCATTTATTTTTCTCTGGTATTTAACCAGTTACGTTGTCTCAGACAAACAATAAGACAATACAATCGACTATCCCAACATGTATCGATTCTTAATTATTCGAATTATAAAAAGAAAAACATATATACTTTGAAAATAATGACAAATAATTCTTATACCAGGGTTCGTGTAGTTCTTTGAACCATTAGTAAGGCCAGGTAAAACGCATAATTAAGGTTGTTCAATTTACAAAAAAGAATAAAATTATTTACTTAAAATACAATGATATGAAAATAATTTGTTTTTTTACCCAAGCGGCGAAAGCTTCATTAGGCGGTGAATGTTTGTCAACTACGATCAAAATGCAGGTTATATCGTCTTCACCCAGTAAAACTGCTCTGGTCTTCAATGAATGGATGATGATAATCCCACGGGAACTCTGGTGCTTCGAGTCTTCTTTTGCGTCTTCACAATTCTTGGTCCCAACGAACTCGAATTAGGATCTCAGCTTCCGCTGTCAATGAAGGTTATTTCGTCAACCGAATCTTCTGTATTTCCAAATATTTCCGTTAATTCAGGCTTCAACTCTTTATTGGTCTTCAATTTATAGCATGAATTGGTTTGATACCAAATTCAGCGGAATTGTTTAGTTAATGAGGTGAGACGCTTTCAGTTCTTTTTTATTGTATTCATTGATAATTTATAGGGTTATTTAATTTGTATGATTCATTAACATTCCAGTATAATTGTTTTGCAAAATGCTTTTTTTTCAATTTGGATATATATTTTCTTTATATTTATTCATATATTTTAAATATATCGGTTCATTTCAACCTAATAGCTTGTAACAATCAGTACCATCTATTCAAAATCAACAAGTTACTAAAAATCAGTTGCCTTAACAACCAGGTTTTCTATATATCCTTGAGCCGGCATTATAGAATATTACTACTCCTTTCCAATAAAATACTCCATGCTTGGATTAATATTGAATCACATAAAATTCTCCCCTAACCTTCCTTATTAAACAGTAAATGTTTTACTAGAGTTTCGTTGGACTGGGTTTACTAAAAAGGTATTAATTTCCTTTCACTAATATGGAATTTAGGCCTATAGATTCATTTACAACCATTATAACATTATTTGGTTTTTAACTTAATTTTCTTTTTACCTGACCTACTGTACAATTAATTATTGATTACATAGTTAATTACATGAATTTTAATTTACTGGTGGTTATTTGTTTTTACATTAATCAATTGGTTCTGGAACCCTTTATTAATTTATGACATAATTGTCAGAACTACTTGTTAGACTTGAAACACTGGTCACACTCCTGATCCAGTTTATAAACATTAATTAGAACAACAGTATCTTTCAATTTTATACAATACTGACAACTTAGTACCGTGCCTAACATTGGTAACTATATTGTGCTGTATAAAAACAAATCTAATATAAAATATAAACATAATTATTGAGTAAGTATTATTATCAAACAACATCATTTCATTTTTAACACATTCAACATACAATATAAATATTCTGTAGACTTTAACATGTCACAGTACAAAACAAACATTTCATTACATCCAATCATTCATTGGTCTGGCTCTTTTACATTTAATATTAGTCATTGCCTCCTTTTTACTTGAGGTCCTTCTCAAACATATGAACTATCGAACAACCTTAAGTCAGGGTATGGTCTTTGACCATATTTCATTCAGTCTTTTATGTAACGTTGGGGAACCTCAACTATGTTGCGTTACAATATTATTAACAGGTTATGGGCCCAGGTTCGCACAAAGGGCAATATTTATGTGAAATTGAGCAGTAATAGTCCAAAACGTGTTTACGTGGAAAAAAAGGTTATTCCGACCGCATGGTGAAAGTGAAAATTAACCTCAATGCCATAAACATGGAAAGTGAATTACTACGTATTAACAAGTTGCAAGGTAGCGAGAACTGGAATATATGGAAATTTCAGATTACAGTTATATTGAAATCCTACAACTTAGGAATATAGTCAAAGGTGTACAAGTTATGCCCACTATGTTAGATAATAATGCGTCTGTAGCCAAGAAAACAGAATATGAAAAGAAGAAATCTGATTTCGAAAAGGCAGACGGGACAGCTCAGAGAGTAATTGTGACAAAAACCCTCTGATTGAAAAAACCATGATTCATCTTGTGAATCTAGAAAATGCCAAAGAAATGTGGGAAAAACTTGTGTCTGTGTATGAGCAAAAATGCGAAGCATCTCTGCACATTCTTCAGCAGCAGTGGCACTCATTTGTCAAGGATTTAGCTGATGATATGGCTACACACATTTCAAAGATTGAAGATTTAGCGTATCGACTTAAAAGCGTGGGTGAAACTGTTGATAACAAGATGATGGTGTCGAAAATTCTGCTTACATTGCCAAAGAGTTTTAGTCATTTTCTGTGTGCATGGGAGTCGACAGCTGAAGCTGATCGTATAAAAACAAACCTCATTAATAGATTAAGAGTTGAAGAAATGTGAGTGAATGATACTGAAAAGACTGAAAGCAAAGCTTTTGGGTCAAAATCTCAATATAAAGGCAAAGGTGCAAAACAGGGTATGAATAAAAACAATTCTAATAATATGTCTAAACCAAAAGGCGATTGTTTTGATATGTCTAAACCAAAAGGCGATTATTTTGTTTGTGGTAAGCCAGGCCATTGGGCTCGAAAGTGTAGATTCAGAAAATACATTAATAAAAGTGATAAAAATGACACATGCAAAGAACGTGATACAACACAGGGAACTGCACTTATAAGTGAGGCCTTAGCATATATTTTGCAAGGCTCTAAAAAGGTCGACATGTGGTATAAAGATTCAGGTGCAACTGACCACATGACACATCATCAAGATTGGTTTGTAGATTATAAACCATTAAATCAAGAAATCTTGGTGCGTATTGGAAATGGTGATTTTCTATGGAAAAGGCAATATAAACGTAAATACATTTGATGGTGAAAAATGGAATAAAAATCATTTAGCAGATGTATTATATGTTCCAGATCTTAGTTACAACCTTTTCTCGAGTGGTGTTGCTTTAGACAAAGGTCTAAAACCAACTGCAGATAATAAAGTGTGCAAATTTTTGAAAAATGGTCACGTCGTAGCTATGGGGTTACGCAAAAGACAGTTTATTCGAGATGCAATTTGAAATTGAGCCTCCGAGCAAAAAACATGAAGAATTGAACACTAACTGTGCTAATATTGCAGATACTTTGGAAACATGGCATCAAAACTATCGTAGAGTTAAAAAGGTACTTGAACATTTTGGTGTTAAAGTTAAAAACAACGACGTATGTTTTTGTAATACATGTGCAATTGGAAAAGCTCATCGCCTACCCTTTCCAATGAGTACTTCTGAAACCAGTGCTATTGGTGAGATCTTTTATGCAGATTTGTGTGGTCCAATGTCACAAAATTCTTTAGGTGGATCGAGATACTTTCTCCTCCTAAAAGATGATTTTTCTCATTATAGACAAGTGTATTTTATTAAGACAAGGTCTGAAGCTCTTGCTTGCATTGAAACAATTCAATTTCTATCAAATGATAATATCTTACCTTCAGGTTTCACTCCAGGGTTCTACAGACGAAACCAGTTGCAGAAGGATTACTTGGTGTTGATTGCGAAATAATTACGCTAACACATGTTATGTTATGAATTGCTATTATTTATTTTTCTTTAGTTAACTTCCCTGTCTACTCTCTATTGAACAATGGTTTACAAAAAAATCTAATTACTTAGTACATGAAAGTGATATTAAAAATTTACTACAGTCATTTTTTAAGCCATCCCCTTATTACATCAAGCTTATGCAAAAAATTTTACAATTAATTGATTGACACAAACTATGAAACCAGTACTTTACTTTGTACGTACGTACCCAATGTTACGCTCTCTCTCACTCGCTCTCTCTCTCTCTCTCTCTCTCTCTCTCTCTCTCTCTCTCTCTCTCTCTCTCTCTCTCTCTCTCTCTCTCTCTCTCTCTCTCTCTCTCTCTCTCGCTTCTATTTCATTTATAATTTTGTTAGTATTCTACCCGTTATATCAGTAAAATTTAAGAGTTTTGGCCAATTAATTATTGCTGGTACTTAACCGTTCCGTGTGTCTCTCTGGGAGTTGTACAACCACTGTCTGTTCAACCTTACGGTTCACTCCGTGTTTAGTTGTTTTTTTTGGTACACTAGTTAATGTACGTCATTGTGGTGACCTTCCATCACCACTGTTTAAATTATACGTGTATTAGTTATTTAGTCGGCCGACTTTAATTTGTTCGTGCACTTATAGGTTGACCGCGCTATATTGTTTGTTCACTACGTTGTTTTACTGGATAGGCCGACGATGTTTACGGCCCATCTCACACGTCCGAGGCCACCGTTTAACTTGTAAAACTGTTCTCTGCTACTGTCTGATGCAAACTGGGGTGACAAAATCTTTTACTGTGATTCACAAAGAGACTGCTTGCCAGCGGTTACGTAATACGTCTAGCCGGGCAGACTCCAGACATCAGATATAAACAGTCTGCAATAACAATGTATGTGTGGCTGGTTACAATGGGGTACCCCACAGGTGAATACTGACTACTTTGAAATTAATGATTTAAATTATTATCTTTTTATCACACAATTCTGTACCGTTACAATACCCCCCCCCCAATGAGAGGTTTTATGCCGAAGCATAAAAACTCTCATTGCCTAAAACCTAAGAGGATCAGTGAAGATATGGCGCCACAACCCTTCTTAGTTCTTTACTAAAATCATGGGTACTTACCCCCCTAGTCCGGTGGCTGTGGCTGCACCCATCCGACCTTACTGGACTTCTCTGCTCGAGATCCCAACACCATAAAATCAGATAGGCACCCGCCACAGTATCACCTGACTCTGAAACATCTAATTAAAATATCAATAAATGGCTTTCCATCATTCCATATCCCCAACTGTTCGTTTCCTCTTAGTCGTACTGTTCATTTTTGGCAAAGTACTGGTTCGATTTTTTATAAAGTACTGGTTTTTCATTTAGTTTGGTTAGCCTACAATGACAGCTGTTCTATATTCATACTCTTAAACAGAAACAATTTACCTTGATTTTAAATAAACCTATAGCTTAACTATAGAAAATACAATGTTTACATGGTAATATAAATTTACTGTATACTTACATCTAATGCCTATAAATTTCATACAAATTAAATCTTAGTACTCTTTTCCCTTAACAAAACATTATTCCCCACAAAATTACACATTGATTACATAGAACGCAAACAAATCATAATAATCTTATTATAAAATAAACATTCCCAATCACATCCACACAAAAGTTTCGTTCAGTGTTCAATTTAAATAAATATATTAGTCTTTACATTTTAGTCAGCTACTATTTATGTTACCATTCAAATCAAAATTCAAATTCATTACTGACATTCACATTTTAAATCAGTTTAATTCCCACTCAAATTTACTTTTATTACCTCTCTTATTCAAAACGGTTTAAATTACTTTAGTTACATTATTTGAAATGATTCTACTTTAATTTATTAATCTACATTGATAAAATCCTCTCACGTAAATTTTGGCTACATTACAACCAGGTCACCAAGTTACTTCATTATATGATTCACAAAAAATTAACTTCATTTCATCACATCTTGTATTTTGTATTTCATCATAAAATTTACTCATAGCAATTATTCATCAAAATAAAACATTCTTCTTGTTGTCAACTCCAGCATGACTGTAAACATTAGTCACACAAACTACAATGTCCATGCCAACAGCATATCAGCTGATGCACAACCAGAATATTACCATCACCTTAACACAAGCATTTTCTTTAATTTTCACTTTAAATAAATATTGTAATCAGTTACCATTGATTTTACAATTCCAATCACAGCATATTTAAATGCATTACTGAAATTCACATTTTAAATCAGTTTACTTTCAACTCAAATCCAAACAATTTCTTTAGTTACATTATTTAAAACACTTCTGATTTAAATACACAATTCAAAATAAAATTCATTAGTACCTCCTGTTAATTATTTAGTAAAATAAAATATTATTATTAATATAACATAGTACACACATATGTTACATGTGCTTTCTCCCAACATACCCTGACACAATACATTTAACACCAACACATTTATTTACAAATTTTCGTCGTATCCAATTATTATTTACCACACTTCATTACCTAAATAAGCCAAGTAATAATACCATTAACTCAAATACTTAAATGTTCATTCCCTGGTTGTCTAACCCCCGTCATCGAAAATTAGTCTTATTTTCATATAACATTTTTCGTTCTTATTTACATACATCTTAGGATAACCCTTTGTGTGATAACCATAAAAATTTATTTTTTCCATTATACCTGAATAATAATTCTTAGGGTCATTCCCCATTATTATTTTATCATAAGCAAAGTCTACATCAGTATTTTTTGTCCAGTCTCCATTAGTATTTATTGTTAAACCCAGATAAGTTACCTCATTATCACACTTGTCTGCTACTACAAGGACACTACTTCTCCCAACAGGTAAATGTTTATCATCAATATTGATATCATAATCGTCTACTACTGCACAAGGTAAGTCTCTATTGTTTATAATAATTTTCTCATTGTTCAACCTCTCAGCTAACCATTTATAGCCTCTAGTTAACTTAAATACCTCTATCACTCCCTCTCTCTCATTATGATCCCTTTCACCACCCAATTTCACATTCTCACTCCACACAGAGGACAATACCACTTTATTATAATTCCATCTGGACTTACCAGATAAACCACAAAAAATTAAGGGACATTTTGGAGACCATTTGTCTCCCACAAAAACTCTTGAGGAACCTTTGTCCTCCAACAACATTGGTGAAGCCTTTCCTTCACATATATCACAAGAAAAATTTGCCCTCTGTTCATACTCTATATTTAAATTATCTCTCCATTCTTTTTCCAACTCATAAACAATAACTAGCAATCCTTGATTAACCTCAACTCTCATTTTATTCTCATTACTTAATATATCACCATTATTTTTATTCAATAATGTTTCATCATTACTTATTTTAACACTGCCACTTACCTTGTTTATATTTTCATTAGCGCTTAGCTTACCATCATCATGATTACTACACATAGTCTCACTATCTTCATTATCAGAATGGATTAATTTATGCTCTAATATTTCATTACTACTATTTTCAATATTAAAGTCCTTTAACACGTTTATTTTACTTTCTCTCTTAGCTGTCTGGAAACGTTCACCAATATTACTTAACCGTTGATCAATGTTATTTATGCGTTTATTAATGTTAGAGTTTTGTAGTTTCATCTTATTAATATCGCTCTTTAGTTCATCAAATTTATGATCATTTATATCAAGACGTTTATTTAATTCATTAAAATTGTTTTCGCATTTTGTATTTTGTTCATTTACTTCACTGCTTAATTTATCAAATTTTGTATCAAACTTTTCATCATTACTATCAAAACGCTTATTAATATCGTTACGTTTTACATTCTGTTCCGCAAATTTATTACTTTGTTCATTTAGTTTGACATTCACTTTATCAAAATTACTACTTATTTTATCGAACTTACTATTCTGAACATCAAATTTAATATTTTGTTCCTCAAATCTTATGTTAATATCCCTTCTTAATTCACTAAAATTGCTGTCTTGTTTTTCTAAACTGTTATACATCATATTATACAACCGTGTTAACATATTATCGTCATCGGATTTCTTATTTTGATTAATTGAAATATGTGTTGAATGAATCTCCACTTCATTCATTATTTTTGACTCAGTAAAATTACTTTCACTCGTTATCATTTCATTTGTTTGAATTCCTGAGTCGCGACTCAGTTGACACATTTTCTTTACTTTCACACATCGATTTATTTTCGGCTTCCTCGCCGACAATTACGTCAATCTCATTTATTTTATTCTCTATATTCTCCATTATGAAAATATTGTATTTACATATACGGTTACACTTTCTACCCTACACAACCGCTCTCAACCCCAAGTACTCGTTTCTGTAACTAGAATTAGGTCTGGTTTGTGTAATAAATTACACTCACCGTCCCTGTTCGGGCGCCGTTGAAACAATTCAATTTCTATCAAATGATAATATCTTACCTTCGGGTTTCACTCCAGGGTTCTACAGACGAAACCAGTTGCAGAAGGATTACTTGGTTTTGATTGCAAAATAATTATGCTAACACATGTTGTGTTATGAATTGCTATTATTTATTTTTCTTTAGTTAACTTCCCTGTATACTCTCTATTGAACAATGGTTTACAAAAAAAAATTTCCTAATTACTTAGTACATGAAAGTGATATTAAAAATTTACTACAGTTATTTTTTAAGTCATCCCCTTATAACATCAAGCTTATGCAAACAATTTTACAATTAATTGATTGACACAAACTATGAAACCAGTACTTTACTTTGTACATACGTACCCAATGTTACGCTCTCTCTCGCTCTCTCTCTCTCTCTCTCTCTCTCTCTCTCTCTCTCTCTCTCTCTCTCTCTCTCTCTCTCTCTCTCTCTCTCTCTCTCTCACATGCTTCTATTTCATTTAGTTAATTTTGTTAGTATTCTACCTGTTATATCAGTAAAATTTAAGAGTTTTTGGCCAATTAATTATTGCTGGTACTTAACCGTTCCGTGTGTCTCTCTAGGAGTTGTACCATCACTGTCTGTTCAACCTTACGCTTCACTCCGCGTTTAGTTGTTTTTTTGGTACACTAGTTAATGTACGTCATTGTGGTGACCTTCCATCACCACTGTTCAAATTATACGTGTATTAGTTATTTAGTCGCCTGACTTTAATTTGCTCGTGGCACTTATAGGTTGACCGCGCTATATTGTTTGTTCACTACGTTGTTTTACTGGATAGGCCGACAGGATCTCACACGTTCAAGGCCACCGTTTAACTTGTAAAACTGTTCTCTGCTACTGTCTGATGCAAACTGGAGCGACAAAGTGTTTTACTGTGATTCACAAAGAGACTGCTTGCCAGCGGTTATGTAATACGTCTAGCCAGGCAGACATCAGACATAAACAGTCTGCAATAACATTGTATGTGTGGCTGGTTACAATGGGGTACCCCACAGGTGAATACTGACTACTTTGAAATTAAAACTGATTTAAATTATTATCTTTTTATCACACAATTCTGTACCGTTACAGCATGACTGACTTTGTTTAAAAAAAAAAAAAAAAAAAAAAAAAAAAAAAAAAAAAAAAAAAAAAAAAAAAAAAACACTTCTAATGGGATACAAATCATGAGAACTGACAATGGACTGTAATTTGACTGTGAAAATGTTTCCAAGTTGATCAGTAACCATGGAATCATGCACCAGCGTTCAGTGGCATATACACCAGAACAAAATGGATCAGCTGAGAGGGAGAACAGAACAGTAGTTGAAGCAGCACTTACTATTCTGCACGCAAGAAAGTTCAAACAGCTTTTTAGGCTGAAGCAGTCAATACAGTGGTGTATGTATTAAATCGCACAAACACAAGTTCAGTAAAGGATTTGACTCCTTATGAACTTTGACATGGTCATAAACCAAATTTAAAAGATTACATATATTTGGAGAAAAAGTGTACTCACACATTCCCAAGATCAAAAGGAAGAAGTGGGACACTAAATCTGAAAAGGGATATTTTATTGGATATGAAGAGAATATCAAAGGATTTCGAGTTTGGTTTCCTCACAAAAAACAAGTAAATGTAGTACGTGATGTCATTTTCACGAATACATTTGAAAGTGAAGAAGAAAATGATGAAAACAGGGAAGAATACACATCATTATACTTACCCGATGAAAAGAAAGATAAAGTTCCTGAAGTCATTCAAGATAACATTTTTGTTGAAGATCATGATATCGTTCAAAATGATATAACTTCTAAGGATCAAGTGCAATCTGAAGAATCTGATATAGCTGGTACTGAGAATGACCAGACTACAAACTACAGAAGCAGACTGCGCCAATCATCGACAATCAAACCTCCAGCGAGATATGCTGATTATGTTAACATCGAGGACTGTTTTATTGCAGAAGGTACTGAACCTCTCAATTATCAAGAAACTGTAAACATTGATGATGCTGAAAACTGGAGTATTGCTGTGAATGAAGAAATGGAATCTCTTCTTAAAAATCAAGTATGGGATCTAGTTGAACCACCACCTGGGGTCATTGTCATGGGAAATCGCTGGGTCTTCAAGATTAAAAAGGATTCAAACGGAAATATTCAAAGGTACAAGGCAAGACCAGTTGCCAAAGGCTTTGATCAAAAGGCTGGAATTGATTTCAAGGAAACTTTCAGTCCCGTAGTAAGATTTGATTCAATTCGAATGATTTTATCTATTGCAGCAAAAGAAAAAAAACTCAAACTGAAGCAGTTTGATATCAAAACTGCTTTTCTAAATGGTGAGATTGAAGAGAATGTATATATATGAAGCAACCAGAAGGTTTTTCAAATGGAACAAATCATGTCTGCAAGCTGCTTCGGAGCATATATGGACTCAAACAATCCTCCAGTTGTTGGAACCAGATGTTTACCAAATTTCTAAAGAAGTACGGACTTGAATCTACCAAGGCAGATCCGTGTATCTTCACTAGCACGAATAAAGATCGAAGGTTGATTTTAGCCGTCTATATTGATGATGGACTAATTGCGGCTAAAAAACAAGATGATATCAACAATCTCATCCATGGGTTAAAAAAGGAATTTGAGGTTACTGATGATCAGGGAAATATGTTTCTTGGGTTGCAGATTGAAAGACACCAGGATGGATCAATATTCCTCCATCAAACTGCATATGCAAAAAAGGTAATTGAAAGGTTTAGGATGCAGAATGCAAATCCAGTGACAATCCCTGCAGATCCTCATGAAGAGACATGCACTGATGCTCATAAAAATCTGAACACTGGAATAGTCAGCGCGCCTTATGCAGAAGCTGTTGGAAGCTTGCTTTACCTATCAAATGGTACCAGGCCAGATTTGTCTTTTGCTGTTAATAAGGCAAGTCGCTATCTTCAAAAAGCTACCAAGCTTCATTGGAATGCTGTGAAATGAATCCTCAAATACCTAAAGGGAACTCTGGACTATGATCTAAAGTTCGAAGCAGATATTATTATTCATTTGCAAGTCTATAGTGATGCAGACTTTGCTAGAGAAATTGAAACTCGCAAGTCTACTTCTGGATATTTAATCAAACTAGGATCGAGTGTACTTACCTGGAGTTCTCAATGACAAGCCACAACAGCAGTGTCTACAACTGATGCTGAATATATGGCAGCGTGCTGAGCTGTTAAAGACATAATGTGGCTAAAGAAACTCAGGAACGACTTATGCATCTTGAAAAGCACAAAAACAACTCTGTATATGGACAATAAAAGTGCAATTCAACTGATCAAGAATCCAGTCTTTCACACAAGGACTAAGCACGTTTGTAACCCCTCCTTTTTTTTTAGGAGAGGCTACTAGATATTTATGACTAGGCAGAAGGCCTAGAAGAAGCATAAAAAATGTGCTGGGTCCAGTGAGACGGGACTTGCAATTAAAACTCTCTATTAACAAACAAATAACAACTCTTTATTAATTTTGGTAATTTCCACAATTCCCATGGTTTTATGTTGATATTTCTTAAACCCTATCTTTGTATTGCAATCATGTTAAAATATCACATAAATATAAATAAGAATATAAATTGTTTAAATATCCCTTTTCTATACACCTGACATAAAGATAACACATGATTTAACATACATACCTATATACATATAGATCACAGACAAAGTATAACATATTAAACCTGGCAGACAGCCTGTATATTCTTATCCAATAGTGGAGAAAATCTGGAATTGCCATAATAACCAAACTACAATTATAAATTTAAGTTGCCAGCACAGCCAGTGTAATTTTATGGAAATTGTAAAATCTTTAATCTTATAAAAATATAAAAATGTAAAGAGAATGTGAATTGACCATAATAGCCAGAAAGACAATAATAAATTTGAGTGTCAGCACAGCCTGTATAATTTTACAAAATATTGCCACCTCAACTCCATAAAAATATAAAAGAATTTTAAAGAAATCTGAATTGGTCATAAGAACGAGAAATTACAAATTCAATTTGTCAGTGTAGCCTGTATAGTTTTATAAGATACATTCAGAAATTTAAAACAATCTGGCGTGACCATATTAACAAGAAACCCATTGGCAAATTGGGCTGTCAAAGCAGCCTGTATAATTCGTCAAATTCCAATTTGTAATTTTAAGAAAAATCGGGTTTGACCCATGATAGCAAAAATACACTTACAAGTTAACGTGTCATTACAGCCTGTATAATTTTATAAAAATTGTAAAATTTTTAAACTTTATAGAAATATAAAAATTTACAGAAAATCTGAATTGACCCGGCCGCAGACATGTGCCAGTGCCTAATCCAACATACTATAACATGTCCGGTTCCTGCATAGATCTGCACCTACAGGTGACTGCCTCAGGTTAAAGAGTGAGAACCGGCCTAAAACCAATTAAAAAAACTTCCAACCCACATTTGAAATATTTGTATAATGATTAACCAGCAAAAATACCCAAGATTGTAATAGGGACCCGACCAGCCGGTCTAGCCCCCAGCATTTACAAACTGCACCCACCTACTTCACTAAAATACAGATTCCCCACAAACTTTTACAACCCCCATTCAGAATCCCAGTAAAAAAAAATAACGTATAAAATTAATGACCGCCGGACACATGCCTGCGACCAAGGCTACAATTAATCTGGAGCGTAATTACATTATGAGAACTATTTTAGAGAAAGCTTGCAGCCAAAATTCTGTCCAGCTGGACGTGAGCACAATGAAGTATAACTTAAGTTTTTTTTTTGATGATTAAATTCACAACACATGGTGTTTGCTGTAGCGGCCTAGTGTAGTAAAAAAAGCTTAAATGTCACCTCATTTTGGTCCAGATTGTTCCCCGTTGGTACTGTGGCATGATATGCAGTAGTTCCTCCTCTGGCAGCCAAGGGACGAGAGTCTAGATGTTTTAAGTCATTGTGGACATTGTAATTACCACATGCGGAGGGGTCACGTTTCCGACTGGATCGAGAACCCGGAGATCACTTAGCGTCTACTCAGGCATGAAGAATAGAATTTACAACAATTAAAGAAAACTTAGCTCTGCCAAAGGAGGACGGCTGCTGACGCCAGCTGCTGCTGAGATCAGACTGAACGAACACGCACAAAAGCTTTGTGTCAAAAAACATAATTACCCGGGTCCGTCAATAGAGCGCGTTGGACTTCAGCGAAACAACGAAATGGTAAAATAGTACCGACGCTTAATTACCATAATTAATTAATTCGGCGATTAATCATATTAATAAATTCTCCTTTATAGAAACGCCGGGTTCTCAAAAACCCGGCGCACCCCCACCCCAAAAGGGCAACATGGTTGCCAAAAAACCAACTCACAGCCCCTTGGCTAGTCAATATTACAACCAGAATCTTGGCTGTCTTGGGAAATCTCAGAAAACTTAACCGCACTCAGGAGAACAGAGGCTCAGGGTGAAAACGAAGGAAGAGGAAAGAAGAAGAAGTGTAGTGTGTGTGCATGTGGTGTATTTATGTAAGTGTGTGGTTTCTGCATGCTGACTTGATCAGGGTCAGCATACAGCGACAAGAGATAGAAGGAGAAAAGACGAAAGACAAGAATGGGGTACCCCCCTGAGTTCTGACCTCACAAGGCCTCCCAACTCACAGACTGAGACCCAAAGCCAAATAACGTCTGCAGTAGGACAACCCATATGCCACCACTCACCTCCTATGCCCTATGGCAAAACTTCAATTTCTAAATGTGAGTGGTCATCTTCTCACTATCCCCCTCGGGATTACCCAGCCCACTGTTACCCGCGATACAAACCGAAGAATGCGGTATGGCCCGGACCAGCGATAACACAATTTGGCGGCTCTCTTATTGGCAGCTGAGCTGATTGGGTGTCTCTGGCAGTAGACCAAATCCCCAACTGCGAAGGGATTTGGAATTCGCCCTTGATTATATCGACTATGGACGCACTCGTATGCACGGAGCAAGTTCTTCCGGGCCTCTTTCCACCTATCTGCGGTCCTAATGTCCGGATTACTCGGCAGAAGATCGTCTATGTTCCACAAGTTGGCCAAGGGAAGCGTAGGCGAGAAACCAAACATAACCTTAAAGGGCACGGCCTTATGGCTTTCGTGTAAGGCCGTATTAAAAGCTAATTGCAACCACTTCAGATTCTGGTTCCAACAATTCTGCTGTTCAGCATGATAGGCAATCAAAGCTGATTGGAGATTCCGGTTAAATCTCTCCGCGTGGGACGGCTGAGGGTAGTACGGGGAAGTGGTCACATGTTTGATACCATTGGCGAAGCACATTCGCCGAAAATCGCCTGAAATAAATTGTGGACCATTGTCCGAGACAATGATGGCCGGAAGACCGAAGTGCTGAAAGACATGGGTCTGTAGTGCAAGGATGGTCAATCGAGCGTTTGCCTGCCGTAAGGGCAGTAGCCAGACAAACTTCGAAAAAGTATTCACACAAACAAGCAGGTAAGAATTACCTGACTTGCTACGCAGGAAGGGTCCCACGTAGTCGATGAATAACTTCTCCATTGGTCTGCTCGCCACATCAGATGACAACAGCCCCAACTTGGTGTTCTGGGCAGGCTTACTCAAGCCACAGAGATGATATGCTTTCACACGAGTTGCTATGTCCCTATCCATGCTCTTCCAGATAAAATGTCTCCTAATACTGGAAATGGTCTTCGAAATCCCCTTATGTCCACCTACTGGGGAATTGTGATAGTAGCTGAAGACCATGGGCACGAGCTTGCTAGGCAGCACTATCTTCGGGGCATGTCCCTTTTTCTCTCTGCAGCACAGGACACCCTTGGACAAGAAGTAAGGGACCTGTACGTTACCCTCTTTTAGATTTTGGATGATTGGACCCAACTCTTCATCATCTAACTGATGGGGTAATACATCAGTGAAAGCTAAAGGAAAGTCTAGTAAAACAGAACAGGGTTGCTCAGGTTGGGCTTCACTGGGTTGGGAAAACATGCGGGACAAAGTGTCTGCAACCACATTTTGAGTTCCCCGAATGTGTTGCACATTGCATTTAAAGGATGAGATCTTGACCACCCATCTTCCAATCTTACCCAGTTGCCGGGGATGAGCAAGAAGCCAAGAGAGAGCCTGATTGTCGGTCTCGAGCAGGAACTCAGCATGTTCCAAGAAACGCCTGAACTTATCTAGAGCGTACACCACAGCTAAACACTCTAGTTCATACACTGATGACTTCCGTTCTGGTTGGGTCAACGTTCGGGATATAAAGGCCACTGGCTGCCTAGCACCATCAACAACTTGGGACAGAACCGCCCCGAGCGCAACCGAACTCGCGTCCGTCTGTAAAATGAATGGCTTAGAGAAATCGGGCATTCTCAGCACCGGAGGGGAAATGATGGCTTCCTTCAGGGTTTCTAAAGCCTTCTGTTGTTTTTCCCCCCATACCAATTTGGCGCCCTTTTTTCGGAGTTCATTCAGGGGTGTCGCTATCACCGCAGCGTTCGGAATGAAACGTTGGTAGAAATTGACCATCCCCTCAAATCTTGCGATGCCTTTGGCATCCTTTGGTGGGGGAAAATCCCTGATTCCCTGTGTTCGCTCTGGATCTACAGTGACACCTCTATGGGAAATCAGGTGGCCCAGAAAAGAAATTTGGGTCTGGGCGAACTTCACCTTTTCGGGGTTGACAGTGAGGCCAGCACTCCTCAACCTGCACATCACCTCTTTCAGATGACTCAAATGCTCCTCCTTGCTGTACACCAGCAAGTCATCAAGATAATTGAAGATGTATTTAAACTTGACATCGTGAAAAATGGTGTCAAGTAAACGGGTGAGTGTTTGGGCCCGTACCGCTAGACCCATGGGAACCCTAGTGTATTGATAGAGGTTCCACGGAACACAGAATGCCGTGTAAGGCCTACTCTCTTTCGTCAGCGGGATCTGGTGATATGCAGAGTTGAGCTCAATGATGGTAAATACCTCGCCTCACTGAACCAATCGAACGCGGAATGAAGGTCAGGAAGTGGGACCGAATCTACCTCAATGTTGGCGTTGAGTTTGCGGTAGTCGATCACCATCCGATGTTTACCTCCAGGCTTGGGCACTAGGAACGCTGGACTGGCATAGCTGGAATTAGAAGGTTCAATCACCCCTTGGTCTAATAATTCTTGAACCTTCTCCCTCAAGATGCTCATCTTTGGAGAGGCAAGTTTATAAGGGTGGGAGCGCACCACCTTGGAGTCCGTTAGGCGGGTCTTATACTCCAAGAGATGTGTGAGCCCAAGGGCCAGAGTTAACACAGTGGGGAACTGCACACACAACTGATCTAATGCGGACTGCTGGGACTGGGAGAGGTGGTCTCTAAATGTGTCGTGGCACTCAACCTCTTGGATTTTTTCCCTAGTCCCCTGATATCCAAGGAAAGGGATTACAACTCCCCGATTAAATTTAAAATAACACTGGTGCTCTTTGATGTCAATAACGAGACCACTTTTACAGATGAAATCGGCACCAATAATGCACTCAACTCCCAGAGCAGGAGAAACCAGAAAGCTCCACACCCAAGAAAATCCCTCAATCTTAAATTTAAAGGAAACTACCCGGGAAATGGGCAAAATTTCCTGGGATGCCATCCAGCACACCACGGAAGACTGTTCCGACCTTTTAATTAAACCCTGTCTTTCAAGGTCCTCGCACACTTTGGATGAAATGATAGATCTTGCTGATCCACAGTCACCTAATGCTCTGAGTTGACTCCTTTTCAACTCCAACAGCAAGAAGGGGCATAAAGAAGTGGGCTTAGAGAGGGTTTGGAGGACCTTGATGCCCGAAGAACTGGAACCTACAAATGGCCTGGAGGCTCATATTTTAGAAGACCCGCGACAGGGAGGAGAAGACCTCCGATATATCTTCTCCTTGTTGACCACTTTCTGAATGACCTTGGGCGCCTTGGGGAGGGACGTTGGAGTCGACCCAACCCCGGACAAAATTGTCTAATGTGACCCAATCTACCACACTTAAAGCAAGTCATATTGAGTGAGCGACGACGCCCCTTGTTACAGGAGTTCCCAATGCCAAAACCCTTAGCACCGTGTGGTGATGGAACAATACGTCGTCCGTGTGTCTCGCACTCCGATTCCTCTTTTGCAGCTCGATCCCGGGACTCGTCCATCGTCTGGACCGTTCTGGAAACCACACACAACTGGTCCAGGTCCGCAAAACAATGTGGACGGTCAGCGAACACCAAACGGGATCTCTTGGGGAGTCATCCCTTCCAGAATTACCTGGATAATCTCCCTCTCGGGCAACCCCAACCTTAGAATCCGGGCTGCTTTCCGTATATCCTGTACAAAGTCCGCCAACGCCTCTTCGCTGGCCTGTTCACGATAGAACAACTTAAATTTCAACTGGTCATGTCGTCGACGGGGTAAGAAAGAGTCCAACACCTCCCCATGGAGAGAGTCGATACTGCCGCCATGACGCAAAGTGTTGGTGACCAGCTCAGCCAATGAACCCCGGCAATACGGATATATACATCCCCGGCAATACGGACAAGAGGACATCATCAGACAGCCCCGGGAAATCCGCCAACCGCAGGACCATGTCCAAGAAAGCCAACAACTTGCCCTCATCTTCTCCATCCACCACTGGAAGTTTCCGGAGAATGCCGGAAATAGGGTTGGGCAGCCTCTGGTAACATGCCCCCGCCAGAATTACACAATCCACACTACGTAACAACGAAACATAATCACAACAATTAGAAAAACTCGAGTACTATTCTTCCCTGAAGTCGATCCCGGGTTCCCTAGCGCTGCAGAGACCTGACCCACACCTGAAACAGCTCTCGTTCACACCACACAAGAGGACAAACAACTTTTGACACTAACTTAATACCTGAAATCCACAACACCTAACACCTATCACGACATATATTTCACAATAGATACTCGACCACCAAAGACCAACATTGAATTTCCCGAAGCAAAACTTCAAACAATGAACTCTGTCGGTATGCCCTACCATACCGACTTCCGATCGGGCCATACCGCATCCCGCCAAACTCACACGCAATTACTTCAATATCATCAATAATACAGCCTACTCCCATCGCAACGCCCCAGATATCCGGTAATTCAACATAAAAAAAAATCCAACTAAAAATGCATGCCTCGTGGGCGTCACCAAATTTACAAGTACAAACAGGCTGACCATCATACATCCACATAATATATAAAACATTAAACATAACACAACATAGGCATATATAATTTCTCCTGTGTAATTTTTCTTAGTTTGAACGATCTCAGACTGTTTCCGAGTTTGCAAGCCCCGTCACACCAAAGGACCCAAGGATTCAACCCTAGATAGAACGACGCTCTGCTACCATTTGTAACCCCTCCTTATTTTTTATTTGGTTTTTATAAGTTATAAATTTTTTTTTAAGGAGAGGCTACTAGATATTTATGACTAGGCAGAAGGCCTAGAAGAAGCATTAACTGTGCTGGGTCCAGTGAGACGGGACTTGCAATTAAAACTCTCTATTAACAAACAAATAACAACTCTTTATTAATTTTGATAATTTCCACAATTCGCATGGTTTTATGTTGATATTTCTTAAACCCTATCTTTGTATTGCAATCATGTTAAAATATCACATAAATATAAATAAGAATATAAATTGTTTAAATATCCCTTTTCTATACACCTGACATAAAGATAACACATGATTTAACATACATACCTATATACATATAGATCACAGACAAAGTACAACATATTAAGCGTGGCAGACAGCCTGTATAATTTTATAAAAATTGTAAAATGTTTAAACTTTATAGAAATATAAAAATTTATAGAAAATCTGAATTGACCCGGCCGCAGACATGTGCCAGTGCCTGATCCAACATACGATAACATGTCCGGTTCCTGCATAGATCTGCACCTACAGGTGACTGCCTCAGGTTAAAGAGTGAGAACCGGCCTAAAACCAATTAAAAAAAACTTCCAACCCACATTTGAAATATTTATATAATGATTAACCAGCAAAAATACCCAAGATTGTAATAGGGACCCGACCAGCCGGTCTAGCCCCCAGCATTTACAAACTGCACCCACCTACTTCACTAAAATACAGATTCCCCACAAACTTTTACAACCCCCATTCAGAATCCCAGTAAAAAAAAATAACGTATAAAATTAATGACCGCCGGACACATGCCTGCGACCAAGGCTACAATTAATCTGGAGCGTAATTACATTATGAGAACTATTTTAGAGAAAGCTTGCAGCCAAAATTCTGTCCAGCTGGACGTGAGCACAATGAAGTATACTTTAGTTTTTATTTTGATGGTTAAATTCACAACACATGGTGTTTGCTGTAGCGGCCTAGTGTAGTAAAAAAAGCTTAAATGTCACCTCATTTTGGTCCAGATTGTTCCCCGTTGGTACTGTGGCATGATATGCAGTAGTTCCTCCTCTGGCAGCCAAGGGATGAGAGTCTAGATGTTTTAAGTCATTGTGGATGTTGTAATTACCACATGTGGAGGGGTCACATTTCCGACTGGATCGGGAACCCGGAGATCGCTTAGCGTCTACTCAGGCATGAAGAATAGAATTTACAACAATTAAAGAAAACTTAGCTCTGCCAAAGGAGGACGGCTGCCGATGCCAGCTGCTGCTGAGATCAGACTGAACGAACACGCACAAAAGCTTTGTGTCGAAAAACATGATTACCCGGGTCCGTCAACAGAGCGTGTTGGCCTTCAGTGAAACAACGAAATGGTAAAACAGTACAGACGCTTAATTAATTCGGTGGTTAATCATATAAATAAATTCTCCTTTATAGAAACGCCGGGTTCTCAAAAACCCGGCACACATTGACATCCAATACCATTATATAAGAGAAAAGTTTGAAGAGAAGGTCTTCAATCTAGAGTATGTCACCACCACCGATCAGACAGCAGATATCCTCACCAAGCCACTTCGATGTCCGGTTTTTGAGTTACATCGGTCAATCATTTGTAAAAGTCTTAAATGATTTTTATGCAGAGACTTTTTATATATATTACATAAACAGGGGAAGTGTTGAATAAACATTAAGTGTATCAGTTAAAAGTTATGTTTATGTAATATAATTATGATTCGAATATTATATACTTTGTGATTATCTAAATGAAGTTATAAATTCATTAGTGCCAACTTATAAAACGGAAGATTTAACTATGTCATTGTTGTTGGTGCGAGTGTACTCTGTGAGAGCATAGCTTATACGTTTTGTTAATTTCTAATAAATCTAATTTATATTTAACTATCGTTCAGTTAATTGTCTACCACTGCATATACAGTGAAACTTCGCTAATTCGGAATTTCTATAATTCGGACTGGGGTTCTCAGTAGTGTAATTTATACGTACATATTGTAACATGACATAAGGTAGTGAAGATCCAATGATATTTAACTATAAAAATAAAAAGCTGAAGACAAGAATAAGAGGCAAAAACTTATAAACTCAGAGATCAATAACCCAATAACCCAAATGACCAATGACTGATAAACTGACAATGACCTGACACAATAGATCGGATAAATACCAAAAGGAACCACGGAACAATGAAGAAGAAGCTAAGACCTAAATGTAATCAAGACATTAAGAATGAATATTGTAAATCCCGAATAATGACCATTATTCTGTAGGTTAACAAATGAACTAATGTAATTAGAGTGTAGATGAGATTTACCTAGGTTAATAATGTTAATGAAAGATAATAATGTTATGTATATTTTATTGATGAAGGAATGTGTTTATAAGTTAGGGAATTAATAATACACACACCCTAATAAATAGTGATGAATATAATCAAAATTAGTAAACATACCCTAAGGCAAATCAAGGCCACAATTAATTACCAAAAGTGATCATTTGTGAAGGGAAAATAAAATAAACAATTATAATCAGTAATCCCATAATAATACTAACATCAAAAACAACCCAATGAATAATTAAGTGAGTGGAAGAAGGAGTATATTAAAATAAAGTGGTAACATGTAGTGAGAGCATGTTGCACATAGTAAATGAAAGTGTATAAGTCAAAAACCTTCTATGAAGGAAAAAGTGTAGTTGGTGAACTTCAAAAAGTATTCTAATTAGTGAACTGTGTTAGAATAACAGGAAGACCAGTGACAAACTTTGTATTAGTAAGTAAGAGGAACTTATTATGATGTAATTAAGGTAAGCCATAGGTAATAAGGATTATAGGATAAGATAGAATTTAAGGCATTGGAATGAAGGACAGACAAGAACGATAGACACTTTTTCTAGTGAAGGAATGGAGGAATAGTATATATTGTGCAAAGTATAAATTAATGTTAGTATAATAAGGATGTTGTTATTGTTTTAAAAGAACCAATATAATGTAAGGAATTATTAATTGAACCAGATAGTAGAAGGGAGCAGAAAGGTAGTTAGAAGTTATTTCAGGCTTGAACCTGTAAAGAAAATGTTTATTACTATAATAAGAGGTGGAGTTAGGAACACCGATGTTTATTACTTATTTTGTTTAAAAAATTGTGTTAAAAATACCAAATGTAAAGGTAATAGAGCAAAATCTAGGCTCTAGGCCTAACTGTTAAATAAGAATTTAGTAAATTTGAGAACAAATAATAGTCCAATATTAAAGCAGAGTATACCAAATGTTTAAACAAATTAAGTGAGTATTCCTAATACCAAAGGGTATGAATAACAGCCTATTTTGAATAAAATATATGTAAAATATAAATATGAAAAATAATAAAAATGTAATTAGCTACTCAAAAGTGACCATGAGGGATATCAAAATGACCCTTATGAAAAATTATAAACAATGGTACTCATGTAATAAACCTAGCTATTAATATAAGATAGAAATCTTCATTTGAAGATATTTTGTAAAATTAAACTAAAATAAGACGTTAAAACATAACAATGACTTAAATTAATGACCAATGAGAATTAGCATAATTTATTAGGTAACCATAGCAACCGAAATTTATTGCCAAAAAACCGTTAGATTTTCGATAGTCCATTATTGACCGACGCCGAGAGCGGATTGAGTAGCTCTCACCCCAAAATTTAATTCCAAATAAGTGAATTTTAACCAAAATCAAAGGAAAGGAAGATTATGATAGCAGCCCAGGGAATCCTGGATAATATATTATTTATTAAATTTGTTCACAACCCATAATTACCCAAAGAAATCAAGAAGATGCCGCGAAGAATAGATGACGACTAATCCCGAAGGAAGATCATAAGGACCTACATCAACTCAAGAAGACGGACGATCGCAGAAGGAGTACGATGCCGAAGTCTACGAGAAAAACCGTCTGGACGAGATTAATGAGATTCCGAAGAATAGAAGATGACTGGATCCATCCGGAAGAAGAAGACGGCATCGCAGAAGTTCCATCGAAAATTGATGAGTATAAACAATAATCCCATTAAACGAATTCCAAATTTTTCGATCAAAAATAATAAACAACAATTTTCACTTCACTGATCACTATTCTGATTTAGAACTGAAGGCATTGGTAATATCACTATTTGAACTTTAATCAGTTGATAATTATTAAAATTAAAATATAATAAATAGTTAACAAACATTTCTAATAGACAAATCCTAACCAAAAATTTTACTAAATCTCATTGATAATTACTTACTCGAATGTGTTAAGATATTAATTTTTTTGTGTACCTAGTATTAAGGATTGTTATAAATTTGTGTATTTTAGCCGTAGTCAAATATTTCTGTAGCCAAAAGGACTTATTAACACCCCTGAGTAAAACCATTTTAATTGTAAACTAACGTTAACCGTCAAGACGGTATGTGTACAAAACATTGGAACTGAGCATACCAACTGAACAACTGTAATAGCCGTTGCTAAAAATAAAATTGATGTACTACAAAAAATTGAAACCTATCAAAGTGCTAATAAATATTCTTATTCTGCAACACTGTATGTTTGATTCGAGTAAATTAAGATGTGAAGCTATTTATTTATCACAATTATTTTGAGTACCATACACATAGAAATACCTAGAATGACTTTCACTTACCATCCCGACATGCTCTTTTGGGTCCAGGGTCTCATACGAACACCAAGATACAAGCACAATTTTGAAGGTTGCATAAATAATTTACATAACACAAGTTTAAGAAGAGAATTTCCATTTTACTGTTACTTTAGTGAAATTAAGAACATACATTTAGTAAATACATGTTTCGGGTGTTGTGCAACACGTGACTGTGTTGTAATATGACTTACAATCTACGGCTTACCTTATTTTTTCTAGGACACAAACATAAAATGCAAACACAAATATACACAGAAAGCCGTCCAGCTTTGCCACACTCACATTTATACTAAATTAAAAAACCCCTTAACATTTTATGCAAATCAGAAACCCCCTTCGCCGGCCACTCGGTCTTCCCGCACACGCATTGTTCGGTTACACGGTTTCACTGTTCTGAAGAAAAAAAAAACTTGATCCGACTCCCTAGTCGTATTGACCGCGGTCACTTAACAGTTTTGCTGTACTACAACTTTAAAATATTTAAATATGTGTGACGAGCCTACAGAGGCCAACCCGATAACGGGAACTGTTGCTTGTCGACTGGGGCTGGAACTTTTTGTTTGTACACTGTTACTTTTTAATGACTGTTTTCACACTTTCTAAAATAGGCCAAATTTGTTTTAACGGCCTATCTTGTAAACCCGAGGCCCCTGTTTTAAATTCACAATTCTATTGTCTGGTGCTGCTTACTCTCTGATACCAAACTGCACACTGGAGACTGTGTCACAAGGCTGCTGCTATGTGATTGCGCAATGCGTCTGGCAATTGTTTTGCCTGACTGTGTGTATGTTGCATTGCTGTACTGGAGGCTCCTTACAGGTGAAGTCTGGCAATTTAAAAGTGATTGAATGGGTGATCTATGTTAATATAAAATTAAACTGTGGTGGCTCCCATATATGAAGTGAATTGTACCCTTTTAACAAAATCAAAACCAAGATTAATAAAAAATAAAAAACCTTCTAATTTGACCCATTACAATACCCCCTCGATGAGAATTCTGCTGTTCATAACAGAAGAAATCTTATCGACAAACCCCGAAGAGGACCGGTGAGGAACTGGTGCCACCAACCCCCTGGTTCTTAATCTCATGGGTACACGACCCCCCTGGCTCAGCGGCTATGGACTCATCTGAACAAGATCACTGGACTTCTCCGTAAGAGATCCCAACACCGAGAAATCGAAGACTCGCACCACGGCGCACCTCGCCTTTTAACATGCTACCCCCAAAAATCCTCAATCCCTGGCTAGAATTATTCCAGCTCCTCCGCCGATATGTTCCCCTTTTTTGCAAGCTGGGCTGCCTTTAGCAAATACTGGGCTCACACATACTCACATTACATAATACATTGTGAAATTGAAAAATTACAAAATTCTTTAAAATTGACAAGAGTTTTTTTTTTTAACAAATTCAAAGTTCAAAAAAAATGATATGCTCAAAAAAATTCTCTTCATTATTTTTTGTTTCCTTTAAAATGACTTGAATTAAGAGTTTTCTCTACTTGGACAAATCCTTAACCTAACATGTCTTAGTCTAACAATACAGTTCAATACAAGAAATCAGTAAACTAAACAATTAACAAAACAACAAAACGTGGTAAATACACACATAATAAAACAATCCCTACCTAAAATATGCGTTCGCTGGCAGGCGAAAAAGCAAGTTTTTTTTTCTTTTCAAAAAAATTAAAATTTTCAAAAATTTTAAAATTCAAAAAAAATTTAAATTTGTTCAAAGGTTTCATTTATATTTAGAAATTATTCAAAACTGGTTTAAAGTGATTAAATAAACAAATAAAATTAATTCCCTACTATACAAGTTTAGTAGGTGTCTGACCTCATCAGCTGATCGAAACTAGGTCAAGTCCAAAACCCTTGACCTACATATGTTATATATACTTTCTGCACCTACATTAAACATCTGTAACAACCGAACTCAAAGTACAAAACATAATAAAATAAAATATTGAAAATGAACAAAATATTAATATAAATAATAAACAGATTGACATTTAAATTATTTAAAATAAACAATTCTCAATTTTACATTATTTCCAAATTTTATCGAAATTCTGTCGCTGGTTTAAAATAAAAACTTTATATCTTTATCATGAATTTCTCTCTTTTTGCTTAACAATCCTACTCTTCATTTAACAATCTCGCTATACTTTACTGTGGGTGATGTAAATTATTTATTCTCATTGACTGTACTACTAGATCTGTATACATATGTAAACTTTACCTCTCCCTATGGCTCTAATATTAATCAACTTCAACTCCCATGACACCCATCTCTACCAAAATATCTACTAATCAAGACACTCTAAGCCCCACTTATCATTTAACACACTTCGCCACCTTCTCCCAATATATAAAAAAATACTCTCTAACCCTTTGTACATAGGATACGTGTTTCCCCTACCCAAAAACTCAATTCCCTTATTTGGCCCCTGGATTCTACCTAAGGCGGCCCCTCCTCACTAAAATCTATACCAATTCCCGTCCCAACCCTTGTTGCGGACTCCTACATGACACTACCCCCTAATACAAACTTGCCATCCCCAAAAATCTCAATCTCATTGCCTCACTACGAATACACAAAATAATCTCATTAATTATAAACATAAATATATCATTCAGAACTCTACAATTATTCTCCACAACTACTGTGTCAACATCAATATTTCACAAAATTCTGTTATATTACATTAACTCAGAAACAACGTTACATCATATTCATCTCTACTATTTCAACTTCAACTTTGATTTCAACTTGGACAGATATATGTGTCCCATAAAATTATGCATCACCCAAAAACTATCTTTTATTAGATTTCACAAATCGTTACTTTATTTCTCATTGTAGCAAATTATGCACAAACATAAAATGCAAACACAAATATACACAGAAAGCCGTCCAGCTTTGCCACACTCACATTTATACTAAATTAAAAAACCCCTTAACATTTTATGCAAATCAGAAACCCCCTTCGCCGGCCACTCGGTCTTCCCGCACACGCATTGTTCGGTTACACGGTTTCACTGTTCTGAAGAAAAAAAAAAACTTGATCCGACTCCCTAGTCGTATTGACCGCGGTCACTTAACAGTTTTGCTGTACTACAACTTTAAAATATTTAAATATGTGTGACGAGCCTACAGAGGCCAACCCGATAACGGGAACTGTTGCTTGTCGACTGGGGCTGGAACTTTTTGTTTGTACACTGTTACTTTTTAATGACTGTTTTCACACTTTCTAAAATAGGCCAAATTTGTTTTAACGGCCTATCTTGTAAACCCGAGGCCCCTGTTTTAAATTCACAATTCTATTGTCTGGTGCTGCTTACTCTCTAATACCAAACTGCACACTGGAGACTGTGTCACAAGGCTGCTGCTATGTGATTGCGCAATGCGTCTGGCAATTGTTTTGACTGACTGTGTGTATGTTGCATTGCTGTACTGGAGGCTCCTTACAGGTGAAGTCTGGCAATTTAAAAGTGATTGACTGGGTGATCTGTGTTAATATAAAATTAAACTGTGGTGGCCCCCATATATGAAGTGAATTGTACCCTTTATACAAAATCAAAACCAAGATTAATAAAAAATAAAACCTTCTAATTTGACCCATTACAAAGATAATAGATAAGAATTTATTGAAGTGAAAACCTCAAAACTAGACGTTAGCCGAGTCGACACTGCAGAAAGGCGTGCGCCAATCAGGTGGCGAGGCGGCAATATTCAAACCAAACGGTGAGAGATACGGTTTACCCGTGTATGGTAAGAGAAGGTACAACTCGACTTGATACACGCAAATAACAGTGACAGAATGTATTGAAATTATTAATAACATCAATCACACACCCATACCATACCACAAACCCAACGAGCGAGTTAACAAACGCTCGACACTCATACATATATTATACGAAGAGAGAACAACTTACAGAAACACATTATATAGTAATAATTATACCCCACATAAAGGTTCTCTTACAAAGTGGCGCGCCAACTAGTAGGGCTAGGATAGTTAAGGAAACATACCTTTAAACTTTACAGATTCTAGCGGCGACTACAGAAATGGAACCGGCAAAACACGGTACGAGATACCAGACGAAGATATGCGAGAAGGAGGCGGAAGAAGGAGGAAAAAGATCAGAAAAGGAGGTCGAGAAAGACGTCAGAATGGAGGAAAAGGAGATCACTTCGGTAGAAGATGTAGAAGAGTTATTAACTCCTATGGAAATAGATAAACCCACACAGGAAGAGGAAGCTAGAGGAAAACCTGATTGGAAACAGTTCATGGAATTAATGAGTAGCATGAAGAAGAGTATGGATAACAACTTCAAGAAACAGGATGAAAAAATGGATAAAAACAAAGAAGAAATGAAGGAGGACAATAAAAAATTATTACAATAAAATAACGAAGAAATAGACAAGAAATTTGAGACAATAAATGACAATTTCAAGAAAATGGACAAAAATAATGAAAAGATGGAGAAGAAATTGGACAGCACTAAAGAAGATTTAAGGAAGACCATTCATGGAAATATCGAAGCATTAAATGAAACCTTAAGGCAGAAAATGGAGGAGGAGAATAAATTGATCAGTGAAAAGATAGAGAGAAGTAATGAGAAAACCAGTGAAACCTTGAGACTCATGAAAGAGGACATTGAAACGTTGAACGACAAAATTGAATACAACCAGGATACATTACAGCAACAGTTGACGGAATACAGAGAAGAACTGAAACAATCTGTAATGGAAACGGAAGAGAAGATAGAGAAAACCAGCGAAGTAGTGATACAAGTCCGAGAAGAAATTTTAATCAAGGTGAATGAAGTTGAAGTCGAAGGTAAAAGGAGGGTTGAAGGACTCCAAAAAGAAACCAACAACAAATTAGAACAAATACAGACCAGACTTGAAGAGAATTATAACAAATTGGATGCATCAGTAAGTGAAGTGAAGGACACCACAACCGCCCAAGAAGGGAAAATAGCTGAATTTAGGGCAAGAGAACTACGCCTACAGGAAGAGATCAATGCATTGAAGGACCGACCAATCTTGAGCTCACATATATCATGTAGTGAAAATAGAGAAACGATAAACTTTAAAAATTACAAACGCAACCCAATTGAATTCATAGAATGAGTAGAGGAGAACTTAGCCCGAACCAGGGAGACACGGTGGACAGTAATCAAGGGCATGATCGACGACATGTTCAAAGAAGTTCACGACAATTGGTGGACGGCTGTGACACCAGATATAAATAATTTTAGTGAGTTTAAAAAATTATTCAAGGACAAATACTGGTCGGAGGCGACTCAGCACGTGGTAAGAAATAACATCAGCAACGGCCGATTCGACCCTTACCTGGGACAGTCCCCAACCGCCTACTTTTTAGGTAAGGTAAGCATAGCGAGAAACCTCGAACCTAACATCCCTGAAGAGTGCCTGGTGACACAATTAGCATACCACTACGACGGGGAAATCACAAAAAGCCGTTTGAGTGGAAGGATCAAGACGATTCAAGAGATGGCCGCATTATTGGGAGAATATGAGCGGGAGAAACGTTATGTGTTGAACCGACAAAAGAACACACCAAACTACAGAAATTATGATAACAGAAATCAACCAAGTGGGCCGCAAGGAAACCACACACCGGCCAATCATCCGCCAGCCAACCCCAATAATTATCGAGATTTTAATAACAACAATAATTACCCGAGAAATTATAACCAGAATTACTCCAACAACAATAACAATCCAAACCATTCTTACAACAGGGGAAATAACCAAAACGGAGGCGGTTATAACAGGCCCAATAATCAATACCACAATAATAACCAGTCGGGACCGAATCAACCATACAGGCGACAGGTAAATTATGTCAATGCCGAGAACAGAAACGACAGAAGACGTGGTTACAGAAGAAGGAGCAGGAGTGCGGAAGAAGATAGGAGAAGCAGGGAACGAAGGAGAGAGACGCCCGCAATAAATCAGCCAAACAATGACCAGGGAACCCAGTACGTTCGAATAAACCATATCCTGGCGGAGGACGGCCCAGAACCCGATACTGGTCCCAGCAATGAGGATGAAGACGATGCACATACGACAACATTGAAATGTATGGGAGTGATCCACAATGGGGCAATCCCATAGCGAGGTTTGTAGACGAGTTTAACCAAACGGAATCCTCCGGAAAACCATATTGGTGGAGCAGCCCGAACAGCGGCCAGGACATGAAACGAATAAAACTAAGTCAAAACACTGTCCAAAATGGGACTGATTTTAAGTAGACCGACCATGCGAACCAATTAATGTATAATTGAGAAGATTAACTTACAAGAAAAAAGGAGTATATATAACAGGGTCCATTGTACAGTACCATAAAGACCCTATCTCATTGTAAAGGACAACCAAAACAATACCTATGTCAGAATGATTTCTTTTATATTGTCTGGTATCAGTAACCGATAGACACGCAAAAACTCGCAATCAGTTCATAATGTTCTATAATTCGGACTTTCAGCAATTCGGACTGAGCTTGGTCCGCATTAGTCCGAATTAGCGAAGTTTCACTGTATTATTAACAGTATATTAATACAAAAGTTTCGTTCTAGTTCTATGTTTTGTAGTTCTACTATTTATAAGTTTTCAGGTTCTACTATTTATAAGCCACACGTTGCTTGGCGTCACTTTTATACAAAACTTCTTTCTATTGGTTTCAAAGCCACACGTTGTTTGCGTCACTTTATTACAAAAAGTAATATGAAACTTACGTATCTTTTATTTTGACTTGAGTTACTGTTTGTTGAATTTAACACTCGCGTTCATTAAATATATTCTTCAATTATTTTTTATTTACTTTCTTGAATAATTGTTTAATTCGATTTTGATGTTTTTTTGTTTATTTATTTGTGAGTAAATAATTAGTTGTAGATCGGTTGATGAATGTAAACAGTTGCGTAGATCATCTGACGTTAGTTCACTCTCCTGTGGAATAGTGTCGTCTGTATGTGTCAGTGTATTGTCTTGACAAAGTTATTTTACATAAATCAAACCTTCACGTACCTGTGATGTAGTACTAGACGTTCAGTTGGTCACAAGTGGTGAATATACTGTCAAGCTTTTGATTGAACAGTATATTAATGCTGTAAAAGCTTTTTGTAAACACTTTTAAATTTTATTTGGGTGCCATATGGGTTTTCGAGAGAAATGTCCCATAAAAAGAATTCTTCTGAATAAATTGATAGTTAATTCCGATATTTTACAAATCAGTAATTGATAAAATGGTTAGATCAAAATCATGCATTAAATTTCTGTTCATTGGTTTACTACAAAATGCACCTCAGTAATTAGTAATACTGATTAGTTACTAGTTGAAATAATTATTGACAGGTGTTGTTATTTTACAATGCTGTTATTTATTATTCATTATGGAATCAATTCAATTAACTACATTCATTTGAAAATAATAAACGGATCACAGATCGTCCGGTTTCTTTAGTTTTATCTAGCTCAGTTGAGTTAACATGAAAACTCTAGTTATAATCGATAGATTATTTATAATGGTTATTTATCTCAAGGGTGACTTCTTTGAAATTACAGAATAGAACCCCACTTCTTATTTTATCATGCTAGTATGATATATCATATTGTTAGGTTAGACACCTTTAGTTATTGAAAGTTAATAAACAAAAAGTTCGTTTGTTCTTAATAAATTTGAGGTTAGTTATAAAAACGTTAACATAAGAAATCTTATATCGGAATCTGTTAGTTCCTCTAAATAATTTTAATACAGTGTTGGTTACTTATAGTATCATTGTTTTTTGCGTCAGTACATTTGTGTATTATTCTATATTGTTATTGGCTAAGATGTAAACAAAGTAATTATGAGCACTGTACTCCCTGGTGATTAATCGCAAAGATTAATTTATTAACACTTTTAACGATCTTATTCAATGATCGTGATTGCACTTCACTGATATTCGAACTTGAACGGGTTAATTTGCTTCTTGAATAAGCTACAGCTTTGGTTATGTTGATACCTAACCTCGTTCGTTTCCATTCACTTCTGGTTAAAATTTCACCACTATTGTCGATGCACTGATTAAATTATACTTCTTTTTTATCGTTGAATTATTAAATTTTGATAATTATTTTGCCTGGATTTGTTGTTGCTGGTTGAGTGAATTTAGACAAAATGCTTCTGTGTTTACAATGATCCTCGTTTATATACTTTTTTCATAAAGCCGCTTGGAGCTCTCGAAGTCTCACTAAAATCGTTCATAATTGGTGCGAAATTATGTCATGATGACGTAATTCTATTAATAGGCATTACATATTTGTATTTTGGCATCTGATTTCAATGTTAATATTATTTGTTGTATTTATTCGTAATTCACCAAATTTATGATGCTAACGTTAATATCTTAACTATTACAATTCCATTTCGGGTTTTATTACTATCATTGTACAGCTTATTTATTTATCTTTATTTTGATATGGCTTGATGCCAGTTTGGTCACAGTTTTCATTAATATTTCATTACTTTAAACTTACTAGTACATTGTTTACATGCGTCGTCTGCTAAATGTGGCAAATCCGACTATTAACTTTTTTCTATTTGTTTAATTATTCTTAGTTTCTACTTTAAATATGATTAATTGATTAAAAAGAATACCTTATTGTATATAAATGCTGCATTCATCTGAACAATATTAATTATCTGTTTACATATGTTGATTTACTAACATAAACTTTCATATTTTACTATTTTTATTTTAGCATGTCCTTCTTATCTCTTATTTGTATAATATCACCCATGTGGTGGTGCTTTACATTCTTTTCATCTTTGTCATGGTTCTACTGCATTATGCTTAGTAGGGTTTCTATTTAATTCTTATTTCATTGATTTAAATTGGTCATTCAGGGTCTGTTATCATTATGTTACAATGTTTTGTTCCCTGACTATTATTATCTTTTGTACACATTTTACTTACTTATGAAGTTACCTAAACACATACCGTGCTTACATTTATCGTTATTCTTCATTTATAATAACACACATTTGGTTTTCATATTATCTTTTACAGTTTGTGGCTATTCCTAGCATAGTTCACTATATTTGTCTTTTGTAAATCATTGTTCTGACGTACATCAGCTAATGTGCTGTTTTTATTCTTAATATTTATAGTACAATACTATTCAAGTCATTTGTTATTTTATTTATTCAGTTTGATTTTACTTATCAAATGTTTTTATTGAACTCACTTGACAGTTTATGGGAAACTTGTCTTGTCATTTCGTCTTTGTCATTCAGTTTATTTTATGTTGTAGTGTCATTTAGTACTTGTAGTGGATGTATCACTGTTTACTTAAATTCCTTCTCTTCTTTTCTTCTTCTTTATTGGTTTATTATTTTGACTGTTACATTCTTTCTGGTTACTCATTTATAGTTCTTTCAGTATTATTCACCCTTCTGTTGTTCATTATTTTTATGGAACATTTTGTGATGTTACAATATGTATATTTATTTTTTAGGCGACACAGTTCTGCCGCAGTTAGTTGAGTGGATTCGATTTCACTTTCCCGAAGGTGAACAGGCAGCTGCAGAAATATTGAGTGGTCCTTTAGAAATTGGAGCAGAAGTACGGTTTTCATTTTATTGGGACACTGTTATAAAACTTGTCCTACAAGGGAACATTGATCCAGTGCGTGCATTACTCAGATTGCATTCTGATGCCAACACCGAACCTTTTCTAACTGCTGATACTCTTCTGAGAAGTATGCCTGTATACAGTGTAAGTTAAAAGTTATCATCCACTTAGATTATAAGATTTTGTGGTCAGTGGAGTAGAGAAATTCACATTTAAGAAAATGGCTTTCAGTGACCTTTTGGTTTGTACTTTGAAATCTGAAACTAGATGTTTTTGAAGTGTAATGGTACAGTTTGTCACATCTGGGCAGGAACGTGTCTTAATTCAAGAATATATCCTTATTTGATTTTCAGCTGTTAATATCATGAATTGCCATATCTGTGTTTTAATATAGTGACTGTTTCCTTCTTGACCTTGACTAAGATCTCATCTACCTTCCAGTAGTATTGAACTCAACCATCATGCTTCTGCTTGTGAGTGACTAGAGCTCATCCACTTGGCAATTGTTATCCATATCTTTGTTATACTTACTTGCTTACCAAACGTTTAACCCATTATCACAAGTTCACGTCTATAGTATGTAACCATAGTACTCAACTTTTCTTATTGGTTCTCTGTTTTTATTAAAATATTTTTTTGTTTTTTTTTTTCAAGGTAATTAGAAATGTTTGTGGTCTGATAATGACTTTCTTTTTTATTTTTGAATCATTTTTATTTTTCATTGTAGTCTCCGTGTGAGCACAGTTAGTCCAGCGATGCTCCAGTGCTTTTATCCCATCTTGATGTTTCTAGGCCCTCAAAATAACTGTTTACTGCCACTTTCATCTTACTCACAGCTGTCTTATCCTTAGGCATAGTAACATCTTGAACAGCTGCAACAGAATTTATTTATAGAAGTGTGCTTTTGTTTATATTTTCAATCTCAGTTTTTTTCTTTAGTGGGCACTGCTACCTTGTTCCCACCCCACTGAAGATGGCCACTGTTTACATGGATCGTCATCTGAAGAAAATCTCTTCCCTTCCTCAAGAATTTTTTTTTTGAGGTTTGGGATTAGGTGAAAGGTAGATGAAGCGTGAAAATCCTACCATGATAGCTGTACCTGTTAGATAGCTCATCGGATGAATAAGAAGGATGGATGTCACACAGATTGTACTTCAAAGCAGCAATTTTAGTGATAGAATCAATGGTTGTGTGAGTCCACACGTTATCTTGATAGAAAATTATCTTTTTATTTCCGAAACTCGGTCGTTTTACATGATTTTTTTTTTAATTTAATTGGTCCAAAGTCAGCATTGTACTCTGTATTTATTATTAGACCATTCAAGACAATCTGTAACGGGACAAAATGGGGTGATAAAGAATTTTAATAAATGTCAACTTAAATATTGTACAACCTTTGGGGAACCTCTGTTTAACCAAGAGACATGTAAGTTTATTATGAAACATCAGCCTGTGTTGATGTCCGGCGCCAGTTAGTCTAGACGTATTACGTAATTACCTGCAATCCAGGACATCTGTGAATTACAGAAAACCCGTAATTGTCACAAGCAGTTCATCAGGCAGCCAGTTGGTTAGCAGTCGTCAAACCCTTCAGCACAACTCGGCAGACGTTATAGACGCAATTTCAATCGTAGCCTCGGGAAAGTTTTGGTAAACCGAAAAGTTAAAAGTAGGTCTACCAAAGAGTGTATCGTAATAAAACAACAGTAAACAGTGGCTCAACCGTAGGAACAGTTTATAAAATAAGTGGAGTTAAGGAAGACTGGGAGTTAAGTGAAGAAGATGGAGCCGACATAGCGCGCAATACCGTCGACTTCCTACAGTTAAGTAAAATTGAAAGTACTTTTTGGTCAAAAGTTTATATAGCAAACCGTAAATTAATAATGTGCTCAATAATGGGGGTTATTCAAATACGTAAAGAGAGTGAGAGCGCGTGTGTGTGTGTGAGAAAAAGGTAATAAAGGGGAGAAAGAAAACGTTACTGGTTTGTATAATCTATAGAATTTATTATATTGTAAAGTAAAGAAGTTAATTGGTATAGTAAATAAAACAATATTTGAACATCATAAATATGTGTTGTAAGTTATTATGCAATTACCATTTCCTATTCTGTGCTGAAAAACTCGTCTAACGTTCCGGGGAATTTTCGGAAGTAAGGGTGGTCAGATAGCGGGATTATTTTAATGTTTTATAAGGGAAAGAGTGTAAAGGTCTCCATATCTCTCCTTTAAAGATATCGGTGGCGGCCCTGGGGTTTTTGGTGTTTAAAAGGTAAGTTTAGCGGGATTATGACGGTAAGTATTCCTGCATGAAATTATTATACTTGTCCTGCACTTCAGGGTTTTTTGAAAGGCGATGTTCCAAGTTAAGAAAGGAACCAACAGCGGCTGGACGATTCGATCCAATTTCAGTAGCTTCAGGGGCAACTGGCAGTGAAACCATGTACCGCCCGCCCTGTACTCTTGTCGTGGTTTGAACAAACAAGTCTTCACAGTATTGGTCTTGAGAAGATATAGATTTGGGTGTTTCGACTTCCTCTATTTCCCAAAACCGTTTAAGTTGGAGATCAACCCCATCGTTCAGAGTTGAGAACAAGGTGGTGGACGATGCTTGACGTGATGAGAATATTGGCGATTGACTACAGTGCCGACTAGGACATATCCGAACATGGTAGATATAGCAGAAGGATTGCCTTTGATTACGGAGCGCCCGTTTGCACACTACTCGACGTTGAATTGACAGATGAGCTTTAAACATTTGCCTGACAAAGCATAGTGTTGTGGCTTTTACTATGACATGTTCGACAACTTTTGTTTGAAGTACAATTTGCACGAGGATGAGTGGAAAGACAAGCAAAGCATCGTTTGTGCTGACGAAGTACATTGTAACGAGAGTCAACAATCACTTTTCACAATTGAATATTTTGTGATTGCCATTGCAATGGAAACAGGTAGTGTTGGGTCGAGCTTCTTGAGAGGTTTGAACTAACAGAGTCTTTGCAGATTTATTTACAAATTTTGCCTGGTTAGGTGTGCCTTTGAAACCACTTGTGCTGGGAAATGATCGCCTATTGACAGGTGGTGTACTGGGAGGCGAACTAGGAGGAGATTCAGCCTGAATGATTTCATATGACCTTTCTAAGTTGGTGATAAATTTTATCAAATCCTGAAAGGTAGGAATTTGATTATCATCCTCCGTTTGTTTTTGTTCGTACAGCATACGGACGTCAGAAGGCAATTTATGTAAAGCAAGCTGCAACAGAAGAAAATCTTGCATGTTTATGTCAAGGGTGAGCAAGGCTTGACATGATAACGATGATAACATTGATGTACAGGTATTAAGTACTTACCTGTGCGTAGAAGTAGGATATTAATAGCAGCTGACTCTGATAATAAGGAGATGATAAAATGCTTAATTGAGACAAATAATAATACTGACGGTGACAGGACCAGAATTACTGATGTAGACAGGTTATATGATAGAATAATAATGTGGGACAATCCATTAAATTATTATGTGGGTATAACGATTTGAAATAGTAAAGGGTTATTATAATTTTTTTTTTTTTTGCGGGGGAGGAAAATGCATTATGCACCATCAGGAAACAACCGACTGGTCTCCCGGTGTGTGGGACTCGCACCCACTAAAAAACCTCCACTTTACAGGCAGGGAACCCCCCTGGAACAACTATTCGTATGGCTTCAGGGTGGCACCTCGTATTGCGCCTACTAGGCTTCTACAGCTTTATCTATATCATCGACCTGTGAGACGGTCCAGTTCAGGCTTCTTCAGCCACAGGACCATCCTCACGAAGGTCACAACCATGTCCCAGTTCTCTTTGCTGTTGAGCATGACACCTATGATGTTATCAGGCGTCATGGGGCCAATCTCCGATTCGAGTCCTCGCCTCTCCAGCACCCACCGTTGACACTCGAAAAAAGTATGATGAGCATCATCAGAGTCTGAGTCGCCATACACGCACGACGGATCCTCCATCTTACCCATCCTTCGCAGGTATGCACAGAAATAGCAATGCCCTGTCAGGAATTGAGTAAGGTAATAATCTACCTCACCGTGTGTTCTGTTCACCCATTCAGGGAGGTTCCCAATCAGCCTCGCCATCCACCTAGCTCGACTCTCCTGCTCCCATCGTAGTTGCCAGCTCCGCATGGAGTGTGCCCTGGCCACTGCTCTTGCTTCTACAAACCCCAAGTCTTCCTTGGTTGTGTAGACCCTCCTTCTCTCCTCAGCCATCAGATCTATTGGCATTACTCCAGCGACGACCAACACGGCTGGTTCCGACACCGTTCTGTAGGAGCTTGGGTTATTATAATAATAGTAACAAAATGTACTTAATTAAAAATGAATTGTGTATACGTAAGACAAGATTATTGTTTGATGATGAGGGTAAATATTTATTGTTCATGAACATTTAATTATGTGAGTAGTGGGCTTTGAAATGGACTGAATTATGAAATGATTTGTGGTAAACAATAACAGATAATAATGTAGATTGTATGTACTTTTGTGTTGATGTTAAATGTACTTATGTAGTAAGGTTAAGTATACTCAACTTTAATAATTGACAGTTGGTCATTGTGAATTTTGTTAAAGTAATTAAAGCAATTTGATAATTAAAACAATTAAAATGTGTTTGGTAAAATAGTTGAATTAATTTGAAAGGAGCTAATAAATGAAATGTGTATAAAATGAAGGTTGATAATCAATTTGAATTTTTTTCACAAAACTCACTCAATGAAAGATTTTATGCCGAAGCATAAGAACTTTCATTGACACATTCGTACTTCCTAAAGGGATCAGCCAGGATATGTCGCCACAACCCCCTTACAATTTATATGAAAAGAAATACAATAACTCACCCGTGGTCCGATGATGATGACAGAACCTGCATGACCTTACTGGACTTCTCCTTCGAGATCCCAACACCATAAGGCCAATCAGGCGCGTAACGCTCCTGCTCTGACGCGCTGGCCAGCTCAGGACCGCCGTCACAACATCACCAAACACTGAAACAATAAATCAAAAATATCAAAATAGTGGCTTGGTATATTACTGTATCCATAACTGATCTGTTTCCCCTTAGCTATGTGCTGGTTTGCGTTAAGAAGCACTGAGTTTGCTTCAACTCAACAAGAATTATATAGAAGTGCCATTCTCTTCATGGACTATCCTTTATTTTTTTAAAATCTTCGATTCCCATCGATAATAATTAACTCTTTCTGTTTCATAATTAATGTAATTATAAAAGAAACAAATATCTAAATGAAATACATGGATATAATAAATATATATACATCCCAAATTTATGGATATAATTACCTAAATCTCCCTTTAAAGTAATTACTCAAACAGGGAAAAACATTTTATAGAAAAAAATAATTAATAAAATCTTATTGAAATTAATATTATTATTATTATTATTATTATTAACAGTTAATAACTGGCGCTGTTAATAATATTTACCCCTCTTTCTCCTCCACACACTCTATTTCCTATACATCATGTTCAAATTTCTATGCTAATACATAATAATATATTCATAATTAACATTGATACATTAATACGGTTAATACATTGCAGTAATACGGTTAATAACCAATCACATTTAACTTGATTAGGATTTACACATCCTACATCTTTAATTTTGCATTTAAATTATAAAAAATTACAATTTTTTAATTAATTTCAATTAATTAATTAATAATTCTAAACTTTCATTAATTAGCCATCAATTATTTATTATGATTATAAAATTTATTTCAAATTTATTAATAATATTCATATTACATTATTATTATTTCATTTCATTTCTTATTACCTCTCTACTCTGAACTTTCTACCTACCCTTTCAAATTCTAGTCATTGTTTAGTCTGGGTGACTCCTGTATTCTCTATGCTTTTACTTATTATATAGAGGCACTAACATTTATAATCTTACTCACCTCTCTTCTAACTAACAACCAAATTTACCTATCATGACGCCAATTTCTCAATTATAAACACCTTTCACTAATTTCATTTTGACGATAAATCCTATGGCACTGCACGTCTTTGTATGAAGATGGGTGTTCCCTACCTGGCTATATACATTCATAATATTTTGCCCTTCCAATATATCGGCAAACACTCCCTTAAACTACGCTATTACCTGCCACAACGCTATACGTTGGTCACTCCTTATCACCTCACCCCCACTACAAAATAACATCAGCAACAAATAAATGTTTAACCTTTACTTTACTCACCTCTACAAATAATCACTAACTACTGTGTCCCTAAAATATCTAATACTCTCTTTGTATTATTTTCTTTAAAATTCTTAGCTATCTAACTCCCATTTACTTTGATTGAATAACTCTCATGCCTTTATTTATTAACACACCCAGGCTCTATCCCTTTTTAAACACTTACTGTGATCATTGACAATTGCATTATAAATTTTATCTCTCACCTACTCATAACAATACATCTCAATCTTCAAATATATATTCTTACTTAATCATTTATTATTCACTAGAAATGTTTTATTCGTTACAAATTAATAATTTATAATTCATATTAATACTGCAATTATAAATTTAGTACAACTTTCTTTTGTACCACATTAATTCAATAATTACTCTTTAATTATTATTCAGTTATTTAAAATTTTCACTATTACTTTCACTTGTTTAACAAAATAGAAACATGTTAATTGTTAATTATTAAAACGATACATAATACATAAAATTTACCTGTAATACACAACATCAAAATACATAAACACATTGACATAAATACAACTAAAAATATACAATCCAACTTCATTATTTTGTCATTAATCAAAATCAGTCCATAGCAGTCCATTTCAAAATCACTTTTCACATATATTAAATGTTCATTACACAATAAAACAATCTATCCTCCATCATTGAATAACATTTTAATCTTAGATCTATTTATCTTATTGTTTAGTAAATAAATTATATTATTATAGTCATTATAATATTTATCAAACATTTTATATTCATTCACAATCTCAATAGGTTTATTATATATCAAGTCACGATCGGATATGGTTCTGTCTACATCAGTATGATATGTTATAATCTTGTTAGTCATATAGTCATCATAATTATCATCATAATTTTCTACTACTACACCTGTTACTTCCCAAGGTAAGTAATTGTTATCATTTTTCTCATCATTTATTATTATTGTTATCTCAATTTTACTACAAGGTAAGTATTCATTATAATCATTCACCATCTCTACTCCTAACCTTTGTACAAAGTCTCTATACTTTCTATTTACTTTAAAAATTTCTATTACTCTCTTATTCTCTCTCTCAATATATTTCTCACCATAACACCAAGTTACACTCTCTCTCTCCAAATATGCAGGGGTCACTAACTCACAATTACTGCACTACCTATGAGGTACACAAAAACACCAAGGAACTCTATTTGTAGACCTTTCGTCTCCCAAATATAAAGTTAAGAAACTCTCGTCCTTATTAAAAATACGTGAAGACTTGACTTCACCCCCTAACACAACATCAAAGGAAAATTCTACCCCCTGCACCCCTTTTACAAATGTACTTTCTCTACACTTTCTCTCTGACTCAACACACTCAAACACCTCATTATCACTCCCAATATTCTCATTATCATTTTCTAATATCATATCATTCTTACTACCTGTAAACTCATTATTCAAATTATCACTGTTACTTACTTTATTAATTAGTACTTCGTTTTTCGTCATATTTTCACTGCTACTCACCTGATTTTTTATTTGGATTAACTTCTCATCCAACTTTTTAATTACTTTGTCACATTGTTTATCTAGATTATCATTACGTTTTTTAATTTCAATCTTTAATTCATCACACTTTACCTCAAAACTATTTCTGATTTCATTTTTCTGCTCGTTAAATAGTTTATCAAAATTATCAAATTTGTCATTCAAGTTAGTATATTTCACATTGGAATCGCTTTTTTGCTCATCTAACTTTTTGGCTAATTTATCAAATTTCCTACTCTGTTCATCAAATTTATTTAATAGTAACTGCATCATTGCAGCTGTACCATCTGCCTTACTTACGTCTTGAGTTGAGATGGGGTTATTGGAACCGGATTTAATTCAGTAACACTGGTTTGACTAATTTGATCCAGTTTAACATCCATCTCACTCGCAACTGTTTCCTCTACGTTATCACCTTTATTGGTATTCATTTTACTTATTTTAATATTACCCGCACGCATATAACCCTATAACATAACCTCGTGGAAGTTGGGTTATGTTTACGTATTTAAAATTATGTTTATTACCTCAGATAACTTTTCCGCTCTCTTCGTAGGCTTACCCACATAAAACAAAAGTTTATGTCGTGTCCCTGTTATTACGGGCGACAAATGTTATACTACTGATAATAAAATACAATATAATATCTTTACACTTAGGCAATACTTTCAAAGGTCGGGCGCCATCTTGATCAAGAAACGTAAATATAAACTTGTAGTTTTATTTACCTTTACAAGTTATTATAGGGCAGGAATTCGTTTAAGCGAACTCTTGAGTAGCGGAAAGTGTCATGTGAAATAATAATACTTTGTTAAAATTTTTACCAAATGATATTACCCAGTTTATTTATGACATTTACTTACATATATTCTCCACCAGGTGGCGACAAAATTACTTTAAATTTCTCTTTTACAAACCCTCCAAAATACCTACACAGTAAACATTAAACATTTGATATGTGGTTTATAGATATATATATTGCAACGAATCACAGGATCATGATAGGTGGGGCAAGTTCACATATATTACACAGACAATGGACATTCATATTATATTGGTAGATGATTAAGTTTGGTTGTTATAATTGTAATTAGTAAGGATAAGGGTTTAGTTTAGTAAAACTGTGCATTATTATTTATTGCTATTCATGTACTGTGTTTGTGGAAATGTGCGCGCGTGCGCGAGTGGTAAACGTTTCCCGGGCGGTGCGTGAAGTATTTATCGTTGTGTTGACATTAACTGAACTTAGACATATGTATCGCTACAATCCCTATACCTGTTGGACTATTGTTTACGTTCATGTATATTATTAGTATGTAGGCAGTTATGCATGAGATACGGGTAGTCTGATTACCGCTATGCATGCTGTTACAAAGTAAATGCACTCTACTGCATGAAAAGTGCATTGTCACTTTATACTGACCATGTGACTTCCATCCACCAATAGAATGCTGACTGGTGGTTGGAAATTTTCTTAAGCCTGTCGTTACACAGGCAGTTCTTCTACGCCATCTACCGCGAACGGGACGTGCACTCCTTGTACAAGAATTCTACCGCTTGCAAGGTGTTGTAAAGACTATTCGTCGTTAGTGAAACGGGAAGACTCAGAACTGTGTGTGTAGTACATTTGCACACACCAGCGTTTTAACGCATTGTGCGTAAAATTACAAGCAGTTCTTCACTGCTGCTACCGCGAACGGTACATACAATTCCTTGTACAAGATTCTACCGCTTGCAAGGATCTGTTAAGACTTTTCGGGGATAGTAACGCGTGTGACGCATAACAGTTGATATTATCTATTTACACACGGTATTATTAATATTGTAGTACTACGTGTGTAATAAGTGAGTGTAACTGTACCACTGTGCGAGATTTTCCGCAGTGACAGTATCATTAATTGTTATGCAATAGTTCCATCAAGACGTTTCCGTGCTAGTGCAAGATTTCCTCATAGGGTGGTCTGCCGATCGCGGTAGACCTTGGTATTCGCGAGAACACTTGAAGAAGCCGGAGAGGTATAAGCTCAATATACCGTTATTAGATTAAACTCACTGTCACCTGAGATATTACTTGGTCATAAACTCTATTTTAATTTTGCGAGTAATAAAATCCGTAGTACCGTTGTGTGTGCGAAGCGTTGGATTCATCGTGGGAATTGTAGGACATCAGCCCAGCTGTTACAGGACATCAGCCTAGCTGTATAGGACATCAGCCCAGCTGTTATAGGACACCAGCCCAGCTGTTATAGGACATCAGCCCAGCTGTTATAGGACCAGCCCAGCTGTTACTGGACATCAGCCAAGCTGTTACAGGACGCCAGCCCAGCTGTAAACATTTCTGGAAACGTCTGTCATTTGTAAGCCACACCTGACGAACCAACTACACCGCAAAGACCGGCCCTCCTCTTCAGCAACATCATCGTGGGAGTCTTCTTATGTAACGTATCACGTCTTGTGTATGAACATTATTTTACATTTTAAAAGAAAGACTCTATATCAAACATTACATTCTGTACATTTCAAATATACCATATAAACTATAACTTGTGTTTGTACAATAAATAATCTTAAACCCTCCAATATAGACTTGTAATTTGAAATACACATACTATCATATCCTATGCGCCAGTAGTTTAGTAATTTGTGTTGTCGCATAGAGATATTTTGACGCTTAGCAACGTAGGGCTCGTTAAATAGCGATAAATTTACGCTATTACATATTTGTCTATGAATATAAAAATTGGTTGGAAAAATCCGACGTATAAATATAATTAACGTAATAATTGTGTGTATTGTTCATATGAAAATCTGAGGATATAATTTTTCAAGTGTGCATATTCTCTTGTATATCATATATGAACAGATGTTATCAGTATATTGGAGGTAGATTATTAGTTGTTGTATGTTAGATAAGGTATTTACATGTTGATATTTTGAACTGCTTTTTCTGTGTGCATATAAACTGGTTACAATATGTTCTAATCTTGTGATAATAATAACTTGCTTTGCGTATAAATCAATAAGTTTAAATTTACTAAATTTTAAATTAATTTGTGATCACTATGTCGAATAAAGAAGAGCTTATAGAATATTTAAGGGCCAGGTCACTTGATGATAAAACCATATCTGAGCAGAGTAGAGCCGTTAGGCGGAAATTCTGGGATAGAATTGAAAGTAATATTAACGAGGCAACTCGCTTAGGGCATAGTATTTCATTGTTCGATATGATCGGAGAATTAGATTATGCATGCAATTATACTGAAGATGACGAAAATGAAATTAGTAATAGCAACACTATTAGTCCAGAACATACTTCAGATAATTGCTGCGAGGAGATGAAAGCCGTGGAAGAAGAGATGATAGCGGATATACAAGGAGTTTCAAAGGAAAGTAAAGCCAGGGATGAGGAGATGATAGCCATTAGGCAGGAATTTTGGGAAGAAATGGACGCCGACAGAGAGGAGAGGATGGCGAAACTACAGGAAATGTCAGCTGATATTGAAGTAGATTTATCTGTTGAGAATATTGCACCTTGTGATAATTTTGAAGTACCAAATGTCCTTGTGGAACATACTCTCAACGAAAGTAATATGGAAGTTAACCAAGATGTGACATCTGAAGGATTAACGGAGAACAGTAGCGTAGCAGGTGAACTTGAAAGTGATTATACAGAAACCACCTTATTAGGGCCTAGTAGTTCATATCTCGGTAAAGTCGAGTATTTAGATTCTGCATCGGATTGTAGTGAAGATAACAGAAATGAAATTAGTAGTAACAACACTATTAATCTGGAACATACTTCAGGTAAGTGCTGTGATGAGGTGATATTTTATAGTGTAACAGATATAGCATGCGAGAACCGTGAACGTATGATAGGATCTGAAGCTATCATGGATGCGGACAGTGTATGCATAACACATAAAAATTCCGAACCAGTAGTAGAGCCTGGAACTAGTATGGATACTAACGGTGCAGGTATTTATGACACATGGCCTGATGATGAGGTACTAGATGAATCTATATCAGGTACTGAGGTGTTTACGGAGGACGGAGAGGTGAATGATACTGGTGACAATAAGGTGACAATAATTATAGTAAATAATAATGAATCGCCGCGTAATCAGTTTCATGTTCAAACACCACAAAATCAGCCGCAATCACAACAACATAAAAATACAACTCAGCAATTTAATACCAACTTATTAGCAACAGTTACTGGAAATGATTTAGTTGAAAAGCAGTTCAATCAATCAAGTATGAAAAATGTTAGTTATAAGAATGAAACTGTTATGTATGGCCTATATCCTGCCGAAATTAGGGATAATTTAATGTGTAATAATGATAATAGTAATAAACATGAAGAAAATATTAGTATTGAAAATTGCACCGACCTTATTGTCGAAGCAAAAATCAGTCGTTATGTTGACGAGATGTTGGTCGACAGCGGCACAGAAATATCGCTGTTGGACGAGCAGTTACGAAAGAGGTGTAAAAACCACTTTGTACAAATGCCGATTCTGCAGGTAAGTCACACAAGGATAAAATCAGCAACGTGTGAGTCGCAGGTAATTGAAAAACAGGCAATTAAAGCACCATACGAACAGGGTACGGAAGTAGATGCGACCGTCCTTGGAGTTAAAAAACTCGGACATAATATTATTTGGGAAGTTGATAAATTGAATAAACGGCATGCTGCATTGGAAGTTCAGAAAGAATTATTGCCAGCTAAAGTTGATTGTCGACCTCACGTTATCAGACTGGGACGCTCGAAAGATAAGATAACGAATCACTCACCGACCCCCAAGGTTCAGTTAATGAGTTGTGAGATAAGGCAATTACGGCATATATTAAACAAATTCAAATCTGTATTTCCAAGTAAACGTGTGCGTTTCAAAACTGAGAAAAATTTATACAAAAAACTCAGAAATAAATGTCAGGATATTTGGGGTACGAATGTGTAGTGATTTAAATATGTCAAGTTCAGGTTTAAATGTTGTATGTAAGATGACTCTGTGAATGAACAATAATCTAGTTTTGATAAGGAATGTTGTCTGTGTACTCTGTGACCCTGCATGAGATTTCGTTATCTGTGTGTCAAGAACATGTGTGTTTGTTTTGGTTTGAAGGTTACCACGTGTCTTTTGATTTGATGCTTCTGTCAAAGTGACAGTTGGAAATGTTAGTATTAATTGAGGATGTTTATTTGATTTTAGTTCGAGGGTATTATTATTATTTCAGGATTAGGAAATTGTTTGGTTTATAAAAAAAAATTTTTTATTTTTTTGTGAATTAAATTAAAAAAAAAAAAATTTTTTTTATGCGGGAAGGGGTTAATCCTGCAACGAATCACAGGATCATGATAGGCGGGGCAAGTTCACATATATTACACAGACAATGGACATTCATATTATATTGGTAGATGATTAAGTTTGGTTGTTATAATTGTAATTAGTAAGGATAAGGGTTTAGTTTAGTAAAACTGTGCATTATTATTTATTGCTATTCATGTACTGTGTTTGTGGAAATGTGCGCGCGTGCGCGAGTGGTAAACGTTTCCCGGGCGGTGCGTGAAGTATTTATCGTTGTGTTGACATTAACTGAACTTAGACATATGTATCGTTACAATCCCTATACCTGTCGGACTATTGTTTACGTTCATGTATATTATTAGTATGTAGGCAGTTATGCATGAGATACGGGTAGTCTGATTACCGCTATGCATGCTGTTACAAAGTAAATGCACTCTACTGCATGAAAAGTGCATTGTCACTTTATACTGACCATGTGACTTCCATCCACCAATAGAATGCTGACTGGTGGTTGGAAATTTTCTTAAGCCTGTCGTTACACAGGCAGTTCTTCTACGCCATCTACCGCGAACGGGACGTGCACTCCTTGTACAAGAATTCTACCGCTTGCAAGGTGTTGTAAAGACTATTCGTCGTTAGTGAAACGGGAAGACTCAGAACTGTGTGTGTAGTACATTTGCACACACCAGCGTTTTAACGCATTGTGCGTAAAATTACAAGCAGTTCTTCACTGCTGCTACCGCGAATGGTACATACAATTCCTTGTACAAGATTCTACCGCTTGCAAGGATCTGTTAAGACTTTTCGGGGATAGTAACGCGTGTGACGCATAACAGTTGATATTATCTATTTACACACGGTATTATTAATATTGTAGTACTACGTGTGTAATAAGTGAGTGTAACTGTACCACTGTGCGAGATTTTCCGCAGTGACAGTATCATTAATTGTTACGCAATAGTTCCATCAAGACGTTTCCGTGCTAGTGCAAGATTTCCTCATAGGGTGGTCTGCCGATCGCGGTAGACCTTGGTATTCGCGAGAACACTTGAAGAAGCCGGAGAGGTATAAGCTCAATATACCGTTATTAGATTAAACTCACTGTCACCTGAGATATTACTTGGTCATAAACTCTATTTTAATTTTGCGAGTAATAAAATCCGTAGTACCGTTGTGTGTGCGAAGCGTTGGATTCATCGTGGGAATTGTAGGACATCAGCCCAGCTGTTACAGGACATCAGCCTAGCTGTATAGGACATCAGCCCAGCTGTTATAGGACATCAGCCCAGCTGTTATAGGACACCAGCCCAGCTGTTATAGGACCAGCCCAGCTGTTACTGGACATCAGCCAAGCTGTTACAGGACGCCAGCCCAGCTGTAAACATTTCTGGAAACGTCTGTCATTTGTAAGCCACACCTGACGAACCAACTACACCGCAAAGACCGGCCCTCCTCTTCAGCAACATCATCGTGGGAGTCTTCTTATGTAACGTATCACGTCTTGTGTATGAACATTATTTTACATTTTAAAAGAAAGACTCTATATCAAACATTACATTCTGTACATTTCAAATATACCATATAAACTATAACTTGTGTTTGTACAATAAATAATCTTAAACCCTCCAATATAGACTTGTAATTTGAAATACACATACTATCATATCCTATGCGCCAATAGTTTAGTAATTTGTGTTGTCGCAATATATATATATATTTTTTTTTATATTTGCACAACCCAGCATTTGTTCTCTCTCTCTCTCTCTCTCTCTCTCTCTCTCTCTCTCTCTCTCTCTCTCTCTCTCTCTCTCTCTCTCTCTCTCTCTCTGGTACAATTTTTGTTTTTTATGAGCTCAATTTTTTATTTAATGAATAATTTTGGTCATTAATTATGAATTTACTGAACTGGTCATTTATTTTCTTTGATATGTAAGGGTTATAGCTGATACTTAGCTTCCGTTTTTGGGTAGATGTCACCGCACTACTCGAATCCTGTCATCTTGCAAAATCTGATTTTTTACATTGTCTTAGGGCCCACACTCTCGAATCGTAGTGTCCCCCCTCGAATCACACTTTGGCAGATTTTATGCTGCACGTAGAAGTCCGGACCGTTGCCGATTCTTCACGGTTTCACTTGGCCGATGACACCTACTGAAGCCCAGTTACAACACCAACATTACCATTATTTCATTAATAGTTGTTAAACCACTTTTGGTAGTGTAAAATTTACACAAACACTCTTAGTGAATACGCCGGCCGGCTCGGTTCACTGTCTGGATGAAAATGATCCAGAGTCTTTGTTAAACATTGCGTAGGTGGGGCAAAACTACGTCACGAGTTCTTTGTTCAGAAACCCAACCCAGTCACATACAATTAGTCTTACATTCCTGGCGTCTGACGTAATTGTGTGCTTGTTTGTTTACTGCTTATCTGTGACAAATAGTTTTTTGCGACATTTTTAGCTTTTCAGCGAATTCGACCGAAATCCTGTTAACTCCAAAGTGCGTTGTTAAAATATTCTATAGTTTATTCACCAAAACTTTATAGGGATTATGAAATAAAATTATTATTATTACAAAATAAATGGTTAGGGAATAAAAATACAATAATTATGGTTTTTAGGACCATAGATTTATAAAATTATCATCGTACCAGAATTGTACCGTCACAGTCTGTGTGTGTCAATGTATAGTCTTGACAAAGTTATTTTATATAAATTAAACCTTCACGTACCTGTGATGTTGTACTAGACGTTCAGTTGGTCACAGGTGGTTAATAAACTGTCAAGCTTTTGATCAAACAGTATAATAATGCTGTGAAAGCTTTTTGTAAACACTTTTAAATTTTATTTGGGCGCCATATGGGCTTTCGAGAGAAATGTCCCATAAAAAGAATTCTTCTGAATAAATTTATTAATTCTGATATTTTATAAATCAATAATTGATTAAATGGTTAGATCAAGATCATGCATTAAATTTCTGTTTATTTGTTTACTATGAAAATGCAACTCAATAATTAGTAATACTGATTAATTATTTGTTGAAATAATTGTTGACAATTGTTGTTACTTTACAATTCAGTTATTTATTACTCGTTCTATAATAAATTCAATTAAATACATTCATTTGAAAATAACAAACGGATCACAGATCAACCGGTTTTTTTACTTTTCTCTAGCTCAGTTCAGTTGCCATGAAAACTCTAGTTATAATCGATAGATTATGTATAATTGTTATTTGTCTCAAGGGTGACTTCTTTTAAGTTACAGAATAGAATGCCACAGCCTTATTTTACAATGCTATTATGACATATCATATTGTTAGGTTAGACACCTTTAGTTATTGAAAGTTAATAAACGAAAAATTTGTTTGTTCTGAATAAATTTTAGGTTAGTTATAAAAACGTTAACACATGAAATCTTACGTCGGAATATGTTAATTCCTCTAACTTTAAAACAGTGTTAGTTACTTATAGTATTATTGTTTCTAGCGTCAGTACACATGTGTATTATTCTATACTGTTATTGGCTAAAATGTAAACAAAGTAAGTATTAGCACTGTACTCCCTGGTGATTAATCGCAATGATTAATTTATTAACACTTCTAACGATCTGATTTAATGATTGTGTTTACACTTCACTTGATTTCGTACATGAACGGGTTTATTTTCTTCTTGAATAAGCTACTGCTTTGGTTATGTTGATACTTAACCTCGTTCGTTCACACGCACTTCTTGTAAAAGTTTCACTACTATTATCGATGCACTGATTGAATCATGCTTCTTCCTTCTCGTTGATTATTAAATTTTGGATGATTAGTTGGCCTGGATGTGTTGTTGCTGGTTGAGTGAATTTAGACAAAATGCTTCTCTGATTACAATGACAATCGTTTATATACATTTTTCAGGAAGCCGCTTGGCGCTCTAGGAGTGTTTCTAAAGTCGTCCGTGATTGGTCTGAAATTATGTCATGATGATGTAATTCTATTTATAGGCATTACATATTTTGATCGTCGGTGTCGTTTGTGTTATTATTCCTTGTATTTATTCGAGATTCACCAAATTTATGATGCTAACGTTTATATCTCGGTTATTACAATTTCAATTCGGGTTCTATTACTATCATTGTACAGCTTATTAATTTATCTTTATTGTGACATGGCTTGATGCCAGTTTGGTCACAGTTTTCATTAATATTTCTTTATTTTAAACTTACTAGTGCAGTGTTTACATTCGTCGTCTGCTAAATGTTGCAAATCCGACTATTAACTTTTTTCTGATATTTGTTTAATTATTCTTAATTTCTAATTTGAACATGATTAATTGATTAAAAATAATACCTTATTCTGTATAAATGCTGCATTCAGCTGAACAATATTAATTATCTGTTTACATTTGTTGATTTACTAATATACACTTCCATATTTTACTATTATTTTTACTATTTTTATTTTCATGTCCTTCTCATCTCTTATTTTTATAACATCACACATGTGGTGGTGCTGTACATTCTTTTCATCATTGTCGCGATTCTACTTCATTATGCTTAGTAGGGTTTCTACCTGATTCTTATTTTCTTGATTTAAATTGGTCATTCAGGGTCGGTTATCATCATGTACAATGTTTTGTTCCCTGACTATTTGTAATGGGACAAACTGTTGGGATTTATTTTATTCTTTAATAATTGTAAAAAGTAGTAGCAACTCAAGCTGAACAACGTTTTGATCACAAACGATTGACATTTTTGAACACCTTGCAGACCTCCTCGTGCCAAGCTGTACGTGTCGAACAAAAGCAATTAAAGAGTCTGGGAATGCAAATGAGCAGAAAGGGTGCGTATGAGCGCACGTGTGTGTCGCCTTTTGCGATGTAAAATTCGGCATGTGCTCAGAAGACGAGAAAGGTTATGGGAAAAAATATATAGCCTCGAACCCAAAATGCACCACGCGGTGAAGGCGAGACCTTTTCCGCTAATCGAATGAACCAATCAAATCTGCAATGAGACCTGCTTCCTGTGGCGAAACAAAGCAGGTGAACGCCGAGAGACGCTGTTAGCCATCTTTGAGACGCAGCAGTCGACTGAGGTCCTTCGAACCGCGCGGTTCTCTATATCAGTGCTCGAGCAAAATTTTAAAGTCGGCCGACAAATAAAAAGTGAATGTACGTAAGACAGAAATAAAAAATGTGAACAAAAGTAATTTACATCTAAGCTAAACAGTGAATTTCAGACCTAAAGTGAACAAAAGCAAATTAATGTTTGTAGCGGGGCATTTTTGGGCATACCTGGGGTAATAACAGAATTTGTATTTTTTTTATAAATAATAAATAACTTGTCGAGTGATAGAAAAATGTTATGACCGAGAGGTAAATTTGTTATGTGGAAGCGATCGCAACGTGGCAGCATTGACTGTGACAATTATTTAATGATATTGAGTTTTAATAACCGGCAAATTGTACCAAAGTCAGTTCAAGGACAATGACGAACACGAAAAACGTAAACACGTTATGTAACAAGATCTGTAAACCAATTATGCAACCAGACATCAGGCGATGTGTTGCGTCAGCAATTTATATAACGATGTGTGTCACCAGTTTTGTCAACAGGACAAAAACAGTCCACTGGCGCAAGGATACAAACTGTAAACCAATGAGAGTTGAACGAACAACAGTCGCTTCACAAATTAGCGCAAGTAGTTCGCTCCCAGTCAAAATTCCATGCTCGCGCGAGCAACACCGATACAAAGTTTCGAAACGTAAGTGCGGGCCCGCATACAATAAAAAATGTGAATCTTTATATGTACATCTAAAATACAAACAGTTTTCCGGCCAATATTCATCAAAAATTAACAGTTCGGCAGTAAAATGTGATAGTGCGAACTATAAAACAGTAAAACAGTGCACGCCATAAGGAGACACCCCAGGAGTCGAACTTCTACTCGTAAACAGGAAAGTAGACATTCAAAATAATAATTAAAAATGCTGGTTAAATTTTCTTTTTTAAAAAAATTAAATAAAATGGGGAAATAAATTTTGAAGAAAGTATAAAATATTTAAAAATGAGATCTCTAAAGTAGCTTTGTGTGTGTGTGTGTGTGTGTGTGAGAATATAGTTTTACTATAGTTTATAGTAATAAGAAGGCTGGTTTGCGTTCCCGTTATAATTCTTAAAAATGTATTTCAAGAATCTGTTATTGTAATGCGAGTAAGTAAATTAAAAGAGATTCAAGGTAATCAACAACTATTATTCACGCTTTGTAAATTATTAATTCAAATTTTGTCTGTATGATTTTATTAACATGAAATATGAATAATAATAAAGTAATAATAACGTTTAATTATTGATGAACATAAATGATTGTTATTATTTCAGCAACCACATTCTGTTCTCCTAGTTCGCTGAAACGAACCTTGGTAATTTTCTTATTACAGTTGGTGACAAGATGGCGCTCGAAGGAGATATTTAGTAAATAATTGAATTAAATAACCAAATCCCTTAGGTTTATCAAATATCAGTTTGTTTAATACTGTATCAGTGGCTTCCGAACGTAGGGACGATTTATATAATAATATTATATAAATATAGGCCCACTGGGAAAGCAGAATGGTTGTTTAAGGTAAAATAAATTTTTTTTGCATACGTAAATTAGACGTAAGAGGTTATGTTCAAGATGGGTGAGTAGAATATTTTTCAATAAGTATATGTTACATATAATAGGATTTTAATAAAGAAATATATATAAAGAGTTTTAAGAAAAATGGCAGATAATAGTACTGTCAGCTTATCTGACAGTCAGTTTAGTAGCGATTCGGGTGTTCAAACGAATGATAATGTAGAGAGTCAGTTGACCGAATCAAAAATAATGAAAGATGTCGAATATCAATCGACACCTATCCAAAATAAAAAAAATGACGATACGTATGAAATGTTTAAAGCAATACAAACAATGATAGAGAACCAGAGTGTAAAGTTAAATAGTAGTATAAATGAAAAGTTCGATATCCAAAAGAATAGTTTTGAAGAGTTATTAAAAAATCAGAATAAAGAGTTGAAACATGAAATACAAGAAATGAATAAACATTTAGAAAGCACTAACGAAATAATAAGAAACAGTTTAAATAAGTTAGAACAGAAGTTCGAGAAATTAGGTAACAATGTTTTAAGTAAGACAAAATGTAAAAATGACGAAATAGTAGACAATTTTGAGAGTATAGTGGGGGTGAAGAATAATGATGAAAATATAATAACAAATAGTGCTGATGAAGTTTTAGAATGCGATAATGAAATGTTAATGAGTGTTTATGAAATAGAAAGAGAGTGGAAGAATAATGTAGTAATTGAATGGGGACAGAGGGCAAATTTTCCCCTTATTGTTTATAATGATGATGATGATTTAATGTTGTTTTTTCAGGGCAAGAGACCCTTATTGTTAAATGAAGTAATGTTGTACCCTCTGTCCGAAATAATTGTGAGAGTGTGATGTGGTGCTATGAAGAAAGAGAGTTATATGTTGAGAATGAAATAGAAATATATAAGTTAGAAAGAAAGTATGATGAATTGAGAAAATTACTAGAAGGGGTGATGATGAATCATGTGAAATACGTACCTGTTGAAAGAGAGACAGAGAATAGTTTTGATAATATCTTACCTGACTATAATAACTTACCTGACGTAGTAGTTGAGGAATACAAAAATGAGAAAATAATTTACCTGACGTTAACAAATAACACTGATATAGACTGGACAATCCTAACCTATGGTAACAAGATTTATAGTGGTACAATGGATGAAATAGAATTGATGGATTATTATGATAGTAACAATTATAATAATTTGTATGTTGATAAAAATGATGAATGTTACAAATATGTTAGATATATATATGACGATGGAGGATGAGCTAAAAGATCAGTGTTGGGACATTTTTAAATATTGTAAATTTTGGTAATGACCTTGCTGATTTGGACATCTGAAGTGAGATACACTTGAACAGTTTTGACGCATATTTTGTAAATAATATTGAATTCATTTGTGTGTATTGTGAAATGTTAGAAAAGTAATGTGTATATGTTTTAGAAAATGTTGTGTTAATAATAATAATATTATTAATATTTTGGCATTCCAATTAAATAACAAAATAATTATGAAGACAATAGTTAATGATTTATAGAATGTTGATAATAATTGAAATATGTTTTAATAATCAAATGAATATTTAATTTTAATAATCAATTGAAGTAAATAATTTGAGATGTTTAGATAGTGTGATTGAATGTTATGTGTTTGAATTTTACAAGGTAATTAAATTGTTTGGTGAGATTTTAATTTAATAATCATGAATAAATAAATAAATGTTAAATGGTTTATTTTGTGGAATTTTGTGGAACATAATGATTAAAAATATGTGTTAATAATAAATTGTAAGGAAATTTTGAAAAGCTGATTGCAACAAAGGATAAATAATGAAATAATGATGATAAATAAAAACAGTTAATGAAAAATTTTAAATAATGTTTATAAATTTTTAGATAAATTAGTTAAAAGAGAATTGTTGGTTCAATGTATATTTGTGTATTATGTTATATAATGTATTGTACAAGTGTGTGTGGCTGGGAGGTTATCCAAGGGGATAACGTATTAAAAATTTGATATATTTTAATTAATAATGATGCTTTGCTAATCAATAATTTTGTTTGAATTTAAAAAATAGATGCACTAAATACTTCTTATATTGTGTTATTATGTCTTATTGTGTTGATTGCATTAGTATGTTAGGAATAAGTATTATAAAAATATAATAATATGTTTTCAATGTGTTTATAGATTTAAAAATAAAATGAAAATAGTTGTGATAGGTAAAATTTTCAATGGGTTGTAAAAGATAGAAATGGGTGATAGTAATTAGTTGAATAAAATGTTTGAGTCAATTCAAGTTGAATTTTGTGGGACATATAGATCTGTTCAAATCGAAGTAAAAGTTAAAGAGAATGAGAGATGAAAATAATGCAATGTTGTTTTGAGTTAGTATATGTTATAGAATTTTGAGAAGTATAAGTGGAGACACGGTAGTTATGGAGATTTTATGTAGAGTTTTGAGCGATATATTGTTTATTTTGTTGATGTTAATTTGTTGTAGTTGTAGTGAAGTTATGAGAGTGAGATTTTTTGGGGATGGCAATTTTGTAGTAGTGGTAGTGTAATGTGGGAGTCCGCAACATAAGGGTTGGGACGGGATTTGGTATAGTTTTAGTGGGAAGGGGCCGCCTTAGGTAAAAATCCAGGGGCCAGAGAACGGGAATTGAGCTTTTTTTTGGGGGGGGAAACACGTATCCTATGTACAAAGGGTTAGAGAGTATTTTTTTTTATAAGAGTAGAAGGTGGCGATTGGAGTTAAAATAGTAAGTAGTTAGAGGTAGAGAAGGGTTCGTAAAATTTTGATAGTGGGGTGTCATACTAGTTAGAGATTTTGTAAGGGAACGTTAGAGTAATAAAAGGGGTAAGATTATGAGTAAATGCCAAGTGGATAAAGTAAATTATAATGAGTAATGTAGAATCACCCAAAGTAATGAAATGGAATAATGATGGCCATAATTGAAAAAAAAAAAAATAAATAAAAAAATAAATAAAATAATTTTTGTAATTTTGAGAATAGCATTAATAAGAGTAAATCAAGTTTAAAAGTAATTTTTTGATTTTATATGCCAATTTAATGATGTAAAGTGTGTAACATTTTAATTGTAAGTTGTTTATTTTAAAATGAATTATTGATGTACTGTGTTTTCTTATGTTAAGTTATGTTAGGTATTCTGATATATACATGTTAGTAATAAGTGAGTAAAAACAAAACCAGTGCTTCTTAGCGCAAACCAGCACCGCTAGGGGGGAACAGATCAGTTGGGGATATGGTGTTGTATAAGGCCACTATTTGATATTTTGATTTGTTGTTTCAGTGTTTGGTGGTGCTGTGGCGGCGGACCTGAGCTGGCCTGCGCGTCAGAGCAGGGGCGTGGAGTATCTGTCTGACTCTACGGTGTTGGGATCTCGAGAGAGAAGTCCAGTATTGTCATGCAGATGCGGTCACAGTCACCGGACCAAGGGTGAGTTGATTATTTTTTTTTTTTTTTTGTAAACCGTACAGGGGGTTGTGGCGACATCCTGGCTGATCCCTTTAGCAAGTATGAATGTGTCAATGAGATTTTTTATGCTTCGGCATAAAATATCTCATTGAGGGGGTATTGTAGCGGGGCATTTTTGGGCATACCTGGGGTAATAACAGAATTTGTATTTTTTTTATAAATAATAAATAACTTGTCGAGTGATAGAAAAATGTTATGACCGAGAGGTAAATTTGTTATGTGGAAGCGATCGCAACGTGGCAGCATTGACTGTGACAATTATTTAATGATATTGAGTTTTAATAACCGGCAAATTGTACCAAAGTCAGTTCAAGGACAATGACGAACACGAAAAACGTAAACACGTTATGTAACAAGATCTGTAAACCAATTATGCAACCAGACATCAGGCGATGTGTTGCGTCAGCAATTTATATAACGATGTGTGTCACCAGTTTTGTCAACAGGACAAAAACAGTCCACTGGCGCAAGGATACAAACTGTAAACCAATGAGAGTTGAACGAACAACAGTCGCTTCACAAATTAGCGCAAGTAGTTCGCTCCCAGTCAAAATTCCATGCTCGCGCGAGCAACACCGATACAAAGTTTCGAAACGTAAGTGCGGGCCCGCATACAATAAAAAATGTGAATCTTTATATGTACATCTAAAATACAAACAGTTTTCCGGCCAATATTCATCAAAAATTAACAGTTCGGCAGTAAAATGTGATAGTGCGAACTATAAAACAGTAAAACAGTGCACGCCATAAGGAGACACCCCAGGAGTCGAACTTCTACTCGTAAACAGGAAAGTAGACATTCAAAATAATAATTAAAAATGCTGGTTAAATTTTCTTTTTTAAAAAAATTAAATAAAATGGGGAAATAAATTTTGAAGAAAGTATAAAATATTTAAAAATGAGATCTCTAAAGTAGCTTTGTGTGTGTGTGTGTGTGTGAGAATATAGTTTTACTATAGTTTATAGTAATAAGAAGGCTGGTTTGCGTTCCCGTTATAATTCTTAAAAATGTATTTCAAGAATCTGTTATTGTAATGCGAGTAAGTAAATTAAAAGAGATTCAAGGTAATCAACAACTATTATTCACGCTTTGTAAATTATTAATTCAAATTTTGTCTGTATGATTTTATTAACATGAAATATGAATAATAATAAAGTAATAATAACGTTTAATTATTGATGAACATAAATGATTGTTATTATTTCAGCAACCACATTCTGTTCTCCTAGTTCGCTGAAACGAACCTTGGTAATTTTCTTATTACAGTTGGTAACAAGATGGCGCTCGAAGGAGATATTTAGTAAATAATTGAATTAAATAACCAAATCCCTTAGGTTTATCAAATATCAGTTTGTTTAATACTGTATCATGTTAGTGTTGCAACCACGTGAAGACGGCCACAGTGACAGCAGTAATGCGCAAAACAGAGAAGTAACTATTATAAATCTAATCAAACGAGAATTAAAGAAAGAGCTCTATAAATAAGAAGGGGAAATTTAAAAAATATAATGAGAATGAAAGCGGGTGTGCGTGTGAGAACATAAAAATATTAAAAGTACTGTACTGGTTGGTCAAGAATAGCTTTATAGTAATTAACTATTTATAATGTTGATATTAATTAAGCCATTGTAATCTCAGATTTATAATTTTTATGTTATACAAAGGGAATAGAGTGTTAAAAGAAAGTTTGAGGAGTTGAAAGCAATGTTAGTAAAAGGGAAGTAAGTTTTTTTGACTAAAACAATAATTGATTTAGTCAGCACAACAATGTGTTAGAATAACTAATTTCACCGTTAACCTTCTCCTACATTTGTGTCCACACAAATTCATCTCACGATACTGGGAATCTTCTGATTAAGGGGAGTTAGATTGCTTTGAAATTATTAAAGGATTAATTAATGGGAAGAGTACTAAAGTTTTACATATTTTAACTTAAAAAAAAAATATGTTGGCAACCTTGAACTTCTGATTGTAACAGGTAAGTCACGAGAGCGAGAAAACATCGCAGGTAAGAGTCTGGCAGTATAAATTTATTTAAGCAATTTGTTTTGTTTCTTCACATATTATTATATTTCTGTACACATTTTATTTACTTATCAAGTTACCTAAACACATACAATGCTTACATTTATAGTTATTCTTAATTTATGATAATACATATTTGGCTTTCACATTATCTTTTACAGTTTGTGATTATTCCTAGCATAGTTCTCTATATTTTTCTCTTTTAAATCATAGCTTTGACTTGGATCAGCTAATGCACTGTTTTTTATTCATAATATATGGTCAATACTATTCAAGTCATTTGTTATTTTGCTTATTCTATTTGATTCTGTTTATCAAAGGTTTTTATTGAGCTCTCTTGACAGTTTATGTGGGAAACTTGCCTTGTCATTTCGTCTTTGTCATTCTGTTTATTTATGTTGTAGTGTCATTTAGTACATGCAGTGGATTTATCACTGTTTACTTGAATTCCTTCTCTCCTTTCATTCTTTATTCGTTAATTATTTTTACTGTTACATTCTTTCTGGTTACTCATTTATAGTTCTTTTAGTATTATTCACCCTTCTGGTGTTCATTATTATTATGGAACATTTTGTGATGTTACAATTATTAAAAGGTTCAATAGGAAGTCAAAGTTGAAATGTTTGTAATTTGGAGGCAAATTTAAAGGTGAGATGTTTATTTTAATGTAATAATGTTAATATTTAATTTGAGTGTGTATTATGTTGTATTATGAAACATAAAATGTTTAAATGGAATTATGTTAGTAATGTAGAATGTGCAGTTGATCTTATGATGTAACTAAATGATTTTGTGTTGATTTGATGAGTATTGTGGAGATGATTAACGATTTTGAGAAAAAATATAAGTAAATAATTTGTGATTATGTAATTGATTTAAATGTGTTTAAAAGGATTTTAGTAATGAATTTAATTATTTTGAAATGTGAATTGTATAATGAAAGATATTTGTAATAATGTAATGGGAAGTGGTTATTTAAATTCTGATTGGAATCAGGGAAATATTTTGAATTTTGGAATAAGAATTAACGAGAGAAGGGCATACAGAATGTTGATATTGAAATTTAAAATATATCATGTTATATATCATGTTATAAGTATATATATATATATATATATATATATATATATATATACAGTATATACATGTATGTTAGAAGTTAAGAAAAACCAGTGCTTCTTAACGCAAACCAGCACAGCTAAGGGGGACCAGATCAGTTAGGGATATGGTATTATACAAGGCCACTATTTGATGTTTTTGATCTAATGTTTCAGAGTCTGGTGGTGCTGTGGCGGCGGTCCTGTGCTGGCCTGCGCGTCAGCAGGGGCGTCAAGTGCCTGTCTGGCCTTGCGGTGTTGGGATCTCGAGAGGGAAGTCCAGTAAGGTCATTCAGGTGCGGCCACAGGCACTGGACCAGGGGGGTAAGTTGCCCATGAATTTTAATAAAATATAAAGGGGGTTGTGGCAACATATCCATGCTGATCCCTTTAGGAAGTATGTGAGTGTCAATGAGAGTTTTTATGCTTCGGCATAAAACCTCTCATTAAGGGGGTATTGTAACGGTACATACAGTATATTACCCACCCGAAACAATTAAAATATGTAAAGTTTATTTGTAATTTGAATGAGATAGGAAAATAATGTACACAATGTGGACTCAAGGCCAACAGATTAAGCCACTGGAAACAGTTATTTTTAGAAATCTGACCTGTGAACTATGCACCGTTGGGGTCACGCTATATGACGTCAACAGCCAAGCCTTGTTTATTTCACTCTGGAATGTGAGGTGCAGTCAGCTCCACCTCAGAATCTGGCGACGTCATACTAATAAAACAATAAGGTGAGATCACGTGATCATCCGTGCAGCTAAGAATCGTCATCCATTTGGATCTGCCCCAGTCGAAATTATACTCTCGTGCTGTTTATATTCCAATTCATTTTTATTACAAAACACAACAATTTAAAGTCATTCGACTCCCATCATTTACCAAAAAATATCCCTTCTCCCTCTTCTAATTGTGATATAATTTTTTAATGATATCTATATAAAAAAGAAACAATACCTTGATTTTATGATTATATGTCTATATAATGAAAATTATAAAAATTTTATATTTTTATTTATTTATTTATTATCAAAATATCCTTATACCATACTGGTGTCGGGTTACATCAATATTTGATAAGTACATCAACTACACTCTATATACAAATTTTTTCCATCTTACTCTATCCATTGACAATGTCTTCGCTTCCTTCCAGCCCAAGCCTCTTTCTCTCAAAATGTTTCCCATCATTCCATCCCAAGTTAGTCGCGATTTTCCTCTCTTCTTTCTCCCCCCTGATTTTGCCTCCCAAACCTGTTTTACCATTCTATCACTATCCATTTTATATCACAAAAATTTTATATAAATTCAAAATAGAAAGAAAACTTTAACACAAACTTAAATCTTCTTTGTTTTTTGCAAACCAGCGCTTCTTATTTTATCATTTTTTATTCATGCACACACTCGTACATATCCCATTCCCTTATGTGAGATCTCAGTTTAAAAAATAAAATGATGTTGAAGTTTTGTTTAGCCCTTATTAAAATATTGTTCTACTCCCCCATTTTGTTACTCATCTGAATTTTCGTCCAGAACAGTCCAGCCTCCTTATGTATTTGCCTTCATTTCGCACATTCCTTTTTCACCTTTTGTTCACCACTCTTACCGAAACTGTTAATTAAAGACGCAACTGTTACTTCATTTTAATTAATTATGTACATGTTGTGAATTCACATATTTTTTACATTTTTTGCTGTTACGGGCGTTCTTGAACTTTTATAGTTTCGACTCAGTGTATACGACACGGGCAAGCACACGGGCCGCGTCCGCAGTCGCTAGATGTTGGATGATGACTCCCTTTGTTAACTCAAGCACAGAATGCTGTCATCGCTGACACTCCCGAATTCCTGTATGACGGCTGGGTTTGGCTTATGACGTCGTATGTTGCTTTGTCTAACATGCATAGTTCACAGGTCAGATGGCTAAAAATAACTGTCTCCAGCAGTTAAACTGTTGACCTTGAGTCAATTCGTGTACGACGTTTATAATCCTAATAATATTTTCAAATAACCTTTACATTTTATAAAAATATCCCTGGGCAGATTGACTCGTCCTGTTACAATAACATGAAAAAGAATAATTTTGTTTAAAATGAGAATTACATAAATGGAAAGTGTTTGGAGTAAAATGAATAATGGCAGTAAGACGAATAAAATTTAATTCAGTGTAAACAAGTAAACGATTTATTTATTTCATACAACCATTATTTGCTCTCACAAATACGTCTAAACGAACTCTGGGTAAGTATTTTCACAGTTGGCAACAATGCAAGATGGCGTCCAGAATGCGGACGTAAACAAAAATAAGGTAAATAGTTGTAAGTTATAATTAATGTTATAATTTTGCTGTTCTTTTATTTCATTCATGTCACCCCCTAACTCGTTAAACTTAATATCATTAACGTCAAAGCGATTATTTATTTTATTAAAATCACCCCTTACTTCATTAAATTTTACCTCTAACATCGCATTTTGCTTTTCTGAACTTTCTTTCATACTGCACACCATGCTACACAAATACTTCATCATACCATTATTGTCAGATTGATTATTTTTATTAATTGAAATTGGGGTTAATTGAATTCCGGAGATGGAGTCGAATGAACCTCCAGCCCGCCCGTAACAGCCGACTCGGTCATTGACTGAATTTCTGACTCATGCATGTCAGTTACATTTACCTCAATTTCATCATTTTCTTCCATCTTTTACAAATTTACTTTGTGATATAACTTTATTTATTATAATTAAAACTTAATTAAATTTTACTTTTGATTCAATGTTTACTTTCTAAATGTCTTCGGGCGCCATCTTGCATTCGTACCAATCACAAGAAACAAAATATGTACTTACCATGTCAGGCCAGATTCTTTTCGGCGAACTCAAGAGATCAGAAATGGTTGTCGAAATAAAGAAAACTTCATTTGTTCCCTTGATTTACCTTTTATTGGTTATTAATTCTTTCAATCTCATCATAAACAAATTATCCTTTTCTCCACTTTACCTCGGTTAACACAGTTAACAGACAATCATGTTAGTGCCAGAACTTATTAATGAACAATAATTAACATGGTATAAAAATTTCAAATAATAAAAAGACCTCAAGAAACTACATCTAAAATAATCTTAAAAACACAAACCAGCCTTCTTCATCTACATACTTTCACTCACGCACACACACACAGTAACAATACCCTTAGAGATCTCATTTTTGTTTAAAGGTTTCTTTTGTAGTAATTTTGATTGGCCTTTGTTAAGTTTATCTATTTTATTTGTTACTTAGCTGTTCAGTGAGTGAGCTCAGAAGACGTCACTTTGCTCCACGCACGCACTTTTGTTTTAATTAATAATGTCCGAAACTGTTATTTATATTTTACGTATGAATTTTGCTTTTATCGCATTTTAAAACTGTTATTCACATTTTTGTTGTTTTGCGGTTTTGCGGGCGACGAAAGTTATGCCCGGTTGGCGGACGCGCTGATTACTTGCGTCCTTAGTTGTTAGATGTTCCTTGCCGACTGACTAGACGAACGGCACTACTTTGTGTAGTCACTGCTGCTGTTTACCAACTTTTCCATTGTGTTAAGTTTGTATTCCTACGCCAGTAGTAGGTTCGTCTAACACTCCTACATTCCAACGTTGGGATTGTCTCTGACGTAAGATCGTCTGATGTTATTATATAATCTATTACACAATTTGTAAGTCACTGGAGCTGACCTTGACACATTTTCGCTTGTTTGTCTTACTACGTCTTTATAATTCATGAAGAATATTTAAAATCACTTTTGCCAATTTTGTCCCAATAACATTTACCTTTATTCTCAATTTATGTTTATGTCTCCCAAATTATTATTATATAATACAATTTCCTCTTTTATTAAACACAAATTTATTTATTACCCCAGGTAGGCCAAAATGTCCCATTACAATACCCCCTCAATGAGAGGTTTTATGCCGAAGCATAAAAACTCTCATTGACACACTCATACTTGCTAAAGGGATCAGCCAGGATATGTCGCCACAACCCCCTTTACGGTTTACAAACAAAAAATATAATTAACTCACCCTTGGTCCAGTGACTGTGACCGCACGTGAATGACCTTACTGGACTTCTCTCTCGAGATCCCAACACCATAAAGTCAGCCAGGTACTTTAACGCCCCTGCTCTGACGCGCTGGCCAGCTCAGGACCGCCGCCACAGCATCACCAAACACTGAAACAACAAATCAAAATATCAGCTAGTGGCCTTGATACAATACTATATCCCTAACTGATCTGTTTCCCCTTAGCGGTGCTGGTTTGCGTTAAGAAGCACTGGTTTTTCCTCTTAACCTCTAACATATATATGAACTCATAACCTAACATGATACATATTTTAAATCTCATTCTATCTACTTTCTCTTGTTAACTTTTATCCCAAAATTCAAAATACATTCCTCTGATTCTATCAGAATTTAAATAAACATTTCCCATTACCATATTACACATCTCTCTCATCCCCAATTTGCATCTAAAATCTTTAAATTCATAAAAGTCTCTTAAACACTAACAAACATAATACAACATAATAAAACATAGTATATTCATAATTCACATTGTTATTGTTACCTTAAAATAAACAATTCGCATTTAAGTTTGACCAAAATTTACACACTTTACATCTGTAAACTTGAATATAAAATTATAAAAATTACATTTTAATCTCAACTGAACTTTTTTATTAATTCATTTCCCAAAATTTTTTTTTCAACCTTCATTTTACATAACATTTCAGTTATTATTCCATTTTATTAATTTGGGTGATTCTCAGTTATTCATTATAATTCACTTTATCAACTTGGCATTTACCTATAATCTGACCCCTCGTATGACTCTAACGCTCACTTACAAATTCTTTATCTAGTATGACACCCATCCACCAAAACATCTACCAACCCTTCTCTACCTCTAACTTACTACTCTAACTCATTTCGCATCATTCTACCCTTATAACAAAATACTCTCTACCCCTTTGTACTCAGGATGTGTGTTCCCTCTTAATGCTCATTCCCTCATTTGGTTCCTGGACCCTCCCTAGGTAACGCTTTCCGGCGCATAACGGTTCACCTCCCGTCACAACGCTTTTTGTTGAGGACTCCTTATCACACCACCCCCCTTACAAAATTCCTCTATCAACTAATTACTCTCCCAATACATCACTTTCATCTACAAAATATCTCCATTTATTTATTACCTCAATATATCAATCATTATTCTACATATTTCCCCATAGCTACTGTGTCACTATCAATACTCAAATTCTACATTACTTGTATTTCACCTCTTATTCTCTCTAACACCCATCTATACTCAACTTGGACTGACTCAAATGTCTTACTTAAACAATTACTATCACCCAACTTCTACCTTTTACAACCCATTGAAAATTTTAACTATCTCAAATTTATTTCATTATTTATCTATTAAAATCTTTAAATACATTGAAAACTTATTCTATAAAATATTATTACATTTTTATAATCCTTTGCAACTCTATAAATTTATATGCAAATAATAAAGCTCTTATCTTACCTCAGGGTTACTTCTCCAAGGTCGTACAGGCGAAAATCCGCTGCAGAAAAAGGTTATCTGGGTTTAAGTTGCGCAATAATCACACTAACACACATTTTGAGGATTTTACCAAATTAACTTTCATTTATTAACCTGAACTATTTCATTTTGTTTTAACTCTACTGTACAGAATCCGGTCCGCGTGGACCAAAAAATGTTTAGTAAAAGACTGTAGCTTGTGTAAATTCATTTATAGATGAATCACCAGGAAGCAGAAATGATGAAGAGTGTGGACTGTATTTAATTCATTTATTGAAGTTCAAAATTACATTAAATATGTAGTTAGCAGTTGGTTTTGAATGACAGGTTGGCTAATGAGCATGTCGTATATAGAAAGTATCCAAAATTTTTAAGTTACATTAATAACGGGCCTAATTGGCCATAAGTGAAATGTGTTGGCCTAAGGCCTACATTAAATGTCGCGACAAGAAAATATGACAGTGAGGCAGCGGGCGTGCCGACTGCCGCAAGCTAGCGTTTGAGACGAACTGTACAGAGTTTTGACATGAGGAATCAGATTAGAACAAAAAGTGAGAAGCAGATTAGCCAACCTATAAAGTAAAATTATCGCGCTACTGCACATAAGCTGCCCGTCAAAATCAATCGATTTTTTACCACCTTTTTAGTAAATTATTATACATTTTGTAACTTAATTTAAAACATACAGTGTTCTTAATAATGAGAGTTAGTTTCAAGGCTAAGTTGAACCTTCAGTTATGAGATTAGATAACGGCTGTACGTTAATGGTTTAGAGATAAGCATGCATAAGATAAGCCTAAAGATAAGCGTTTGTAAGCCAAGGTTGGCGAACAGCTGATTTCATACATTGTGACGTTAAAAAATAGGCCTAAATATATCAAATAAATAAGATCCACTGCCAGAACTTACCTGTACGCCATCAATTACTTACCATATCCAAATTTCACCAGAAGACCAAGGTCGCCACGATTATTTTTTATAGGATAAAATATCGAAAACCTTTACACTACACCTTAATAAAACGGACAATTTTGCAATCTGACCCACCCAATTAATAACTCAGAAGATTCCGGTCCGTTAGACGAATTTCGCAACACAGAAATGAGAAAGTGGTAATGACGAAATAACTTAGACTAACACATTTTGTTATGAAAGAATGCTTTACTTACTAAATACGGACATCCTTAATCCAAAAACACCAAGGAACGAAAACATAAACTGAGTTAGTTACATGACTCTTACATTTACAATATGATTTTTACTTACAAGGTAGCCCAGCTCTGCTCATTCACTCGATCACACCCCCTACAAACCCTTTTTCAAATGTTATAAAAAATTAGAAAAGAAAAAAATAGTTATTCTTTAAAGATCACGGTTTCGTTTTGCATTAGTTTGATATGCGCGAGGCCGGCCGAGCACGTGCTTTCGTTACGGTCACATTTTATGTTATTAGCTGCTCTCGAATCGTCACTGCACTGCACTGTTTGTAACACCGTTCAATTCCTCGGGTCCCGGTCGGTCTTCCTGAATTAATTACATCTTCCGGAAACTTGACCAACCGGGTCCGAAACAAAATATATACGTCTGTAACGGAACTCTGTATCTCGTTGACTATATGGCGTCTCTGACTACTGTTCACTGCTCCGTCACGGTGAACGTAACAGGTACATGTACCTGTTCCTGGATGGAAACTGGTTCTCTACCGCCACAATGTTTTCGTCGTCGCTCATGCTTTGCTGTTGTGTAACCATTTTATGCGTGGCATAGAGCTGATATCTGTGTGTGACCAGAGGACAATATTGGCTTCTGCTCTGCTGATGTCATTTAAGTGGGCCGGACTTAAAACAGCATTTCCGGGGGATCTTGAAGAAGACGACAAATATTAGTCTCTCTAGCCATCTTGGTTTTTTGTTAAAGCGTCCTTTTGAACGCGCTTGCGTGGGTATTCGCGCCTGTGCGTCGACACACTTGCAAAGTTCTTAGAATTTTGGTGGAGGTAAATTCTTCAGCCGTGTTACACCACTGATTGCGTTTAGCTTTGTTTCCAACTGTTTCTCAACACTGGTCTGTTATACGGACAAATACGTTGCACAATAATACATTTTTACATTATTTTATACAAACCCGCCCGAAACCGAAATGACTAAAAATATATATATATACCCCAAACGGTTAAAACAAAAACACCCAAAAATCGACCCGCTACAATACCCCCTCGATGAGAATTCTGCTGTCCATGACAGAAGAAATCTCATCGATAAACCCCGAAGAGGACCGGTGAGGAACTGGTGCCAACAACCCCCTGGTTCTTACTCTGCATGGGTACACGACCCCCCTGGCTCAGCGACCATGGACTCATCTGAACGAGATCACTGGACTTCTCCGTTAGAGATCCCAACACCGAGAAATCGATCAGACTCGCACCACGGCGCACCTCGCCTTCTCGCATGCTACCCCCAAAATCCTCAATCCCGGGCTAAAATTATCCCAGCTCCTCCGCCGATATGTTTCCCCTTTTTGCAAGCTGGGCTGCCTTTAGCAGATACTGGGCTCACACACATTAACATTACATATTATCATAACACATTAAAATAAAACTTCCTTTTAAAATTTTTCAAAAATTTAAAAAAATTCAAAATTCAAAAAATAATCGTTTATCAAAAAAAATTCTCTTCCTCTTTTTTCTAATTTTTGTTTCAATGACTTAACCTAAACATTTCTAATAATATAAATACATCCTTACTCTAGCATGAGAACAATTTATAGCCTACCAATATAAAGCAATACAACAAAAGGAACATCATTAATACATACACAATAAAATAATCATTACTCAACATATTCACTCGCTGGCAGGCGAAAAATCAAAATTTTTTTTTTTTTTTTTTTTTTTAATTCAAAATTTTCAAAATTTTAAAATTCAAACAAAATTTAAATTTATTCAGTAAAAGATTTTATTAAATTTATTTATTAAATAACATTTATTAAAATTATTCAAAGATTAGTTTGAATTAATCAAACAAACAAATTAAAATTGAATTCCTACTCTGCAAGCTTAGTAGGTGTATGAACTCATCAGCTGATCATGACTAGGTCAAGTCCCAAACCCTTGACCTACATATGTTATGTATGATTTTTTGAAAACACTTTAAATATCTGTAATATCCTACCTTGAAATACAAAACATAATACCATAAAGTATCTAAAACAAACAAAATATTATTATACATAATAAACAGATTGACATTTAAATTATTTAAAACAAACAATTCTTGACTTTACATTATTTTCAAATTTTATCAAAATTCTGTCACTGGTTGAAAAAACCATTGTACATTCTTTATTATAAATTCCTCTCCTTAGTTAACAGTTAATTCTACCTTACTGGGGGTGATGTAAATTATTTATTCTCATTTATTCTGTCTACATATATAATCTTTACCCCTTTGACTCCAATATTCATCAACTTCAACCCCCATGACACCCATCTCTACCAAAATATCTACTAATCAGGACACTCTAATCCACAACTTACCATTTAACTCAATTCGCCGCCTTCTCTACATATATAAAAAAATACTCTCCAATCCTTTGTACATAGGATACGTGTTTCCTTCCCAAAACTCATCCCCTTATGTTGGTCCCTGGACTCCCCCTAGGTAACCCTTTCCGGCGCCAATCGGTCCCTATCCCGTCCCAACCCTTGTTGCGGACTCCCCAAATACACTACCCCCTAATACAAAATTGCCATCCCCAAAATTCTCAATCTCATTTCATTACTACAAATACACAAAATAACCTCATTAACTATAAAAACAACAATATATCATTCAAAATCTACATAAAGTCTCCATTACCACTGTGTCAACATCAATATTTCACCAAATTCTATAACATACATTAACTCAAAAACAACAGTACATCTCTACTATTTCACATTCAACTTTTAATTCAATTTGGACAGGTCTGCATGTCCCATAAAACATTTATCACCCATGAATTATCTTTTATTAATTTGCATACTCTTTTTACCTTTACTTCAAAATACCTGTAGTACACTAAACATTAATTACTTGTAACATTTATAAACCAATATACCAGTGACATGGTATTGTTGATCAGCTGATATCCTAACATAATAAATCACAATGAAACTACATCTTAAAATTGAACAAATACATGTAATACATTATCAACACTTACTTCTATTATGTTGATTGCCTGCCAGGCGTCTAATGATTGGCTTAGAAAAATTTACACACATAATGAAAATACATTTTATCAACAACTATATCTAACACACAACAATAAAATGATTGCACAAATAGCAATAAACCTGGGTTATTAGTATACATCAACAAACAATTCTCTTTTAAATAATTTATATAAATATTTATAAACATTATGATTTAAAATTTTTCATTAACTCTGTTTATTTATCATCATGATGAATTTATCCTGTGTTGTAATCAGATTTTCAAAAATTCTAAATTTATTATGAACATATTTTTAATCATTATGTTCCACAAAATAAACCATTTACCATTTATTTACTTATTAATTATTATTAAATCAACATCTCACCACACAATTTAAATTCATTATAAAATTCAAACACACAACATTCAATCACAATATCTAAACATCTCAACTTATTTAATTCATTTGATTATTAAAATAACGTATTTCAATTATTATCAACATTCTATAAATCATTAACTATTGTCTTCATAATTATTTTCTTATTTAATTGGAATGCCAAAATATTAATAATATTATTATTATTAATACAACATTTTCTAAAACATATACACATTACATTTCACAATACACACAAATGAATTCAATATTATTTACAAAATATACGTCAAAACTGTTCAAGTGTATCTCACTTCAGATGTCCAAATCAGCAAGGTCATTACCCGAATTTACAATATCTAACAAGGTCTACACACTGATATTCTAGTTTAGCCACCATCGTCAAAAATTAATCTTGGTTCTATATAACACTGTTGCTTTTTATTTACAAACAAATGGTTACTTTGTGTGTCATAACCAGAACAACCAAATTCACTCATTTTACCAGAATACTCATTAAACCAGTCTACGTTAAGTATTTTTGTTAAGTCTCCGTCATTACATTCATTCACTCTCGGTCTAATTATTTTTTCCAAATCATTGTAATCATTATTATTCAAATATATTTCTAAGCCTTCTTTCCATTCATCATACTTTCTATTCAAATTATACAATTCTGTTACATACCATTCTCTATTTACCTCTCTCTCTTCATAACACCACATCACACTCTCACAATTATTCCGGACAGAGGGTACACAATTACTCCACAAAAATAAACACCTCAATTCATCTACCAATACGGGACTCTTGCCCTTCAACCACAACACTTGTGGACTCAATAAATCATCATAAACATCATAAATAATAAAGGGAAAATTTGCCCTCTGTCCCCACTCTACCACAACATTATTTCTCCACTCTCTCTCTAACTCATTTACACACATTAACATCTCATAATCCCTACCTTCCACCAACTCATCAGTACTCTCATTCTTTATTTTTACCGTATCACTTTCCGATACTAATTCTTCAAATACATTACTATTATTCTCATTATTTTCAACATTATTGTTATCATTTGTTAACTCTTTCTCTGGTATCATATTTTTACATTTGTCATTACAATTTTCATTGGTTTTATTTTTCTCTGTATTCATCACAACTACTTCCATTCTCTCCACACTCTGTTCTAACTTATTCAAATTATTTTTTATTATTTCGTTATTATTTTCAAAACATTGATTGATCTCACTAATATGGCTTTTTAACTCCCTGAAATTGCTTTCGCATTTTATTGTCTGTTCATGTATTTCGCTTTTCAACTCATGGAATTTAACATTCTGCTCATCGAATTTAACACACAACATTGCATTCATGCCACACAAATATCTCATTACATCACTATTCTCAAATTGATTATTTTCCATTTTTGTAGTTTTTACTTCATCTCTGTAAATCGCAATGATACAAACTTAACCTCTAAATATTGTTTACAAATTCGTCATTACCACATCCTATTTTCTGTGTATTAAAATAGGTCTATCTCGTATAAAATTATAATTAAACGAAAATCCTGGCAGGGTCGCCAGTGTGACGTTAAAAAATAGGCCTAAATATATCAAATAAATAAGATCCACTGCCAGAACTTACCTGTACGCCATCAATTACTTACCATATCCAAATTTCACCAGAAGACCAAGGTCGCCACGATTATTTTTTATAGGATAAAATATCGAAAACCTTTACACTACACCTTAATAAAACGGACAATTTTGCAATCTGACCCACCCAATTAATAACTCAGAAGATTCCGGTCCGTTAGACGAATTTCGCAACACAGAAATGAGAAAGTGGTAATGACGAAATAACTTAGACTAACACATTTTGTTATGAAAGAATGCTTTACTTACTAAATACGGACATCCTTAATCCAAAAACACCAAGGAACGAAAACATAAACTGAGTTAGTTACATGACTCTTACATTTACAATATGATTTTTACTTACAAGGTAGCCCAGCTCTGCTCATTCACTCGATCACACCCCCTACAAACCCTTTTTCAAATGTTATAAAAAATTAGAAAAGAAAAAAATAGTTATTCTTTAAAGATCACGGTTTCGTTTTGCATTAGTTTGATATGCGCGAGGCCGGCCGAGCACGTGCTTTCGTTACGGTCACATTTTATGTTATTAGCTGCTCTCGAATCGTCACTGCACTGCACTGTTTGTAACACCGTTCAATTCCTCGGGTCCCGGTCGGTCTTCCTGAATTAATTACATCTTCCGGAAACTTGACCAACCGGGTCCGAAACAAAATATATACGTCTGTAACGGAACTCTGTATCTCGTTGACTATATGGCGTCTCTGACTACTGTTCACTGCTCCGTCACGGTGAACGTAACAGGTACATGTACCTGTTCCTGGATGGAAACTGGTTCTCTACCGCCACAATGTTTTCGTCGTCGCTCATGCTTTGCTGTTGTGTAACCATTTTATGCGTGGCATAGAGCTGATATCTGTGTGTGACCAGAGGACAATATTGGCTTCTGCTCTGCTGATGTCATTTAAGTGGGCCGGACTTAAAACAGCATTTCCGGGGGATCTTGAAGAAGACGACAAATATTAGTCTCTCTAGCCATCTTGGTTTTTTGTTAAAGCGTCCTTTTGAACGCGCTTGCGTGGGTATTCGCGCCTGTGCGTCGACACACTTGCAAAGTTCTTAGAATTTTGGTGGAGGTAAATTCTTCAGCCGTGTTACACCACTGATTGCGTTTAGCTTTGTTTCCAACTGTTTCTCAACACTGGTCTGTTATACGGACAAATACGTTGCACAATAATACATTTTTACATTATTTTATACAAACCCGCCCGAAACCGAAATGACTAAAAATATATATATATACCCCAAACGGTTAAAACAAAAACACCCAAAAATCGACCCGCTACAACATGAACGTGAATGTCTGCGTTGGCAAGTGTTGCCGTCACATATTGTATGTGTACAGTATAGAACATTATAAAACATGAAAAAATACATAATTAGACAATGCTTAATAATGTATGATCGGAAGCTCATCACATAATGGCCCGATAGTTTGTAACCCTATGCATGTGTTACCGTAAAATAGTTGAGGCCAGTAGACCTGTACAGAGAATTAATTACATGAACAAAATTGCCACAAATTACATGTTTAAGCGTATATTTAGCATGGCATCATGTGCGTAGAATAATGCGCACGACAACGTAACCAGGAGAGAATCGAGAACCTCCAACGGTCAGCTGACAACCGACCGATCACTGTTCCATACACACAGCCTATAGACAACCGGGAAACCATCAACTTTAAGTCGTACAAGAGAACCCAATGGAATTCTTGGAACGGGTCGGCGAACAACTAATGAGAATTGGTGAAAACAGGTGGCCAGTAATTCGTAGTTACCTGGACGAACATTTCAAGGAAACCTATGATAACTGGTGGACAGCCACCAGGCACGACATCCGAAGCTACGAAGAATTTAAGATTGCATTTAAAGCCAGGTACTGGTCAGACACCACCCAGAACGTAGTAAGGGAGAGCATCAGCTATGGAAGGTATGACGCCAGCAGAGGGACAACGCTCACCGCCTACTTCCTTGGAAAAGTGTGCGTGGCGAGACACCTTGAACCAAAAATCCCAGAGGAAATCATCGTCACCAGGCTAGCATACCACTATGATAACGGGATATCAATAGCACGATCATGTGGACAGATAAAAACGATACAGGCCATGTCAACGCTATTGGAAGAGCACAAGCGTGAGGTGCATTATAGAAGGAGTCGGCAGAGAAACGACCAGTACGGGAGCAGGGATATCCCAGACTACAACAACAGAAACAATAACAATAACAACCATGAGACGCATAACTGGCCGAACTATAATGGCAGGCCAGGTAATTATGGTAATGAGACATACCAACGGCAAAACAACAACAACAGCCAAAGGAACAACGGAAACAATTACGGGAATAGACAGAATATTCCTAACAACCAATATAACCGGTCGTACAACCCGAATTACCAGAATCAGAACACAAACAACCGGAATTATAATAGCAATAACCGCAACCCGAACAACCAAAATCAAAACTACAGGAGAGTTAATTATGTGGGGACGGACAATAGCGGTAACGGGAGAGCATACTACCAAGGACGTCGGAGTTTTAATAGGGACACCGACTGGAACCAAGATAACAATAATGATAGAAGAGATACTAGGACTAATGGAGGCAGGAGTCGGAGTCAGGAGGACTACCGCCGAGTTAACTACGAAGAGGACCGTCAACGGCCGGAACCCAGGTTAACTGGAAATGAAATAAATCAAACGAACCAAACCGGCAGAGGAGACGAAGAATCCGAGCCGCTTTTAAACCCCACACAGCAGTGAAAACACCAGCAGGACCCTCACTGAACCACTGTTGGGTTTAACAACATAAAAAATCACGTTAAAAATAATAATTGTATCACAATAATTTGTAGTAACTACTTAAAAAATTTAAGGGACGAATTGTTGGAAGAAGAAGACGGAAATCCAAGAAAAAACAACAACGAAATAATTTACATAATGGCAGAGATCAACAGTGTACAAACCAAAATCATGATCGACACTGGGGCTGGGGCTAATCGACGTGATAGAACTGAACAAGATACTTGAAGAAGGGAAGAAGCACATACTTACATTACCAATAAGCAACATTGTACTGATAGGAGCGACGGGACGCCAAAATAGAACAGTCCGGAAGCAAGCAAGGTTAGAATTAACAAGTAACAATGAAACCATCCCAATGACTTTCCTAGTAGCCAGTGGCTTACCATTTAACATGTTAATCAGTTGTGACATGCTGAAACAATACTCAGCCATCATTGACATGAACAGGTCAAAATTATTTTTAAAAATCAATCAAATAGAATGGACGGCTGACTTAGTTGACAGCGACAGCATGACCCCAACCCGAGTAACATATCATATCCAGAGAAGTTTAGATCAACGAGGACAGTCACAAAGTAATGAAATCTTTTACGAGTTGGACGATGAACAATTATGGCATGACAAAATTAACGAAATCCGTACTTTTAAATGTGAAATAACTGACGTACAAAAAGAACAGTTAATTGAAGTATACAATAGGTATCGCCATGTATTTTCAGATACACCAGGCAAGGTAAGAGGCTACCAGTGCAAAATAGAATTTCGAGAACCCGTAAACTTCAACAAAAAATCATACCCGGTCGCTTACTCACTGAAGGAAGCTGTGAGGGCAGAAATTGATAGATTAATAGACGAGGACATCATTGAACCCAGTTACTCCCCTTATACCAGCCTTATCCTCGCCATTCCAAAGAAAAGTGGCAAAGTAAAAATTTGTTTAGACGCGAGGGAAATCAATATAGTGATAGTGAATGACCGAACATCCCCGGGAGAAAACGAGGAAATACTTAAAAAGTTTCATGGGACCAAGTACATCAGCACGTGGGACACCGTCTGTGGATATTGGCAAATCGAACTCCATCCAGAGAGCCGCAAGTACATGGCATTCATTTTCGAAGGCCGCAATTACCAGTTTAAACGATTGCCATTTGGACTGGTTAATTCAGTAGCCGTGTCTATAAAAATCATGGACCAAATCCTCGGACAGGAAACACTCCAGTATACAACAGTCTATGTGGACGATATTTTGATAACTTCGACCAATTGGGATGACCATTGCCAACGAGTAGAACGAGTGTTAGAAAGGCTGTCAGAGAACCATATTACATTGAAGCTGGAGAAATCAAAGTTGATAGCGAGTGAAGTGCAATTTTTAGGGTTTAACTTGTCGGAGCAGGGAATCACACCATCCCAAGAAAAAATCGAGTCAATTCAAAAATTCCCAAAACCAAGGAACAGAAAGCAGCTCCAATCATTCCTCGGCATATGTAATTATTACCGTAAATTCCAAGAACATTATTTGGAACTAACAGCAAGATTTGTACGCCAATTATCATCCAAGGACAAGTGGACGTGGGGAGAAGAGCAAGATGCCACACTTGAACTAATTAAAACTAAATTTCTGGAGTCAGTGATGTTGCACCACCCCAATTTCAATAAACAATTTTTTATGAACTGTGATGCCAGTGACGTCAGTTTGGGATCTGTTCTTTATCAGGAGGATGATGAAGGAAATCATCAAGTGATCAGTTTCGCTATCGAGTCCTGAATAGTTGTGAGAAGAACTATAATGTAACAGAGAAAGAGCTCTTGAGTGTTGTATTTTCCTGTAACAAGTTCAGGACATACATTTTAGGATACAAAACTACCATCAGAACTGATCACAAGTCGATATCATTTTTAAAAAATTGTAAGTTGAATCATGGAAGGTTGACCAGGTGGAGCCTGACACTACAAGAGTACAACCTAAATTGGGAATACATCCCCGGAAAAGGGAACGTCATTGCAGACACATCATCACGAATCAATATCAGGGACCAGACATTTGAGGGGGAAAAAGAAACCATAATCAAACTATATCATATCATCAGTAGTAGATCCTATCTGGCTAACATCATAACAGAACTCGAGCAACGGCAAAAGCAGGACCCCAGATTGAGCAAAATGTTTGACAGACTTAGAGAACAAGACGATCGCATAACACAATTCTACTGCAAACACCAACAAATACTGTTCATTAAGACACAGTACAAATTTAACACATGGAAAATTGTTATACCACAAACTATAGAAAAGGGCATCATAATGGATTACCACGTCAGGTATGGCCACATGGGGGCGTTGAAAGTAGTCAAGGCACTCCAGGAGCACGTATACATCAGGGATGCCAACAGAAAGGTGCGAAACCAGATTAAACATGTCACATATGCCAGCTCGTAAAAGTTAACAATCATAAGAAAGAAGGCACAATGATGCCAATAACATCATCACACAGACTGGAGAAAGTATTTGCCGATATTTGCGGCCCATTCCCGCGAAGCGGAGGGAGGCACCAGTATAAATATTTTATAATCCTGTTCGACCATTACACCAGATTCACGAAACTATACCCGATCAACCGGGCGACGACACAGAAGTTTTTAAACATTATTTGTCAAAAGTATATCAATGAGGTAGGAACGCCGAAGTCCATCATTACTGACCATGGGACACAATTCAAGGGAAACAGGTGGAAAGACACTCTACGGGAGAATGGAATCAAGACGTATAAAACATCAGTATACCACCCGAGCAGCAACTCGGCAGAACGAGTCTTAAGGGAAGTAGGGAGGATCCTACGCACGTATTGTTTTAACCAACAGAGAAAGTGGGCAGAGTACCTACCAGCTGCGGAGGATTTCATAAACTTATCACACCATCAATTTATCGAAATGACCCCGTATACAGCAATGTTCCAGAGACCACCACCCAGAGAGATAACAGAATTAATCCAGTTCCCTAGCGGGGGTGAATATAAGTTTAACAGTGTAAGATTTTATGAAAAGATACTGGAACGAACCGAGAAAACGAGAAGAAAATATCAGCAATTCCAACCAAAGCCGGATCGATACCTAGTGGGAGACAAGATACTGTTGAAGAACCGAGAATTGCCCAGCACAATGGAAGGCATCGCTAAGAAGTTGTTACTATTGTACACTGGACCGTATACTGTAAGCAACGATAACGGAAATAATACTTACGAAATATTGGATCCCAATACACTAAAGAAGAAGGGTACATACAACCAATCATCGATGAAGCGATACTATTAAATAATTGATAACAGAATAACTGCAATGATGATAACTAGTACAGAAAAATATGAAAAAAAAAATATATGAACATTATACAGATAACTAAAAAAGACTAAAAACCCCAAAATTCAAAAACTACGTAAGGACAACTTACTTAATTTATTCGGGAACGATATGATTTAATAAAACCCCAAAATTCAAAAAGCACGTAAGGACAACTTACTCAAGTTATTTCGAAACAATATAATTTAAAATAAAGAGACTAAAACCCCAAAATTCCAAAAGCACGTAAGGACAACTTACTTAATTTATTCAGAAATAATATGATTTAAGATATTTTGCAACCATTTGATTTAATAAAACTATGTAAGTACAACTTACTTTAAATATTTCGCAACAATTTGATTTAAAATAAAAAGACAAACCACCAAGATAATGTAAGGACAGATTATTAAATAATATTTATAAAGAACTGATTTAAAATGGAATGATAGGAAAAATAATATTTTTGATGGTAACAAACAGAAGAAAACTTAAATAAATAAAAACAATTGATGGTAATGTGCTCAGATAAGAAGAATAACGAATAATTTAATGACTACAATGAAGCTGAAGGAGGATAATAATTAATACAACAATAATTAGAATTTCTTGGAATTGAAGTTATATAAGAAGAAATGATACGGAGAAAATATGTCACAAAAAAGAAAGTCAAAAGGATTTTAAAATAATGCCTATCAATAATGTTATATGCTATTAGTTAACGGAAAAGAAGAAGGAATCAAGAAGAGGAAATATATAATTTAATGCAAACAGCAACAGTATGAAGAATCCCAAAAGTGTTTAGTATTAGTCGCTAATCGACTACTTATAATCTTTTTATTATAACAAATTGACCGTAGAAACGTTCCGGCAATAATTTTCCTGAGCAGGGATGATGTTCCCCTGGTCTCAGAAGGTGTAAGGATAGACAGCGGAGTTATGGACCCAAAAGTGGCCACCCGAACTGAACCACCGCACAGGATAGGGAAAAATGTTAGGGAAATTGAATATTTAAGGGATAATAATTATAAAATAGCTGAAAAGAGTGATATTAGATTCCAGAAGTATAGATGAAGAAAATAGAAGGAAGATAGCAGACAGAAGCTTAATTGAGAAAGCGAATTTATAGAAGTAAATAAGAAAATAAGTGTTAAAACAAGTTTTTATGATTAGTGTGACCAGTCCTTATCAAGTAAAATGTGGAAGTACCACTACCCAGAGAAATAAATAATTGATGAATTTGCCTCCAAGAGAGAGAGAGTTGAGTAGGAAAACAGCAATTACCATTAACTGAATAACAGGTATATAACCAAACGGAAATAAAAAAAATACTATGAGTAAAAGGATAACCTGATCAGGGACGAACTATAAGTTTATTTTTACTAAACTTCATTGAGCCAAAATAAACTTCTTTCGAAGGGGGTGTATTATGTAACGTAACAGAGTTGAGTTCCCCGACGTTACATAAAAAACTATGTAAATATGATTTAAAACAATGCCCAAAGCCTGTTATAATTAAATACGAGAGGGCCCATCTCACCTGAAAAATGCATTAGAGGTACCTAGTAAGGTTACTAAGTAATTAAAACATCAAAAATGTACCTAAATCTAAAATATGTAATGAGTAGTACGAGATGTAAAACATAAACATTGTGTCTAATGGGAGGAGTTTAATGTGTAGGAATTAAGTATAAAATACTATTCAAATTAATATTTAATGTGTTATAAAATGTACTTGGTGTTGTACTGTAGCATGATATAGTGTTTACAGGATATTTATTTTATGTTTTGTGGATAGTAAGAGTGGAGCTGTTGCTTTAAAGAAGTACTTAGTCAGTGGTACTCCTTTTATTTATGTTAAAATTGTATTTAAATAATTAAGTATAAGTACATGTATTAGGTATGATATTATGTTAAATGTATTTACTTTAATGGATTAATGAAGATGTTTAAAATAATGTTTGTAAACTTGGCCAGGAAGGCAATAAGTGTTAATAAGTTGGCAAAGTAGTTCTTATAGTTATGTTAAAAAATAATGAAGGGTTCAATGATGAACTAAATAATATAATGAATTGAAACCAGGAAATTAAAATTGATATAAGTGGCCATAAGCCAGTGACTATTTGTACAGTAGGTCAGGTAAAGAAAAATTAAGTTAAAAACAAAACAATATTATAACAGGTGTAAGAAAACCAATGGGCCTAAATTTAATATTTGTAAAAGGAAATTAATACCTTTTTAATAAGTCCAGTCAGATGAAATTATAGTAAAATGTCTACGGTTTAATAAGGTAGATTAAGTGAGAGTTTTATGTAATTTGGTATAATTCCAAGCATGGAGTATTTTATTAAAAAAGAGTAGTAATATTTTCTAATTCTGGCTCTAGGATATCAAATATTATCCAATGACAGAAAGTAATGGTTGTTAGGGTAACTAAAATGTAAAAAATCTTGTTGATTTTCATTATTCGATTGTTATATGCTATTGAGAACAGTTCAGTAGACAATTTTAAATGAAAAAATAAATTAAAATAAAATGAATTAACCTTAATAAATTTAAAGTATCAAAACCAATTCATTCAAACCAAACTGATGAATAATTACTGAACTAGATTTCGAGAAGTATACTCATACACCTCCAAAAGGTAGCGGACTTACTATTTCCTCCTTCAAATTAATTCCATTGGAATTAATGATGAACCCGATTTCCCATTGAACCAGGATACTTATTGAATGAACAAGAAGTCTGAATTAATGAAATTATAAACCAAATATACACAAGAACCTTTGGTATGGGAGACATAAACCTCACTTCCAAGAGGGAAGAAATTATAATACTACACCAATTCCACTGGGACCGACAACCACGAGGATCGTGAAGAAGAACAAAGAATAGAAGAATTCCTGTTGCACTCCGGGACATCACCTTTCCATCTTTATTAATAATCTGGACACATTTTCTGGGCAAAAGTAACCTCATCAGCAAGTTTTCAAGCATTTGTAAACAGACAAGATAGATTTGGGCTATCTTGAGAATCACATTGTACGGTAACACCAGCTTATATTTAATTTTATACATTAAGAATTAATAACAATTTGTAATACTTAGTAACCTTAATTTTGCATTACCTGGCCTTACTAATCGTTAAAAGAATCACACGTACCCTGGGATAAGAGATAAACAAAATTATATTTAAATTGTATTATACAGGACTAGTCCATTAACAAATCGATTCAGCATTGTACGATCGATATAACGATCACATAACTGTGAAGAACACTGTTGGAAATTAAAAAGTAATACAAATAAAGAATCCTTCTTGTATGTAATGATGTTTTGTATTATTGTAGAATAGGTATTGTATTTTGATGGGGGAGTAATTTACAGGTAAAGAAGGTGATTAACTATCAGGGGAAACAAACTAACCTATAAGGTTGAGTGAATTACGAATAGCAGCGCTTGCTGTAGACAGCTGGTAGAACATGAGATTGCCGAACTAACGTATTTCCTTCGCAACATTTGAATTAATTTAAATAATACGGACTGAATAGGGTTGGAGAGAATTATCGAATTATTAACTAAAATACATGTAATATAGAGGTATCATCTGGTAAACATTTAGTAATTGATTAACACAGGGCTATATTCTACATACAAGTTGCAGCAACGATATAATAAATAAAATTTTTATTAATATTGAGTTGCAGGAGGTCACCTCTACGATAACATAATAAACATTTTCCTTAAACAGATCGAATTAGTTAATTTAATTTTTTTTTAAATTAACTACAAACTGTAACTGTAATATAAATAAGAAACACAAAGAGAGTTATTTGTTACAAATTGGCGCATACAAACGTGGAGCTTGATTAAACCCTGAAACCTAAATAAATCTTATTGAATGATTTGTTACAATGTTGAAGCAGTGTTATTGAGTGAAACATCTGATTCCTTGTTTGGTTCTACATAAAGATAATTGCATGGCTGTAAGTAATTATGTAGCTTAACAACCTTGGTTATTATTCATAGTAAGTATAAACATTGAAATGGTTATAATAGTAGATTCTTTTCCTAAATTATAAAAGATAAATAACATTGAAATTTCTTATTAACTTTCGTTAATTGATCATCCAGTTGACAAATCTCAGTCATTGGTGAATACTGGTTATTTTGATTTATATGTAATAATTGACAACTGTCATTATGTGTGGTTAAGTCACACGAAGTATTCGTACATAATAATTAATTGGATGTTTAATAAATTTGTAAAATTAGAATATTCAAAATAATCTGAGGATTGTCATCATTATTGTTGATTAAATAATATCATGAATACACCTTAACCTAGGATCATTGTTTGAATAGGTTTCGATTATATCGTTTCTCATTTCTTAACTAATAATGTAAAAATCACTGTACTCCCTTTTATTTATGATTTAAATCCCGGAATTGCTCTGGATTATACACTGATCAATCCTTGTTACACACTGTTACACTTAACACCTTTGATACTAAAGTATTTACGTTATCACAATTTGAGATTAGGTTGCACTGTTTACATCGGTGACGCGCACGAATCATATGAACAGCTGATTTTTTGCTCCGGGTTGTAGCCGTCTGTTCCCTTCTGAAGTTGATTAAAAAGTGACGAGAACGCACACCTCTTGCTGCCGTTCCGTTTTGCGATCGTCCAAAACTTTGTTAATTTCTTGGATTTGATTGGCTGACGATCTTTAATTTGATGCACATACCCCCCGGCGAATTATTTCAATTATTGGGTTTGGCGTGGAGTATTTGGTGTCAAGAGTATAAATGTTTGCTTGATTTGACACGAATTCCTTATAACTGTAATTACTTTTTAATATGGCTTAGATTTTAAATCTGAGCATATCACTGGATTGGTAATACTCGGCTCTTTATTTTGAGTACACTCATGGTGTACTTTGGTCCATTATCAAGGAAGTTAATGTTTGTGATTATCACAATTCACTATACACTATTATTTATATTTAATTTTTGATTAACACTATTTAATGGCACTCATACCCACTTGAGGGCATGCCTTCCAAGTTCTCTTACACTTCTTAGTTGCTAGTTACTTAAATCTACTGACAAAATACATTACTTAAGCTACCATTGTCTTAGCTGATGTCCCTATATTTGTATTTACATATTTTACATAATAGAAAGTATTTATGTACTTTCTGTACGGCTCCAGTTGACAATAATAAATGGTTTCAACTACTGTGAACCTTTGCTAGCTGGAATATTATGTATTCCTTGTCATTTCTTGTTAATAAAGTGGCCTCTATTTTGCATTATGAGATGCATACTTATTGTCACTCTTATTTGGTATTTTTAGCTCTTTTTCGTTATTATTTAGTTACAATAGTTGAACAATTATAGTATCTTTATAATGGGCTTGGTGTTTTTAGTACACTAGTCTGTTCCATATTGTATATGATTAAATAACATTACTTACACCTGGTGTCACATGACAGGTGTTCTTAATTACTATTATAATACATTATGTCCCTTCTTATAATCTTCTTATACTATTACAGTAGTGGTATTACACTCTACTTGTGACATTAACCTTTTGTTTCTATTTGGTTTTCTAATATGGTTTTGTTCATGTTTTACCTAGTGAATTCCATTTTGGTTGGTTTTGTTTCATTTTATTTACTTATATTCTTATTTAAAACTTATCTTGGGTATCTTATATTGGTACCTGTAGAAAGATTATTATTTCTACTTGGTTTAAGACATAAAACATTTTGGTTTGGGTAGGTTTTTCCTACTGCTAGATGTGAATTTAGGTGAACAGTACCTGCATCTTAGGTTATGTGATTTTATCATTTGTACCAACAATGTGTATGTTAGGTTGATATACAAATTTGTATTCTTTTAACTTTATTTTCTCAAGTTTGGTTTTATTAATGGTAACTAATAATTCTTTAGTTATTTCCTTTTCTTATCTTACATGATTGTTAGACTATTTGACTAATATTTGTTATTATTATGAGACAATTTTAATACTTCTTTATTTTACATTGGTGCTGTGCATAACATGTTACTGTGCTTTTATTTACAGCTTCTATTCAATTAACAGTATTGTTACTTTCATTCTTTTTAGAACATATCTTGTCCTATTCATTTATAACATTATTTGTTTTATATTGGTCATCTCAGTTAGTCAGTTCTTGTCCATCTCTTCAATCTGTAAGTTGTTTAGTTATTGCATATACGGGTAAGATGTTGATCTATAGTTGACTGGCTCTTGGAATCTATATTTTATGCCATGGTTGTTAGGTGTCTTTCTCATAGTATGTTTCTTCCTTGTCTTCATTGGTTCTTCACTGACCGAAAACTATTGGGTTGTTGGTTCCTGTAGTACAATCATTGTTTGGTGCATCTTCTTTTCCTTATAATGTCATTTCACTTGCTAGTTACCATTAGTTTATTAACTCTTATTGTTGTGAGTTTATCCTTGGTGATGGGTAGCTCATGTAGTTTTATGCGTGGCATTTTAGATAAATTATTTGGCTTGTCTCTTTGACTCAATTATTGACATGTGTAAATATTTTAGGTTACTGAAATCTTTGGGCTCATATGTCATGTTACAATTGTAAGATGATTTGTTTGCTTTAAATGTAGTTTTTTTTTAATTATGGCATTTTTTTATCGAGCACACTTTAGTTTACTTAAGAAACTGCTTATGTCTCTATAGTAATGTTAAAACTAGTTTGGTGTTGACACTTGTAATGAAACGGAAACAACATTGTCACACTCTGACCACATGGTTTCTACAAGTGGATAAACACAAAACAGTGATTCACATACAAACAACTTACAACACGTTCACACGCAAGGTCATTTAATACAGATTTTCAAGACAACAGTTTATTTTTAAAACATGATATGATATCTCGTAATGTACTTTTAATTACAGTAAGACATCCAGAGATGCTTTTGTAGTGAGGTCACGTAGCTTATACCATAGTGAATATGATTATTTAATCTATGGTTGCAATAACATATACATATTGTACTGTACATTACCTTATTCACAGATCTTGGATACTAATTTGTTCACAATCACATAAAAAACTTTTTTGTGAGATGACATGAATCGTGTTACGCAAATTCCAGTTAAGTCCAACTCTGGTAACTTGAGATCTTACTTAATATTTTGGGGTACATTTAATATCATAATAGTTTACTCGAAAAACGTGATAAATAATTACTCTATTATTATATAATTAACTTAATAAATACAGATAATTTAGTATTAACCAAGCATAAATATTTGCAAATTCTTCATAAATGAAACTGCCTATATATATATATAGTGAAATAATAATTTATAATTGATAGAAATTGTAATATTGAACTATAATATGTCGTTTGTTAATTTTGTTTTTATTGAAAGTTAAATGAAATACTTTGGTATTGCAATTTTATATTTAAAATTACTTTTAACATTAAACAAAATAAAAACTTATGATTATAATGGGTGAACTCCGCTTAATGTAGGATCACTGTCTTCAGATTCAACTGATTCACTGTCACTCGAACAATTCACAGAAATTATCAAATCTTCCACCTGCTGTTCTACTATACCTTTATTTTTCCAGGCATCTTCAATAACTGACTTTGTGTGTTCGACTACCTTCTTCCAATCTTCTCCAGTAATCACTTGTATGGCTTCATTTGTTAATTTTTCGACTTCAGTCATTGTGAATTTTGTATTATTTGTGGCAACGTATTTTTTTAACTCTGGCCCATATTAGTTCCATGGTGTTAAAGTGACAGTGATATGGAGGCAACCGGATGACTTTATGACCGTAACTTTCAACCATCTCGTCAACAATTTACACTGGAAACTTTTGTTTATTAAGTAGAATAACTCCATTAACTCAGCCTTTTTCATAACCTCTGTCAGGGGAATGTTTCGACGTTTTAACCATTCAACCATCTCTTCCTATTTGAAGCCATTGTTGGAGCCTTGTCTTTAATCACTGAATGGTATGGCGTGTTGTACATTACGATCACTGAATTGGGAGGAATGTTCTTTAACAGGAATTTTTCAAACCACGTTTTAAATTTATAGTGATTCATGTCTTCGTGATAGTCAGAAGTCTTTTTTGATTTAAATACATGGAGGCAATTGGGAATAAACCCCTGAGGATTTCCAGCGTAGATTACACCACCAGTCTATGTGGTTCCAGATTCCAGCATAAGTCTTCCACATTTTCCAACTTGCACTGGCATAGATCCCACCTTAGAATCGTCCGACTAACACTTTTTTGAAGAATGTCCTGCATTCACATGGATGATTTGTCAACCCAGACAATGTTATTAAATCTTAATTTCTTACACTACTAAGAAAATTTCAGCAAGAAGCAACTATGTGTTCTTGCTCCATTAATACTTTTCTACCCAGAACAGTAATAAATTTAAATCCCAAGTTTTTAATTACGGACCGTAAAGATGAGTGGCTACAAGTGAAAAGCTCTGCATCGTGAAGAGTAACTAGTAGCTTTTGTACTGTAGGCTACTCTTTATGACTGTAATATTCATATGAGTGGCTACGGATCGCATCTTCTGCAAAAGCATCCAGATTAGTAACACGTTTTTCTATCCATCTTCCTCGCTTTGTTTAAACTTTTCCTTATCTATTGTTATGACCATATTTTGATTAACTGGAATCAGAGGTCCACCATGTTCTTTTTCCTTCTCAAAAGAATCTCGTAGAGAACAAACGAATTCTCTGGACTGCCCTCTAATTGGTACTCCACAACCAGAAATACGTGTTTTCTCTTTTAGTGGGTGTATTCTCAGTCGACCACGCTTTTTCTCAGCTTCCTCACTTTCAGACATATCTTCTATTTGAAAATAAACACGTATAGGTTAAAGCAGTTATGTATATTAAAGAATTTGAAAATTAAAAAAGTAGATATTTAAACAAATTGTTTTAAAATAAAAATCACATCCACAAAGTTCTATAAATTGAGAAAAAATAAAGTAAATTTATACTTGGGTAAACATGTTATTTAAACATGCTTACGTTTATTTAGTTAATAATTGATTCACACATTTTCACTATACTTAGTTAATTAGTCAGAAATTCATAAATTAATTAGAAATTAGTTAACAATAAACTTGTATAGCTGCAACACAATTATTTAAGTATTAAACTAACATACTCCCACGAATAATCACAAAGTGTAACCAAAAACACAGCATTCTTAACTAACAAACTTTGTTACAGAGAACCTAATAGTTCATTCCACAGTTACTACAGGGTTTGCTACGGTTACTGTTTACAGTTTTGAGTACGGGAATTGGTTAAGAGGCACGTAGCAGTCAGTTGTTTACTCAACAGTTCCATCTGTCAGTACCAAACTAGTTTTAATATTACTTTAACCAGGTTTGTGACTACTCAAGTGTATTTAATGTAATACAAACCAAACTCATCCTGACTTCTAAATTTGTTCAGAATTACTAAAACTTGCAAATGTTTTGAGAATATGAATCAGGGTAAAGTAGAATTAATAATGAAGGTGGCTAACTGTGAGTATAAAAATATATTAAACTGTGGTATATCTAAGGTCTTCCTTGCTGCAGGTGTACGGAGGCCTGTCTGTTGCAGAATTTACAAACAGATGGAGGATTTGGCAGAGTAACGTGAATTCTCATGTTGAAAATGGAAGATTCAGGAAGATTGAGAAATTACAGCTGGTTATGAAGGTAAACATTTTTTTCATGTTTGATTATGAGAAGAAGAAAAATGTTTTTGAATGTGTAGAAAAATGTAGTTTTGTGTGTGCAGTAAGGTGCTACACATAAGCCTTCTGGATTGTTGTGAATATGTATTATGTATGTATTAGATTTTATGTATACTAGCTGAGTTACTTCATTTGTTAGCTTACCACATGCATCACTATGAGATATATGTTGGCTCTTTTTTTTCTTAAGTATAAGGAACTTATGGACTGCAAAAATTTAGTCTGTTCTCTGTAACGTAATAAAATGGCCCATCCCAGATTCATTACTGAATATGAAGTTTTGTAGTGAAAATACTGAATAGTGGAATGCTTGGAAAATGACTGATACAGGCTAATAAAGGACACAAAATGTGCGTGATGAGTCACTGAGAGGGCAGTCATCTATGGATTTGGTAGTCTGATGCTTGCAATTGATGTGAGAGTTTATGATAAAAGTACAGTTCACCCAGTTTTTTAACAAATTTAAAGAATTTTTCCCCCACACAATTTGACAGTTTGTTGCAATGTTAGCAATTTATTAAGGGTAAGCAGTTCAAAAAAAGATCACGACATCAAAAAACTATATCAGATTAAATGTTGTCACAGGTAGCATCATTTGCAAAGAATATAGACAAAAATTATGTAGGCAAATTGTTTAAGGTGTGGCCTTATTGCAATAGTAACATTTTTTTAAAATCATTAATCTCTGTGTTTTGATAGCTGATTTTTCCCCTATCACCCCTTGTGACAAGTGTTGATTGAACAAAACAAATCTTATAATCTTATGTACTGCAAAGGATCAACTACCCTGTCCATCAGGAAAATGTCTGAGATGTTCATAAGGACAGTGATGAATTAGAGCAAACCCTAGCATACTCTGAAAACAAATTTTGTAGAATTTGTCTTCTAGTACTAACTCATATTCTATTTAAGGCAGCATTTGGTGGAATAATTACCATTGTGAGATTTGAAAACAGTGATTGGTTGCTACCAACCTGTAGGCACCTCAGATGCTACAAAACATTTTAACCTGACTTCTAATACAGGTAACCAACACATACGAAAGCAAACCAACAAAAATTAAGTCATCGCCATAAGGTTGTAAGGAGTTGTTGGCTATGCCTGTCCATTTATTTCTACCTTCCACCAAGTTCTTCACCTCCCTGTGGCTTGTTTTATGGACAACTTGTTTTATTTTCGTCATGTACTGTGAATGTGCCCTACCACTTGAATTTCATAAACTACAGTACGTAAAAACAAGAATTAACTAATATCAAAAGGAAATGTTTTCATAACAGTGTTAATACAATGTTTTGATAACTACCTTTTTAACATGCTTTGGGTGATTAGAGCCAAACATTAATATGTTGGCCCATGTGAGGCCAACAGTAAACAGCGGTGTATTGGTGGTAAATGTGTTCATTTTCTGATAGTTAATGTGTCTGAGAATGACATCTTATTTTTCTTTTCAATTTCCATAGTGAACTTATTAGTATTAAGTATATGACAATTGCTAAGTGTTACTACTGACTTAACATTGAAACTGTACGAATTTATCTCAATTAATAATATCGAGTCCCTAGTTCGGGAGTCATTGAAACTATTCTTTTTTATCGCAACTAATAAATCTTATTATATTTATTATGTTTTACTCCTTTTTCTTACCTTTATTCTCCGTCCAGGGTTCTACAGACGAAACCAGTTGCAAAAAAGTTATCTGGGTTTGAGTGCGAAATAATTACGCTAACAGTCTTTCTGATTCTAACAAATTCTTTCTCTTTTATTGAGCAAAACTTCTTCAATTTACTTTGTGAACTACTGACATAACATTTTACTGCATATTTTTCCTACTCTACTGCTTCTTGCTATTACAAACTTGACTCTTATATTACCTAGACAAGTTATATGGTTTAATGTTAACAGCTTATTCTCTAATAATAATTACCAACCAAAACAAGTCTACATAAAAAAAAACAACTTTACTTAACTATTTTTAAATACGTTTCTACTAAACGAACCACTACTCTTTTTATATCTTTTCTCTTTCCTCTTTCTTTTATAAACCCCTTTCCCTTAGAGATCTCTATTGTATAAAGTTACATTTTAAATTTTCCTTTTATAATGAACAATCACCATTTAGTTTAAATTGGTTTTAATATGAATATTCTGTGTTTTTAGTTACCCATCCGCTGCGTGTTCATATGGTTGGTTGCACAGACTCGTGTTGACCGCTTTCTTCGTTCTAACGCACTCCGACACTCGTTTATATTGAGTTTAGTTGTGGTTTCTTTTTATCACATTTTGTTTACTTTGATTTAATATCTGTACACATTATAGTATATAGTCGGCCGACTTTGCTCGAGCACTTATGGGTTGACCGCGCGGTCAGAGTTACGAGTTGACTGCTGCTTAATCTGGCGTCATGGTACTGACTTATTGTTCTAACACTACTTATTAGAACCGCGCGCTCCCGAACCCCGCGCGGTTCTGCTGTCTACTTGGTTGGTTTACTGATGACTGCTTACTGCTTACTTCGTGTTGCGTGTGATCCTCTCATGCAAACTGGGGTGTCAATTACTCATCCTTTCTGTGCTTCACAGAGAGACTGCTTTCCAGGTAGGTATTAAAAGACTAGCCGGGCAGGCTGCTGACATAACACAGACGTGGTGTTTTGCAATAATGTTGCATGTATAGTTGGTTATTACGAGGTACCCCACAGGTGAACACTGACTGTTTTAAAATTATTTTCAATTATTAAAATTTATCCCCGTCCCAGATATGTCCCGTTACAATACCCCCCCCCCCCCAATGAGAGGTTTTATGCTGCAGCATAAAAACTCTCATTGCCTAAAACCTAAGAGGATCAGTGAAGATATGGCACCGCAACCCCCTTAGTTCTTTACTAAAATCATGGGTACTTACCCCCCTAGTCCGGTGGCTGTGGCTGCGCCTATCCGACCTTCCTGGATTTCTATGCTCGAGATCCCAACACCGTAAAATCAGACAGGCACATCGCCACAGTATCACCTGACTCTGAAACATTCGATTAATATATCAACAAATGGCCCAATTAATATATCACTGATTCGTTTCCTCTTAGCCGTACTGGTTCATTGTTAGCAAAGTACTGGTTTCATATCTAATTTGTCAATGGCAATATAAACTTACTGTATGCCTACATCTAATACATATAAATCCTTTGCAAATTATGTACAAATTATTTTCTCCTACCAAGATACCACTACCCACCAAAACACAAATTGATTATATAAAATACAAGCATTATAATAACAACCTTACTATAGGATACACATTACACACAAAATACATTATTGCCTTTGAATTTAACTAAAATTTATGAACATTCCGCGTTTATCTTTTATTATCCCTTCTATTATTATTACATTGTTCAGCCATCTGTTACGCAATAATAAATTTAAATTCTTTACTGACCTTCACCTTTTAAATTAATTTAATTCCTACTCAAATTTAATTTCATTTAATTACCTCATTTGTTCCAAACAATTTCAGTTACTTTAATTACATTATATTCAAAATAATTCTACATTAATAAAGTCCTTTCACATACATTTTAACTACATTACAACCAAGTCACCAAGTTACTTCATTATATGATTCACAAAAAGTTAACTTCATTTCATCACATCTTGTATTTATTGTATTTCATCATAAAATTTACTCATAGTAATTATTCATTAAAATAAAACATCCCTGTTGTTGTCAACTCCAGCATGACTGTAAACATTAGACACACAAAACACATTGTCCATGTCAACAGCATATCAGCTGTGCACTACCAGAATATTAGCATCACCTTAACATAAACATTTCCTTTAATTTTCACTTTAAATAAATATTGTAATCAGTTACCATTGATTTTGCAATTCCAATCACAGTATATTTAAATTCATTATTAAAATTCACATTTTTTAAATTGGTTTCATTTCAACTCAAATCAAAACAATTTAACTTTAATTACATTATTTAAAACACTTTTGATTTACCCGATCAAAAGCTTTTATGTAATCTATACGACCAGTGTGGATTTCCAGATTGTATTGTCTAAGCTGCTACATTAGTTGTCAGACCACTGAAATATCATTGCACAGTCTACCCTTTTGAAATCCACTCTGCTCTTCCAGGAGCAGCACATCAGTAATTTTTGTCAAACGACTGTTAATAATCCAAGCATACAGTTTTTAGAATGTGTTGAACAGACTAATTCCTCTATTAGTTCTTATGTGAGTTACACACCTTTTTGTATAATGAGATAACTTCTGCTGATTTCCATAATCCTGGAACCTTTTTCTGCTTCCAGGAGTCGTTTAATAAATGCAGCATAATTAAATGTAATACCCTACCACCATATATTAGAAATTCTGTATGTATCCCATCTGGAAATGCTGCCTTACAATTTTTCATTTGTAACAATTTTTCATTTGTAACAGTGATATCTTGTCGCCTGTGTATAGAGCAACTCAGCAGACTAAGATGATAGTTTTCATCTCCAGTAGTCTCACCTTCCCTGTCAATCCACAGTTCTTGATAGTGTGTTGCCTAGGTGTCTTTGTATATTATATTTAATATTGCTGTATCTCTTTCACGTTTATTAAGTTGACAGATGAGTTTGTTTGCAACTTGCTATTTCCCATGAACATCGTTCTCAGTGGAGGATGTAAATAGATGCCATGACTTCTGATGCACTCTCCTAACTCTGCCTTTAGCAGAATTATGCTGTTACAACTCAATATCTTGTTACTCTGTAGTGTGGCTGTGTCAGCTTTTTGTTTTTCCTTTATTACACTATCTAGCTCCTCATTTCAGATTCTAGGATGACTCCGTTTAATAAGCCTTTTCCTTTCTCCTAACACCTCATATGCAACCTGTACAATACACTGTTTTATCTTATTCCATTATAGGTTGTACATCATTATTTATTTCTTGGTTTTACAAAAAATACACAACATTTGCACCAAAATGTTTAAAGTATTGTGATTAAGATACCATACAGTACAGTAATAATGTTATAAGTGAATTTCCATACACATTTAGTTCATAATCCAGGCTACACGAATTTTACCATTCTTTTCACAGAATTTGAGAGGTTGTATCCATAAACTAAAGCAGATTCATTTTGACACCACCACATTCGTCTCTTTATTTGCTTTACCCAGCATTTTAAAGAAGGGTTAAGGATTAATTGTTTTGAAAAGGTGGCCTTGTCATCTGTGCCGGGTAGACCAAAGTGTTGGTTCCAATATGTGGATGACACTTTGGTTGTCTGGAGCCATGGGAAAGAGGAGCTGCACTGCTTCCTGGATCACTTGAACATCATTCACTGCAACATTTAGTTTACCATAGAGAGAGAAGCCGATGGCAAGCTGACGTTCCTTAATGTGTTGGTCTTGATAAGGAAAAATGGAAGACTCAGACATCAAGTCTATCAGATGTCGACGCATACTAATTGGTGTTTGCATCATGAGCCAAATCACCATCCAAGGCAGAAGCACGGCTTGATTAAGACACTGGTTTACCGAGCTCTTCATAAATGTAAGCACCAGCATCTGCAGGAAGAACTTGCCCATCTTGAGGTGGCACTGCAAACCAATGGTTATTCTGCTGCAGAGGTGAAGAGAGTCATGAGGCAGCAAAGATCTGGCCGAGCTGATGTGACAGGACGTTGGCATGGTGTTCGTACCCTATGTCAGGAATGTGATGGACCACAATGGGAAATTGCTTGAGCAGTGCGGGGCGTGCACTGTCTACATGCCAACATAGAAATCCAACAATGCCTGTGATCAGTGCCAGGAATCCACTTGCATTGTGCAGTGTGTACGATTCCCTGCTCCTTTAGAAAAGTGTATATTCGCACTACATAGTGTCAGCACCCTCTTTGCTGAACACTGGTGACATTGCCATCTTGGACAGCCCAAAAATCAGCTGTAGCTAAACATGTGTTGTCCAGTCTTGTTTGAGAAGACCCAAGATCCTGTCCTCCGTCAGTGCTTCCCTCAGGTGCAGATGGAGGGGATCGAGAACTTCAAGCATGGAGTCTTGGGGATGAATAGACACGACAGATGTCTAGTCCTGAAATAAATACTGATGGCCGTTGCTTAAACATGCTAAAATCCAGCCAATAACAGCTCAGTACAATGTGAGTGACTCACACCATCTTAGTAACATCTTGAACAGCTCCAACAGAATTTATTTATAGAAGTGTGGTTTTGTTTTTACTTTCAATCTCAGTTTTTTCTTTAGCAGGCACTACTACCTTGTTCCCACCCCACAGAAGATGGCCACCATTGATGCTGCTGAAACGTCTGGTGTTACAGAAAACTTGAATTTCGGACCATGACCTAATAGTCCAGATAACATGTGATATAGCTATGACAGCACTGGACGTGAGAGTTTGCATTCACTTATTGCTAGTTACATTCTTTTCCTTTTTGTATTGCATTTACAGTCTACAGAGGTGTGAAAATTATTAGAATAATTGTGATTTTTTATTTTATTTTTTTTTGTTTCTACCTTTAAGTAAAAGCAATATTTTATGACATATCTTTTTAGTTGTTGATATTATTTAATTTTCCTCTCTTAAGAATGATTTGGTATATATATTTTTTAATTTTGAATGTTTTCAACATATTTAGAAAAAATTTTCAGGTTGCCATCACTGAATAGAGAAATCAGCTGGTTAACAGACGATTTTCAAAGTGAGGTTATGTTATGTTTTGGTGTTGTATCATTATTTCATGTTGTTACAGGTTACCAGGAGACGTTTTGTGCAAGTTTTGCAGTTTTAGCCTAAATTTTCACAACTTTTAAGTTAAATATGTAATAATATGTTAAATCTGATTAGAATAATTGGGAATTTTTGAAAACAAACATGTAACGTCAATGAAATATTCCTTTACTTAAAAAATAATGACACATTTAGTATTTAGTATGCATTCCCTGGCTCTTTATGAAAGATTCAATGCATTTTGGAATACATTCCAAAAGTTTCTTAGAAGAGTCTTTGATTTCATCATCATAATGCCAAATTTTAATAAGTTTCGCTATTAGATCGACCTTTGTTGTAATGCTAATTTTCTTCGGTCTCTTCAGAATGGACCAAAGGTTTTCTATAGGGTTCATATCTGGGCTATTTCCAGGCCATGGCAGGGGTTTTATATTGTTTTCACTTAAAAACTTTGTAACAGACTTTGCTTTATGGCACGGTGCACCATCATGCATGAATACGATGTAATTACTTGAGAACCAGTCATTCAATTGGGGTAATAACCTATTTTCAAGTACTTTTTTGTACTGATGCTGGTTCATCATACCCTCCATAATGTATAAACGTGCTGTACCTTGAGCTGACATTACACTCCAAACTATCACCTGTGTAAGATGTTTGACCGTTTGTGCTACGCACTGGGGCGAGAATTCTCCATCAGCACTTCTCCTTATGTACTGGCTGCTTTCTTCCGATATTGCAAACATGGATTCATCAGAAAAACAAACCTGAAAGATAAAAATATCCTTCAGTACACTATTACCACCTAAGGCACCTGTGCTGTTAAAATTTTAGTCAATACTTTTCGATACTCTTTGCACGTTTTTAGGAAAAAGTGAAACTGTAAATTTACTGATTAATTAAAGGAAACTTAGTATTTCTTACCTTGCTCCAGTCATTTCTGAATTGTTCTTTTACTTCTTTTGGCCAAGCAAGCCTCTTCTTTGCCATAGCAGGTGTGATTTTAGCCTTCTTTCGAGGACGGCGTGCAGGGAGTCCATGCAGCATCAATCTTCGACGTATAGAAGAATCACAAACATTCACTCCATACTGCTCCATACTCATTTTCAAGTCTTTGCTGGTGGCTCTTCTGTTTTTCTTAGCAATTTGAATTAGTTTCCTCTCTGTTCTTGGGCTAAATTTATTCTTCCGACCACATTTTCCTACACAAGAAGGTGCATACTCAGAGGCAGAGTCTAAAGACTTCTTCAATCTACATACAGATGTTTGCAAAATTTTTAACCTATCAGCTACTTTGTAATCTTACCATCCTTCAATTTGCTTGTAGAAGTAGTACCTGTACATTACTTACCCACTTACCTTCGGAAGTGCCCAGGGTCGCCAGAGTGTTTGAGGCTAACACACAACCAATTTATGCATCTGACTTATTGAAATATCACCCTCAGAAGTTCCAGGGGTTGTTTATGCGAAACGTCGGAAACAGTGATTCAGAACGCAATAGGTGCGCGCGAGCAAACAGATTGCACAACACCTTTTGGTTATTTCGAAATTTGGTTTAATGCATTATTTTCTTTATACTGACTTTTATTAAGAATGAACACAACTATTCTGCCCGGAGGTGTAAAACAAATTACAAGAAATTATTATATCCAAATAGATTACTATTCTGCCCGGAGGCGTAAAACAAATTACAAGAAATTATTATATCCAAATAGATTACTATTCTGCCCGGAGGCGTAAAACAAATTACAAGAAATTATTATATCCACATTAGATTATACTACATCGTCAGTGCAGTTAACTATATACTCCGCAAACCCAACACTTCTTATATATATATTTTTCATTCGAAACTTACACACAAGCTTTCATACTATTACATTTTTTTGTGTTCCCCTCATATTTCATTATAATGATCAATGCAAAAGGCCAAAATAATTTTGTATTAGAGCTCTTTTTATTTTAAAAGAAAAACAATAAATTTTAAGGTGATACGTTCACCAGGTACCTGGCCGATGTCTTCAAAACACTTAGTTCTTATTCGTAGCACATGGTCCCTCCATGTTGTACGCAGTTTTCTTCTGGTGTTCGGCTAAACTGTCCAAAATCGGGTTGTGATATTTCCCCTGTCGATCACGCACTGTCTACATTGATTTATTTGAATAGCTGCTGTAAATAACTACATTATTTATTGTAAATTGAGTCTTTTTCGCGAACTTGTTAATGTGATGCCCGGCCGGGCTAAAAACGTGTGGTAGACTGCGTAGATGCCGGAAATAAGGCGTTTCACTTTGTCGTTTACGCCCTGCACGGCACACTAGATTTTCATCGTTGCTTACGTTTCTCGGCCCCAATGCCGCAGCTTCCTTGTTTTTCAATCGTTCACATCATAATATAATAACGAAAAATTAATGGTTCAGGATGTATTGCTGTCTGTATATGGTTATTAGTGAAAGTGTCCCTGGATTATTTCCTCTCACAATGATACCAAGTCGCGTCATTGCTGGAATGCACTAAAATAACAATGACTCGCCGTCACCACCGCTGACTTTATTTCCACACTGGGATCGATTTTATTTCGAACATTTACTTTTCTAATCAAAAATTTATGTCCCCTTTTTTGACTCATTACAATACCCCCTCAATGAGAGGTTTTATGCCGAAGCATAAAAACTCTCATTGACACTTATACTTCCTAAAGGGATCAGTCAGGATATGTCGCCACAACCCCCTCTACGTTCTATTCAAAATAGTGGTTAACTTACTCCTGTCAAGTGACTGTGACTGCACCTGAATGACCTTACTGGACTTCTCTCTCGAGATCCCAAAACCGCAAGGCCAGACAGGCACTTGACGCTCCTGCTCCGGCACACCGGCCAGCACAGGACCGCCGCCACAGCATCACCAGACACTGAAACATCAAGTCAATAATTCAAATAGTGGTCTTGTATAATAACATATCCCTAACTGATCTGGTTCCTCTTAGCTGTGTTGGTTTGCGTTTAAGAAGTACTGGGTTTTCCCTTATCTTCTAACATGTACATGGATACATAACATGATATGATATACCACATTTCCCATTACAACATATACATACCTTCCCTTATATAATTCACACTTCAAAATCAATAAACTCCTTATATAGAGTAAAACATTAAATCAACTACTGCAGAACAGATTATTTACTTGACAGTCATTAAGCCTCTTCATAATACTCCTTAATTCAATACAACATCATTTAAATCTCTCATAAGGTCAGCTACCTCATTGACCCAAAAAATATTTTTTTTTTTTTTTCAATACTTCATTACTAGTACTTTAGTAACCTCCTTCCACTCTTCATCAACTTATACTAATCCCCCCCACCTTAAACTAATTTCCCTTAACCTCTGATACCCCGCGTTACAAGTGTCATACCTCAGGGTTTTTGCCTATATTGATATGACACAGGCTCGCATAAATGGAGCATCTCCCTCGCAGCATGTAACGTTGCCACCGGGCATCCATCTCTCTATGTCCCCCCATGGCTGGACTGTGGCGCCCAGTTGCTTCCACAAGGACTGAAGCGTTAAGGAGAAATTTTGTTTATCTCCTGTCCTTGCTTCGGCGTTACAAATAACATTCAGATAATCTGACCACTAGGGTTTACAATATCTTGCTGATCTTATATTTATGTGCCCTTAAGACGGTTCTATCACCCTTTTTATGTTCCCATGCGAACGGGTGATAGCTGCTGTTCCATAGTTCCGGTTTGATTTCCCCTGAATCACCCCCCTGTTAATTTCTAGGTCACACCAATTTTCAAAAAAAAGCAATTGTCAGGTTACAATGTCTGCCCACAGCTGGTTGTCAGCTAAAACCACGGTCAGTGCTAGTGAGGCAGCGACCGCCCGAAAGTGGGGAAATCTATTTAAAACACACAATTACATTATAATTATCTAAAACTTCCATGCTGAAAGGCCGTGGTCGAATGCTTGATCTTCTACAGCTAGACGTTTCGGCCACTCCACCGGTGGCCATCTTCAATAGCAAAAAGTGTTCGAAATAGATGGTACGCCGAACACGTCTCCCAATGAACTGGGAACAAGCAACAGTGAGATAAGGCTACGCTGTTTCTATTTAAAACTTTTTGGCCGCTTAAGGTGTATCACGCGGACCAATGAGAAGCCAGCTCATCATTCTCCATTCTGATTGGTCATGGAAAATAAATCATGCCAGACACTATTTAAGGCGATGCTTTCACCTCGGCGGTTCATAGCGACGGACGCATTCTTATGAATATGGATGGACTCCAGATGCAGGCGAGTGAAGTAACCCCGGACAGAAGATAACACCCGGGCTTCATCAAACATCACCCGGTGATCGTCGTGGGAAAGAGCGTGTTCATCGACTGCGGACTTCTCCGGCTGCCCAGGCGGCAGTATCTCCGATGTTCAGAGAGGCGCGTCCAGACACTGCGCTTCGTGGTGCCTATGTATACCTGGCCACACGTACAAGGAATACTGTACACCCCACACGACGAGAGCGGATCCCTGGCATCTTTTACCGGTCGCAGGAACTGTTGGATCTTTTTGGTTGGCTTGAAGATTGTCCTGACGCCCCGTTTACTCAGCAACTTGCCGATGCGGTCAGTCACGCCACGGATGTAGGGCAAGACAGCGGAGCCAACAACCTCGGGCGACACCGACTCGTCCGGCCTACCAGATCTTCTCGGCTGGGCAACTCTCCTAACCTCCGCAGGAGAATAGCCGTTGGACTGCAGTGCTTCCTCGAGATGCCGAAACTCATCTTCGAGATACCGGGGCTCACAGATTCTTTTTGCCCGGTCTACCAGAGTCTTCAGCACCGCCCTCTTCTGCCTAGGATGATGATTGGAGGACTTGTGCAGATATCTGTCAGTGTGCATTGGCTTCCTATAAACTTTATGCCCCTAGCTGCCATCGGTCCTTTTCAGAACCAACACATCCAGAAATGCCAATTTATCACCGCTCTCTCGCTCCATCGTAAACTGTATGCGCGGGTGCACAGCGTTCAGATGTCCAAGGAAGCGTTCCAACTCTTCGTCCCCATGGCTCCAGACCACGAAAGTGTCATCAACATATCGCAGCCAACACTTCGGTTTCAGTGGCGCAGAAGAAATTGCCAACTCTTCAAATTTTTCCATATAGAAGTTTGCAACCACAGGGCTGAGAGGACTTCCCATCGCAACGCCATCCAACTGTTCATAAAAGCCGCCGTTCCACTGGAAGTAGGTCGTTGTTAGGACCTACCGGAACAATGTAGTGATGTCCGCTGGGAACAGTTCACCTATATACCCCAAGACCTCCTGGACAGGGACCATCGTGAAAAGAGAGACCACATCAAAACTCACTAGTACGTCGCCAGGCTCCAGCACCAACTCGCGGATCCTCCGGAGGAAATCAGAAGAGTCCCGGACAAAAGAATCCGTCTGCCCGATGTGCGGTTTGAGCAATCCAGTGAGGTGCTTAGCCAAGTTGTACGTAGGCGAGCCAATAGCACTAACGATGGGCCTCAGCGGAAGTCCTCCTTATGGATCTTTGGTAATCCATAGAGACGAGGGGGAAGGGCCTCCGAACACCGGACGGCCGTCTTCACATCAGATGCCAGAGAAGATTGCTTTACTAAGGAATCCGTTTTTCTTAAAATCGTAGCAGTCGGATCTTTGTTCAGCCTCTGATAAGTGGCCGGACCTAACAAACCCTCAATCTTCCGCTGGTAGTCTTCGGTGTTCAAGACCACCGTAGCGCTCCCCTTATCCGCCGGCACAATTACAATGGAGTCATCCCTTCTCAAATCCATCAAAGCTCGCAATTCTGCCGACAGAAGATTGCATTTTGGCGGAGCGGCCCTTCTAAGGGCCCTAGAAGCTTCCAACCATATCTCATCTGCCTGGTCTCGGGGTAGTCCTCGGATACCTGCTTCCACGCTCGCAACTATTTCCTCCACTGATACTGTCTTCGGGGTAACCGCAAACTTCTCACCTTTGGCTAACACCGGGGTCTCATGTGGTGTCAGCTGACGGTTCGAGAGATTAACGACCATCCTGTCCATCCTGTTCCGATCTTGTACTCTTTCCCTGGTTTTCTGGGAACCATAACGTTCAAATTTTTCACGCCGTCTCTGGCTAGTACTGGTATAACACACCTCGAAAGCACTGTACGTGAGACCATCCAACATCTCCCAATCCTGTCGTTGGAGGGAACTGCTGAGTTGTAAGTGCAGCTTCAACAGGTTCTGATCATTTAACGCCAACTCCTTCCGCGTATGGTGTATGCGCTCACGCAGCATGGCATTTTCCGTCCTCCTGTAGATCCTCTTGGCCTGTGGCGTGTTAAAAATCTGTCTATATCGTAGGAACCTAGGAACGGTTCCCGAGTCTCTGCAACGAAGTAAAAAGGCCAAGGAACACAGCAGACTGGCTTCCTTCTTTTGTAGTGTCTCCAGCTTTCTAATTTTGTTGAAAACCTCCTTCCCGTACAGGTTCTTAATTTTAGTACGTAGGCTTTCATGGCTGGTGTCATTATAATTATCTAAAACTTCCGGGCTGAAAGGCCGTGGTCGAATGCTTGATCTTCTACAGCTAGACGTTTCCGCCACACCACCGGTGGGCATCTTCAGTAGCAAAAAGTGTTCGAAATAGATGGTACGCCGAACACGTCTCCTAATGAACTGGGAACAAGCAACAGTGAGATAAGGCTACGCTGTTTCTATTTATAACTTTTTGGCCGCTTAAGGTGTATCACGCGGACCAATGAGAAGCCAGCTCATCATTCTCCATTCTGATTGGTCATGGAAAATAAATCATGCCAGACACTATTTAAGGCGATGCTTTCACCTCGGCGGTTCATAGCGACGGACGCATTCTTATGAATATGGATGGACTCCAGATGCAGGTGAGTGAAGTAACCCCAGACAGAAGACAACACCCGGGCTTCATCAAACATCACCCGGTGATCGTCGTGGGAAAGAGCGTGTTCATCGACTGCGGACTTCTCCGGCTGCCCAGGCGGCAGTATCTCCGATGTTCAGAGAGGCGCGTCCGGACACTACGCTTCGTGGTGCCTATGTATACCTGGCCACACGTACAAGGAATACTGTACACCCCGCACGACGAGAGCGGATCGCTGGCGTCTTTTACCGGTCGCAGGAACTGTTGGATCTTTTTGGTTGGCTTGAAGATTGTCCTGACGCCCCGTTTACTCAGCAACTTGCCGATGCGGTCAGTCACGCCACGGATGTAGGGCAAGACAGCGGAGCCAACAACCTCGGGCGACACCGACTCGTCCGGCCTACCAGATCTTCTCGGCCGGGCAACTCTCCTAACCTCCACAGGAGAATAGCCGTTGGACTGCAGTGCTTCCTCGAGATGCCGAAACTCATCTTCGAGATACCGGGGCTCACAGATTCTTTTTGCCCGGTCTACCAGAGTCTTCAGCACCGCCCTCTTCTGCCTAGGATGATGATTGGAGGACTTGTGCAGATATCTGTCAGTGTGCGTTGGCTTCCTATAAACTTTATGCCCCTACCTGCCATCGGTCCTTTTCAGGACCAACACATCCAGAAATGCCAATTTATCACCGCTCTCGCGCTCCATCGTAAACTGTATGCGCGGGTGCACAGCGTTCAGATGTCCAAGGAAGCATTCCAACTCTTCGTCCCCATGGCTCCAGACCACGAAAGTGTCGACAACATATCGCAGCCACCACTTCGGTTACAGTGGCGCAGATGAAATTGCCAACTCTTCAAAGTTTTCCATATAGAAGTTTGCAACCACAGGGCTGAGAGGACTTCCCATTGCAACGCCATCCAACTGTTCATAAAAGCCGCCGTTCCACTGGAAGTAGGTCGTTGTTAGGACCTGCCGGAACAAAGTAGTGATGTCCGCCGGGAACAGTTCACCTATATACCCCAAGACCTCCTGGACAGTGACCATCGTGAAAAGAGAGACCACATCAAAACTCACTAGCACGTCGCCAGGCTCCAGCACCAACTCCCGGATCCTCCGGAGGAAATCAGAAGAGTCCCGGACAAAAGAATCCGTCTGCCCGATGTGCGGCTTGAGCAATCCAGTGAGGTGCTTAGCCAAGTTGTATGTAGGCGAGCCAATAGCACTAACGATGGGCCTCAGCGGAAGTCCTCCTTATGGATCTTTGGTAATCCATAGAGACGAGGGGGAAGGGCCTCCGAACACCGGACAGCCGTCTTCACATCAGACGCCAGAGAAGATTGCTTTACTATGGAATCCGTTTTTCTTAAAATCGTAGCAGTCGGATCTTTGTTCAGCCTAAATAGTGTCTGGCATGGTTTATTTTCCATGACCAATCAGAATGGAGAATGATGAGCTGGCTTCTCATTGGTCCGCGTGATACACCTTAAGCGGCCAAAAAGTTATAAATAGAAACAGCGTAGCCTTATCTCACTGTTGCTTGTTCCCAGTTCATTGGGATACGTGTTCGGCGTACCATCTATTTCGAACACTTTTTGCTACTGAAGATGGCCACCGGTGGTGTGGCCGAAACGTCTAGCTGTAGAAGATCAAGCATTCGACCACGGCCTTTCAGCCCGGAAGTTTTAGATAATTATAATGGCACCGGCCATGAAAGCCTACGTACACAATTACATGTTTAAGATTCCTACACACTAACATACTACCACATAATAAAACATAATACTCTCATAATTAACATTGTGATTATTACATCAAATTAAATAATTCACCTTTAAATTTGCACATAAAATTATAAACATTACACTTTGATTTCAGTTGAACTTTTTACTAATCAGCCATCAATTATTTATCATTTACTATACCATTAAATTCTCCAAAAATTTTTTAATTTGTTATCCACATTCATCTTATACAATATTTCAGTTATCTCCTTTCAAATTAATTCGATTATTTTATCAACCACATTTCATTATTTTAACAAAATCTACAAAGTTGAGTATACTTCATCTTGCTACATTATTACATTTAACATCAACACAAATATATATACAATCCACATTATTACTCGTTATCGTTTACCACAAATCATTTCCTAATACAGTCCATTTCAAAACCTCGACTCACATAATTAAATGTTCATAACACTACATTTTTAACCACCGTCATCAAATAATAATCTGGTCTTACGTCTACACAATTCATTTTTTATTAAATACATTATATTGTCTCTATCAATATAACGACTATTTAAATTCTCATATATTTCCACAATACCATAATAATCAACAGGATTATTCCATATTATTACGTCATATAATTGGTCACCATCGAGTATAGTCAAGTCGCCCTTAGTATGCTTTGTCACAATTAGGTACATTATAATTTCATCATTATTATCATCTGCTGCTATACCAGTTATATCACAAGGTAACCACTCAATATCATCAACCTTATTATCATTTGCTGCACTAATTACGTCACAAGGTAAGAATTCAGTATCACTAACTCTCTCTCTCTCTCTCTCTCTCTCTCTCTCTCTCTCTCTCTCTCTTCACTCTCTCTCTTAATTCTTTATAACTCCTACTAACCTCAAACAACTCTATCTTCCTATCAAAATACAACTCTTGTGACGTTAAAAAATAAGCCAAAATATAAAATAAATAAGATTCACTACCAGGACTTACCTGCTGCAGAAATTTTATCAGAAGCCCAGAGTCGCCACCTATATCTTTGAAGGACAGATATGGAGACCTTTACACTTTACCTTAATAAAACGGACAATTTAGCAATCTGACCCCACCCAATTAATAACTCAGAAAGATTCCGGTCCGTTAGACGAAATTCGCAGCACAGAAATGAGAAAGTGGTAATGACGAAATAACTTAGTCTAACACATTTTAGTGATTAAATGAATACTTTTAATATTCAAATAAAATTATGATCAATTGTAAACATAGTGATTGCATTATGGTGTTATATTTGTATCTGTATTAATTACGTTTATTGTTCGTAGTGTAGACATGGTAATAGAATTATTATATAACAATTACATATACTTATAAGTACAGCCCATCCTGCTCATTCTCTCTTACTATTTACAATACCTTATGTTCTGAAAATCCCATTTGTTCTTTGAATACGCACAATTATATATATCGAGGCCTCGCCCGAACACGCGTACACGTTTCGTTAGTCCCGGCACCTTATATCTCTCACTCGCTGACCACGGCACTGTTTTCGTTATATGTTCGTTGCCTCCTCGGGTCCCGGTCGGTATGAAGACGTTATTTCATTTAGTTACTCATACTTAAACAGTACAAACCGACCGGGCCGCGTGTAACAACTACGGCTGGATGTGAACCCTGTTGCTAGACAACGTGCACCGCTTAGCGTCTCTGCCTAATGTAGACTGGGAACTATAACGTAACAGGTACTGCTGAGATGATCTTATGCTTTCTACGGAAAGCACTGCCTTGATCTTCGTCGTCGAAGCTTCGTTCCATGCTCTACATGTAGTTTTTTGGAGCTAATACAGCATATGATCTCAGCTAAGCATTGGCTGACGTCATAAAAGGGCCCGGACTTAAGACATTATTTCCTGCTGTTTCATGACCATGTGCTCGTGGAGTTGCTTGCTTTTAGCCATTTTGAGTTTCTTACGGCATCACTTCAGCGCTCCGCCCGGCTGTGGTACGTACGGGCGTCGACATACATATACAAAGTTCTTAGAATTTCGAAGGGGGCGCGAATTCCTTTGCCGCCTTACTCAACTGCAAACTGCGTTTCGCTTTGTTACACCACTGTTTCTCAATACGTGTTCTGTTATAATGAAATGAATCTTTGTCGTAATATGAAATTTCACAATGTTTAAATAAAGCTCCCGCACAAAACGAAATAAATAAAAATACAAATGCCCCTCACGGTAAAAAATAAAATACCCAAAATTGACACGCTACAATACCCCCTCGATGAGAATTCTGCTGTTCACAACAGAAGAAATCTCATCGATAAACCCCGAAGAGGACCGGTGAGGAACTGGTGCCAACAACCCCCTTGTTCTGAATCTACATGGGTACACTACCCCCCTGGCTCAGCGACTATGGACTCATCTGAACGAGATCACTGGACTTCTCCGTAAGAGATCCCAACACCGAGAAATCGAACAGCTAAGTACCACAGCACGCCTCGCCTTTTAACATGCTACCCCCAAAAATCCTCAATCCCTGGCTTAAATTACGCCAGGTCCTCCACCGATATGTTTCCCCTTTTATGCAAGCTGGGCTGCCTTTAGCAGATACTGGGCTCACACACACTCACATTACATATCATACATTGACAGAATCTTTAAAATTTACGCAAAATTCAAAATCAAAATTCAAAATAATATACTCAAAAAAATTCTCTTCCTGGTTTTCTGTTTTCTACTTAAAATGCATTAATTTAAACCTTTCTCCTAATCTAAACACATCCTTAATCTAACATGTAATCACTTATAATCTAACAGTACACTGCAATACAAAATAAATCAATAAAATAAACATGGATAACACACAAATAATAAAATAATCAATACTTCAAATATTCAGACGCTGGCAGGCGAAAAATCAAGTTTTTTTTTTTTCAAAAATTAAAAATTTCCAAAAAAATTTTAAAATAAAAAAATATTTAAATTTATGAAGATGCTTCTTTTATATTTAAACATTATTTAAAATTTGGTTTAAATTGATTAAACAAACAAATCAAATTGACTTCCTACTACACAAGCTTAGTATGTGTATGACCTCATCAGCTGATCGAAACTAGGTCAAGTCCAAAACCCTTGACCTATATATGTTATGTATACTTTATCTGAAAATACATTCAACATCAGTAATAATCTAATTTGAAACACAAAACAATAAAATAAAACATTTAAAACAAACACAATATTAAAATAAATAATAAGCAAATTGACCTTTAAATTATATAAAATAAATAATTCTTAATTTTACATTACCAAATACTATCAGAAATCTGTCACTGGTTTAAAAAATAAAATTTTATGTTCTATTATAAATCTCTTTTTTTTTGTTTAACAATCTGCTTCTACATTACTGTGGGTGATGTAAATTATTTATCCTCATTGACTGTACTAGATCTGTATACCTATATAATCTTTCTCCCTGACTATAACACCTTAACAGCTGTGACTCACATGACACCCAACTCTATCAAAATCTCTACTAATCAAGACACTCTAATCCCTACTTATCATTAGACTCAAATCGCCACCTTCTCTACATATATAAAAAAAAAGACTCTCTAACCCTTTGTACATAGGATACGTGTTTCCCCTCCCCCAAAAACTCAATTCCCTTATTTGGCCCCTGGATTCCACCTAAGGCGGTCCCTCCTCACTAAATCGGTACCTATCCTGTCCCAACCCTTGTTGCGGACTCCTACATTACACTACCCCCTAATACAAAATTGCCATCCCCAAAAATCTCAATCTCATTACCTCACTACAAATACAACAAAATAACATCATTACTCAATTATAACAATATATCACTCAAAACTCCACAATTATTCTCCGTAACTACTGTGTCAACATCAATACTTCACAAAACTACATTACTTCAAAACAATATTACATTATATCATCTCTACTATTTCAACTTCACTTAGAATTCAATTTTGGACAGATCTATATGTCCCATAAAACATTTATCACCCAAAACTATCTTTTGTTAACTTGCATAAATGGTTACTTTACTTCTCATTGTAGCAAATTATTTTTCCCATTACTTTAAAATATCTATAATACATTAAAACATTACCTTGAACCTCAATTACTTATGACATTTACAAACCAATATACCAGTGACCTGTTATTGCTGATCAGCTGATCCTACTAACACAATGAAAATACATCTCAAAATTGAACAACTTATATGAAATATACATATATTTATTTATCATTATTTCTCACCTCCTCGTTTCCCATTTCTCTGATTCGGATAATTCATATTGACCGCCTGCCAGACGTTTAATTATTGGCTTAGTTTACAGTATACACATATCATGAAAACACATATTTTATCAACACATATATCTAACTTGCAACGATAAAATAATACACTTAAAATTATAGCATGAACACCTTGTCTTGAGTGTCTGAGCACTAGTTATTTAACAGAGCACAAGCAGTTTTATTTGATCAAAATTTGAATAAAAAATTTTTTATGTTATAAAATTTACATTCGTGGCTCATCTGAGCCACCTCCCAGCCACACACACTATTTCAAGTTATGGAGGACTGTCTCGCCCTTGCGCTTCGACAAAGACTGTATATTTTGGAGCAGGTTTTACCTCTCCGTGTCTTTGCTTCCGCTATTACATTTGAACATTATCGAATATCAACATATTCTTGTTATATACTTACTCGCCCTTAATGCGGGTCTACCACCTGTCTTGCTACCCCCACGTGGGCAGAGTGGCAGCCGCTGTTTCATAGTTCCGGGAGATTTCCCCTAATTGTCTCCCCCCATTAAATTTCTACTATATACCAATTTCAAGTCAGCTGTGGTCAAGGGACTTGATATGACCATAGCTGGCCGCTAGCCAAATCCACGATTAGTGCTGGTAAGGCAGTAATCGCCCGAAAAGTCGGGGAAATCTAACTTCAATTTGACTGCCTGTTACAATCATTACTACTATGTGCGACACGGTCGTTTAGCAGTGTGTAAATTTTAATTTTACACGAAAAAAATTTGTGCCGCACATTTTCGCCTCCGATGGGGGTAACACTCTCTGCTACCCCCAACCCATTTCGCTATCTATGGGGGCACAGGCCACCCCCGCAGTAGCAACTTAATAACTAACTAATTAATTTAAAAAAATTTTATATACATTAAATAAATATAATCTTTTCATCAACAAACATTTAACCCATTCATAACCTTTTACCCTTTGACTTTCTTAATTTTTCAAAATTTTATTATTAATGATTAGTATATATCATTTCTGTTCAGTTATTATTAAAATATTTTAATTATCATTTTTATTGAACACAATTATTTCCAATTAACCTCTCACTATTGAATTAAAATCTTAGTTACCTGTAAACATTTTATTACACATGATTATAAAATTTTTCTACTTACAATCCATTTAACATGATATACCCCCAAAATATAATCACCATCTCACAATACTTTTCACCTCACCTCTGTAACATTTAACACAAAAATTAGTTTACATCCAACAATTCATTTAATTACAAAATTCATCTCGTAAAACCATTTGACTTCAAAAAAAAATTCAATTATATAACTTTTAAGTCAATCAAAATATTTAACATGTATCAAATTGTTGTAATTAATTACCAAAAAATATAAATTATATAGTTATCGAAACAATTACCATTAATCAATTACTGTTTTCAAAATTAATTCTAATATTTATTGAACTTGCAAATATTTCAATAATATTATTACAACAATCATCTTACGTACACACATTATTTACTTAACATTCCACAATGCGCACAAATAAATTTACATTATTTTTATTTACAAACTCTTGTTATTAATTGTTCAGTTTTTTCCGCACTTCGTTGTCCAAATTTGCCATGTCAAAACCCATTAAACACAATGTTTATACTGTCTTTTGTTTTAATAGTATACCCTCCATCGTCAAAAAGATATCTTACATATTTATAGACTAAATGGTTTTTATTTACATCCAATTTATTATTATCATTTTTATTATAAACCATTACCTCTATGTCATTCATTCTCCCTTTTATTATTTCATAAGACTTGTCACTATTATTTGTTTGTATCCCGCCTCCATGAATATTTGTTGTTATACCCAGGTAAGTTATTTTCTCATCATATTCCTCCACTACCAGTACACTAATTCTTCCTACAGGTACATATTTATCATCAATATAATCATTGTATACTGCTACACAAGGTATGTCTACATTATTTATCATAATTCTCTTAATATCCATCTTCTCTATCAGCTCTACATAACCTCTATTTATCTTGAACCACTCTAACTCTTTCTCTCTCTCATAATCACTTTCATCACAATACCTGTCACAACACCACTGACCTACTTCACTCCATGCAAAGGGCACAACAAACTTACTATACCACTTCCTGGCTTTTCCAGGTTTACAAAAAATTAGGGGACTGCTTGAAGACACCTTGTCTTCCACATAATTAACGGAGGAAACTCTGTCCTCAAAATTCACTACTAGCGGAGTCCTTACTCCACTCATATCACGGGGAAAATTTGCCCTTTGCCACCCTAACCTTTCATCACACTCTCTCTCAATTTCATCAACACTCGCTCTCATTTTGTTATTAAATTCTACTTCACCACAAACTTCATCATCACTATTTGTTTTCACGACATCATTCTTAAATAGCTCGTTTTCAACTATTTTATCACTATTATTTATTAATTCATTTTTACAACTGTAACTTACCTTGTTAATTATTTCTTCGCTATTATCAAAGACATTATTACCACTTACCTGTGTTAATTCAACTTTTAATTGACATCTATCTTCCTCCCTTAATCGGTCTGTCTTTAGTTCCTGCGCCCATTCCTTCAGTATCTTGTTATTTTCGTCAAACATTTTATTAATATTATCAAAATGTTTATTCCTCATTTCCTTACTCTCATCAAACCGTTTGTTCAGATTATCATACACTGTTCTCAAAAGATTCATCACATCCTCCAATGTACGCTCCTTTTTTTCTACCCCCACACTGTCGTTATCATTATCATTAGGCCTATTTTCTGTCTTATTCTCTACCACTGTTATTTCAACTATCTTACCTTTATCACTGGGCATCTCACTATGTTTATTAATTTCTGCGAATATTCCTTCCTCCTGTTCTTCCATTCGTGTTAATCTATTGTCTAAATTACCCCATTCCTCGTCTGTCATCTCACCCACAACACTTCGAAATTCATTCTCCCACTCTTCCCACGCAAAATCACTATCATTACTCTGTATTATAGACATTTTTAAAGTTCGTTTGTATAACACTTTTATGAAACTACTATTTTTCTATACTCAAACACCTAACACACTGTGAATCACAACACGAACATAACCTACGTAAATATGTGCAATACAATTTTTATACATTCGTCATTACCACATCCTATTTTCTGTGCATTGAAATAGGTCTATCTCGTATAAAATTACAATTAAACGAAAATCCTGGCAGCGCGTCGACATTGTGACGTTAAAAAATAAGCCAAAATATAAAATAAATAAGATTCACTACCAGGACTTACCTGCTGCAGAAATTTTATCAGAAGCCCAGAGTCGCCACCTATATCTTTGAAGGACAGATATGGAGACCTTTACACTTTACCTTAATAAAACGGACAATTTAGCAATCTGACCCCACCCAATTAATAACTCAGAAAGATTCCGGTCCGTTAGACGAAATTCGCAGCACAGAAATGAGAAAGTGGTAATGACGAAATAACTTAGTCTAACACATTTTAGTGATTAAATGAATACTTTTAATGTTCAAATAAAATTATGATCAATTGTAAACATAGTGATTGCATTATGGTGTTATATTTGTATCTGTATTAATTACGTTTATTGTTCTTAGTGTAGACATGGTAATAGAACTATTATATAACAATTACATATACTTATAAGTACAGCCCAGCCTGCTCATTCTCTCTTACTATTTACAATACCTTATGTTCTGAAAATCCCATTTGTTCTTTGAATACGCACAATTATATATATCGAGGCCTCGCCCGAACACACGTTCACGTTTCGTTAGTCCCGGCACCTTATATCTCTCACTCGCTGACCACGGCACTGTTTTCGTTACATGTTCGTTGCCTCCTCGGGTCCCGGTCGGTATGAAGACGTTATTTCATTTAGTTACTCATACTTAAACAGTACAAACCGACCGGGCCGCGTGTAACAACAACGGCTGGATGTGAACCCTGTTGCTAGACAACGTGCACCGCTTAGCGTCTCTGCCTAATGTAGACTGGGAACTATAACGTAACAGGTACTGCTGAGATGATCTTATGCTTTCTACGGAAAGCACTACCTTGATCTTCGTCGTCGAAGCTTCGTTCCATGCTCTACATGTAGTTTTTTGGAGCTAATACAGCATATGATCTCAGCTAAGCATTGGCTGACGTCATAAAAGGGCCCGGACTTAAGACATTATTTCCTGCTGTTTCATGACCATGTGCTCGTGGAGTTGCTTGCTTTTAGCCATTTTGAGTTTCTTACGGCGTCACTTCAGCGCTCCGCCCGGCTGTGGTACGTACGGGCGTCGACATACATATACAAAGTTCTTAGAATTTCGAAGGGGGCGCGAATTCCTTTGCCGCCTTACTCAACTGCAAACTGCGTTTCGCTTTGTTACACCACTGTTTCTCAATACGTGTTCTGTTATAATGAAATGAATCTTTGTCGTAATATGAAATTTCACAATGTTTAAATAAAGCTCCCGCACAAAACGACATAAATAAAAATACAAATGCCCCTCACGGTAAAAAATAAAATACCCAAAATTGACACGCTACACTCTCTCTCTAAATACCTCTCATCATAACATCATTTCACACTTTTTCTACTACTCCATGCAGAGGGTACTACTACATTAAAACACCTCCTGGCCATTCCACGAACACCACAAAAATTCAAGGGACAATTATGTTGTAGCTCTTTCATCTACCAAATACACTCGTGAAGCCTTTTCTTCACCCCCAACAACACCACGGAAAAATTTACCCCCTGCAACCCCTCTACCTGTAAACTTTCTTTCCACTCTCTATCTAAATCATCAACGCTCTCTACCACTCCATTATTAAATTCTACTTCCACTAAAACTTCATCACCACTATTAATTTTCACTGTATCATCCTTAAATACCCCGTTTTCAACTATCTTACCACTATTAATTGTTAACTCATTAGTATAACTAACACTTACCTCATTAATTGTTTCTTCGTTATTTTTCGTAATTATATCACCAACATTATTTTTAATACCAGTACAACCACTTACCTTATTATATGTACCATTTTCTATCCTTCTCTTTCTACTTTCGTTTACTTCGTCTTGTAATTGTTTTGTCCAATTTTTAAAATTCATTTCATTTTTTATATTTTGTTCTTCGAATTCAACATTTAAATCACTCTGAAAACTGTCAAACTTACTATGAGTCAATTTTTTGTTCTTCTAATTTATTATCGATCTTTACGAATTTACTGTCTATGTTTCTGAAATTATTATTACTGTCAATTTTCTGTTCTTCTAACTTAACATATAGATCACTCTGAAAATCTGACATTTTATTCTGTTGCTTTAATAGCAACTGCATCATTGCCATCATGTCTTTAATTTCATTTGTTTTACTTTCGTGTCTGATTTAGATGGGTGTTGACTGGACTGGTGAGCCATTTATTATATTAACGGACTCGGTGGAACTTCCCTCGAGTTGGTTCACTGGAGTCGAGTGGATCCCCATCTCACTCATAAACGTCTCGTCAGTTATGCTGACTTCATTATTTTTATCTGCCATTTTGTAATTCTTTATTTTCTAAAGGTTTATTCTGACACAATTTTTTGTTTATATATATTATGCCACCTACACTCGTTCCCAATCACTGCAACCTCCGTTGAGCATATTCCGCGCATTTAAACATCCGCAAAAATCCTGGCAGTGACTCGCCAAATGTAATCTTACCATCCTTCAATTTGCTTGTAGAAGTAGTACCTGTACATTACTTACCCACTTACCTTCGGAAGTGCCCAGGGTCGCCAGAGTGTTTGAGGCTAACACACAACCAATTTATGCATCTGACTTATTGAAATATCACCCTCAGAAGTTCCATGGGTCGTTTATGCGAAACGTCGGAAACAGTGATTCAGAACGCAGTAGGTGCGCACGAGCAAACAGATTGAACAACACCTTTTGGTTATTTCGAAATTTGGTTTAATGCATTATTTTCTTTATACTGACTTTCATTAAGAATGAACACAACTATTCTGCCCGGAGGCGTAAAACAAATTACAAGAAATTATTACATCCAAATAGATTACTATTCTGCCCGGAGGCATAAAACAAATTACAAGAAATTATTATATCCACATTAGATTATACTACATCGTCAGTGCAGTTAACTATATACTCCGCAAACCCAACACTTCTTATATATATATTTTTCATTCGAAACTTACATACAAGCTTTCATACTATTACATTTTTTTGTGTTCCTCTCATATTTCATTATAATGATCAATGCAAAAGGCCAAAATAATTTTGTATTAGAGCTCTTTTTATTTTAAAAGAAAAACAATAAATTTTAAGGTGATACGTTCACCAGGTACCTGGCCGATGTCTTCAAAACACTTTAGTTCTTATTCGTAGCACGTGGTCCCTCCATGTTGTACGCAGTTTTCTTCTGGTGTTCAGCTAAACTGTCCAAAATCGGGTTGCAATATTTCGCCTGTCGATCACGCACTGTCTACATTGATTTACTTGAATAGCTGCTGTAAATAACTACATTATTTATTGTAAATTGAGTCTTTTTTGCGAACTTGTTAATGTGATGCCCGGCCGGGCTAAAAATGCCTGGTAGACTGCGTAGATGCCGGAAATAAGGCGTTTCACTTTGTCGTTTACGCCCTGCACGGCACACTAGATTTTCGTCATTGCTTACGTTTCTCGGCCACAATGCCGCAGCTTCCTTGTTTTTCAATCGTTCACATCATAATATAATAACGAAAAATTAATGGTTCAGGGTGTATTGCTGTCTGTATATGGTTATTAGTGAAAGTGTCCCTGGATTATTTCCTCTCACAATGATACCAAGTCGCATCACTGCTGGAATGCACTAAAATAACAATGACTCGCCGTCGCCACCGCTGACTTTATTTCAAAACTGAGATCGATTTTATTTCGAATATTTACTTTTCTAATTAAAAATTTATGTTCCCTTTTTTGACTCATTACAACTTCTCCTTGTGTATATCCTCTTCATGCAGAAGACACTTGGCCAGAGCCACTTTTCTAGGAGAAAGCAACTTGTGTTGCCCATTGTCTAAAAATTCCTAACAAAACACTCACATAGTTCTGGAGAGTACAATATTTAACTTAAAAGTTGTGAAAATTTACACTAAAACTGTAAAAACTGCACAAAAAGTCTCCTGGTAACCTGTAACAAACATGAAATAATGATAACACCAAAACATAAGATAACCTCACTTTGAAAATTGTCTGTTAACCAGCTGATTTCTCTTTATTCAGTGATGGCAACATGACATATTGCTGAAAATTTTTTTCTAAATACGTTGAAACCACTCAAAATTAAAAAATATATACACCAAATCATTCTTAAGAGATGAAAAATGAATTAATTATATCAACAACTAAAAAGATATATGTCATGAAATATTGCTTTTACTTAAAAGTAGAAACCAAAAAAATAAAAAAATAAATCACAATTATTCTAATAATTTTCACATCTCTGTATACATAAATTATCCCTAAATCCATAATATTTGTTGATATGCTTGGAGTGTCAGTGACATAGTGAAACCCTGCAATTGTATAACAGTGATTGGTGTATTTAGACAAATAACATAATAACAAAACAACATTAACGTAAAGCAGAGACTCGAATTATTTCACACGCAGATTATTTCTTACAAATTCCATAAACTACCCTATTTAATGTGATTACATACATACATACTGTAATACAACGATTACTTGATGTGTAGTAGATATAGTGGTGTAGTAGTGTAATTGCAGATACGCACCGGTATCTACGATAATGTTGTTTTATAAAATGTTCTAATTATAATTATTACTGTTATTAGTTTGATTGTATTGTCGAATAGGTATGTATCGATGGTTCACTTCTATAATTTAAAATGTTTCTCGCGCTCCGTTATTAACCTCCCTCACTTACCACACGTTGATATTGTAGTCCTGTTCGGTGACGGTTCAGCTGAAATACATACACTGCATATACAAATAGATATTCTAGTTGAATAGCCAGTGTGACTATCATACACAATATAAATGATATAATATCTAAATAAAGTTCTGGATTATTAGAACTATTTAAATTCTTCCGCCACCTTTTGGTAGAACTGACTAAGAATAAATGAGCTAATTTAAATTTGAAATAATACTCTTTTTTCACTGGTAATAAAATGTAGAGGTTTATTAACGGTTAAAGATATTATAAAATCTTTGAACAATTGTCAATCAGTTGCTAATAACCTTTCGGATAATAATTACAATTAACAAAATTTAAAAATAAGACTCTGCTTAGCCTCAAGGCTGGTAAACCTGTTGGTTATACAATAGTTTAATTTTAAGAGGTTATGTCCTCTTGTATCAGTGAATCACCATGTTCGTGTGGTTCTTTTAGGTAGCATGATACCAGGTACAAGATGTAACATTAATAATGATATTAAATGAACAATAATTAAAAACAAACAAACAAATATAAAAATCGAAAATTAGTACCATATAACTGATAGTTATGGTATTATCGTACGCGGGAATGCGCACGCAGTCTACAGTATTTATTTGACAATCAACAAGCACGTTGGCTTGCACAGCTAAAATGTATTACTTTATTTTAATAATTCACTTTAAGAATTATTTACTTACAAGAGAAAAATTTATTAAAAAACTCTTGTTATTATTTCCATCTGGTTTGGATTTTACTTGAGAACAGACTTGTAACAGAGAAATTGGCAAGTTACAGTTACGACTTTAAGGTTATCTTATAACGTGAATTGTTATTATGGTTAATTATCTTTAATATTTATTTCTTCTTAAACTAAGTATAGACATATTATTCATAATAGTTTTGATGTGTCATTATCAGTATCATATAATACTCTTTCGCATGAAAGTCAAAATATTTATTTTAACATATAGAAAAATTAAGAAAAACAACGTTAGTCAATTGAGCAACTATTGGTATTGCTTGTATTTTGTAATAAATACTCCAAATATGATTCTTTTAATTATGCCAAATAATTAAAATATTTATTCAACATATTAATAATTGCGAATTAATATTTTCATTAATTCTGATAAATTCCATCATTATTTTTGATACTTCGCTTTTTACTGACTTGCGTAGTAATCAACATTACGTATTTACAAAATTTTATTTCTGTTTCAATGTTAATTAAATAAAAAGAATTGTACTCCCTGTTTTTATCTTTTACACAACACTCGTAAGTACGATCGATATTGTACACTAATCGTACTTAAATAGTATACACTCCGCACATTTCACTCGTTTATGCTAGTGTGGTTTGTAGGTTATATGTGTGTTAATTTACTGTTTGTATGCTTGTCGCGCACAATTCAAAAATCAAACTTTTTCATATCGGCGAGTGACATGACCTGTCTGTAAGATGACTGATCGTGAACTGTGATGCTCCTTTGAAGCGTCTGTGGCTCGTCTGCCAATGTTCATTCATTCGATTGGTTGAAAAAACTAAACTCTCTAACCCAAAGCACTTTATTTTCTTAAAATATTTAATTTTTTACCAATTTTGGCCTTTGCGTTTGAGGTTATATGACGTCAGCACTGGTACAAAAAATAATTGAAAAGTTTAAATTCGTAATAACTTTCTTAATATTTGACTTATTGTTAAATGGTTAGTGTCAGTAAATTGCGGACATCCTGCGCTTTAATTAAAGTCCAAACAAGATTATTTTCCGTCCATTACTTCAATCACTATAATAATTTTATTGATTTTTCATGGTGCACCTTATATTTATAAGTTTATTACACCAAATTTAATTATTTATACTAAAACACTTTTAATTAAACGCTCTGAGTCCATATCTCAACTGGTTTAATTCAAAACTTGGGAATTATTGTTACCCAAACAATATCTTGTTATGGCGTCCATATTTGATTTTTCACAAATGTACTTAAAACTAATTTTTCTTATCTAATAACACTAATACTGTAATCTAATAATAATAGAAACGTCTATTTACATAATTTTATACTTGAGTATAGGTATAGGGCTGTATTTAATATACTATTTACATTGTTTTAGAACCCTCCTATCTCTCTTTTTACAATTGTCACTTTACTTCTGGTTTTTTCTATACAATTTAGATTATGTAATAATTGCAATTAGTGTACACTCATTGTACCTAATTCCCTACATATAATTGCTAGCTTTTAACTATCTTAGAACCCTTCAATTTTTTGTAATGGGTCTGTTTACATTGTGTCATAGCATGGTAGTCAGTTATTTTTGTTAAAACAATAGTTAAATTGTTATTGTTACACTTGATTTAGTTTTCCTAAGTAGTATCAGACATTCTTCTGATTCTTGGTAATATTTTTATCTACTTTTAAACAAGTTTGTATCCTGTATTTTGTACAAATAACTTGCTCCTCATTGCTTGTTTATATCTGGCTTCCACTATCATGGTCATTTGGTTTTTAATAATTTATATATAAAATGACTATTCTTATGGTCATTGTCTGTTCTCAAAGTAGCATTAGGTGTCCCTCTTACTACTGGTAACACTCTTATCAATCTTTGTTCAAGCTTTAATACAATATTTTGCTTAACTAGTTGGTTATACAATGTTTCTGCTTACTTCTGGTTATGTGTTCTTAGTTAGCTAGTTTACAATATTTTGGTTACAAAATCATTGTCATTATGTTCAGAATCTGTTCTCAAAGTAGTATCAATGTTTATCTAACTACTGGTAATACTTTCATTATTCTTGGTACTTGTTTTGATATTGTATTTTGTCTAACTAATTGAGCATACTAGGCTCCATTTTTCCTATCTCTGTGCCATCACATTTGATCTGTTTTATTTGCATTGTGTTGCAATATAATACACTGTCTATGGTGGTGTATCATTACTTGTAACAAATCCTTGATTGACATTATAGTTGATGGTTATTTATTTACATTAACATGTATGATTTTCTGTTTCATAGGTGTCTTTCCTATGGGGTTATGTAACAATGTACAACATGTTCTAATGCAGCATTTTGCTACTACTAACATGACTTCAGTATGGTATTTTACTACAATATTTTAACTGTTTTAATACACATGTTTACACTACTTCTTCTTAAACAATAATACAAATCTTTTTGTACTAAATTACAATATCTTTCTTGTCATTGGTTGTATCTAATTCCTGTCACTTTTGTTTGATATATAACAAAGGTTTTTATTGTCAGTTCTCTATGAACAATAATATAATTGTTCGATTTTATCCTATTTTGGTGGTCTTATGATCATCTACATGGATCACAATCTTTATTAAATTAGTCACACTAATTGTCTGTGTATATTTGACTATTTAATTCTTGCTGTTTCACTATGAAATTAACACATTTTCTTACACTATAAACCTTATCACTGGAATTGTTTGTGTGGTTTATTTGGTTAGAATTAGTTAACTGTTCACAGGTTTCACACTTATATTAAGCACTCACTATAATTGTTTGTGGCTTCTTAATGGGTAAACACTGTTTTTCTCTTTTCATATTTGATAATCACTATTCCTTTGGTTACTATTATTGTCTCTAGTACACTTGGTTTATGCTGAGTCCTTGCATGGTCTATCCATTTTCTTCTCTCTTCATGGTATGTTTCCTTGTTCTTCTTCTTTCTTCTTCTTCAATATTTTCATTGTAGTCATTGTTTCCATTTGTTTCCCTCGCTGTTGGAGTTTATTGTATTGTCGTTATTTTGTTGGTTCCCCTCACTGTTGGATCCTATTGGGTCTGGTTACTGATATTTTTGTTTTGGCTCATGGTTATTTTCTTTCTTCATTTCGTATTTGATGTTGCTATGTTAATATTATCTTCCTCATCGTTGGATTTTTATACTAATATATCTGTAGATACACACCTTTATACACATAGGTTTATTTATCTAGACATACTTTCATGCTTTTCTCTTACTTGATGTTATATTAGCTTATTTTATGTAACTACCATATTTGGTAACGTTACATATGCCTTCCTATAAGAATTGATTAATTCTGAATCATTTTCTTTATTTTTCATTGAAGAATTTATCAATTGTTGTACGTTTCCATGTCGATTCACATGTTTTTTACATATATCCCTTCACTTTCTTCTATTTGAATCATAATTATTTCTTCTCTATGTAATCATCTCCCTTGTTTATTTAGTTCCCTAATTCCCTAACATAAGTTTAGCTGGGGCAGTTTAGAGCGGCTCACTTTGGCTATTCAACTCTACTGGCCGTACTAACTTCAATAAATATGGAGGCAAATCATCTCCTTCAATAATAATAAATGATTGCTGGCATTATTCATCAGTCAATTCATCTCAAATAATCAACAAAAATAATAATAGTGGTCGTTCTTCCGACAAATAATAAATATCCTTGGGATTAATTCACGCATCTGCGGTTTATACATTGTTATACTCTCTTTTTCTTGATTCAACTCGACTAAATTCTTCACATATTATAGGGATAGTTTGTTTTACATTTCATCACTGGTATACTCTCATGATTATCTTCGTTAGTATATTACTTTTCATTCTTCTTCATCATTGATTAATCTCTTCATTTTGTATCACATTAAACATAATTTCGTCATATTCTTCATTTCAGGTTTTATTCTTCTAGATATAATTCGTAAATACATTTATTTTTTTTTTCTCCTTTCTCATGGTTTTAGTTGGTATATATTCCATGTGGTATTGGCTTTTCTCTAGTAAAATACACTAGAAACAATGTGGTTGTGTGTGGTTGCTTGTCTACATCAATGATATTTATTTAGTTTTTCTCTTCCAACTTCTTATTTGCTCCTTCTCTCTTCATTTGTAGTACGGGTATGATGTTAAATTTTACTTGTTGACGTGGCTCTTGGAATTAGTTGTGCCGTGGATGGAATGCGTCAGTCTCGTATATTACTTCTCCTTCATTAGTACGGGTGAGATGTTCTTTCTACTTGTTGACTTGGCTCTTGGAAATAATTGTGCCAGGGATGTAAGTTGTCTTTCTCGTATATCGCTCTTCTTTTATTAGTACGGGTGAGATGTTAATTCTACTTGTTGACTTGGCTCTTGGAAATTATATGTGCCTAGGATGGAATGCGTCAGTCTCGTATTGTGCTCCTTATTTATTAGTACGGGTAGGATGTTAATTCTCTACATGTTGACGTGGCCCTTGGAAATTGTTTGTGCCATAGTTGTTGTGTGTCGGCCTCGTATATTGTGCTCCTCCTTTATAGTACGGGTAGGATGTTAATTCTACTTGTTGACGTGGCTCTTGGAAATAATGATTTTACCTCATATATGCCGTGGATGGTGTGTGTCGTTCTCGTATATTACTTTTTTTTTATAGTACTAGTACTCTATTATTTATAAATACAATGTTCTGAATCCTTTACATAAATTCTTTGGGAGCATGTTTTTTCACATTATAAAATTACAATATATTCAATGTTCATTATATAGTTATTCAGTTACTTCTCATTTAATATAAACACATAATAATCTTCATAGCAATAATACATCCTTTCTTCTTTAGTCAACGTTAGTCTTCATAATTATACTTTCATTTTTCACTTTTTAATACACAATAATCTTCATGGCCACATTTCATTTTTCATCTTGATATAGTCAACAGTTATATTCATAAGTATGTTTTCATCTTTCATTTCATCTCCATAACAAATATTTTCATCCTTTACATAATATTCACAATAAAATAATTTACATCGCTATTTTTTCACTTTTAGTCCTATATTTTAATTGTCGATATATCTTTTCATTGAAGCTTGGTTGTAAGTGCCCTTTATCTTTTTGGTTATAGGGTCTTGCAATTCATAAGTGTTATTGAAATTGTTCTTAGTTACAGTATATGGGCCTGTGAATAGCAGTAGCAGTTTTTTCGCAATACCCTCAACTGTACTTGGGAGTTCTCTATTTTTTATAAGTACTCTGTCTCCCACTTCATATTTGATAACTTTGGGTTGCGATTTTTTGTATTTGAGCCAAAGTTTGTCAGCTCGTTCAACTGCGTTATTATAGAATTTTGTACTGTTAAATTTGACCTCTGTTTCTATTGGAAAATTAATGATCTCTGTAATTTCCCGGGGTGGTCTTTGCTCATACATAGCCATGTAGGGCGTTTCGTCGGTCGATTGATGGTAGGCTAGGTTTAGGAAGTCTTCAGCCGGGGATAGATACTCCTCCCATTTCCTCTGCTGGCTGTGACAGTAGGTTCTTAAAATCCTTCCTACTTCTCTCAACACTCTCTCAGCAGGGTTGCTGTTTGGGTGATACACCGATGTTTTGTATGTCTTTATTCCCAGATGGATTAATGTTTCCCGCCACTTTCGTCCTCGGAACTGCGTCCCATGGTCTGTAATTATCGATAATGGTTTACCCACTTCGGGTATATACTTGTTTATCACTATGTCCAGTATTTTATTTGTCGTAGCTCGATTTAGTGGGTACAGCTTGGTGAATTTGGTGTAGTGGTCAAATATGATGATTATATACTTATATTGGTGCCTTCCACCACTCCGTGGAAATGGTCCACAAATGTCTAAGAAGATTTTCTCTAACTTTGCTGTCGATGTAAAAGGTATCATTACTCCTTCTCGTTTCTCATTACTGCATTTTACTAATTGGCAAATATGACAATTCTGGACATACTTCCTAACTTTTCTATTCATGTCCTTGAAATGTACGTGTTCCTGTAATGCTTTCACGACCTTTACTGCGCCCATGTGACCATAGCGTATATGGTAATCGATGGTCAGTTCTTTTTCCAGGGCTTTTGGTATAACTACCTTCCATTTTTCCACCATCTTTGTTGTTTGGTGAATAATAATTGATTATGAGTATAGTAGAATTGTTTTATGTTCTCATCATTGTTTGCTAATTTTTGAATAATTAGTGATACTTTGGGATCCTGGTTTTGATGAGTGGTTATATCCGATAATATGTTAGTGAGTTCAGATGTGCTTTTCAGTAGATGGTAGACTTTCGCAATGGTTTCCTTTTCTCCTTCAAATGTCTGGGCGTTGATGTTTACTCGGGACAACACGTCTGCAGCTATGTTGCTCTTCCCTGGTATGTACTCCCACTGGATGTTGTATTCCTGGAGTGTAAGAGTACATCTCATTAATCTACCATGCTTCAACTTGCAGTTTTTAAGAAATGAAATAGATTTGTGGTCTGTTCTCACTGTTACTGGATATCCCAATATGAAAGTTCTAAATTTCTCACAAGCAAACACTATACTCAACAACTCCTTTTCCGTTGCATGGTAGTTTCGTTCACATTTATTTAAAGTTCGGCTTGCGAAACTGATTACTTGGTGATTACCTTCTTGGTCCTCTTGGTATAGCACAGAACCAAGGCTTAGGTCGCTGGCGTCACAGTTCATGAAAAACTGCTTCTCAAAATTAGGGTGATGCAGCATAACAGTTTCGAGAAACTTTTCCTTAATTAATTCAAAGGTAGAGTCTTGATCTGACCCCCACTTCCATTTTTCCTTTGAGGATAGTTGTGACGAAAATCGAGCTGTCAGTTCAGAATAATTGTTTTGGAACTTTCGATAATAATTACAGATTCCGAGGAACGATTGTAATTGCTTTTTATTTTTTGGTATAGGGAAACGCTGGATTGCTTCCATCTTTTCTTGGGATGGTGTAATTCCATACTCTGACAAGTTAAACCCCAAAAATTGCACTTCCTTTGCGATCAATTGTGATTTGTCTAATTTGAGTGTAATATGGTTGTCTTCCAATTTTTGTAATACTTGTGCCACCCGGTTACAGTGCTCTTCCCAATTATTATATGCGATTAAAAGGTCATCGACATATACTGTCGTAAATTGTAATGTGCTGTGGCCCAGTATCTCGTCCATACATTTGACAAAGATGGCCACTGAGTTCACTAAGTCGAATGGTAATCTCTTAAAATGGTAATTACGGCCTTCAAAAATAAATGCTGTGAACTTTCTGCTATTCGGGTGCAATTCAACCTGCCAATATCCGCAGACCGTATCCCATATACTGTAATATTTGGTGCCATAAAATCTCTTTAGTATTTCGTCGATTTCTCCAGGCGACGTCCTGTCATTGATTATGGACGTATTGATTTCACGTGCATCCAAGCAAATTCTCACTGCACCGTTTTTCTTGGGTACAGCTACAATGGGATTAGTGTATGGGGAATTGCTTACTTCAATTATGTCGTTTTCTATTAATCTTTGGATTTCCTCTCGAACAGCTTCTTTAAGTGAAAAGGCGATTGGGTAGGATTTTCGCTTGAATTCTGCCTGGTCCTTAAATTTCAATTCACACTGGAAATTCTTCATTTTACCAGGTGTATCGGAGAATACGTGACGGTATTGATAGTATATATTTATTAGTTGGTCACGTTGTTCCCAAGTCAACTTGTGGCTATTCTTGTTGGTCTGGAATTCTCTGATTTCATTAATTTTTTCCAACCATAATGCTTCCTCTGGACTGCTGCGAAGTTCTTGGTTGATGGAGCTTTCATGATGTTCATGGCCTTCCCTGATGTAATATATCACATGTTCTGAGGGTACCTTCCTATATTCTGTTAAATTGGCGGTCCATTCAACCTCCTCTGCCTTCATTACTACAGTATTTGCATCCATATTAATTATGGCTGTGTATTTTCGTAATATGTCGCAGCCGATGAGTAGCGTGAATGGTAGTCCACTGGCTACAAGGAATATCATTGGGATTGTTTTTCCATTGCTTGATACGTCCAGTTGCACCTGTTGGCGAATAGTTTTATTTTGACGTCCGGTGGCTCCAATAAGTATAATGTTGTTAATTGGTAAGGTTGGTATGGTAGTTTTATTTTCTGACTGTATTCTGTCCAATTCCATTTTGTCAATTAATGATACGTTAGCCCCGGTATCTACCATTGCTGTGGCATTTGTGCTGTTGACTTTCACAGATATATACGCGATTTCGCTGTTGCTCGCATCTCCGATAATACTTTCTTTCTCTTCCATTAAATCCTTTCTAATGTTTTTGAGGTAATTGTTATGGTATGTTTTATGACAAGCCAAATGTTTCGCCAAAATATCAGACCCAATAGTCCGGCTCAGTGAGGGTGTGGTTGGTCTTTTCACTGCCGGTTGGCATTTAAAGGCAGGTCACCTTTTCGTGCCTGTCTTGTGATGTTGATGCGATGGGTTCCTCGCTTCCAGGCCCGTGTCCGTTGTGATAAGCTTCCGTAGTCTGTGTGACTGTTCTGTGGCCTCCACTGCTGTCGCTTCCATTGGATCTATAGCCAGACTCTCTGTCTTCCCTATCACTGTGACTGGAGTTACTGTGTTGGTTTGGAAAACTCCTCCGTCCTTGGTAATAATTCCTGCGATTCCCACCTCGGCTGGCATGGGTGTAGTTTACCCTACGGAAATGATTGTTGTTTTGGTTCCCGTTGCCTTGTCTTGGTTGATTATTGGGAGATTGGTTGTGGTATGGTCTATAGTAATTGTTACCTCTCTGGTAATGTGTGTCCCTTTGGTATCCACCTGGACGAGGGTTGTTATAATTTCCTCTGTTCACGTTGTTGCCACCTCCATCTTGGCGTGGTACTGGTTGGTTTTGGAATCGTGGTGGATTGTTGAAATTTCTCCCTGGGCTATTTCTGTCATTGTGATTGGTGGGGTTATTATTTCCGGGCCCTCCCCTATCATATGCTTGGCTAGGTACTTGGCGATTTCGCTGATAATACCTTTCTCTTTCGTGACTTTCTAGCAGGTCACACATCCCTTGAATCGTTTTTATTTGTGAGTTCAGCCTCCCTTGCAAAATACCTTGGTTAAAATGGTACGCCAGTTTAGTAACCAAGCATTCTTCTGGAATTGCTGGCTCCAAATTTCTAGCCAGACAGATTTTGCCTAAGAAATAGGTAGTCATCGACTGCCTTCCATTTACATCAAATTTCCCATTTGTAATGTCGTCTCTGATGATGTTTTGGGTGGCTTCCGACCAGTACTTTTGTTTAAAAGCCGTTTTAAAAGTGTCGTAGCTCCCCACTTCGTGACGGGTTGCCGTCCACCAATTGTCGAACGTATTTTTAAAGGATTCATCCAACATCCCCTTAATGATGGACCACCTGCTTTCTCGGTTTCTGTTTATTACCTCTTCTATCCTTTCTAAAAATTCTAATGGGTTTTTAGAATATGTTCGGAATTCAATCTGGTCCCTGCCTTCCAGGTGACTTAGTCTGGATAGGATGTTTGGGATGGTTCGCAGACGAAGCATCTCGTCTCTGATATCATTCAACTCTCTCTGTTGACGTTCCGTTAATTGGGTTTTGTCGTTATTTACCTGTTGTTTAATAGCGTCTACTTTCACAGAGACTTCCTCGCATTTTTCATTTAACGTCGACTGCGCAACCTTCATTGCAGTTTGTTCCTGCGCTATCATTCCTATTTGGGCATTGTGTGTCTTCTCAACATCGCTAATATGCCGGTTGATGTCTATTTCTGTCTGTACTAATTTCAGGCTGGTGCTTCCTCCCTCCTTTCGTATTTCAGAAATTTCGACATTAATTTCTGTTGTCAATATGGCCATTTGTTTTTCGGTTTTTTCAACATTTTCTCCCAATCTTCTTTCGATCATTTCTATCGTATCCTTAGCAGTTTCTTCCGCCTTGTCACTGTTGATATTTATTTGTTGCCATATTCTTTCGTGGTCAGTTTGTATGGTTTCGACGTCTCGGCTAAATCTAGCATTAATTTCATCAATCTTCTGGTTGGTCTGATCAATTTTTACTCCCAACTCATTAGATAAGTCTTCCTTCATTATGGCCATTTTCTTCTCTAGTAGTTCTTCAGTTTTCTTCTGCCCGTCTTCCATCCTCCTGTTAGTTTCATTGATTCTGTCATTTAATTCTTCCTTCAATAATTCCATATTTTTCTGGCTCTCCCTCTGGCCTTCTTCTATTTTCTGGTTGGTGGATCGACTGGTCTCGTCCAGCTTCTTGATCAATTCTTCCCTTGTGGACTGGTTTTCCTCCTTTGATGATTTCTGGCCTTCCTTTAATGACTCTATCTGCTTGCTTAATTCCTCCTTATTGGATCGATTGTCCTCCTTTATCTTCTTCAAAGATCGGTTGCTTTCTTCGATAGCTCTTAATATTGTCAAGAATTGGGCATCCATCGTTGTCATAGGTTTCTCGGGTTGGCTTATTTCTGGTCGAATTTCTTGTGGTATTATTTCCGCCTCCTCGTCAAGTTGTTGAACCTCCTCCGCCAGTTCAAGTGGTTTGTCCTCTATTTCCAATAAAATTTCTTCGACGTCTTCCGTTGACGTAGCTTCATTTTCTTCCATTCTGGCCTCCCTCTCTGCTTCTGATGCCCTCTTTCTCGACGTTGATCTCCTTGTACCGTACATCTTGTCGCTGGCAATGTACCTGCCGTCTCTTGACGGATTGGGGTTATTATATTATTGGTTATAGTATGTTTTTCCCTAATCCGTGCTCAGACATTGGGCGCCACGTTGTAATACAACGATTACTTGATGTGTAGTAGATATAGTGGTGTAGTAGTGTAATTGCAGATACGCACCGGTATCTACGATAATGTTGTTTTATAAAATGTTCTAATTATAATTATTACTGTTATTAGTTTGATTGTATTGTCGAATAGGTATGTATCGATGGTTCACTTCTATAATTTAAAATGTTTCTCGCACTCCGTTATTAACCTCCCTCACTTACCACACGTGGATATTGTAGTCCTGTTCGGTGACGGTTCAGCTGAAATACATACACTGCATATACAAATAGATATTCTAGTTGAATAGCCAGTGTGACTATCATACACAATATAAATGATATAATATCTAAATAAAGTTCTGGATTATTAGAACTATTTAAATTCTTCCGCCACCTTTTGGTAGAACTGACTAAGAATAAATGAGCTAATTTAAATTTGAAATAATACTCTTTTTTCACTGGTAATAAAATGTAGAGGTTTATTAACGGTTAAAGATATTATAAAATCTTTGAACAATTGTCAATCAGTTGCTAATAACCTTTCGGATAATAATTACAATTAACAAAATTTAAAAATAAGACTCTGCTTAGCCTCGAGGCTGGTAAACCTGTTGGTTATACAATAGTTTAATTTTAAGAGGTTATGTCCTCTTGTATCAGTGAATCACCATGTTCGTGTGGTTCTTTTAGGTAGCATGATACCAGGTACAAGATGTAACATTAATAATGATATTAAATGAACAATAATTAAAAACAAACAAACAAATATAAAAATCGAAAATTAGTACCATATAACTGATAGTTATGGTATTATCGTACGCGGGAATGCGCACGCAGTCTACAGTATTTATTTGACAATCAACAAGCACGTTGGCTTGCACAGCTAAAATGTATTACTTTACTAAATATCACTATAATATTGACGACTCGGAACACAAAGTTTTTTATAAGTAAAAACGTAAAGTTTTACCTTACAGCCTAAACCGGCTTTCACCTATAGAAGGCTTCATCAGAGGCTGTCGTTAGTAGCGCTGCTCGTCTTGTTGTTGGCGACGAGAAAGTGTTTCGAAAGATTGAAGCTGTGTGTGTGTGGTGAGATGTGTTCGAATAATGCGTGCGATTTGAATTGTGTCTGTTCGTTTAGGATGTCGTTTTTATTTGTTTTTGTGTGTTTGTATATTTCTAATTGTTCTAGAGTGTCTAGTTTTCGGCCTTTTGTGTGTACGTGTAGTATGTTCATGTTATTGTCGATGTTTTTATATGTGTGGTTTGCTTCAATGAGGTGGTTTGCGAAGGTAGATTGTTAACTTTCCCCTTTTTGTTTATTATTTCTACAATTATTAGTACTGAATGTATGATACTTAATATTGTATAATTTGAATAATAAATCTTATCACCGGAGTAACACGTGTTTTGCTCATTTACTTGCATTAGGCTTTTGGTCCAGAATTGCGTTAAGCAAGACAAGACAGAGGTATTCGGGTACTGAAATAACCATTCACACAACATGAGGATAACAAATTAGATTTTATTTAGTTATTACTGTTTACGATTACAAACAATTAGAGTCAATTAATACTTGATAAAATGCAAAATGGCGGCTTCATGACTTCCGTTTTCTAGCCATGCTTTCATGGTTACCTAGCCGTTTTCTTTGAAATTAAGGCTTTTATCAAATTCATTTACTGCAGTTAAAACTTCAAGAGAAATGTTTTTAAATTTTCTTTCTGTTAATAGTTACTCTAAACTTGATCACGAACCAACGCCTCAGATATATTTACTTAAGGTTGGCCAACTCTCACGTTCACACTATCACACACAACATTCATTTTTCTGATACTGAATACATTTTATTTTATAGATTTAGAGCTCATGTTTGAAATTTAGAAAGTAATTTTGAAAGGGCTTTCCTGAAATTGATGCGGCGTAGCCTCCTCAGAAGACTCACATGTTGGCTGGCAGATGTTCGGCCGAATCTCTCTTTGTCCTTTTTTGTGCACTGAATTTACTAAACTTTTACATTGGTTGTCCACTGATGCTACATTATTGTTGATCATTACATTTTTTAAACAATTCTTTCATTTTTATGGCAAAAACTGCCCACTACACTGTTTGAGCATGTGCTCTCTTTGAGTTGTTACTGACGACTGGGGGCGATTCAGACGCAATTGTTATGTAAGTGGTCGTGCATCTGACGTCATTGTCTATTGTTCTCTAACCACTGTTTTGGTTAATACGTAATTGTTTTTTAACTCGTCATTGATTTGGTGACGATTTATTATCGTAGACCAATGGAAAGTCAGTATTGTCCGTGTTTTAGCGCCAACACTGCCATTTTCGTGGGTTCAATTTGCTCGTACACCTCTGACCTTGGATCGTCTCTCCACCGGCGAATTTACATATTTATTGGGACTTGGGCCAAAACTAACCTTGTCTAACTTAACTTGATGATTACCATAAAATTCATAATAAAAATACCCTTACATCCCATTATTCCGATACAGACAATTTTGTACTGTTACAAAACCCCCTCAATGAAAGGTTTTGTGTCGAGACACAAAAACTTTCATTGACTCATTCATACTCCTCTAAAAGGATCAGTTCAGATATGTGCCACAACCCCCTGTAATGTTAATAAAATAAAAAAATCTCAATCACTTACCCTTGGTTCCATAGTGTCGATCGTACCCGTCTGACCTTACTGGACTTCTCCTGAGAGATCCCTACACCATAAGGCCATGAGGCACTGCACGCTCCTGTTCTGACGCTCCGGCCAGCTCAGGATCGCGGTCACAACACCATAAAAACTCTGAAACATTCAATACAAAATTTTAAAATAGTGGTCTCATTCATTTACATATCCGCAACTGATATGTTTCCTCTTAGATGCATTGGTTTGTGATTTGAGGCGTTGGTTTTAGTTATTTACAAAGTACCAAACAACACAATAAAACATAACAAGATTTAGGATAGATAAGCCTTCTACTTAACAACACTCCTACATATTTGTATCAATTGCTTTGACTCCCGTCAATATTAACTTGCCTCTTTCATCATAAAATTATACTCTTATAATAAACACAACATAAATTTTTTTGATTCTCAAACAACAACTACTATTTTTATTCACTTACTTCAATTAATCATTACATTTATTTAGCATGGCAGTACTTCAATACTATCTATATTTCTTTGTTAATTTCTTTACTTTAATTTCAAACCCTTTTCTACAGAATCACTTTTTTCTAGAGACTGGTTACTATAACACAATTTTTTATGTTATTATGGTCACTACCCTTACAGTAGCCTCCTAACCACACACTCTATCATCAACATAATAAAACATCATAAAACATTGTACATTACATATTAACACTGTTACATTTACCTTACATTAAACAATTTAAATTTACATGATTTGTACCAAACTTTATCACATTACTACTTCAACAATTCTCTATTAACTTTTATTCATTTAACATTCATTTAGATTCTATACAACAACAAAATTTCAAATATACCATTACCTTTCCAGTTACCTCACCTTTCTACTATGAATTTTCCCTTTTCTAACCCTTTTTATCCTTATTTATTAGTTTGGGTGACTCTCAATTACTCACTATTTCCTCTATCTTATTTTGGTATTCGTCAATCTAACCTTACTCACCTCCTTTTTTTTCTACTAACAACCGCTTCTAACCATTAATATAATATGACACCAATATCTCAATAATAACCCCCTTTCACAAATCCCATTTAAAACCTCTGGCACCGCTCATTTTTGTACTAGTATGTGTGTATTCCCTCTAACCAACTCATTCCCTTATCGGTTCCTGACCCTTTCAGATAACCCTTTCCGGCACACAACGATCCACTCCCGTCTCAACATCTCTCGTTGGACTCCTACACCAATACCCTTATTACAAAATATCACCAACAACAACTATAAAATTACCATCCACATTACTCAACTCTACATATAATCCCTACCTACTGTGTCCCTAAAATATCTAACACCTCTTTATATTTTATCAGCATCTCAACACTTTATTTTTCCTAACTCCCAATAACTCTATTTACCTAACTCCAATGCCCTTATTTATCACTATTCCCAAACTCTTTATAACATTTCACATTAATATACCATTAGAAATTCATCACTTATCTACTAACAACACCTCTCATATCCAAATACATTACCTGCTTAATCATTTACTAACCCTTTAAAATCTAAATTCCATAATATCATTTAACTTTCTTCAGTTATTTAAAATCGTACAATACATGCTTACATAAAAAAAATACATAAAGTACACAACAGCAAAAATACACAAATACATAGACATCAATACACAAAAATATACAACTCACATAATCATGAAATCATTTACCATAATCAGTCCTGATCAGTCCATGTAAAAAAAAAAAAACACTGGTCACACAATTAAATGTTCATAACACAATAAACAATACACAACTACCCCATATCGTCAAATAATAATCGCACCTTAAAACTATATACATGGTTTATTATTGAATCTCTTATATTAACATCATAAATGCATCTACCATTCAAATTTTCATTATTTTCCACAAACTCATTTAATCTGTCATGATTGGTCATTGTCCTGTCACCTCCAGTATAATTCGTCACCACTAGGTATGTTATAAAGTCATTATTTTCATTATCATCTCCAACTGCTATATCCGCTTCATTACAAGGTAAGTACTTATTATTTTTATTATATATCATCTCTACTCCTAACCTTCCCATAAACTCTTCATAATCTCTGCTTATCTTAAAAATTTCTACCTCCCTCTTTCTCTCACAATATCTCTCACTATCATACCATCTCTCTCTCTTAAAACATCTCTCATAATAACTCTCCCAACAACATTTCTCTCTCTCAATATATTTCTCTTTATCATACCATCTCTCTCTCTTTAACCCTTCAACACACACTATCATTCCATTATTATTATATTCAATTCCCCATAAAATTTCATTTATACTACCAACCTCCACACTATTATCACCTATTACTACATTTTCATCTATTTTATCGTAATTTTCTACCCCACTTACCTTGTCCTCTTCGTTCACTCCAACTTTGTTTAATTCTAATTTCTTCTTTTCTAATTCTATTTTTTCTAACTTTGTACATATTTCATTTAATCTTTTGTCAAAATTGCAACCTTGTTTTTAATTTCTTTTTTAATATCACTCAATTGTACATCGAATTTGATGCTCTGCTCATTGAAAAGCAGTTTCATCGTTTTTATTATGTCATTTTCTTCCATTCTGGTATTTACTATAGGCGTTGAGTTCGCCTGTGGCGTGCTCAACATCAATGATTCTGTGTTTGTATTTTCTACGTTAATGCTTTCGTTATCTGCCATTTTATCGTACTGATGGTACTAAACTTTGTTTTTATTTGTTGTGTACGTCTTTTATACTATAGGTAATCTCTGTAGATAACCTCTCTTTTCTGTTTATTTCTTTACCCATCTAACCTCCGCTTGTCTGCTTATTTATATATTTTTTATTAATATATAAAGTCCAAGTTCGGGCTGCCATCTGTTAACTTACACCTTTTTGTGTCTTATTTCTACAATTATTAGTACTGAATGTATGATACTTAATATTGTATAATTTGAATAATAAATCTTATCACCGGAGTAACACGTGTTTTGCTCATTTACTTGCATTAGGCTTTTGGTCCAGAATTGCGTTAAGCAAGACAAGACAGAGGTATTCGGGTACTGAAATAACCATTCACACAACATGAGGATAACAAATTAGATTTTATTTAGTTATTACTGTTTACGATTACAAACAATTAGAGTCAATTAATACTTGATAAAATGCAAAATGGCGGCTTCATGACTTCCGTTTTCTAGCCATGCTTTCATGGTTACCTAGCCGTTTTCTTTGAAATTAAGGCTTTTATCAAATTCATTTACTGCAGTTAAAACTTCAAGAGAAATGTTTTTAAATTTTCTTTCTGTTAATAGTTACTCTAAACTTGATCACGAACCAACGCCTCAGATATATTTACTTAAGGTTGGCCAACTCTCACGTTCACACTATCACACACAACATTCATTTTTCTGATACTGAATACATTTTATTTTATAGATTTAGAGCTCATGTTTGAAATTTAGAAAGTAATTTTGAAAGGGCTTTCCTGAAATTGATGCGGCGTAGCCTCCTCAGAAGACTCACATGTTGGCTGGCAGATGTTCGGCCGAATCTCTCTTTGTCCTTTTTTGTGCACTGAATTTACTAAACTTTTACATTGGTTGTCCACTGATGCTACATTATTGTTGATCATTACATTTTTTAAACAATTCTTTCATTTTTATGGCAAAAACTGCCCACTACACTGTTTGAGCATGTGCTCTCTTTGAGTTGTTACTGACGACTGGGGGCGATTCAGACGCAATTGTTATGTAAGTGGTCGTGCATCTGACGTCATTGTCTATTGTTCTCTAACCACTGTTTTGGTTAATACGTAATTGTTTTTTAACTCGTCATTGATTTGGTGACGATTTATTATCGTAGACCAATGGAAAGTCAGTATTGTCCGTGTTTTAGCGCCAACACTGCCATTTTCGTGGGTTCAATTTGCTCGTACACCTCTGACCTTGGATCGTCTCTCCACCGGCGAATTTACATATTTATTGGGACTTGGGCCAAAACTAACCTTGTCTAACTTAACTTGATGATTACCATAAAATTCATAATAAAAATACCCTTACATCCCATTATTCCGATACAGACAATTTTGTACTGTTACAAGATTCTGTAGTGGTGTGGAGTGCTTTTGTGTGTTCAATGTATCTCTGTTTGAAGCTACGTCCTGTCTGGCCTATGTAGAATTTACTGCAATTTGAACAATTTAGTTTATATACACCGGGTAGATCGAATTTGTTTTCTGCTTTGGGCATGCGTTTTGATAGTGTGTGTTCTGTTTTGTTAGTAGGTTTGTAAGCGATTCTGTATCCTGCTTTTTTGAATTTGTGGGAAATTTTTTCTGTTTGTTTGTTGATGTATGTTAGTGTTATGAATTTGTTGTTTTCTGTCTTTGTCTGTTGTTTGTTTTGTGTTTTGTGTAGGAGTTTACTGACTATTGTTCTGTCATAACCGTTAGATTCTGCTAGATATTTTATCGTGTTTAGTTCGTCTTTGTAGTCTATTTCATCTAAGGGGATGTTGTTAAGTCTATGTATCATGGTTCTAAAAGCAGCTAGTTTGTGTTGTATTGGGTGATTGGAGGTGTTGTGTATTAGTGTGTCAGTTGTAGTTGGTTTTCTGTATATACTGAATTTGTGCCTGTGTTCTAGTTTTGTGATGGAGAGGTCTAAGAAGTTTATGGTATTGTTGTGTTCGTATTCGGCAGTGAAGGTTATGTTTTTATGTATTTTGTTTATGTGCGTTAGTAACTGTTCACATTGTCTTTTGTTTCCCCTGTATAGTATTAGAATGTCATCAACGTATCTGTGCCAATATAGTATTTTGTGTGAGTGTCTGTCATTGTTTGTGAGTATTTTTGTTTTTTCTAAGTGTTGGAGGAAGACTTCTGCTAGAATGCTGGATATGGGGGAGCCCATGGGTAGGCCGTCGTTCTGTGTGTAGTATTTATTGTTATAAGTAAAGTAGTTTTGTTACTTATAACAATAAATACTACACACAGAACGACGGCCTACCCATGGGCTCCCCCATATCCAGCATTCTAGCAGAAGTCTTCCTCCAACACTTAGAAAAAACAAAAATACTCACAAACAATGACAGACACTCACATAAAATACTATATTGGCACAGATACGTTGATGACATTCTAATACTATACAGGGGAAACAAAAGACAATGTGAACAGTTACTAACGCACATAAACAAAATACATAAAAACATAACCTTCACTGCCGAATACGAACACAACAATACCATAAACTTCTTAGACCTCTCCATCACAAAACTAGAACACAGGCACAAATTCAGTATATACAGAAAACCAACTACAACTGACACACTAATACACAACACCTCCAATCACCCAATACAACACAAACTAGCTGCTTTTAGAACCATGATACATAGACTTAACAACATCCCCTTAGATGAAATAGACTACAAAGACGAACTAAACACGATAAAATATCTAGCAGAATCTAACGGTTATGACAGAACAATAGTCAGTAAACTCCTACACAAAACACAAAACAAACAACAGACAATGACAGAAAACAACAAATTCATAACACTAACATACATCAACAAACAAACAGAAAAAATTGCCCACAAATTCAAAAAAGCAGGATACAGAATCGCTTACAAAACTACTAACAAAACAGAACACACACTATCAAAACGCATGCCCAAAGCAGAAAACAAATTCGATCTACCCGGTGTATATAAACTAAATTGTTCAAATTGCAGTAAATTCTACATAGGCCAGACAGGACGTAGCTTCAAACAGAGATACATTGAACACACAAAAGCACTCCACACCACTACAGAATCTACCTTCGCAAACCACCTCATTGAAGCAAACCACACATATAAAAACATCGACAATAACATGAACATACTACACGTACACACAAAAGGCCGAAAACTAGACACTCTAGAACAATTAGAAATATACAAACACACAAAAACAAATAAAAACGACATCCTAAACGAACAGACACAATTCAAATCGCACGCATTATTCGAACACATCTCACCACACACACACAGCTTCAATCTTTCGAAACACTTTCTCGTCGCCAACAACAAGACGAGCAGCGCTACTAACGACAGCCTCTGATGAAGCCTTCTATAGGTGAAAGCCGGTTTAGGCTGTAAGGTAAAACTTTACGTTTTTACTTATAAAAAACTTTGTGTTCCGAGTCGTCAATATTATAGTGATATTTAGTTAAGTAACGGACACGTCATGGACAACGAAATCCAAGTATTACTTTATTTTAATAATTCACTTTAAGAATTATTTACTTACAAGAGAAAAATTTATTAAAAAACTCTTATTATTTCTATCTGGTTTGGATTTTACTTGAGAACAGACTTGTAACAGAGAAATTGGCAAGTTACAGTTACGACTTTAAGGTTATCTTATAACGTGAATTGTTATTATGGTTAATTATCTTTAATATTTATTTCTTCTTAAACTAAGTATAGACATATTATTCATAATAGTTTTGATGTGTCATTATCAGTATCATATAATACTCTTTCGCATGAAAGTCAAAATATTTATTTTAACATATAGAAAAATTAAGAAAAACAACGTTAGTCAATTGAGCGACTATTGGTATTGCTCGTATTTTGTAATAAATACTCCAAATATGATTCTTTTAATTATGACAAATAATTAAAATATTTATTCAACATATTAATAATTGCGAATTAATATTTTCATTAATTCTGATAAATTCCATCATTATTTTTGATATTTCGCTTTTTACTGACTTGCGTAGTAATCAACATTACGTATTTACAAAATTTTATTTCTGTTTCAATGTTAATTAAATAAAAAGAATTGTACTCCCTGTTTTTATCTTTTACACAAAACTCGTAAGTACGATCGATATTGTACACTAATCGTACTTAAATAGTATACACTCCGCACATTTCACTCGTTTATGCTAGTGTGGTTTGTAGGTTTTATGTGTGTTAATTTACTGTTTGTATGCTTGTCGCGCACAATTCAAAAATCAAACTTCTTCATATCGGCGAGTGACATGACCTGTCTGTAAGATGACTGATCGTGAATTGTGATGCTCCTTCGAAGCGTCTGTGGCTCGTCTGCCAATGTTCATTCATTCGATTGGTTGAAAAAACTAAACTCTCTAACCCAAAGCACTTTATTTTCTTAAAATATTTAATTTTTTACCAATTTTGGCCTTTGCGTTTGAGGTTATATGACGTCAGCACTGGTACAAAAAATAATTGAAAAGTTTAAATTCGTAATAACTTTCTTAATATTTGACTTATTGTTAAATGGTTAGTGTCAGTAAATTGCGGACATCCTGCGCTTTAATTAAAGTCCAAACAAGATTATTTTCCGTCCATTACTTCAATCACTATAATAATTTTATTGATTTTTCATGGTGCACCTTATATTTATAAGTTTATTACACCAAATTTAATTATTTATACTAAAACACTTTTAATTAAACGCTCTGAGTCCATATCTCAACTGGTTTAATTCAAAACTTGGGAATTATTGTTACCCAAACAATATCTTGTTATGGCGTCCATATTTGATTTTTCACAAATGTACTTAAAACTAATTTTTCTTATCTAATAACACTAATACTGTAATCTAATAATAATAGAAACGTCTATTTACATAATTTTATACTTGAGTATAGGTATAGGGCTGTATTTAATATACTATTTACATTGTTTTAGAACCCTCCTATCTCTCTTTTTACAATTGTCACTTTACTTCTGGTTTTTTCTATACAATTTAGATTATGTAATAATTGCAATTAGTGTACACTCATTGTACCTAATTCCCTACATATAATTGCTAGCTTTTAACTATCTTAGAACCCTTCAATTTTTTGTAATGGGTCTGTTTACATTGTGTCATAGCATGGTAGTCAGTTATTTTTGTTAAAACAATAGTTAAATTGTTATTGTTACACTTGATTTAGTTTTCCTAAGTAGTATCAGACATTCTTCTGATTCTTGGTAATATTTTTATCTACTTTTAAACAAGTTTGTATCCTGTATTTTGTACAAATAACTTGCTCCTCATTGCTTGTTTACATCTGGCTTCCACTATCATGGTCATTTGGTTTTTAGTAATTTATATATAAAATGACTATTCTTATGGTCATTGTCTGTTCTCAAAGTAGCATTAGGTGTCCCTCTTACTACTGGTAACACTCTTATCAATCTTTGTTCAAGCTTTAATACAATATTTTGCTTAACTAGTTGGTTATACAATGTTTCTGCTTACTTCTGGTTATGTGTTCTTAGTTAGCTAGTTTACAATATTTTGGTTACAAAATCATTGTCATTATGTTCAGAATCTGTTCTCAAAGTAGTATCAGTGTTTATCTAACTACTGGTAATACTTTCATTATTCTTGGTACTTGTTTTGATATTGTATTTTGTCTAACTAATTGAGCATACTAGGCTCCATTTTTCCTATCTCTGTGCCATCACATTTGATCTGTTTTATTTGCATTGTGTTGCAATATAATACACTGTCTATGGTGGTGTATCATTACTTGTAACAAATCCTTGATTGACATTATAGTTGATGGTTATTTATTTACATTAACATGTATGATTTTCTGTTTCATAGGTGTCTTTCCTATGGGGTTATGTAACAATGTACAACATGTTCTAATGCAGCATTTTGCTACTACTAACATGACTTCAGTATGGTATTTTACTACAATATTTTAACTGTTTTAATACACATGTTTACACTACTTCTTCTTAAACAATAATACAAATCTTTTTGTACTAATTATAATATCTTTCTTGTCATTGGTTGTATCTAATTCCTGTCACTTTTGTTTGATATATAACAAAGGTTTTTATTGTCAGTTCTCTATGAACAATAATATAATTGTTCGATTTTATCCTATTTTGGTGGTCTTATGATCATCTACATGGATCACAATCTTTATTAAATTAGTCACACTAATTGTCTGTGTATATTTGACTATTTAATTCTTGCTGTTTCACTATGAAATTAACACATTTTCTTACACTATAAACCTTATCACTGGAATTGTTTGTGTGGTTTATTTGGTTAGAATTAGTTAACTGTTCACAGGTTTCACACTTATATTGCACTCACTATAATTGTTTGTGGTTTCTTAATGGGTAAACACTGTTTTTCTCTTTTCATATTTGATAATCACTATTCCTTTGGTTACTATTATTGTCTCTAGTACACTTGGTTTATGCTGAGTCCTTGCATGGTCTATCCATTTTCTTCTCTCTTCATGGTATGTTTCCTTGTCCTTCTTCTTTCTTCTTCTTCAATATTTTCATTGTAGTCATTGATTCCATTTGTTTCCCTCGCTGTTGGAGTTTATTGTATTGTCGTTATTTTGTTGGTTCCCCTCACTGTTGGATCCTATTGGGTCTGGTTACTGATATTTTTGTTTTGGCTCATGGTTATTTTCTTTCTTCATTTCGTATTTGATGTTGCTATGTTAATATTATCTTCCTCATCGTTGGATTTTTATACTAATATATCTGTAGATACACACCTTTATACACATAGGTTTATTTATCTAGACATACTTTCATGCTTTTCTCTTACTTGACGTTATATTAGCTTATTTTATGTAACTACCATATTTGGTAACGTTACAATACATACATAGATACATACATACATCCTCGGCGCTACAGCCCAGTCCGGGCCCTGGCCTCCAAAAGAAATCTTCCCCACTGGTCTCTACTCCCGGCCAATGTCCACCAGTTTGCTGCACCCAGCCTCACTGCCTCCCTACCAACCTGGTCCAGCCATCTTGTACGCGGTCTTCCCTTCCTTCTCCTTCCCATCGGCAAATAATTCATCACTCTTTTTGGGATTCTATCCTCCGCCATTCTCTGCACATGACCAGCCCAACGCAATCTGTTAATTTGTATGAGTTGCACGATCGGAAGATCTTTAAACCTTTCGTACAACTCTCGATTATGCAGTCGCCTCCAAATGTTGTTTTCCCTCACAGGGCCATAGATTCTCCTCAGTACCCTCCTCTCAAAAACGGATAGTCTCTGCTCATCTAGTTTTTTTAACACCCAGCATTCCGAGCCTTACATCAGGACTGGTCTAATCAAGGTCTTGTATAGGGAGGCTTTTGTATCTTTAGTTATTAATTTTGATTTAAAATGTTTCACCAGTCCGTAGTAACACCTATTAGCAGATACTATTCATTTTTCAATATCTCTAGAGGAGTCATTTCCAGAGTCCACATATGACCCGAGATATGGAAAACCCTGAACCTTTTCAAATTCATAATCGTTAATGCGCAGGGACAGGGCACGAGTGTTGGCACCTACAACCATATATTTGGTTTTGCTTTGGTTTATAACCAAGCCCATAGCCTTAGCGGACAACTCCAGTTCCTGAAAGGCTTCCTTTAAGCCAGATTCAGACCTACTTATGACATCAATGTCATCGGCATAGGCCAGAAGCTGTACCTCCTTGTGAAATATGTGTCCGCTAGTTTGAATTCCTGAATCCCTGATGACCTTTTCTAGAGCTATGTTGAACAACAGACACGCTAAGGCATCTCCTTGTTTCAACCCATTCAATGTTTTTAAGGAGTTAGATTTGATTGTATTCTGATTTGGCACTTAGAATTGGACATAACTACTCCAACCATACGCACCAACTTAGATGGTATATTCAACTCCTTCATAGCTCTATATAGCATTTTCCGGTTGATTGAATCATATGCCGACTGGAAATCCACAAAGAGATGGTGAGTGGGCACTCCATATTCCAACGTTTTTTCCAGGATTTGCCTTAGTGTAAATATTTGGTCTGTTGTTGACCTATTCCTAGTGAATCCACACTGATATTCTTTTATGTTTTCCTCAGCGTAGGGAAGCAGCCTAGAAAATATGATGTTGGACAATACCTTATATGCTGTATTAAGTAGAGAGATGCCCCTATAATTTTTACATATGAGCGGATCACCCTTTTTATGTATTAAACACACCACCCCATTGTTCCACTCATCAGGCATTACCTCCTCCAGCCATATTCGCTCTATAAGATGGGCAAATTCCTTTATGAAATCTCCTCCTGCGCTCTTTAATAGTTCCCCTGGTAAACCATCGGAACCTGCTGCCTTGTTATTTTTAAGCTTTTCTAGAGCTTCATACACCTCGTCATAGGATGGCACCAACTCCTCTCTATCATCCTCGAATTCTCCTACTTCCTCTTCATTCTCAGATGCCTCCATTGAAGCCTCCCCAACTGAGCCTAGCAACTCTTCGAAGTGTTCTGTCCATCTCCTGATTACGCCAGCATTATCACTCACAAGGCCACCATTATTATCCCTACAGGCATTTGTTCTAGGCTGAAATTCCTGTCTCATATCATTCACCTTCCTGTACATATCTCAGCTCAGCCTTTTACTCTTATATTCCTCTATCTTTTTCATCTGTCTCATCATATACTCCCTCTTTTTTCCTCTATGAATCTTCTTTTCCCTCCGCCTGGCCTTCCTATATTCCTCTTGAACAGCCCTAGTGCATTTCCTTTGGATCATAAATTTGTATGTCTTGTTTTTGAAGTCAGTTGCCTCTTCACACTCCTTATCAAACCACTCATCTCGCCCATGTCTCTTCTTCAAACCAATGATTTCTTCTCCCGTGGTCACTAACATGTTTTTTAGATTAAGCCAGTGGTTTTCTATATCTTGTTCCTCACGGCATTCAAGTCTCCACTGTCTAATTTTCTCATTAGTAACTTCCTCGAACCTCCGTTTTATTTCTTCTTCCTTTAGTATTTCTGTATTGTATCTAACAGTCTTTATTCCTTTTTCATTTCTGTTATTGGAGATTCTAGCTCTCAGTTTTGCAACTACGAGATAGTGATCGCTATCCATGTTGGCACTTCTATAAACTCTAACGTCTTGTAAGTCTGACTTATGGCGGCCATCCAATAGGACATGATCTATTTGATTGACTGTTCTCCCGTCTGGAGAGATCCATGTGCCCTTATGTATGTCTTTGTGGTCGAAGAAAGTCCCTCCTATGATCATATTTTGACCAACTGCAAAGTTCAATAGTCGGAAACCATTGTCTGAGTGTTCAGAGTGTAAACTATACTTTCCTATATTACTACAGGCATGGCTGCTTCCCACTTTGGCATTTAAGTCACCTATGATTATTTTTATGTCATGTCTAGGGCTGCTAGCATACGCATTCTCCAGCAAGTCATAAAAATCATCTTTCTCCTCCTCAGGCTTATCATCAGTTGGGGCATGCACGTTTATTATAGTATAATTAAAGAAGATTCCCCTAAGTCTTATTTTACACATTCTAGGTGTAAGGGGTTTAAAATCAATGATATTTGCTTTCATTCTACGGCTTACCAAGAAGCCAGTTCCAAGCACATGGTCCCGGTTCTGACAGCTGTAATACACCGAGTAGTCCCTTCGATCCATGATTCCAGCACCAGTCCACCTCATCTCCTGCATAGCCAAAACATCTATCTTATATTTGAGAACCTCTCCTATTAATATCTTCAAGGCTCCAGGTCTGTATAAGGAACGCAAGTTCCATGTCGCAAGTTTAAAATCTTTGTCCTTTTTACACGATCCAGTCCCAATTCCATTAATCCGGCCGGCTTTTCCTTTTTCTCTTGGTTTCATAACAATCTTATTTTATGGGGTGGGTTGTTAACCCTACGCCCAACCCCCAACCTGGAGGACCAGGGGTTTTATGTTTAGAGTTCCCATCTCTTAGATGAGTTGCCTTCACTGAGCTAACGAGTCTCATCCACCCGTCCGCAGTAGACCATACTCACTAGATCTATGGGTGCCGCCGTTGACATTTTTATGTTCTTCCGCCGCCAACCCCGCCATGCATCCTGCTGCCGACACACTACATCTTGGTAAGCCGGGTCCCTGATTACCTCAGGGCCACCTCGCCCAGACCCCCATCTCTCGTTGGCTCGCCGACCCAAGCTGCCGAAGGGATAGGTTACCACAACCTTAGCATGGGTTGCTCGACTTAACAGGGCCCACCGCTTGTAGGTGAGAGTAGGAGTTGGAGAGGAGAGGCTAGTGACCAGCTCTTGTATGCAGGCCATATATTACGCATCACTCCCCCATTTGGGCCCTATTTAATGTGATTGTTGAACTATTATGTCTAGAGAAGTACCAGTATCAATTATTTATATGGATGTCCAGGTGATAGCATACTAGTGAATCAGTAGGCATGTGCCATTTATGCTCAAAAATATTGTAATGATTGTAATAAAAATGTGCAAGTTATTTCTGCTCTATGGAACGAAAATATATCTAATGTATGTTTTTCTGGAGTTTGTTGTCGATGACGTGTCCATCGATGTATACTATATGGATCACGTGCTGACAGGCAAACTGAAAGGCAGAAAACGGTCCGAAGCATGTACAACTTCCCCCACCATCGGTAGAATAAAGCGTTTGGCGCTAAGTTACCAGTTGTACTAAACGAGTCATTCAGTCAGTAATGTACTTGTTTTGACACCTTACAATTAATAAATTTGGGACAGTTCTACTGACAATTTGTGCTTATGAAGATTTTATTATTATAACAGTTTGCAGTTTGTTTTTACTTTTGCCTAACTGATAACAGATGACAGACAATAACTTGAGCGTTTACACTCATTTTACTGACTTTGTATAAAGCGGAAAATTAATTAGAGCGTCATCAGACGTTTTAAAGATTGTAAAATATATGTATAATTTATTGATTATATCTGACAGTAAACCTAATACCAAAAAATGATTATATTAGCTTGCAAAAACTTTGCCACCTCAGTGTTTAGAAAACATATTTCAAACAATGATTTTTCTGAAGACAGCCATGAAGTGAAACTTATCAAATTAATAGTGACATTATTTTATAAAATCTTGTGGTATTATTTAGTAATGTTTAATGTAAACAATTTTTATACAGTTAATACGTAGCTCATTAAATAAAATTAAAAAAATTAATGTAAATTAGCATTGCTTATTGAACACTTTAACGACCATGGCGAGCGTATACGCCAGCTTCTTTTACGCAATAAATCTTTTAAAGTTTACGGCTCACATCTTTTAATCTTTGTTTCCCTTATTCTTATCTTTATTCATCTGGCTTCAATATTAAATGTTCATAAATAAGAACGCAACAGAACTGTTTATAAACGCAACAGAACTTAGCGATAAACTGAAATAATGTGTCGGAATACTGAAATCTTACAGTGAAACAAATGTGTTTATTTTGGGGAAAAAAACTTATTAAAAACCTCCCACTTTGGAGTCATTAATTGTTAAAATGATATAGCTATACCATTTAATGCAAAATATGCTCCGCTAAAGCAACAAAAGCTATAAAAAAACAGAAAAGTCAGACTTTGTACACGTACAGTATATAGCATACGCAGTGTTCTTGCCCACCACTGGTGTAGCAGTCAGACCAAATTCAGTGAATGCAGCACGCGATCCATATAGTACACATCGATGGACGTGTCCATTGATTAAATAATTATAAATATATCGCTACTGACTCAGATTACTAATTTTTTGTTTTTCCAGTATTTTTCACAGATGCAAATCTTTTAGCATAATAGAATTACCAAAATAATTAAAAGCACATTAACAATTTGAATAAAACAAAGTGTAATTTTTATCTCCAAATTAATTTGATTGTTGAATGTTTCGTAAATTTTATTTACAGATTGTTGGTGGTGAGTTGGTGCCTGAAATAAAGCAGAACAGTCAGGCGTGGTATCAGTTTATGGTATCAGTACTGTTGTATACAGAACCAACTGTCAAGTACTTTGATCTCAGTTACCATGCCAATCAGTGCATCACCCAGTTTGGTGGGCCAAAGCAACTCAAACTTCTTGACCACATCATTGTTGCCATGTTAGAAAATGACTTAAATGAGGTAAGTTTGGTTACACTGTAATTAAATTTACTATATAACATGTAGAATTAATAACATCATTGTCATGATATTCTGTTGTGTGGCAGTTCCTGTGCACCCAGGGTGCTAGTAAATACCATGTTTAATTGCATAATTTATGCACTTTTTTCCGGTTTTAATCAGCAAAAAAAAACATGGTGTACAGTTTTGCGGGTAATTATATACATCAATTTTTCAGGCTGTAATGTTTTAAGATTATAACTAAACAAAGTACACATTAAGCAGAACTTAAATTTTGTTTTTAAATATATTTTATACAATGTAATTATAAATTTCTTTAATGAAAGTTTGGTTATTTAGTAGAATTTTCATGAATTATCTGGATGGCTTCTAACCTATATTCCATAGTAACACAAACGATCCCTGTAAGTGAACAAGACTGTCAAATTAATTCATGTACCAGTATGTAAGTAATGCATTTACGATTGTGGTTTTTACTTTTGTGTTAATGATTAAATAATTTAACGTGCCTTATCAGTGAACACTGCTGTTATCAGAAAATTTGCTCTGTGTCTGGGCCTCAGGTTCAATATCGCTGTCGTTGGTCTTCCAACACACATCATCCTCACTTCCATTCAGTGCGTTTCTGATGCACATTGTCTTGAAACGTTTTGATACTGATCCACAAATATCATCCCAAGATTTCAAGACCACTAGCACATTAATTCAGGGGATGGTCGTTAATTTTTCCAGTAGCTGTAAACATATTGTTACGACGGTCTCATGATCGTCGTATGGTACAGTGGAAAACAAAATACATGACACCAATTAAGTCACTAATCACCAGCTTTAATTATTACAGTTAAACAGTTCGTAATTAACAAGACAGTCTCTTACAAAAATCAAATAAAAATTGTTCACACACAATAAAAAAAATGTCAACAAATATAAAACACAATTGTACTACAATTGTCCTGCACAATTATAAAAACACATAACACTTCGCCACAATATTACGAACCGCACTAATAACCACTTGAATGCACAGAGTAATATCTCCCGATAATAACTGAACTAGGGCTGCTGCCGCCTTCTATTTATACCCCTGCTCACAGACCAGAACATTCCACAACTATGCATTACCTCTACACTAATTAATTACCTCTACTGTAATTAATTGCGGCCTTGACACAGTCAGCGAGGTTGGCGGCATCCAGAAAAGTCTCTAAGCGCATGTTGAAATCACGTACACAACATTATAGCGCCATTCTTCTGGAACATTCGAGAAACACATAGACTGTTCTGTAATGTCGTAACAATATGTTCTGTTTTGCATATCCACTCGGCATAAATATTTTTTATATTTTCTTTAAAATTCTTGTTAATTTATATGTTAAGTGGCTGCAGCATTGACGTCAGCCCTCCCAGGATAAAGGCAATATCAGTATCTGGTTCCTTCAACAAGCCCTTCACTAAATGTCTGTGGAAACTATCAAGAGCAAGAAAAGATGGACATCACAATAGTCCTCCAGAATGTTTCTTCCACGCCTTTTCCACCCACACACCACCAATTTGTTCTCTATCCAACCTTTGTCTTGACCAACAGCAGCATGTATTCCTGATGGAAATCGTAATCTTTTCGGTATTCAATTCCTTAAGCTTTCATGGCTGACGTCAACTTTGCTAAAATTATTGTTATTACTGGCCATCTGTTAGGCTGTGGTCGACTGTTATTGTAGACAGACGTTTCACCCCCACCATCTTCAGTGTCTGAAAATGTTTGGCAAGATATCCGTCAATTTACCCCAGTACTATTGACCGCCTCAGTACTGGGGTGAATTGGCGGATATCTTGCCAAACATTTTTAGATACTGAAGATGGAGGGGCTGAAACGTCTGTCTACAATAACAGTCGACCACAGCCTAACAGACAGCCAGTAATAACAATAATTTTAACAACATTTTGCTATTGTTTTCCATTTTAAGATTATGTTAATCAGACGTCTGTTGCCATCTGCGTTTACAGCAAGCATAACTGTGCAGCGTAGCAATTCTGCACCTGAACTGTGGATTAATATACTAGACAACACCTTACCTAACCTTGTGTTCCGCAGCATATCAAAAAAACGGGAATCTTATCCACATTGCTGATCTGTTGTAACTATACGTTCTTCTGCATTAATAAAGTTTTATACAAATTTCTAAGATTTAGACTTTTTCTTACCTTTGGGTTGCATCCAGGGTCGTATAGACGAAAACAGTTGCAGAGGGATTATTTAGGGTTGAGTTGCGAAATCATTAAGCTAACACATGTTATGCTAGGAATTACTCTTATTTATTTTTCTTTAGTTAACTTCCCTATATACTCTCTGTTGAACAATGGTTTACAAAAAAATCTCTTAATTACTTAGTACATGAAAGTGATATTAAAAATTTACTACAGTTATTTTTGCATCATCCCCTTATAACATCAAGATTATTCAAAATTTTACAATTAATTGATTGCCACAACCTATAGCTCAGTAATTAATGTTATGAAACCAGTACTTTACTTTGTACATACGTACTCAATCTTACGCTCTCTCTCTCTCTCTCTCTCTCTCTCTCTCTCTCTCTCTCTCTCTCTCTCTCTCTCTCTCTCTCTCTCTCTCTCTCTCTCTCTCTCACACACACTTCTATTTCATTTAGTTAATTTTGTTAGGTCTTCTACCCGTTATAACTGTAAAATTTAAGAGTTTTGGCCAATTAATTATTGCTGGTACTTAACCGTTCCGTGTGTGTCTCTGGGAGTTGCACAATCACTGTCTGTTCAACCTTCCGGTTCACTCCGCGTTTAGTTTTTCTTTTGTACACTAGTTAATTTGCTGCATTGTTTTGACCGTCCATCACCACTGTTTAAATTAAACTGATACTAGTTATCTAGTCGGCTGACTGTATAATTGCTCGAGCACTTGTTGTTTTTTTATGACCGCGCTGTCTGAAAAATACGAGTTGACTGCTAATTACTCGCACACTTTATTAGATAGGCCGATTATAGTGTTTTCGGCCCATCTTATACGCCCGAGGCCACCATTGACTTGCGACCGCGCTGTTGGAAGACTACTAGTCAGCTCTACTGTTAGTCAACTACTACTGTGTTAGGCGTTGGCCCAGCTGCGTGCCAACGTATGTATTTTTTATTTCGCCTTCTCTGATTGGCCGGCATGTCCCGACGCTCAGCCCGGGAATCCTTATAATTTTTGCTGCCTGTTGAAACTGGCGTTTTCCGTGATTCACGGACGGCACAAGCGGCAGGCGGTTATGTAACTCGTCTAGCCGGGCTGGCTCCAGACATAAACACAGACGGGTGTTTTGTAATAACATTGTATATGTAGTTGGTTAAAACGAGGTACACCAAAGGTGAACACTGACTGAGTTGACAACATTTTAAAATTCTTTACCACCCAATTCTGTACCGTTACACTGTTACAAACAGTAAAATTTAACTAGTTGAATTTTATTGATCAGCATTGAAAGGAAATCAGTTTGTCTGTGTAATCCTTTGGTAGTCCTTGGCAAAATGACATATGTCTTTTAAACAAGAAGCTGTTAATTTTCATAAATGTAACCCACCCTCTACTTGCTTTAAAATCTGCTAAAGAAATACAGTCGAACTTCCATATAATGAAGTGTCACGGCGCACCGAAAAAAGTTCGTTATATGGAAAATTCAATAAATAGAAACAAATTAAAAATGGTGTGTATGGTCAAGCAAAACACAAATAAAATGTATGTCTTATTTTATTGATGAATAGACAATTGATAAAATAAAAGTGATAACAAATTGAATGATAAAATTAACAAATTGAATTATGGTTGAACTGTGAAATTAAAAATAACAATCCAGCGTAATATGTTAATTATAAAAATGGATTTTATAGTATTTCTAATAAACCATGAAAGTAATGAAAACAAATTTTGAGAGATTACGAAATTCAAAACTAGGCTATTACATACAGTTGTTAGTTTGAAAAAGAATTGTTATCTTAGCTTGCTTATTTTTTTGAAAAGATTGTTGTATTTTCAGTAAATTATTCATGTTGAAGTCTTACTCATTAATTAGTTGTTAATTTAATATTATTTTTTAACTGTAATGTTTGGTCCAGGAAATCGTTTAGTGTACTCAGGCAGAGAACGGTATGCAAATACAAATAACAATACGCAAATCAAGTAAAACATACCATTATTTATTTTTCTGTGAGAACACAGCAAAGATCATGAACACACTTATTCCGCCTTATAGCGTAAAACTGATTATTAATAAACTACGTATATCAAATTACTACTACATATATCGAATTACGCAACTCAACACTTCTGGTTAGGCCTATATTAATTTTTCATTCACACAAACATACACATTTACTTATTTTTTCATTCTGTTGAGCTCAACTTTATAATTTATAAAAAATCCAGTATTTAAAATGTTGAAATGGTATATTGTTGAAATGTCTACTTCCCTTGATTATGCTGCGTAGAATTTCACCACATGGCGTGCGTTGTTTATACTCTTTGCTGTTTTATTTTACTGTTGCACTTTCACATTTTACGGCCGAACTGCCAAATTTACTGCAATTATGGATGAATATTTATCCAAAAACTGTTGTATTTTGAAATATATATAAATTCACATTTTCTGTCGTATGCGGGTGCCCGCTATTGCTGCTGCAGACAGCGAAGGATGAAGGTCGACTGGGATTCTGTGTTACAAACTTTCCGTTTGATGCGTCTCCAAATTGCTTCACCCCGCTCCCCGCCGTACGCCTCGTCTATACTATTATAATGTTCCGTTGGGTTGCGTTTCACCTCTTCAACTCATAATTTCCTGTTTCTCGTCAACAAATACTTAATGTGTTGGTCACTGGCTATAAATAGATTTTCGTTATAACCATATAAGACCTTGGAAATTTACTGACTCATGTTTACTGGCTCTCGCGTCACCTCAAAGGGGGCTCATCTTTACATGTTGTAGAATTTATGAAATTACACAATAATATTTAAATAAATTTAGACCCATTACAATACCCCCCCCCCCCAATGAGAGGATTTATGCCGAAGCATAAAAGCTCTCATTGACACTCATACTTTTGTAAAGGGATCAGCCAAGATATGTCGCCACAACCCCCTTACGTTTTATTCAAAATTGTGGTTAACTTACCCCTGGTCCAGTGACTGTGACCATACCTGAATGACCTTACTGGACTTCTCTTTCGAGATCCCAACACCGCAAGGCCAGACCGGCACTTGACGCTCCTGCTCTGACACGCAGGCCAGCACAGGACCGCTGCCACAGCATCACTAGACACTGAAACATGAAATCAAAAAATATCAAATAGTGCCCTGGTATAATAACATATCCCTAACTGATCTGGTTCCCCTTAGCTGTGTTGGTTTGCGTTAAGAAGTACTGAGTTTTTTTTTTATATGAATACTTAGTCTAAGTATAATACATTATAAGAATTACCTATCAACATTCTGTATAACCTTCTCTAGTTAACTCTTACCCCAAAATTCAACATGATCGTTCTGATTCCCATCAAAATTTAAATAAACATTTCCATTACAATGTATAAATCCCTTCCATTATAAATATTCCATTCACATTTCAAAATTAACTAACTCCTTATATAGAGTAGTAAAACACATTAAATCAACTACATTAGAACAAATTAGTATCTTCATATTACTCTTCATTACCTTAAAATAAAATACTCCTCACAACATCATTCATTTGGTTACATCAGAAAATCAATTACATACTCTACATTATCGATGTAACTCATTTTAATCTTTAATATTTCGTTACTAACAACCTAGTAACCACCTTCTCCATCATCACATAATTTGTTATAATTTATTAAATTATGAACTTATTTTAAACTCCTCCTTCCACACACACTATTACCCGTCCATCCCCCTGAGCTGTTGCGCCCAGTTGCTTCCACAAGGAATGAAGCGTTAAAAGTAGGAATTTGTGCATCTCCTGTCCTTGCTTCGGCGTTACATTCAAAGTTCAGATAAGGTTAAACCTAAGGGTTTACAAAATCCTACTGATTATATAGTAAAAACCTTAAAACGGTCGATCACCCTTTTATTTGTTCCTACGCTAACGGCTGATAGTCGCTGTTCCATAGTTCCGGTATGATTTCCCCTGATTCACCCCCCCTCCCGTTAATTTCTAATTCAAACCAATTTTTTTTTTTTTAAAAGGCAACCAACCATGGTCAGGTTGCAAAGCCTGCCCACAGCTGGCTGTCGTCCAAAACCACGATTAGTGTTGGTGAAGCAGTAATCGCCCGAAATTGGGGAAATCTGTCATTTGAACATGTTTTAACAAATCATTTTTTTCATACACTGTACCTTATCAATTTTCCATATAATATTTGTATACAGTGTATATCACGACCTATTTGGGCCTCCTTTGATTGTAACATTCATAGATGTTACTCAATCAAACCCTTACCACTATCTATAGCAACAACATGCCGTCACTATAATAGCATACCTTATAACTAAATTTATTCCATTCTTCATTAACTATCACCACATACCAAAAACTAACAACCCCCCAAAATCACCCTTTAATTATGCACAATAACAAGTTTTTTTTTTGAGCTTAAATGGTGCTAAACAATGCACCCATTATCTTAATGTTCAAACTAAAAGTCATACTTTCAGGTACCCCCCAACTCATTATAAAATAATCTGTATTTATTCATCCATGATTTTAATGAATTAAAAGAATAATCAACACTACTCATGTACATAATACCTTTTTAACTGTTGTGATGCTAAAAAATATGCCGAAATATATTAATACAAAAAATATTGCCAGGACTTACCTGTACTCATGTTCAACTACTTACCGTATTAAATTTCTCTCAGAAGACCAAGGTCGCCACGGTATTTTTAAATAGGTTATAATACCGAAACCTTCCACACTTTACCTTAATAAAAAGGGGACAATTTAGCAATCTGACCACACCCAATTAATAATTCAGAAAGATCCACGGAACGTTTAGACGAATCTTGCAGCACAGAAATGAGAAAGTGGTAATGACGAAATAACTTAGACTAACACATGGTTATACTGTAAACTAAATTTTAATTACTCAAAACCGTTTTTTATGATCATTACAAGGACACTACAAGACTAATTTTGAAATAGATTTGTTGGTACCATATTTAACTATTATTACTTATAAGACAGCCCATTCTGCTCACTCTCTCTTTCATTCGGTTTTATACGTTACCCTTCCTGATTATTATTTATTATTACACGTAATTATTTCCATAACTGTTCACTACTGCGATTACGCACAACACGTGGTTTGTTCACCCGCGCTTCCAAAGCCCGTAATTTAACTGTTGTATTGTCCGCCGTTCGACACCCGTTGTACACTGGTTCGAATCCGTTAATTTCGCGGGTCCCGGTCGGTACTACAACGGTGTTATTTATTTAATCGCATTTTATAAAACACCACCGACCGGGCCCTAAACAAAACTGTAAGCGTCTGTTAATGGAGTCGGCTTCTCGTAGACTGCCTAACGTAGACTGCGTAACGCATCTCTCGGAGCGGGCGGAAACTGATGTCCACCGCCAACGAATTTCGTCGTCGCTCATAGTTGAGTTGTTGCAGTTGAGCGACCATGTGCATGATACATAGTGGTTTTTGCTGTGTTTTACGCCGACGATATTTAGCCGCTCCTGGCTTGATGTCTCTAGATGGGCGGGCCTTAAGTTTTCATATCCGCCGTTTCAGTCAAGTAGACGAAACAGAAAAGGTACTTTTCACCATCTTGGCGTTTCCTGACCGCGTGGGTCCGTGCGTATACCCGTCTCGTGCGTACAGGCGCATGATCACATACAACAAAGTTCTTGGAAATTTGAGGTGGCTGCATACCTCAACTGATTTCGCAACGTAATATTGCGTTTTTGCCTTGGTTACAAACTGTTCTATTTGCCACGTGTTCTGGTTTGTTGGAATAAAATTTACACAATACCTTTGTCAATCCCCGAAAATGAAACAAATAAAATACCTACATTTTTGGACCGTTACAATACCCCCTCAATGAGAAGTCATCTGTCAAAACAGAAGAAATCTCATTGATAAACCCCCTAAGAGGACCGGTGAGGAACTGGTGCCAACAACCCCCTTGTTCTTATATTTCATGGGTACACGCCCCCCTGGCTCGGCGACTATGGACGCATCTGAACGAGATCACTGGACTTCTCCGTAAGAGATCCCAACACCGAAAAATCGAACAGACCCGTACCACAACGCACCTCACCTTCTAACATGCTACCCCCAAAATCCAACACCCTGGCTTAGATTATGCCAGATCCTCAGCCGATATGTTTCCCCTTATATGCAAGCTGGGCTGCCTGTAGCAGATACTGGGTAGCTGATTTTTATAAAAGGTATTGTGCTGTTGTTATCTTTTAAGAGTAACTGTGTACAGAGTGTCACAAACAAAATTGCGCCACTCTGTAGCTTTCTTAATTTATTAGTAAATTAAATAACTCACTGAATGCAGTGAATTATTTGTCATTCAGTTATTGATCTATGCACTCAGAGAATGTAATTAATGTAACTTTAATTTTCAAAACATACGTAAATGATAGTGTGTATAAGTTGAAATATCATTTTATGAAGAAATATGCATGTACCTACTTGCATATATGACTTGTAATGTTTGGTCGACTGAGCAGTCTGTAACAGGTTTGTTTTATGACAATCCAAGACCTGTTGTTTCTTGAATACTCCTGCATACTATATGTTAGACATACACTAACATATGTCTGTTGTCACAAAACTTTGTTAATAATAATAATGCTCCTGCGTAATGTAGACCCAGTTAATTACGTGGAAAGAATTTCGTAATTTGAAATTGTGAACAAAATAAATAATTAATGTAATTGGGGAAAGTATATGAATGAATAGAGTCAAAGTGTTATAAAGCGTAATAGTAGTGTAAATTGTTGAATAAGATTCACCCTAACGTCATGTGTGGGCTCACACACACTCACATTACATATTATAAATTGAAAAATTCTTTAAAAATTACAACTCACTGGTTGTTTCCATTTAAAATCAAATCACAAATTCTGTATATATTTTAAATTATTCTCTTCATTGTTTTTTTCTGCTATTTAAAATAAATCAATTTAAACATTTCTTACAATTAAGAACGTCCTTAACCTAACATGTTATTACACCTAGAGTCTAACAATACAATTCAATACAAAATAATTCAATAATAATAAACATGGTTAGAACACCAACAATAAAATAATCAAAGTTTAAAATCATCCATTAGCTGGCAGGCGTAAAATCAAGAATTTTTTTTTTTTTCAAAGAAAATTTTAAATTCCAAAATTCCCCAAAAAAATCTTAAATTCCAAAAAATTTAACTTTCTTAAAATATTTTCTTTTTCCCATATAGAAATTATTTGCAGTTTGTTCAAATTAATTAAAAACCAAAGTTGAATTAACTTCCATACTAAACATGCCTAGTATGTATATGACCTCACTATCAGCTGATCAAAACTAGGTCAAGTCAAAACCTTGACCTACATATGTTAGATACAAGTTACATCTATGAATACATTAAGCTTCTGTAAAATTCTGTCTTGAAACATAAAACATAATAAAACAAAACATTTAAAACTAACAAAACATCATTATAAATTATAATCAAATTGACATTTAAATTATTCAAATAAACTTTACATTTCCAAATTCTATCAAACCTTGTCACTGGTTGCAATTAAAAATTTCATGTTCTTACTATAAATCTGTTTCTTTATTTAACAATCTTATTCTCCATTACTGTGGGTGATCTAATTATTTGTACTCATTTAATTTACTACTTAATCTCTATCCCTTTGACTCTAATACTCATCAACTTTAACTAACATGACACCCATCTCTATCAAAATATTTATCAAAACACTCTCTAACCCCAACTTACTAATAAACTCAATTCGCCACCTTCTCTCAATATATATAAAAAAATATACTCTCTAACCCTTTGTACTTAGGATACGTGTTTCCCCCCCCCCAAAAAAGCTCATTTCCATTATGTTGGTTCCTGGATTCTACCTAAGGCAACCCCTTCCCACTAAATCGGTCCCTTCCCGTCCCAACCATTATGTTGCGGACTCCCACATTACACTATCCCCTATTACAAAATTGCCATCCCCAATAATCTCAATCTTATTACCTTACTTCACTACAACAAAATAACAACATCAATTATAAACATCAATATATCCCTCAATACTCTTGTGCTATCTCTTTTTATTGATAATTTAATTGAACTGATTTTAAGGTTACTGTTCACTGTCTACTTTCTAGAATTTCTTCGGGCGCCATCTTGTATTTATTAATTACAAGAAACAAAACAAACAAAAAAAACATTGTACTTACCATTTTTTAGGGTTCTTTTCGGCGAACAGGAGATCAGATTTGGTTGTTCGAAATAAAGAAAACTTTATATTGTTTCCCATTAATATAGTTTTATTGACATTTTTATTAGAACTTTTATTGTTAACACACTATCTCCTGACATCCTTTCTCTACTATAAATTCATATTGACGGAAGTTATTAAGCATATAATGGGAAATGAAACATAGTATATAAATTGCAAATAAACTTCTATAAAATTAAACATGACACATTAAAACCTAACAACACAAACCAGCCTTCTTTGTTTACATAGTTTCACTCACTCATACACACCCACACACACACACAATTAATTTATAACCCGTGAGATCTCATAGTTTTGAAAATGTTAAATTTTTTAATATTTAAACCAAAATTTTGAAAGTTTCGTTTTATTGTATTCCTGTAGATTACTTATCTGTTCATTTTTAGTCCAGAAGACGTCACTTGGCTATACACGCACACATTCTTTGTTTTAAACTATTAACTTTCCGAAAAACTGTTCATTTCTGTTATTTATATACATAATTTCGATTTTACTTCACATTTTGTTGTTTTGCGGGCCCGCAATTTACGTTCCGGAACTTTTACGTATGTCACTCGCGCGAGTGGTGAAGTTAGACTGGGCCTAGGCCAACGGCACTATTTTATAAAGTCGCCGAGGTTGTATGACCAATTCTTATTGTTCTGAGGTTCGTATTTCTCCGCCAGCAGACTGTTTTTGTTTCATAACTGCATTCCACCGTTAGGCTAGGCTCTGACGTAACATCGCCTGATGCTCAGTTACATAATTTGTTTACAGTTTTGTATGTCATTGGTTGACCTTGGCACACAGTTCTGCGGTCTGTCGATTTCTGCGTCTTTTGATATTCATGAATAATTTTCACACTCAGTGTTACCACTGCCGCTACCAATAAATATACCTTTGTTTACGTTTTGTCCCAATTATCGAAAAATGTTATTTGCTTTATTAAAAAATACAAATTTCTTTATTACCCCAAAAATAGGCCCAAAATGTCCTGTTACAATACCCCCTCAATGAGATATTTTATGCCGAAGCATAAAAAATCTCATTGACACATTCATACTTGCTAAAGGGATCAGCCAGGATATGTCACCACAACCCCCTGTATGGTTTACAAAAATATAATCAACTCACCCTTGGTCCGGTGACTGTGACCGCACCTGAATGACAATACTGGACTTCTCTATCGAGATCCCAACACCATAGAGTCAGACAGATACTTAACGCCCCTGCTCTGACGCGCTGGCCAGCTCAGGTCCGCCGCCACAGCATCACCAAACACTGAAACAACACATCAAATATCATCTAGTGGCCTTATACAACACCATATCCCCAACTGATCTGTTTCCCCCTAGCGTTGCTGGTTTGCGCTAAGAAGCAATATATCAGAATACCTAACAACATAACATAACATAAGAAAACATAGTACATTCATAATTCACATTATTATTATTATCATCAATTTTATCTTAAAAATTTACACACTTTACATCATTAAATTTGCATATAAAATCATAAAAATTGCATTTTAATCTCAATATAACTTTTATTAATTCGTTTCTCAAAAAAAATTTTTTTTTTTTTTCAATCTTCGTGTTATTTATTATTCCATTTCATTAATTTGGGTGATTCTCAGTTATTCATCATAATTCACTTTATCAACTTGGCATTTACCCATAATCTTACCCCTTTTATTACTCTAACGCTCCCTTACAAAATCTTTAACTAGTATGACACCCCTCTACCAAAATCTACTAACCCTTCTCTACCTCTAACTACTTACTACTTTAACTCAATTCGCCACCTTCTCTCAATATATATAAAAAAAAATACTCTCTAACCCTTTGTACTTAGGATACGTGTTCCCCCCCAAAAACTCATTTCCCTTATCTGGTTCCTGGATTCTACCTAAGGCAACCCCTTCCCCACTAAATCGATCCCATCCCGTCCCAACTTATCATTATGTTGTGGACTCCCACATTACACTACCCCCTACTACAAAATTGCCATCCCCAAAATCTCAATCTAATTACCTCACTTCAACTACAACAAAATAACAACATTAATTAATAACATCAATATATCACTCAAAACTCTACAATTATTCTCCCTTACTACTGTGTCAACATCAATACTTCTCAAAATTCTATAACATACATTAACTCAAAACAACATTACATTATTTTCATCTCTACTATTTCTTTAACTTTGACTTCAATTTGGACAGATCTATATGTCCCACAAATATTCATCACCCAACTTCTATCTTTTGCAACCCATTGAAAATTTTAACTATCACAACTTTATTTCATTTTATTTTAAAATCTATAAACACATTGATAACATTTTATTATATTTTTATAATCCTTATTCCTAGCATACTACATGCAATTAACACAATAAGACATAATAAACACAATATAGGAAGTATGTAGAGCATCTATTTTTCAAATCAAAACAAAATTATTTAGTAGCGAGTCATCATTATTAAAATACAACAAATTTCTAATTCGTTACCCCCCTGGATAACCTCCCTGCCACACACACTATGACCCCCCCTGGACTGTGGCGTCCAGTTGGGTCCACAAGGACTGAAGTTTTGGAGGAATTTGACATCTCCGTGTCCTTGCTTCTGCGTTACATTTTAAAGGTTTAGATATCAACATATCTTTGTTCTATAGTTATGCGCCCTTAATGCGGGTCTACCACCTGGCTTTGCTGTTCCTCCTCGAACAGAGTGGCAGCCGCTGTTCCATAGTTCCGGGATTTCCCCTAGTTTCACCCCCCATTAATTTCTAATATAGACCAATTTCAAGTCAGCTATGGTCAAGGGACTTGGTATGACCACAGCTGGCCGCTACCCAAATCCACGATTAGTGCTGGTAAGGCAGTAATCGCCCGAAAAGTCGGGGAAATCATCTCTTCCTTCAGGCATGTACTCATCATCATTAATTTGCACGGCACGGCAATTTATCAAGTTACAATATAAAATTGTACAAAAGGGTGTGCCGTGCATTTTCGCCGTGTTGGCCTCTGATGGAGGTAACACTCTCTGCTACCCCCAACACTTTCCGCTATCTACTGGGGCACATGCCACCCCAGCAACAGCAACTTAATAGCTAAACTAAACCATATCTACAATTGCTGTCTCTACACTCCATTGTTATATCACATCTTTAGACACCACTCTACCCCCCAAAATTTCCCACACATCTTGTATAGTCACAAGTCTCTTTTTTTTTTTTTTTTTTTTTTTTTTTATATGTATCCAGACACTTCTGCCAGTCCAACTTTTTTAACTCCGACACTTACGTTACTATCTCCTATGGAGTTAAACTAAGTACACATAATTTAACTTACTCTAATAGTTTAACAAGTGCAACAACTATACTAATGTACTGAAACTACCAACAATTTGGTCACCTTAAAATTTCTACGTTCTAAATCTAAACTACAACTAGTTCCTTTTCTCCTAAAACAAATTCGACCGCAATTTAAAATTATTTTGTTTTTTATTTCATTACCGAGAAGTATAGTTACTTCTCACTGAACTATACTTCTAGGAAATGAAATGACTCCTCATGAGTCGCACTTGTTAATTTACATGAATTTTGGGTCGTTTTATTATATGAAATAAAACTATTATATGTTCGTGGATAACTGCCAATTGTAAGTTTTTTTTTTTTAATATTCCATCCACGAACTTTAGGGGTCCCCCTCCCCGTTCAATAATAAGATTAAATTTCTAGTTACACCAATTTGTGGAGTAGGACCATCGTTGCTTTCACTCCCTTAGAAGTTCCGCCAACCATGGTCCGCCTCCAAACTGCCAAAATCCACGGTCAGGGATGGTGAAGCCGTGACCGCCCAAAAATGGGGGAGAGTCCCTTCTGAAACAACTTAAAATAATACATAAAAACTCTTATGGTGACCGATACAATTTTAAATTTGTCGCATTTTGTGTACTTACTAACTCCTGTGTTGCTGGGTTGCGTAACACATACGCATTACTCATTTTTACTTCTACAATTTCATATGGTCCTTCATATAATAGAAAAAACTTCTTTATCTCCTTATCCTGTGCGCTAGACAAATCATGTCTCCTTACCAATACCAACTGCCCTACCTCATATTTAGTCCACTTACCTTTAGCATCATGCCTCTGTTTTCTCCTCTCTCCTTTTGTGAGTAAATTTTCATTAGCTAGTCGGATCTTCATATTCACGTCTATAGTTTGATTTTCTGGTGGATAGTTAAAAAGTTGTTCCAATATCCTAGGTGGCCTTGTTCCCTTTATCAATTCATACGGCGTAAACCCGGTGGATTCATGGGTGGTACAATTCAGCCACTCCTCTACTTTCTTAACGTAGGATGGCCATTCTGTGTGCTTGGCATGACAATACGCCCGAAATATCCTACCGATCTCTCTCATCACCCGTTCTGCCTGGTTGGACTGTGGATGGTAAACCGCCGTATGTTTGGGTATGATGCCTTCCCATCCAAGAGTTTGTCGCCACTTGCCGCTGATAAATTGTGGTCCATGGTCGGATAAAATTATTTTCGGCTTACCTATATTCACCATATAATCTCGTACTATTTTTTCGCTGAGGACTCTGCTCGTCGCTCTCTCGATACTATATAATCTAACATATTTAGAAAATGTGTCTAATACAACAAAAACATACATTACTCCACCCCTACCTTTGGGTAATGGCCCATACAAATCTACAGCAACTAAATCAAACGGTCTCTCTACCTTAATATAATTCATTTCCCCTTCCACTCTATAATTCACTACTTTAGATCTCTGACATAAATCACACACCTGTAATAACATCCGTACGCGCCTCTCCATATTCTTAAATATACATGATTCCTTTAAAACATTAGCACACTTTCTTGCCCCAAAATGCCCATACCTTATATGGCAATCCCAAATAATTTTATCTATCAACCCTTCTGGTATAACTAATCTCCAATCACGCTCACCCCCTTCTACTTTTTTAAACAGAATCCCTTGATATACTTGAAAACGGGTACTATATTCAGACCCATCTACATCCGTTTCTAAACTAACAATTATTTTACCCAATTTATTTTCAGATCTTTGCATATTCTTAATATCCCTTAACTCCTCACCAAAAATTCTATCTTCTCTAGTTAATCTAAACATTTCTATCTCTTTAAGGTCCCTACCTGTCTTATTTTCTATAATATCTACTCTGGAAAGTGTGTCTGGTACTTTATTATCTGACCCCTTTATGTATTCCCAAGAAAAGTTGTATTCTTGTAAAGCTAACACCCACCTGGTTAGACGACTATGTGTTAACCTGCAGGAGTTCAAAAATGACAGCGCCTTGTGGTCCGTCCTGATAATGGTCTTATTTCCCAAGATGTAGGTGCGGAACTTTCCTACAGCAAACACGATGCTCAATAACTCCTTTTCCGTAGTTGTATAATTTCTTTCTGCTGCCAAAAGAGATCTGCTGGCGAAAGCTATCGTGTGGTGTTCTCTGTCCCTATCCTCCTGGTACAACTCCACTCCCAGGGCGACGTTACTGGCGTCAGTCTGTAAGTAAAAAGTTTTTAAGAAATCAGGATGGTTCATCATTATCATACTTGAAAATTTTCTCTTTATCTCCTCGAATGCATCCCTCTCCTTTTCTCCCCATTTCCATTGTTTATTTTTCTGTAATACAGCACTTAACCTTGCTGTTGTCTGAGTGTAATTTTTCTGAAATTTTCTATAGAAATTGCATAAACCCAAAAAACTTTGTAATTGTTTAATATTCTTAGGTTCTGGAAATCGCATTATAGCTTCTACTTTATCAGGGTTAGCTAATATTCCTTCGGGAGTTATAATAAAACCCAAAAAATGTATTTCGGTTTGTAAAAACTTTGACTTCTCCCAATTTACTGTCAAACCCCCGTTTTGTAATTTCTCTAATACATACTCAATATGTTCTAAATGTTCCATAAATGTTCTGGATGCTATTAATATATCATCCACATATACAGTCAGGAAATCTAAGTCTTTTGGTTGTAATATCATGTCTAAACACTTAATAAAACTCGCTACACTAGTGTTAAGTCCAAATGGCAAACGCTTAAACTGATAATTCTTACCATTGAAGAGAAAGGCAGTATATCTCCGACTCTCTGCTGCTAACGGCACCTGCCAATATCCTGCGGTTAGATCCAAAGATGTCATGTACTTGACCCCGCTAAATTTCTGGAAAATCTCATTAATAGGTTCCGGTGACTCCCGGTCAGGTATTATAATCTGATTTATTCTCCTGGCATCTAAACATAATCTTACCTTTCCGTCCTTCTTTATTACCACCACCAATGGGTTAGAGTAAGGTGATATCGATCTCTCAATTATATCTCCCTCCATCATTCGATCCAACTCCTCCTGCACTGCTCTCCGTTTTGAAAATGGTACTGGATAACTCCTCTGCATGTAGGGTGAGTGCTCTCGAACCTTCAGCTCACATACATAGTCCTGGCTTTTCCAGGCAACTCCGCAAACACATCTCTATAACGCTCCACAACTGCCCACAACTCCTGTCGTTGAGTACTCCCTACAACTCCACCTTCATTAAAAAATTTATCAGCCCTATTTTCCCACACTCTCTCATCACTCACATGCATCTCTCTCTCCTCATTGTCTACAATCTCACTCTCTCGACATATATTTATTTTAGTTTCTATGTCCCCATCACCTACTTGCTTTTGTATCATTTTTACCCCTGTAACTCTAACTTCATCTAATACCCTCTTAAAATTAACCCTGACTGGTTCACTACCATTATTAAACTCCACTATCCGTTTATTAAAATCTATTACTGCCCCATTTCTCTCCAAAAAATCATTTCCCAAAATTACATCTAAACTCAGTCCCTTAACTACTAGAAAAGTGTTCTCAAATTCAGTTCCATTAAGGAATATATTTAACTGTACTTGTTTGGTAACTCGTTTACTACGTACTCCAGTTACCCCCACTACTGTTATACCCGCAACTGGTAATGATGGTATATTTTTATTTATTTCTTTCAATTCTACCATTACGTTTTCAGAAACTACTGATATTTCGCTCCCTGTGTCAATCAATGATTTAAAATTCTTACCTTCTATGGTGACGATTACCTCCGTCAATCCTGTTTTGTTTTCTATAACTTTTGTGTCATCTTCCTCCAACAATTCCTTCATCATGTCCATTTGTATAACATTGTTATGGTATGTGTCGGTTATTTGGACCCTCCTGTTTTCCGTAGACAATGGTTGGGCCCGCTTCTCCATTGTCCTCCCTAGTTTACCGTGGATGGACCTGCTACTGCTGGATGGTTTCCTCCTCTCCCTCTGTTGTAATGTACTCCTCCTCTTGGCGCTCCTCTATAAAATTCTCCTCCTCTCGACTGCTGATTTGGTGGTGGATGCATTCTCCCGTTCCTTGCGCACTCCCTGTTTTGATGACATCTAAAACAATTGGTTCGGTTAGCATAATTATCTGTATCACATTCTCTACACCTCCAACGCTTGCCCCTATTATCAAAACTTCCTCCCCGCGCTCCTCTATGAAAATTCTGTGTACCCCTATTCTGATGGTAGTTATTATTATTATGGTGTGGTACTACTGGTGTGTTTGGACGTCGCCCTATGTCGCGTTCCCCTATATTCTGTAGCACGTCTAACATGTTCTCTAACTCGTTTATATTTGTAATCTCTCTAGTCATTAACGTGATTTGCACCTCTCTGGGCAGGTGTTTACTAATATGTCTTACAAATGACCGGAATGGTAACGGTGGTTCTAGATACTTGGCCTCATTATATATAGTCATCACGTATATGGTTAGGTGGTTATTGATTCTCCCAAAATTCCCATTACCCATTATTTTGCTTCTTAAGATTTCTTGGTCTTCTTCTGACCAATATTTGTTCGAAAAGCTACCTCAAAATCCTCATAACTACCCCATTCGGTATGGTGTACTTCCGCCCATATCTCGGCACTACCTTTAAAACACTTTATAATCTTCAGCAATTTAACCTCCCAACTACTACTATTAAATCGATTAAACTCCCTTACCCTGTTTAAAAATTGCATTGGGTGTACTCTACGATTGTCACAATTAAACTGTTCTAATTCTATTTCATCTTTTGCTTCGCGAGTATATACTACTCGCTCCGCAACATTGTTTAAATTTTGGCTTACGGCCACATGTAATTCATCTTTAATTTCTATGATGTTCTGCTCTATCATGCTAAATTTGTTATCACATTTATTTGCATATTGAAGGTTATGTGTATTAATAACCCCCACACTCTCTTGTATAGATTGTTTACATGCACTTTCTACTTCCATTATTTTAAATTCTATATCATTATTACTTTCATTAATTTTAGTTACACATTTATTTTCTACTTCTACAAACTGCTCTTCAATTTGAGTTTTAATTTGGTCTGCCATCTGCTCATTTATATTACTGATTTTACTTTCGATATTTAGTGTAATTTCACAAATTTGTTTGTCAATTTTCTCATCTACTGATTCTAATATTTGTTCTTTAATATTATCACAACGTGTATTGATTGCATTCACTTGCTCACGAAACTTGAAATTCTGTTGCTTAATTTCATTTCTGATTTCAGCAAATTTTACATCTATTTTGTCATATTTGTCGTTTGAATCACTTTTTTGTTCCTCAAATTTTGCATTTAAGTTGCTATTTATATTTTCAGACATTGTTTTTATCAAGTTAAACATATCATCCATCGACAACTCTTTAACTCGTGTTGTCGACGGGGTAGATTGTGCCGATACATTGTCAGTTAAAATTGACTCTGTAAGAGTGCTTTCTAAATTTAATTCTTGATTCTCCATTTCGTAATGGTAAAATTATTATTTTTAAATCAAAATACTAACATATATAACATCTACTTTTCACACAACAATGTATTCTACTTACATAACGCTTTATGTGACTTCTCGTAACCTCCTATGTACCTTATTTATACTTCATTCATTTCAAAAATTATTTATATAATATCCTTTTTACTTTAATTAAATACAGCCATCTTATCCGCTACAAAACATCACCATCAATATTTTACTTTTATCAAAACATAACCAATATTTTCTTTTTTTTTTTTACGTATGCAAAAAAATTTACTTTTTACCTCAAACAACCATTCTGCTCTCCCAGTAGGCCGTATTTTTATATAAAACAAAATTTTATACAAAATGTCCCTGCCTTCGGAAGCCAATTGTGCTATCTCTTTTTATTGATAATTTAATTGAACTGATTTTAAGGTTACTGTTCACTGTTTACTTTCTAGAATTTCTTCAGGCACCATCTTGTATTTATTAATTACAAGAAACAAAAAAAAAACAAAAAAAACATTGTACTTACCATTTTTTAGGGTTCTTTTCGGCGAACAGGAGATCAGAATTGGTTGTTCGAAATAAAGAAAACTTTATATTGTTTCCCATTAATATAGTTTTATTGACATTTTTATTAGAACTTTTATTGTTAACACACTATCTCCTGACATCCTTTCTCTACTATAAATTCATATTGACGGAAGTTATTAAGCATATAATGGGAAATGAAACATAGTATATAAATTGCAAATAAACTTCTATAAAATTAAACATGACTTACATTAAAACCTAACAACACAAACCAGCCTTCTTTGTTTACATAGTTTCACTCACTCATACACACCCACACACACACAATTAATTTATAACCCGTGAGATCTCATAGTTTTGAAAATGTTAAATTTTTTAATATTTAAACCAAAATTTTGAAAGTTTTGTTTTATTGTATTCCTGTAGATTACTTATCTGTTCATTTTTAGTCCAGAAGACGTCACTTGGCTATACACGCACACATTCTTTGTTTTAAACTATTAACTTTCCGAAAAACTGTTCATTTCTGTTATTTATATACATAATTTCGATTTTACTTCACATTTTGTTGTTTTGCGGGCCCGCAATTTACGTTCCGGAACTTTTACGTATGTCACTCGCGTGAGTGGTGAAGTTAGACTGGGCCTAGGCCAACGGCACTATTTTATAAAGTCGCCGAGGTTGTATGACCAATTCTTATTGTTCTGAGGTTCGTATTTCTCCGCCAGCAGACTGTTTTTGTTTCATAACTGCATTCCACCGTTAGGCTAGGCTCTGACGTAACATCGCCTGATGCTCAGTTACATAATTTGTTTACAGTTTTGTATGTCATTGGTTGACCTTGGCACACAGTTCTGCGGTCTGTCGATTTCTGCGTCTTTTGATATTCATGAATAATTTTCACACTCAGTGTTACCACTGCCGCTACCAATAAATATACCTTTGTTTACGTTTTGTCCCAATTATCGAAAAATGTTATTTGCTTTATTAAAAAATACAAATTTCTTTATTACCCCAAAAATAGGCCCAAAATGTCCCGTTACACTCTACATATATTCTCCATAACTACTGTGTCAACATCAATGCTTCTCAAAACTCTATAACATACATTAACTCAAAACAACATTACATTAACTCAAAACAATATTTTTCTCTCTACTACCCCTTTAACTTTGACTTGGGCTGATCGACATGTCCCACAAAATACTAATCACCCATCATCTTTTATTATTTATAACAATTCCTTTAAAATCTTACTACATTAAACTACTTTTCTCATTATTTTCAATAGCATCTGTAATACATTGAAACATTACATTAAACATTAATTACCTGGAACATTTACAACCAATGTAACAGTGACATTTTATTGCTGATCAGCTGACATTCCCACCAAAGTGAAAACACATCTCAAAATTTAGCAAATCACATAAATATATATATTTATCAATACTTACTTCTAACCTCCTTGTTTCGCCTTTTTCTGATTCTGATAATTTATGTTAACCGCCTGCCAGTCGGTTTAGTTATTTGCTTAGTTTAAAAAATACACAAATTATATAAAACATATACTTTCTATCAACTCTTATATCTATCCTACTACAATAAAATATTACATTTAAGACATAGAATGAACACCTTATAGTGAATGTATGAGCATCTAGTTATTTAAACAGAACACAAGCATTTTTATTAGATCAAAATTAAAGTTAGCAGTTTTTATGTTATAAATTTAAATTCGTGGCTCATCTGAGCCACCCCCTGATCCACACACAAAAATTTTCAAATTTATTATTAATAATTATTATATATCTTTCAGTTATGATTAAATTTTTTACTTATCATTTTTATTTAACACAATTATTTCAAATCATCTCCTTATTAAATTAAAATCTTCTCATCTGAGTTACACCTGTAAACATTTTTATTACACTTGATTTGTACTATAAAATTTCTATACTTACAGTCCATTTAAAATGACATACACAAAATATATACACATCACCAATACTTTCCCCTCACCTCTGAAACATTTCACAAAAGGTTATTTCAACTTCAACAACTTAACAATCAATTACCAAATACATCTCTCATAAATAAATCAAGTTAATTAGAAAGTTTAATTAAACAACATTTAAATCAATCAGAATATTTAAAACATCTCCAATTATTTTAATCAAATTAATTACTGAAAATACAAATTTCATTGCTATCCAAACAATTACAATGAGCCAATTACTGTTTCCAAAATTCATTTTATTATTTATTTAAATTGCAAAATATTAATCTTATTATTACAACAATTATCTACCTACATACACTGTTCACTTAACCACAACACATACAATTGAATTCACTACATCTTTATTTACAAATCTGCTTCATTATTTATTCAGTTATCATATTTCAATGTCCAAATCAGCTAGGTCAAAACCACAAAACAAAATATTTATAACTGTCCTTTACTGTTTTATGGTTTAGCCTCCATCGTCAAAAAGATATCTCACATATTTGTAGACTAAATTATTTTTGTTTACCTTGAGTTTGTTATTATTGTTTTCATAAACCATTATTTCTAAGTTCTTCATCATACCATTTATTATTTCATACAACTTGTCGCTATCAGTTAATTTTGTCCAGTCTCCGTCAGTAATTTTTCTAAACACCCAATCAATTATTTTATCATTATTTATAACAGTTTTATTCAAATATTTCTCTCTCTCTGTTTCATAATGCAATTCATTTTTTTCATCTCTCTCAATATCTAACACCTGCACCAACATTTCATAACCTCTATTACTCTCAAAAATTTTTATTTCTCTCTCTCTTTCATTACAACACCTCTCATAACCGTACTGAACTCTCCCATTCCATGCAAAGGGCAATACCACAAAATTATTTAAATACCATCTGGCCCTACCAGATAAACACGAAAAACTTTGACCTTTTGAAGACCTCTCGTCTTCTACAAAAACTATTGAGGAACTCTTGTCCTCCATCAACACTTGTGAAGTCTCTGCTTCACATTTAACCCCATAAAAATTTGTGCCCTGTTCACCTTCTACATTTAAACTACCACTATACTCCCTTTCTAAATCATAAGCACTAACTAGCAATCCATGATCAACCTCAACTCTCATTCTACTCTCATTTTCACTATTGTCTACTGTATCACTTTTTGATACCCCATTTTCAGCTACATCATCATTATTCTTGCTTAATGTTATTTCATCGTTATAATTAATTATAGTAACAACACCACTTACCTCAGAATTGTAACCATCATAATTATCTTCACTATTCAACACTACTTCTCCCACTATTCTGTCACTGTTATTTATTAATTCATTATCACTATCACTCACCTGGTTAATGATTTCTTCACTATCATTAACAACATTATTTCCACTTACCTGTTTTAATTCAACTTCTGTACTCTCCTTTAATTGACATCTCTCTCGTTTCCACTTCTCCTCTTGTTTATCAAACTTCGCGTGCAACTTACCAAACTCTTGAACTAGCAGACTCATAAAGTCTTTTTCAAATTGGCTATTACATCGAACTCCACCTATGACAACTGACTCGCTCACTTCAGTCTCATCGTTACTTAGGCCTACCTTATTATCTGCTACCGGATCGACTTTATTTTTGGTAACTTGGTCTATCTCTCTATCTTTGTTTACCACCCCCACACTCTCACCATTATCACTAGGCCTATTTATTGTCTTATTTTCTACCACCGTTATTTCAACTATCTTACCTTTGTCATTGGTCATCTTATTACCAATACTAATATCATCACTATGCTTTCTAATTTCGGCAAATATTCCCTCTTCTTGTTCTTCCATTCGGGTTAACCTATCGTCTAAATTACCCCACTCCGCGTCTGTCATTTCACCTACCACCTCTCTAAATTCATTCTCCTACTCATCCCACGCAAAACCCATATCATTACTTTGTATTAGAGACATGTTTAAACTTTATTTATACAACACTTTTTATATATAAAACCACTTCTTTTCTATAATCCAACACCTAACACTACTGTGAATCACAACACAAACATAACCTACTCACACGTAAATACGTACTCTAAATATTGTTTACAAATTCGTCATTACCACATCCTATTTTCTGTGCATTAAAATAGGTCTATCTCGTATAAATAAAATTAAACGAAAATCCTGGCAGCGAGAGCCAGTGTGATGCTAAAAAATACGCCGAAATATATTAATACATAAAATATTGCCAGGACTTACCTGTACTCATGTTCAACTACTTACCCGTATTAAATTTCTCTCAGAAGACCAAGGTCGCCACGGTATTTTTAAATAGGTTATAATACCGAAACCTTCCACACTTTACCTTAATAAAAAGGGGACAATTTAGCAATCTGACCACACCCAATTAATAATTCAGAAAGATCCACGGAACGTTTAGACGAATCTTGCAGCACAGAAATGAGAAAGTAGTAATGACGAAATAACTTAGACTAACACATGGTTATACTGTAAACTAAATTTTAATTACTCAAAACCGTTTTTTATGATCATTACAAGGACACTACAAGACTAATTTTGAAATAGATTTGTTGGTACCATATTTAACTATTATTACTTATAAGACAGCCCATTCTGCTCACTCTCTCTTTCATTCGGTTTTATACGTTACCCTTCCTGATTATTATTTATTATTACATGTAATTATTTCCATAACTGTTCACTACTGCGATTATGCACAACACGTGGTTTGTTCACCCGCGCTTCCAAAGCCCGTAATTTAACTGTTGTATTGTCCGCCGTTCGACACCCGTTGTACACTGGTTCGAATCCGTTAATTTCGCGGGTCCTGGTCGGTACTAAAACGGTGTTATTTATTTAATTGCATTTTATAAAACACCACCGACCGGGCCCTAAACAAAACTGTAAGCGTCTGTTAATGGAGTCGGCTTCTCGTAGACTGCGTAACGCATCTCTCGGAGCGGGCGGAAACTGATGTCCACTGCCAACGAATTTCGTTGTCGCTCATAGTTGAGTTGTTGCAGTTGAGCGATCATGTGCATGATACATAGTGGTTTTTCCTGTGTTTTACGCCGACGATATTTAGGCGCTCCTGGCTTGATGTCACTAGATGGGCGGGCCTTAAGTTTTCATATCCGCCGTTTCAGTCAAGTAGACGAAACAGAAAAGGTACTTTTCACCATCTTGGCGTTTCCTGACCGCGTGGGTCCGCGCGTATACCCGTCTCGTGCGTACAGGCGCATGATCACATACAACAAAGTTCTTGGAAATTTGAGGTGGCTGCATACCTCAACTGATTTCGCAACGTAATATTGCATTGTTGCCTTGGTTACAAACTATTCTATTTGCCACGTGTTCTGGTTTGTTGGAATAAAATTTACACAATACCTTTGTCAATCCCCGAAAATGAAACAAATAAAATACCCACATTTTTGGACCGTTACACTGTGTTACATTATAGGTTCCCTTTATTTCTCGGGTTTGCAGGTCTATTAACACATAAGCATTCTCCATTTTTATTTCACTAACCTCATAGGGACCGTCATATAATAAGAAGAATTTTTTAATCTCTTTGTCCAAAGCTGATGATTGATCGTGGTTTTTTATTAATACCAGTTGCCCTACTTCATATTGGATGGGTGTTAAATTCCTGTCATGTCTTCTTTTCCGCTGTTCTGCTTTACTCAAAAGCCGCTCCTTGGCAATCACCAGTTTCCTCCCATGTGGTACCTCAGTTCGCGTGGTATCAGTTCCTCTATTAAGCGTGATGGCCTTCTCTGAAACATTAACTCATGAGGGCTGTAACTAGTGGACTCATGTAAGCTACAGTTAATGTACCCTTCTATTTTGTTTACAAATGTGGCCCACAATGAATGTTTTTGGTGGCAGAAAGTTCTAAACATACGCCCTAATTCCCGTATAACACGCTCACTAGGATTTGATTGGGGATGATACACTGATGTATGTTTAACTAAAATGTTTTCCCAACCTAATATTTCCCTCCAGGTGTTGCTGGTAAACTGAGAACCATGATCCGATAATATTATTTTGGGTCTACCTACTTCAGTAATGTATTCACTGACTATCTTTCTAGCTAATACCAAGGATGTAGCTTTTTTAATTGGGTACAATTGTACAAAATTGGGAAAAACATCTAATACAACAAATAAATAATTCACCCCTCCTCGACCTTTTGGGTAGAGGGCCATATAAATCGATGGCAATCATTGCTAAAGGACTGTCTGGTGTTACATGTTGCATTAAACCCTCCTGCTTATGATTATTTACTTTGGCTTTCTGACAAATTTCACAAGCTTTTAACAGTTTACGTACTGTTTTTTCCATATTATTAAATTTACAAGACTCTTTTAATATGTCACTGCATTTCTTGGGACCTATATGACCATACCTCAAATGACAATCTTTCACTACTTCAGGTATTATAACTTTAGGGATGCATACTTTCCAATCATCACCTTGTTCATTTGTACGGTGAAATAAATGTTTATTATACAAACTAAAATGCTTTTCCCATTTGTTAGGTATGTTGGGTATCTGATTTAAGGCTATTATTATTCTACCAAGTTCTGTATCTCTTCCTTGTTCTGTTGCTAGGTTATTTATTAATTTTTTCATATCTACTCCCTCCACTTCTTTGATTATAAATATTTTATATGTATTGGCCAGATCTACCTCAGTATTATTGCCAAAATCAGTTCTAGATATGACATCAGTTACTACGTTTTCTTACCCCTCCAATACTCTATGGTTAAATCATACTCTTGTAGTATTAACATCCAATGCACTAACCTACCATGCGTTAGTTTACAGTTTTTCAAAAATGTTAAGGCTTGATGGTCTGATCTTATTATTACTTTGTTTCCTAACAAATATGTTCTGAATTTTCTGCAGGCGAAAACTATTGATAGCGCCTCCTTTTCCGTTATTGTATAGTTCTTCTCGCTAGTTACTAAGGATCTACTAGCAAAAGCTATCACTTTATGGTTACCTTCCCCATCTAACTGAAATAGTTCTACCCCCAAAGCTATGTCCGATGTGTCGGTATGTATATAAAATAGTTCTATAAAATTAGGATGAGCTAATATAACTGTGTTTAAAAATTCATTTTTTATTAGCTCAAATACAGTTTGTTCTTTTAAACTCCATAGCCATCGATTACCTTTATTTAACAAATGCCCTAATTGTACCGTTAAGTAAGAATATTTGTCTACAAATTGCCCATAATAATTACACAAGCCTAAAAAGCTGTGCAATTGTTTCACATTTTTTGGTACTGGAAAATTTTGTATTATCTCTACCTTCTTAGGGCCTGTACGGATACCCTTGGCTGAAATTATGTGGCCTAAAAAATTAACCTGTTCTTTTAAAAATTCTGATTTCTTAAACTTAACAGTTATGCCATACTCATGCAATCTACTTAATACTCTACCTAACCTTTCACAATGTGTATTAATGTCTGGTGAAGTTATTACTATGTCGTCCACATAAACAGTTGTAAATTCTAAAATCTCTTTCCCTAGTGCGTAGTCTAAACATTTAATAAAAATTGAAACACTTACGTTTAGTCCAAAAGGCAACCTACAAAATTGATAGTTCCTTCCATTGTATAGGAATGCCACATACAGGCGAGACTCTTTCTCCAGTTCTATTTGCCAATATCCAGCCGTCAAATCCAATGTCGTAATATATTTTGTCCCATTGAAATGTTGTAGGATTTCACTCACCGGTTCTGGCGACTCTCTGTCTGAAACAATTATTTTGTTTACCTGTCTCGCGTCTAAGCATAGTTTTATCAATAAGTCTTTCTTTGTAACCACTACTAAAGGGTTGGAATATGGTGAGGTGGATTTTTCTATTATCCCTTCTGCTAACATCTTGTTTATTTCCTCTTGTACTAACCCCCTTTTAGAGTATGGTACCGGATATACTTTAGGCACAAGAGGTGTTTTTTCTTTAACGATTAGTCTACCCTTAAAACCTTTTACTAAACCTGGTTCATCTGAAAAAACTAATTTATTTATATTTATTACTTGTACTATTTTCTCTCTATCTTTATAACTAAATTCCCCATTTCGATATAGGATTTTATTCATTTTTTCACCCCAACTATCTTCAGTAGTTGGGGTGAAAAGTAAAAAGTAAAAAGAACTTTTTTATTTCCTTGTCTTGAGCCTTTGACAAATCATGGCGTTTTACCAATACTAATTGTCCAATTTCATACTTAACACACTTACCTTTCATATCATGCCTCTGTTTCCGCCTTTCTCCTTTCGTTAATAGACTTTCGTTTGCCAACCTCAATTTTATGTCCTGGTTCATTGTATTCGTTTCAGGCAGAAAATCGAATAACTGCTCTAAAATCCGTGGTGGACGCTTTCCTTTTACCAACTCGTAAGGTGTGAACCCCGTCGACTCATGTGTTACACTGTTCAGCCAGTTCTCAATTCTCTGGACGTACAAAGCCCACTCGCTGTGTTTGGCGTGGCAGTATGCTCGGAAAATTCTACCTAATTCCCTCATGACCCTCTCCGCCTGGTTGGACTGCGGATGATATACTGCGGTGTGTTTTGGGATGATACCTTCCCATCCGAGAGTCTGGCGCCATTTTCCACTGATGAACTGTGGTCCGTGGTCTGACAGGATTACCTTTGGCTTCCCAACATTGATCATGTAGTCTCGTGTTATCTTCTCACTCAGCACCATACTCGTCACTCTCTTTACACTATACAATCTGACATATTTGGAAAAAGTATCAAGCACAACGAAAATATACATAACACCACCCCTACCCTTTGGCAATGGGCCATACAAATCCACTGCTACTAAATCAAATGGTTTCTCCACCTTAATGTAATTTAATTCCCCTTCTACCCTATAATTCACAACTTTGGATTTCTGACATAGTTCACAAACTCTAAGTATTTTTCTAACACGTTTTTCCATATTTCTAAAGAGACAAGATTCCCTTAATACGCTCGCACACTTCTTTGCCCCAAAATGTCCGTATCTATAGTGACAGTCCCACACTATTTTTTCTATCAATCCTTCAGGTATAACTAACCTCCAATCCCTTTCTCTCCCCTCTACTTTTTTAAACAAACTCCCATTAAACACCTGAAAATATTGTTTATACCCAAACTCATCTAATTCTGATTCTACACTAGTTATTATCTTATTTAATTTAGTATCGGCTCTCTGCATTATATTTATATCTTTCAACTCTTCCCCAAAAAGTTTATCTTCCCTGGATAGTCTATAAATTTCTATTTCCTTAATATCTCTACCAGTTCTATTTCTATCTGTGTCTACTCGTGATAGTGTGTCTGGCACCCTGTTCTCTACCCCCTTAATGTATTCCCAAGAAAAGTTGTACTCTTGGAGAGCTAACACCCACCTGGTTATCCGGCTGTGTGTGAGCTTGCACGTGTTCAGGAACAACAGCGCTTTATGGTCCGTCCTGATGATGGTGTTACTGCCCAGCAGATATGTCCGGAACTTTTTTACTGCAAACACTATACTGAGGTTGCTCCTTCTCTGTGGTTGTATAGTTGCGTTCTGATGCTAACAACGTCCGGCTGGCGAAAGCAATTGTATGGTGTTCTCTCGCCTCGTCCTCTTGATACAGTTCGGCTCCTAGTGCTATATTACTAGCGTCTGTCTGTAAATAAAAATTATTATTGAAATTTGGGTGGTTCATTAAAATCATATCGGCTAACTTATTCTTAATTTCGCAAAATGCTTCTCTTTCATTTTCACCCCATTTGCATTGTTTGTTCTTCTGCAGCACGGCGCTAAGTCTTGCCGTCGTCTGAGCATAGTTTCGCTGGAACTTCCTGTAAAAATTACATAGACCAAGAAAACTTTGTAATTGCTTTATGATCTTTGGCTCCGGGAACGTCAGGATGGATTCTACTTTGTCTGGATTAGCCCGTATTCCTTTAGGTGTTATGATGAATCCTAGAAAATGTATTTCAGTCTGTAAAAATTTTGATTTATCCCAATTCACAGTTAAACCTCCCTGGTATAATTTCTCCAACACATACTCTAAATGTTCTACATGCTCCTCAAATGTTCTAGAAGCTATTAGAATGTCATCCACATATATAGTCAAAAAATCTAAATTATGAGGCTGCAGAATTTCATCAAGACACTTAATAAAACTAGCTACACTGGTGTTCAATCCAAACGGCAAGCGAGTAAACTGATAATTTTTTCTGTTAAATAAAAATGCAGTATACTTGCGACTATTTTGAGCTAGCGGTACCTGCCAGTAACCTGCCGTCAAGTCTAACGACGTCATATATTTCACCCCACTAAACTTCTGAAAAATTTCTTCAATTGCCTCAGGGGACTCTCTATCAGGAATAATAATTTGGTTTATCTTTCTCTCCCGTCTTTCTTTATAACTACCACTAAAGGATTGGAATAGGTTGATACCGACCTCTCTATAATACCGCCCTCTAACATTCTATCCAATTCTAACTGCACTGCCTCCCTTTTTGAATATAGTACCGGATAACTACGTTGTACATATGGCGCATGCTCCCTCACCTTTAGTTCATACTCATAACCTTTTGCCCTTCCTGGTTCCCCGGCAAACACTCCCCTATAATCCTCGACTACCCGCCACAATGCCTTACGTTGAGAACTCCCCATTGCGCCACCCTCACCACAAAATTTAACCGCTCTATCCGCCCATATTCTCTCCTCACTCTCATCACTCACTCTCTCTCTACACATATTCATACTAAATTCCATATCCCTATCTATGACCCTATTTGGTATAACCCTGATACCCGAAATCTTTACTGAATCTAATACCCGTTCAAAATTAACTATTATTTGTTTACCTTCATTGTTCAATTCTAAAATTCTCTTTCTAAAATTGATTACTGCATTATTCCTGATTAGAAAATCATTACCCAATATTACTTCTAAGTTTAAGCCCCTTACAACTAAAAATGTATTCTCATAACTTTCCCCATTTATTAACATATTCAACTGTACTTGTGTTGTAACTTGTTTACTTCTAACACCCGTAATGCCCACAATGGTTACCCCTGCCACTGGCAAAGATGGAATATTTTTGTTAGTCTCTTTTAATTTATTTAGTACATGTTCCGCTATTACGGATACTTCACTACCTGTGTCTATAAGTGTCAAGACTGGCTTACCTTCGATTTCCAGTTTTACCTCCGTCAACCAAGCTTCTGATCTCATCGTTCCCGCCTCCTCTTCTTCCATCAATTCAGTAGCCATGTCCGTGTGAATTGTGTGATTCATGTATTTACTTCCATGGACCCCGCAGTTATCTATCGACAATGGCCGGGCCTCCTCATCCATTGTCCTTATTAGTTTCCCGTCCTATCAACTGTATTTCTGGGCGTGTACACTCTTCCCGTGTGTTGATTTCCTCCTTCGTTTCTTGTATTCTTGGCTCGTTCTTCGCTGTGTCTCTGCTGCGTGTTGTTGAATCTCTGCTGCATCCTCGGCTGATGACCGGGTCTCGCCTTCCTACATCTATAACAAAAATTACGGTCAGCATAATTTTCCACAAGACACCCATCACATTTCCACATCGGATATCGTCTGCCTGGTTTCGACTATTTTGTGTAGTTCCCCCGTTCTGTCCTCCTCTCGGCGCATAATTTCCTCCATTGTGCACATTAGGTTGTTGTGGATGTCTGTTGTCTTCCTGGTCTCTAATATTCTGAAACACATCTAACACTCTTTCTAACTCATTTATGTCACTTACCTCTCTCGTCATCAACGTGATCTGTACCTCTCTCGGTAAATGTTTGCTGATGTGGCGTACAAACGACTGGAATGGCAACGGTGGTTCTAAGTATTTTGCTTCATTAAACAGTCTCATCGTGTATACAGTAATATTCTTGTTGTTTCTCCCAAAATTCCCTGTTCCCATTATTTGACTTCGCAAGATCTCCTGCTCCTCCTCCGACCAGTATTTATTATGAAAGGCTGTTTCAAAATTTTCATATCTCTCCCATTCATTTCTATGTGTCTCCGCCCATATCTCAGAATTACCCTTAAAGCATTTCAAAATTTTTATAAGTTTAACCTCCCAGCTACTACCATCAAATCTGTTAAATTCCCGTACTCAATTTAAAAATTGCATTGGGTGTACTCTACGGTTCTCACTACAAAAAGTTTCAAGTTCAATTTCATTATTGACATCTCTTGTAATTAATATACGTTCAGTAACATTGCTTAATTTTTGGTTTATTACTAAACTTAACTCATCTTTCACATTACTAATGCTCTGTTCAATTGAATATAATTTTTTATCATTACTACATTCAGACTGCATGCTATTTTCTGTTATTACATTAATTGATTCATTCAACGCCTGTATTTCTGTTTTACAGGTATTTTCGATTTCATTGATCTTAAGATCTATATTATTTTTGTGTTCATCAATATTCTGATTCATTTTTTCAATAGTCACTACTACACTATTAAGCTTACATTCAGTTTCAGTATTACATTTATTTATTTTAAATTCTATTTCATTATTACAGTAGAGCGTCAATAATTCGAACGTCAAAAATCCGGATCGTCGATAATCCGGATTCGATTCTGGCGAAAAAAAAAATCGCATGAAGTAAATACATTTGTTTAAAAGCGTCGGCACAACTGTAAAACTCGCTGTGCCCTACAGAGTGGAGCGCGAATTGCGTGTTGTGTGGAGGAGGGAGGGGCAGTGAAAGTGGGAGAAGGTCGCACAGTCACATGTATACCTGCTACCCTCCCCTGTCAGTCACGTCAGGCAACTGACCTCGAGTATTGTTCTCTATGCGTGCACTAAGTTTTTGTTTACCAAATCGATCGTTTGTGTACAGTAGAGTGTTTGTGTGTGTGTCGGTTTGTCTGTGTTTTGTTTTTTGACTGAGAGCACACCAACCCAGCTCATTCTCCTAAAACGAATCAAGGACTTAGCTGCAAAAAAAAACCACTACCGCTGTTCAAAAGTCCATAAAAGATTTTTTTAAAAGCTCAAATACTGTATGATTTACTGTACGTATTTTTATTACTGTACTTTACTGTATTTTGTTGTAGGTCTAGATTTACTGTACATAAAATAAGACAGTCTGTAAATGCAATACTGTACATACAGTATTTTTTTCTGTACTTGAAAAATGTAAAAATTTAACTAAATTAATGGTTTTATTCATCCGCTCCACTTCTGTAACCATCAGAGTGAATTATGAACGATTTTAGCAAGTTTTTTTTACTGAAGACATTTACCGGCGCTTTTATTGGTTCATTTCGAAAATCCGGAAGGGGTCCAGTCCCAATTAATCCGAATTATTGACGCTCTACTGTATATTCATTCATTGAACTTATTAACTTCTCATTATTCTCATTTATTTGTTTATCAACTCTTTCTGATATCTGACTATCTATCTCATTAAATTTAACATCTATCTTCTTTATTGAATTATCTAGCTTGGTATCTAATTGGTTAATTTTATTGGTAAATTCTTCATTGGTATTTTCATAACGTCTATTAATCTCATTAATATCATTTTTTAATTCATTATTCTGCTTTTTCAACTCATTGAAATTACTTTCACATTTTACTTTCTGTTCATGTATTTCACTACTCAATTTATCAAATTTGCTGTTTTGTTCATTAAACTTAGTGTCAAAACGATCATTTAATGCATCAAATTTTTTACTGTTATCATCAGACATTTGTTTAATTTCATTTTTTAAACAACTAATATTTTGGTTAGACATCAGTTTAATTTCCCCCATTATCTCACGCAACCAGTTTTCAGTTTTATTATCGTCTTTAGCCGAGACGAGAGTTGAATGAACTCTCGCCTCGTCCGTAACAGCTGATTCTGTCCAGCTTTCTTGATTTACTCTATGGGTTTCTGACTGAATTTCTGATTCACTTGTAACAGTTGAGTCAGACAAACTTACTTCGTTCTCTGTATTTTCCATTTTTTATAAATTTTATTCTCTATTATTTATAACTTTGTTATTAGTTATTATATAACTTATTTGTTATCTAAACAAAATCTCACAACTTAACTCTTTAACTGTATTTTACGTCTTAACCTCTATTCACACATCTCGTAATTTTGAAATCTTTCTATTACAAAATCCGCCTACTATCACCACCTATTTCGTACTTCAAATTAGGCCTAAACTCATATGAATTGTTAGTTCATCTGAGTTATACTGGCAGCAGTCGCCAATTGTTACGTTCTACTCTTTTTACTTACCTTATGCTCACGCTAATCTGCCTTACCGCTCACAGAAGATCCCCCAACATTATTTTTCGGTCGCCACGATTTTTTTTTTATCGTTCAAAATCGAAACCTTTAAATTAACTTTTAGCCAGATTCGTTAAGCAAAATCTTCCATACTGGATAGGTGATGGTAATGTGGCGTAATAATTAACTTAAAACATTGTTACGCTTTAGAGGATTGGCGCGGGGATTCAACTAAATGTTTGTTTTTTGTATAATTGTGTCAAAAAGTGTATGTGATTTATATTGTAATTGATCGTCAAGTATGTTGTTTGGTTGTGTTGTGTGGTGTTTATATATTTCGTATTGTTCAGTTGTGTTGAGTTTTCGACCTTTGGGTAAGTAATGTAAAATTTCAAGATTAGTGTCTGTTTGTGTAACTGTGGTTTTCTGTGTGTATGTGTGTGGCAAATGCGGAGTGTCTATTGTTGTTGGTTAAAGCTTTTAAGTGTTCAGAATAACGGGATGAAAAAGATCTTCCCGTCTGGCCTATGTAGAAACTATTGCAGTCATTACAATTTAATTTGTAAACACCTGTTTTGTTATATTTGTCTATGTCTGTGTTTGTATTATTGTTGTGTTTTTTGATGGTATTGGTTGTTCTGTATGCTATTTTGTATTTGTGTTTTCTGAATGTGTTGGCGATTTTGTGTGTGTAGGAGTTGTGGTATGTGAGTGTGATGTATTTATTGTGCTGTGTGTTGATGGTATTTTGTGTTTTGTTGTTTTTGTTTTTGATGCGTTTGTTAGTGTGTTTATTAAATTAGGGTTGTAACCGTTTTTGATTGCTATGTATTTTATTGTGTTGAGTTCGTCGGTGTAATCTTGTTTATTTAAGGGTATTTTAGTTAGTCTATGGAGCATATGGTTGAAGGCCGCATGTTTATGTTGTGTTGGGTGGTTTGATGTGTTGTGTATAACCGTGTCAGTTGTGGTTGGTTTCCTGTATATTTTGTACGTGTGAGTATTGTTAGTTTTGTTAATTGTTAGGTCTAGAAAATTTATACTATTGTTTTGTTCAATTTCCAGCGTAAATTTTAATTTGTGGTGTATAGTGTTTATGTATTTGTGGAAGTTTTCAACTTGTCTTGCCTTTGAATAAAAGTAATATTTTTTTTAAACATTTTTCTTGCCTCCAGAAACGATTAAGACTATAAAATAGGTTAATTACCTTCTGTCAACGTTTCTTAAAATCCTTTTAGGATGACTCGAGTTTCGACACCATTTGGTGTCATCATCAGATCGGAATATGAATTACGTCAAAACATTTTGATGCATATACATCGCGTCAGATATTAAAACATTAAAAACAACACATAACATTATATAAATAATAAATAAACTATATCACAACAAATAACATTATAACAATAAAATATAAAAACAACGCGGCCGCAAACGAACCTGTACAGGAACGCACCCCACGGTAAGACTAATCAATGCCGGTTTGACCTTGGTTCAATTTTATCGATCTGATATAGCCAATTTCTCGCTCTATAAGATCGATTCTATTAAATAAAACATTATTGGTATGTATTGCTTTCTCATTTAGGATACGATTGTGATCCTTCTTTATGGCTTTATATATCTCGAACCTTTCAAGGGTGTCCAGCTTTAGTGACTTTTTACATTTATGTAGGATATCCAAATTATCATTAATACTCTTTGTATTATGGTTATATGAGCTCAAATGTTCTGCAAATGTAGATCTTATTACATTTGACTTGGAGCTTGGGATATGTTCTTTATAGCGTAATTTGAAAGAACGACCTGTTTGTCCTATATAGAACTGTGTGCAATCAGAACAATTAAGTCTATATACACCAGTACCATCAAATATATCGGAGGGTATATTTTTTTTGTTAGTAAATGTAAGTTTTTTCTCAAGTTTATTACTTGCCTTTGAGGCTAAAGTGATATTATGCTTTTTTAATTGGTTTTTTAAAGTATGGTATAGATTTTCACCATATTCTATAGCAATGTATTTGTTTACCTTTTCTTTGGATACATCAATTGGTGTATTTTTTTTTAAAAGACAAATAAATAATACCATTATAAAGAAAAAGAAGACACAAAATAAAAAAATTCGTAACTTATTGAAAAAACAGAACGACACGCAAGAGAACAATATAAAAAATCACCAGTTTTACCCTCGTATTGTTAATCTTACTGGAATACAGTTCAACAACGAAGAAACCAACTTATTGAATAAAGGCTTAAAATACAATCTCAAAAACAATAGTTCCAAACAATCACTCTGTAATGAAATACTGAACGCTGAAACCGCAATAAATTCCATATCCAATGAAGAAACGAAAACAGTAATAAGACATGCAATTGATAATAAAATAAATAAAGTTATGAACGCCGAAAACATAAAGAATACAAAAACTATTTACCATAGCGAAACAAGGGTGTTTAATGAGATAAAGACGAAATTAATAGACCATAACGCAATCGTCACCAAAGCGGACAAAGGTCAAACTCTCGTAATTTTAACTTATGATGATTATAAAAACAAGATACTGGACTTCATTAAAAATAATAACATTATCGAGATTCATAGCGATCCCACTCTTACATTTAACAATAAAGTGAAATCAATATTGAATAAATCAAAATACGTCATAACGAACGATGAGAAAAAATACCTAAAAATGATAGATCCCAAGGCCCCTAGACTTAAGGGCCTTCCTAAAATACATAAAAATAATATGCCTGTCCGTCCTTTAGTTAATTTTATGTCTGCACCTTCATATAAAATTGCCAAAAAACTCGAAAAAATTTTTAGACAACACATAACGTTCAATAAAAATTATAGCTTGAAAAACAGTTTAGAACTGGTCGAACTTACAAAAACTATTACAATCGAGCCGAGACACACTCTCGCCTCATTCGACATAGTAAATCTATACACGAACATACCTATTACCGAAACGTTAGAAATAGCTAAAAATTTATTACTATCTAAGTCCACATTAAATCATGAAACAGTTGATGAGTTAATCAATTTGACAAAAGTAATATTAGAACAAAATTATTTTACTTTTGACAACAAATATTATTTACAATGGGATGGTTTGGCTATGGGATCCCCATTGTCAGGCATCCTGGCTGAAATTTACCTAAATCATATTGAAACAAACGAAATTTTATCGACTAAAAACAAACATTATACAAAAATTTTATTTTACCGACGATATGTGGATGACACAATAATGATTTACAATGGCAATTGCAGACAATTAGAAATGCTTAAAAAACATATGAATACAATTACAAATAATTTACAATTCACATTAGAGACTGAAATGAATAATAAAATTAATTTTTTAGATTTAACTTTAACTAAAATAAATAATAAAATTAACTATAATATTTACAGAAAACCAACAATCACGGATCATGCTATTCACGCCTCATCGTATCACCCTATTTCACAAAAAATGTCTTTTTTCAACTGTATGGTTCATAGATTGCTGGCATTGCCCTTATCCACAGATGATTATAACAATGAACTAAACATTATCAAACACATAGCATTAGCCAATGGATACAAAAGTAATATAGTAGACAGAATAATTAATAAAAAACAAAATACACCAATTGATGTATCCAAAGAAAAAGTAAACAAATACATTGCTATAGAATATGATGAAAATCTATACCATACTTTAAAAAACCAATTAAAAAAGCATAATATCACTTTAGCCTCAAAGGCAAGTAATAAACTTGAGAAAAAACTTACATTTACTAACAAAAAAAATATACCCTCCGATATATTTGATGGTACTGGTGTATATAGACTTAATTGTTCTGATTGCACACAGTTCTATATAGGACAAACAGGTCGTTCTTTCAAATTACGCTATAAAGAACATATCCCAAGCTCCAAGTCAAATGTAATAAGATCTACATTTGCAGAACATTTGAGCTCATATAACCATAATACAAAGAGTATTAATGATAATTTGGATATCCTACATAAATGTAAAAAGTCACTAAAGCTGGACACCCTTGAAAGGTTCGAGATATATAAAGCCATAAAGAAGGATCACAATCGTATCCTAAATGAGAAAGCAATACATACCAATAATGTTTTATTTAATAGAATCGATCTTATAGAGCGAGAAATTGGCTATATCAGATCGATAAAATTGAACCAAGGTCAAATCGGCATTGATTAGTCTTACCGTGGGGTGCGTTCCTGTACAGGTTCGTTTGCGGCCGCGTTGTTTTTATATTTTATTGTTATAATGTTATTTGTTGTGATATAGTTTATTTATTATTTATATAATGTTATGTGTTGTTTTTAATGTTTTAATATCTGACGCGATGTATATGCATCAAAATGTTTTGACGTAATTCATATTCCGATCTGATGATGACACCAAATGGTGTCGAAACTCGAGTCATCCTAAAAGGATTTTAAGAAACGTTGACAGAAGGTAATTAACCTATTTTATAAAAGTAATATATCATCTACATACCTGTGCCAGTATATAATTTTGTTAGTGTATTTGTTGTTTATTATGTGGTTATGTTCTATGTTGTGTATATATATTTCTGCTAGTATTCCTGATATGTGGGATCCCATCGGGAGACCTTCTGTTTGTGTGTATATCTTGTTATTGTATGTAAAGTAATTTTGTTCAGTTATTATTTTGGTAAGTGTGATGATCTCTTGTATGTGTGTTTCAGGTGTGTTGTTTTGTCTGAGTAGTTGTTCTAGTGTTTGGATGGTTTCTTTGATGAGGACATTAGTGTATAGATTGGTTATATCAAAAGATGCCAGAGTTGAGTTATGTGGGATGTGGATGTGTTCAGTTTTCCTGACTAGGTCGATGTTGTTTTTGATAGATGTGTTGTTGCTGAGATTAATGTTTTCTCTGATTATTTTGTCTAGTTGTTTTGCGATTTTGTGGGAGGGGGCCTGTGTGTTGTTTATTAATGGTCTGATGGGAATGTTAGGTTTATGTATTTTTGGTAATGCATTTAGTTTAGGGGGGTTAGGTTTTATTTGTTTAAGGTATTTGGCGCTTTCTGGTTTGATTGTATGTTTTGTGTTGTTTATAAATTTGTTAATCTGTTTATGAAATTTTAGTGTGGGGTCTTTATTTATTTCCGTTATATTATTTTCGTTGAAGAAATTTTTGATTTTAGTGTTTAATTGATGTTTGTCCATTATGACGCTTATGTTACCTTAGTCAGCTTTTAGGATTGTTATGTTGTGTTCAAGTAACTTGTGTTTTACATTGTTAAGTGTTTTTATTTCATTGTTGTGTATTTTTGGTTTTGTATGTGTGTTTTGGAGCTTTTGTTTTATGTCGTGACGTATCGGGTCCTGGTCGTTAAAGTGCGTGTTTTGTACAGCTGTTTCTGCGTCTATTATTATGTCGCGTATGTGTCTATTGTGATTTTGGATGTTAGTTGTATTGTTATTCAAATTATGTTTCAGTCCTTTGTTTAATAAATCCATTTCATCCTTTGTGAAATTATCGTTTGTTGTATTAACTACGCGTGTGTAGAATTTGTGTGCCGGTTCAGGGATTTATTCAATTGTGCATGTTGTGAGGTTAGTTATTTTTTTGTTGTGTCGTTCTTGTGTTGTCAGTTTGAGTTTTTCTATGTTGTCTTGTGTGTGTTGTATTACATTTTCAAGTTTTGTGTGGTGTAATATTTGTGTGAGTTTCATGTGTAAGTTATATGCCTGTCTGTTGAGTGTGTCTTTTTTATGGTATAAATAATTGATTATGTTATTTAGGTTTATTTGTTCTAATTTCCGTTTGGTTTGAAGTGCTGTATGTGTGTTTTGTTTTATTGTAACTTGTGCGTGTGTTGGTATGATGTTGTGTTTTCGACAAGTTTTATTGAATGCTATGTGTAAGGAAGTTTTTGTTACTTGTTGTTTGGCGTTTCTGTACTTATTGATGAAATACGCTTTATCTGTGGTATTATAGTTGTCTTGATTATTCATCTCTTCTTTCACAGCACTAACACTTATCTAAAAATGAAACTTTTTCTTGTGAACTTACTGTTTATTCTCTTCTCGTCGAACGCGTTTCGGCGTACGTATTCGCCTTCTTCAGCTTAGAGACAGACTGCCATCATTTGGTAACGGTTGTTGTGTGGAAGGTGTAGTTGTTTATTGTTTGTTTGTTCATAAATGAATGTAATCTTGGCCATGAAGGCAACGCTTTAAGTTAGTATGTTAAGAGATTTTGTTTTAATTTATAAGTATTGTTAGAATATGTTAAGGGTCAAAGATCATGTAATAAGCTGTAAACAAATGTAATCAGGCAAAAGGGTTCAAAACAAAAAAACCAGTTAATAATTAATGTGAATCAAATTAAATTGGTCCGACAAAAAATTAAGTATTGTATAATAAAAGTCAGGGCAGTACTATGGTCCAGATTCAAAATTCTTGTAAAGGTGTAAAAACGCCTATTATAAAGTCAACCCATATAAAATTATATATCAAAATGTAGATCTTTGTAATAGGAACAAAACTATGTAAATTAATTTTAACTTAAACAAAAGGTAACAAAGGAGTATTTTTTGACATGAAAGGCAAGGATATGATTTTCAGTACTATATGCCGCTTGACCTCAAGTTCGTGCAAACTGACCAATCAAAAACAGAGTTTACTGGTCAAAAAACCGTTACTAAGACGAGAAGAAATATTATTGTATTGTTGAACGCCAGATAGAAAGGGTCCTAAACCATACTGTATACCTGACGCTTAGAGTGAAGATAAAAAAATCAAACTTACACTAAATTAATGACCTAAACAAAACCACAGAAGAGGAGAACATACCAAAAAACTTATGGAGAAAATAAAAGAACTACCACTGACCGATGGAAGCTTAAATCTACACCAACATCAAAAAATCCTAGAGAGTTGGCTTGGTGCATTATACAAGTGACGTAAATATAATTCCGAAGTAATTTGGTAACAACACTACACATAGATCAACTTCACTACACTATATAAACTATCTACAGTGATAATTGGAATAACCACTGAACATTAATACGGTGGTTAACAATAATAACATTTTATTTAAACAAAAAAAACACAGGAAGCACATGTCGTTTGGTTAACTGACCAGGGCGGCCATCTTGTTGAGCGGCTATTTGCGAGTGCAGACAAAATGTTGTTGACGCAGTTAGTTAAAAACATAACATTCATACTTGTTAACACTAATAATTAAGATTTCTTATTTTAAGGTATTTGTAATGTGTTGTACGCCTTTTTAAAACATTTCTGACTTCTTAACAGACCAAAGAACCCAAGCCCTGAGATTATTAAATTTACATTATAATTATTTGCGACTCGTTGAAGGTCGGATTCGAATAACGAATCGATAAGAACCTGTCAAGGTCGATCCAAGACCGAACCATTTACTTTTGTTTAACCAAATAAGCTGAAAAATAAAAAATCAATAATTACCAATAACAGAGTTACCATTTCATACTTGCAAATAGGATAAGAGTTTGTTTACAGGTATTAGTGGGAGCGAGTAGGTACATAGGCGAATATAGCCTTGCCGACGACTAGAAATAAAATAACCTACAACTGCCAGAATACGGTTAGAGCTGATCGCCAAGTTAACCAGAAGTGCGGGAAAATTCAAAAAAGCACTAGCCGACAAATACAATCTCTCTCATCCTATCAATACACGAAGGGTTAAAGAGTGATACTACCAACGTGTGACTTATTATAATACTCTAAGCACGGAGATATTATAGAGTAGCGCCTACAACAGTGTGGCTAAATAAAACTGAATAGGAAAGAACAAAAATATTACAATATATACTTGTGATTTAGATGACCAATTTAATTGTTTGTATAATTTAGAATTTATTCATGCTGCCTGTTACTTATCTGACGATCCTCCAAACGGTTCCTCTTGTATCACACACTCTCGATTACTCCTTACGTTTTACTTTCTTTGACCTTCTGTTTATTCACTGTATTCCGAAATTGTTAGTTCATTTTGTAATATATATATATATATATATTATAACATTGCCAAACCCTGATCACATTTGATATTAAAAAGTATGTAAAAAATGCCAAGAAACCATATATTTTGATAGATAAATGATAACGAGAATGAAAGTAGTAAATATAATCAATAGTGAAGGAGGAAGAATACAACCAAAGGTGGTCACAAAACAAGAAAATACGAACTAGACTGACAGACAACTGACATTGACCCAACCCCAGAGATTGGCCAGATATTAACCAAAGTGAAGCGAGACAAGAAGACAGTGAAGAAAAAAGAAGAAAATAAAAAAATTACATGGCCATAACAAGTAACTAACAAGATTGTTTTAAAAGACCATAATTTTTTATTATTGTTAATAATTTATGTTTAAATTTTTATTAGTGGTAACTTGTAAATGACAGTATCTCAGCAATTGTTATACATAAAAAACCATGTGTAGATATGATTGTATGTATATCCTTATCTATAGGTGGTGTGTCAGCTGTTATGTTTAAAATTACACTCATACAGACAGGGAATAGAAATGTGTGCGTGATTCAATCAGAGAACAAATTGTATAGCCTACTATATACTTTGGAACTTTTACTAGGATTATTTCAGCCGTATGTATGTTATTTCAGCATTATGTGTTTGAAAGTATAAGGTTTTGGAGAGTTTATTTATTCGCTAATATTATTGCTGTTGCTACAGATATAGTATGTTTCAATTAACACAATATATTTTAACATTATTAAATTGTTGTTATTATTACTAATTATGACATTTCAGACCAATTTTTATCACTTTAATGACAATGTATACAAAGTTATGTTTTATTTGAAAGATGTATTTACAATACCATGTTGTTTGAATATTATAAAATGATATGTGACAGTCTGAAGTTAACAAAAGAGACATGAACTCATTAGATACAAAAACTTTGTAATAATAGTGAGATCGTGAGAAATATAAGGGTAATTAGAGATAGGTAGGGAGTGACAAAGATGAACAGTGAAGTGATAAGTGTAATAAAATAAACAGCATATAATCTTAAGAAAAAAGAGTTAAACAAGTGTGACAAACCCAAAACATAAGCACATATTAAATGAGCAATTAAGTTAAGTATATTAGACTGAAAGACACAGAATAATTGTGAATGTAAAAAACAGAAAAAATATTATCTCAGTATAAAAATCACCAGGGTGATTACTGTTATAAAAGAGATGGTGTAGGTATAACACTCACCAAATTTGTTCATTTGTTAATTTAAAGAAAGAAGTTATTGGCTTAATGTTTAAGGCAATAAATACCAGAAGAAATAGTTTTACAGTAATATGTTAGTATGTTTTAAGGAAGTAAGGAATTTATAAAGAAAATAATAGCAATACCTTTATAAGAAATAATAGGCAAAATATAATAATTATGTGTAACGAAAGGGAACATGGCAGAATTATATTAAAACTTAGAAATAAGTAAATTATGTATTAACATAGTATTATCAATTTTGGACTAAAACATTAATACATGGCTTAGACCAATCTTGTAAGATATCAAACTAATCTTTGAAAGAAAATAGGAACATCTATGTAAAGATTACAACCATTGAAATTATCCCCAAGTAAATATAGCCATTATAAAATATTTATTCAAATTAAACAAAAAATTCAAAGTTTGATAACAATGTGTTTATTTTGAGATCGACCAGGGAGAATAATTACGTTACCATGGAAACTGTGGAGTAACAAGAAAAAATACCGTTAGATTTTTTTTACTGAATGCATGACGCTTTAATGGTATAGACGCTAATTTTCGAGTGACCAAAATTGTCAATTAAAACATAGAAAATATCAGAAGAAGTTACTACTAAGTGTATACTAAGACATAAGACGAGGACTGGAACCATATTATTGAAGTTGAGGCCAAATTAACGAAAAAAGAAAATAAATTACTACCAATTAAACTGGAAAAGATGACTGATGTCCTGAACCAAGCAAATTAAAGAAGATTGTAGTATAACCCATGAATAACAGATCGTATGAATTCGCCATAACTACGGAAGTGATAAGTACCTATTAAATTACCCAAAATATATAAATAAACTCACGTTAATTATTTCTCACTAAAGGTCGAAATCTCACTGAACTGAAATTAATTACTTTCAAAGATTAAAAAGAATACTAAGTCACTGACAATTTATAAACTAACCAATATAAACTGTTGTTAATGATCCATAACTTGTAAACACTTTTACTACACTGCGCTAAACAAATTATACCTACACAATATGTTAGTTAAGTTTACTTGATGTAAGGGTGTGTATTTTTATTGTTTTAAACATTTGTAATCTTTTTAACGTAACCTCAAGAACCTATGACAAACAAACATTAATAACTGATGTACTATTTCCAACAGACGCCATTACTAAAAGTCTGTTTATCAATTCAAATATCGATTTGTCAAACCCTGTAATTGTCTCATATAAATAACCGGAGCATTTGTATTAGAATAATTTGTATTAAATGAATAACAATCACTAATAAAAAATGTGTAAGTATTGAGTGTAACCACGGTGTTATAATTTCATTAGGTGGTGCACAATATTTTATGTACATTTTAGCAGATGACTGACGATTTACACAGCCCACGCATCGAACTGCTGTGTGCTACAGTGGGCGTAGCTGGCGGAAATATTTGAATTATTCAAACCGCCTGAGCTGCGCTGGTCATACGCTTTTGAATTTTATTTTAATTGTTTTAAGAAAACAATTTGGCGCCACCGGGACTTTCTCACCCCTAGTGAACATCAAGACCTGGTTATTCGTACGTTCGCAACGAACGAAATATACAGAAGTTGCCCGCATTTGAACTACGGATCGAGAAGACACGTACACTCATTACACACAAATTATACATTATCCACATTTTGCAGAGTAAGACGGTAGACGTACACACGACTATATTACAAATTGACGACCAACCGCTGGAGCTAGAAGAGAGAGAAATACGAACTTCTAACGGCGAGAAAAAAGGTCGACTAATAAGTATAAAACGGTTCGCTACACACTATTCAATAATAATTAACAGGAAAGGTAAACCGTTATTATACAAAGTGGCTTCCATCGCGGGGCTTGAACGAGGCGGACGTCCCGCTATTATACAAATTGGCGCGCCAACTAGTGGAGCTAGAATAATAAAGAAATTATACAATTAAACCCTATAAATTCTAGCGGCGATTACGAAAGATTACAAAATGCACACCAGAGGAGTATCGAAAAAATTGGCAAAGGAGAAGGAGATGGAAGAAAACAGAGGGGAAGAAGAGGAAGGAACTCCGATTGAAGAAGTGGAGACAGTAATAACAACAACAGAACCAAGCCAAGACGAAGAAATGGAACCACAGGCGGGTGACAAAGGAGAAGTTAGAGGAGACCCGAACATACTGAAATTAATGGAAATGATGAATAATATGATGAAAGAAACCAATCAAAATTTTAAGAAACAGGAGGAGAAATTCGACGGCATGAAGAAAGAAACCAGTGACAATTTCAAACAGATCAATGAAAAAATAGTGAGTACTAGGGAAGAATTGAGGAAAACAGTCAACCAAAATAATGAAACACTACAACAACTATTGCTGGAGGAAATTCAGCAAAGAAACGAAGAATTAAAGGAAGAATTGAAGGAACAGCTGAAGAAGGACCACGAGAAAAATAAAGAAGAACTGAAGCAGCAAATAAGGCTTATTTTCAGAGAACGTCGTGAAGAAAGCGACCAGACAAAAATGGAGATGAATAAGAAAGGGGAAGAAACCAATTATCAAATAGATCTACTTAATGAGACATTAGGTAACGGGTTCAAGAAGGTGAATGAAACAATAAACACCACTCCAGAAGGAAATAATGAAAAAACAGAAATTCAAGAAGACCCAAATACATTGTTACATCAAAATAAAGGTAACGAAAATAAAGAGAAGAGTAAGCACAAAGGAACCAACCGTAGAGGAGTACAGAAAAAACAGATAATTAAGAAGACTAAGAAAATACCTCAGAGAAAACGAATCAATACCAGAGAGGAATTGGAGATGATGAAGAACGGACTACTTGAGACGTTTAATCGACCAATTAATGACCATACGGAAATGATGAATGTTATGGAGTGTAGGAGAACTCTGAAGGAAATTCTAGGAGGGATCAACGATCAACCAGCGAGTAAAACTTTCAGCAAACCTATCTTTAAATGGAGGATATCCAAAGTTGAAAAGGAACACAACAAAACAATGTATGACAAATTGAGAAAGTCTACAAGAAAAGGGAAATTATCAGAGATAGAAATACCAAATAAACCAATATCAGTGAGAAGATCAATAACGGAGGTACGATTAACTTCGTTGAGTAGTAAACAACATCATCAAGTGATTGAGGTAGGCACTGATGCCAGAGAACACATGGTATTAGAAGAGTGGCTGTACCAGATAAAAGAGACATATATAACACAGACAGAAACAGTGATGCACACCAGAGCAGTCCGAACAACGGAGGAAACTCGTGTAATCATGGACAATGGATAAACCAAATGCAGATGAACACTGGAATATAGGACCATACACTATAACAAAAGACAAGGGCAATAACACTTACGAGATCACTCACCCCGTCACCAAGAAAATAAAGGGGGTATACAATCAAGCCTCAATTAAGAAATATTATGACAACCAACAATAACTGTAAAAAACAATTTAAAGTAAAAAACCAACAAAAATACTTTAAATAAAGAAAAAAAATAACATGACAAACAAACAAGTCTGCCAATGCCATAAAGAAAAGATCTCTAAAGAATGTCAAAATTCCAAAACATTCGTAAGTACAGCTTACACTAAGCATTAGAGAAACCATTATGATGAATAAAAAATTGTAAAAAATCAAAAAAGATATGTAAGAAAAGCTTACCCAAATATCTCAATAATATTTTAGAACAAGTAAAAATGGAGAGATAAAAGTCACAAGGCATTCAGATAAAGTAAGAGCAACCAACTTACTACAATATTTAAATAAAAATTAACAATAGAGGAGTGTAGTTACAAAACATTCCTACAAAATAAGGTTAAATTACCATAATATTTAGCCAAAAAATGAGGCATAAAAAGCATAACATACTGTAAAGGAATAAACTACAAAAAATTCCTAACTAGTAAGAAGCCATAACTTACTATGATATTTAAAAATTATGAAAAAAAAAAAAAAAAAAAATATCAATCAAAATGATCAGCTTCCACAACTATTTAGAAAGAGGGGAAGTAAAATTACCCAAACCAATGATCACAAAACAATATAAATGAAATAAACGTTCTAAGAGTTATAATGTGAAAGGAGATGAAACAAAGAGTAATTAAAAATGAATAAAAATGTGAATTGTATCAATAAAAAACAATGCTTCAAATAGTATCTATAAAGAAAGATGAAACAATATATGACTCGAACTAAGCTATAATGAAGTATAAAAGTAAAAGATTCCCAACAAATATTATGATTATGATTATTATTATTATTATTATTTTGAGTCACGAGTTGACTATATTTAAGAATTATTAATTGAGATTGTCTGTTGAATGAACCAGCAATCATTTTACTGAGCAGGGATGATGTTCCCCTGATATCAGTATAAGAGTAGTTTTGATGAAAAATAAGATTTATAGGGAATAAGTTATAATAAAAAGTCAATAAGCCAGTTCGCAATATGAGAAGATAATGAAGAAAAGACTAAGAAGAATGGAATTAAAGGATACAGAATTCATTATAAAAAATGAATGAGAAGCAGGAGAATTTGAAAAAAAAAAAAAAAAAATTTGATACGATACAATTGATAATTTCATCAAACTCAAATTCACGTTTTATAAAATGATCAATTTTGGTGGAAGGGCATTATATAACATTGCCAAACCCTGATCACATTTGATATTAAAAAGTATGTAAAAAATGCCAAGAAACAATATATTTTGATAGATAAATGATAACGAGAATGAAAGTAGTAAATATAATCAATAGTGAAGGAGGAAGAATACAACCAAAGGTGGTCACAAAACAAGAAAATACGAACTAGACTGACAGACAACTGACATTGACCCAACCCCAGAGATTGGCCAGATATTAACCAAAGTGAAGCGAGACAAGAAGACAGTGAAGAAAAAAGAAGAAAATAAAAAAATTACATGGCCATAACAAGTAACTAACAAGATTGTTTTAAAAGAGCATAATTTTTTATTATTGTTAATAATTTATGTTTAAATTTTTATTAGTGGTAACTTGTAAATGACAGTATCTCAGCAATTGTTATACATAAAAAACCATGTGTAGATATGATTGTATGTATATCCTTATCTATAGGTGATGTGTCAGCTGTTATGTTTAAAATTACACTCATACAGACAGGGAATAGAAATGTGTGCGTGATTCAATCAGAGAACAAATTGTATAGCCTACTATATACTTTGGAACTTTTACTAGGATTATTTCAGCCGTATGTATGTTATTTCAGCATTATGTGTTTGAAAGTATAAGGTTTTGGAGAGTTTATTTATTCGCTAATATTATTACTGTTGCTACAGATGTAGTATGTTTCAATTAACACAATATATTTTAACATTATTAAATTGTTGTTATTATTACTAATTATGACATTTCAGACCAATTTTTATCACTTTAATGACAATGTATACAAAGTTATGTTTTATTTGAAAGATGTATTTACAATACCATGTTGTTTGAATATTATAAAATGATATGTGACAGTCTGAAGTTAACAAAAGAGACATGAACTCATTAGATACAAAAACTTTGTAATAATAGTGAGATCGTGAGAAATATAAGGGTAATTAGAGATAGGTAGGGAGTGACAAAGATGAACAGTGAAGTGATAAGTGTAATAAAATAAACAGCATATAATCTTAAGAAAAAAGAGTTAAACAAGTGTGACAAACCCAAAACATAAGCACATATTAAATGAGCAATTAAGTTAAGTATATTAGACTGAAAGACACAGAATAATTGTGAATGTAAAAAACAGAAAAAATATTATCTCAGTATAAAAATCACCAGGGTGATTACTGTTATAAAAGAGATGGTGTAGGTATAACACTCACCAAATTTGTTCATTTGTTAATTTAAAGAAAGAAGTTATTGGCTTAATGTTTAAGGCAATAAATACCAGAAGAAATAGTTTTACAGTAATATGTTAGTATGTTTTAAGGAAGTAAGGAATTTATAAAGAAAATAATAGCAATACCTTTATAAGAAATAATAGGCAAAATATAATAATTATGTGTAACGAAAGGGAACATGGCAGAATTATATTAAAACTTAGAAATAAGTAAATTATGTATTAACATAGTATTATCAATTTTGGACTAAAACATTAATACATGGCTTAGACCAATCTTGTAAGATATCAAACTAATCTTTGAAAGAAAATAGGAACATCTATGTAAAGATTACAACCATTGAAATTATCCCCAAGTAAATATAGCCATTATAAAATATTTATTCAAATTAAACAAAAAATTCAAAGTTTGATAACAATGTGTTTATTTTGAGATCGACCAGGGAGAATAATTACGTTACCATGGAAACTGTGGAGTAACAAGAAAAAATACCGTTAGATTTTTTTTACTGAATGCATGACGCTTTAATGGTATAGACGCTAATTTTCGAGTGACCAAAATTGTCAATTAAAACATAGAAAATATCAGAAGAAGTTACTACTAAGTGTATACTAAGACATAAGACGAGGACTGGAACCATATTATTGAAGTTGAGGCCAAATTAACGAAAAAAGAAAATAAATTACTACCAATTAAACTGGAAAAGATGACTGATGTCCTGAACCAAGCAAATTAAAGAAGATTGTAGTATAACCCATGAATAACAGATCGTATGAATTCGCCATAACTACGGAAGTGATAAGTACCTATTAAATTACCCAAAATATATAAATAAACTCACGTTAATTATTTCTCACTAAAGGTCGAAATCTCACTGAACTGAAATTAATTACTTTCAAAGATTAAAAAGAATACTAAGTCACTGACAATTTATAAACTAACCAATATAAACTGTTGTTAATGATCCATAACTTGTAAACACTTTTACTACACTGCGCTAAACAAATTATACCTACACAATATGTTAGTTAAGTTTACTTGATGTAAGGGTGTGTATTTTTATTGTTTTAAACATTTGTAATCTTTTTAACGTAACCTCAAGAACCTATGACAAACAAACATTAATAACTGATGTACTATTTCCAACAGACGCCATTACTAAAAGTCTGTTTATCAATTCAAATATCGATTTGTCAAACCCTGTAATTGTCTCATATAAATAACCGGAGCATTTGTATTAGAATAATTTGTATTAAATGAATAACAATCACTAATAAAAAATGTGTAAGTATTGAGTGTAACCACGGTGTTATAATTTCATTAGGTGGTGCACAATATTTTATGTACATTTTAGCAGATGACTGACGATTTACACAGCCCACGCATCGAACTGCTGTGTGCTACAGTGGGCGTAGCTGGCGGAAATATTTGAATTATTCAAACCGCCTGAGCTGCGCTGGTCATACGCTTTTGAATTTTATTTTAATTGTTTTAAGAAAACAATTTGGCGCCACCGGGACTTTCTCACCCCTAGTGAACATCAAGACCTGGTTATTCGTACGTTCGCAACGAACGAAATATACAGAAGTTGCCCGCATTTGAACTACGGATCGAGAAGACACGTACACTCATTACACACAAATTATACATTATCCACATTTTGCAGAGTAAGACGGTAGACGTACACACGACTATATTACAAATTGACGACCAACCGCTGGAGCTAGAAGAGAGAGAAATACGAACTTCTAACGGCGAGAAAAAAGGTCGACTAATAAGTATAAAACGGTTCGCTACACACTATTCAATAATAATTAACAGGAAAGGTAAACCGTTATTATACAAAGTGGCTTCCATCGCGGGGCTTGAACGAGGCGGACGTCCCGCTATTATACAAATAGGCGCGCCAACTAGTGGAGCTAGAATAATAAAGAAATTATACAATTAAACCCTATAAATTCTAGCGGCGATTACGAAAGATTACAAAATGCACACCAGAGGAGTATCGAAAAAATTGGCAAAGGAGAAGGAGATGGAAGAAAACAGAGGGGAAGAAGAGGAAGGAACTCCGATTGAAGAAGTGGAGACAGTAATAACAACAACAGAACCAAGCCAAGACGAAGAAATGGAACCACAGGCGGGTGACAAAGGAGAAGTTAGAGGAGACCCGAACATACTGAAATTAATGGAAATGATGAATAATATGATGAAAGAAACCAATCAAAATTTTAAGAAACAGGAGGAGAAATTCGACGGCATGAAGAAAGAAACCAGTGACAATTTCAAACAGATCAATGAAAAAATAGTGAGTACTAGGGAAGAATTGAGGAAAACAGTCAACCAAAATAATGAAACACTACAACAACGATTGCTGGAGGAAATTCAGCAAAGAAACGAAGAATTAAAGGAAGAATTGAAGGAACAGCTGAAGAAGGACCACGAGAAAAATAAAGAAGAAATGAAGCAGCAAATAAGGCTTATTTTCAGAGAACGTCGTGAAGAAAGCGACCAGACAAAAATGGAGATGAATAAGAAAGGGGAAGAAACCAATTACCAAATAGATCTACTTAATGAGACATTAGGTAACGGGTTCAAGAAGGTGAATGAAACAATAAACACCACTCCAGAAGGAAATAATGAAAAAACAGAAATTCAAGAAGACCCAAATACATTGTTACATCAAAATAAAGGTAACGAAAATAAAGAGAAGAGTAAGCACAAAGGAACCAACCGTAGAGGAGTACAGAAAAAACAGATAATTAAGAAGACTAAGAAAATACCTCAGAGAAAACGAATCAATACCAGAGAGGAATTGGAGATGATGAAGAACGGACTACTTGAGACGTTTAATCGACCAATTAATGACCATACGGAAATGATGAATGTTATGGAGTGTAGGAGAACTCTGAAGGAAATTCTAGGAGGGATCAACGATCAACCAGCGAGTAAAACTTTCAGCAAACCTATCTTTAAATGGAGGATATCCAAAGTTGAAAAGGAACACAACAAAACAATGTATGACAAATTGAGAAAGTCTACAAGAAAAGGGAAATTATCAGAGATAGAAATACCAAATAAACCAATATCAGTGAGAAGATCAATAACGGAGGTACGATTAACTTCGTTGAGTAGTAAACAACATCATCAAGTGATTGAGGTAGGCACTGATGCCAGAGAACACATGGTATTAGAAGAGTGGCTGTACCAGATAAAAGAGACATATATAACACAGACAGAAACAGTGATGCACACCAGAGCAGTCCGAACAACGGAGGAAACTCGTGTAATCATGGACAATGGATAAACCAAATGCAGATGAACACTGGAATATAGGACCATACACTATAACAAAAGACAAGGGCAATAACACTTACGAGATCACTCACCCCGTCACCAAGAAAATAAAGGGGGTATACAATCAAGCCTCAATTAAGAAATATTATGACAACCAACAATAACTGTAAAAAACAATTTAAAGTAAAAAACCAACAAAAATACTTTAAATAAAGAAAAAAAATAACGTGACAAACAAACAAGTCTGCCAATGCCATAAAGAAAAGATCTCTAAAGAATGTCAAAATTCCAAAACATTCGTAAGTACAGCTTACACTAAGCATTAGAGAAACCATTATGATGAATAAAAAATTGTAAAAAATCAAAAAAGATATGTAAGAAAAGCTTACCCAAATATCTCAATAATATTTTAGAACAAGTAAAAATGGAGAGATAAAAGTCACAAGGCATTCAGATAAAGTAAGAGCAACCAACTTACTACAATATTTAAATAAAAATTAACAATAGAGGAGTGTAGTTACAAAACATTCCTACAAAATAAGGTTAAATTACCATAATATTTAGCCAAAAAATGAGGCATAAAAAGCATAACATACTGTAAAGGAATAAACTACAAAAAATTCCTAACTAGTAAGAAGCCATAACTTACTATGATATTTAAAAATTATGAAAAAAAAAAAATAATAAAAAAATATCAATCAAAATGATCAGCTTCCACAACTATTTAGAAAGAGGGGAAGTAAAATTACCCAAACCAATGATCACAAAACAATATAAATGAAATAAACGTTCTAAGAGTTATAATGTGAAAGGAGATGAAACAAAGAGTAATTAAAAATGAATAAAAATGTGAATTGTATCAATAAAAAACAATGCTTCAAATAGTATCTATAAAGAAAGATGAAACAATATATGACTCGAACTGAGCTATAATGAAGTATAAAAGTAAAAGATTCCCAACAAATATGATTATGATTATTATTATTATTATTATTATTTTGAGTCACGAGTTGACTATATTTAAGAATTATTAATTGAGATTGTCTGTTGAATGAACCAGCAATCATTTTACTGAGCAGGGATGATGTTCCCCTGATATCAGTATAAGAGTAGTTTTGATGAAAAATAAGATTTATAGGGAATAAGTTATAATAAAAAGTCAATAAGCCAGTTCGCAATATGAGAAGATAATGAAGAAAAGACTAAGAAGAATGGAATTAAAGGATACAGAATTCATTATAAAAAATGAATGAGAAGCAGGAGAATTTGAAAAAAAAAAAAAAAAAATTTGATACGATACAATTGATAATTTCATCAAACTCAAATTCACGTTTTATAAAATGATCAATTTTGGTGGAAGGGCATTATATAACATTGCCAAACCCTGATCACATTTGATATTAAAAAGTATGTAAAAAATGCCAAGAAACAATATATTTTGATAGATAAATGATAACGAGAATGAAAGTAGTAAATATAATCAATAGTGAAGGAGGAAGAATACAACCAAAGGTGGTCACAAAACAAGAAAATACGAACTAGACTGACAGACAACTGACATTGACCCAACCCCAGAGATTGGCCAGATATTAACCAAAGTGAAGCGAGACAAGAAGACAGTGAAGAAAAAAGAAGAAAATAAAAAAATTACATGGCCATAACAAGTAACTAACAAGATTGTTTTAAAAGAGCATAATTTTTTATTATTGTTAATAATTTATGTTTAAATTTTTATTAGTGGTAACTTGTAAATGACAGTATCTCAGCAATTGTTATACATAAAAAACCATGTGTAGATATGATTGTATGTATATCCTTATCTATAGGTGATGTGTCAGCTGTTATGTTTAAAATTACACTCATACAGACAGGGAATAGAAATGTGTGCGTGATTCAATCAGAGAACAAATTGTATAGCCTACTATATACTTTGGAACTTTTACTAGGATTATTTCAGCCGTATGTATGTTATTTCAGCATTATGTGTTTGAAAGTATAAGGTTTTGGAGAGTTTATTTATTCGCTAATATTATTGCTGTTGCTACAGATGTAGTATGTTTCAATTAACACAACATATTTTAACATTATTAAATTGTTGTTATTATTACTAATTATGACATTTCAGACCAATTTTTATCACTTTAATGACAATGTATACAAAGTTATGTTTTATTTGAAAGATGTATTTACAATACCATGTTGTTTGAATATTATAAAATGATATGTGACAGTCTGAAGTTAACAAAAGAGACATGAACTCATTAGATACAAAAACTTTGTAATAATAGTGAGATCGTGAGAAATATAAGGGTAATTAGAGATAGGTAGGGAGTGACAAAGATGAACAGTGAAGTGATAAGTGTAATAAAATAAACAGCATATAATCTTAAGAAAAAAGAGTTAAACAAGTGTGACAAACCCAAAACATAAGCACATATTAAATGAGCAATTAAGTTAAGTATATTAGACTGAAAGACACAGAATAATTGTGAATGTAAAAAACAGAAAAAATATTATCTCAGTATAAAAATCACCAGGGTGATTACTGTTATAAAAGAGATGGTGTAGGTATAACACTCACCAAATTTGTTCATTTGTTAATTTAAAGAAAGAAGTTATTGGCTTAATGTTTAAGGCAATAAATACCAGAAGAAATAGTTTTACAGTAATATGTTAGTATGTTTTAAGGAAGTAAGGAATTTATAAAGAAAATAATAGCAATACCTTTATAAGAAATAATAGGCAAAATATAATAATTATGTGTAACGAAAGGGAACATGGCAGAATTATATTAAAACTTAGAAATAAGTAAATTATGTATTAACATAGTATTATCAATTTTGGACTAAAACATTAATACATGGCTTAGACCAATCTTGTAAGATATCAAACTAATCTTTGAAAGAAAATAGGAACATCTATGTAAAGATTACAACCATTGAAATTACCCCCAAGTAAATATAGCCATTATAAAATATTTATTCAAATTAAACAAAAAATTCAAAGTTTGATAACAATGTGTTTATTTTGAGATCGACCAGGGAGAATAATTACGTTACCATGGAAACTGTGGAGTAACAAGAAAAAATACCGTTAGATTTTTTTTACTGAATGCATGACGCTTTAATGGTATAGACGCTAATTTTCGAGTGACCAAAATTGTCAATTAAAACATAGAAAATATCAGAAGAAGTTACTACTAAGTGTATACTAAGACATAAGACGAGGACTGGAACCATATTATTGAAGTTGAGGCCAAATTAACGAAAAAAGAAAATAAATTACTACCAATTAAACTGGAAAAGATGACTGATGTCCTGAACCAAGCAAATTAAAGAAGATTGTAGTATAACCCATGAATAACATCGTATGAATTCGCCATAACTACGGAAGTGATAAGTACCTATTAAATTACCCAAAATATATAAATAAACTCACGTTAATTATTTCTCACTAAAGGTCGAAATCTCACTGAACTGAAATTAATTACTTTCAAAGATTAAAAAGAATACTAAGTCACTGACAATTTATAAACTAACCAATATAAACTGTTGTTAATGATCCATAACTTGTAAACACTTTTACTACACTGCGCTAAACAAATTATACCTACACAATATGTTAGTTAAGTTTACTTGATGTAAGGGTGTGTATTTTTATTGTTTTAAACATTTGTAATCTTTTTAACGTAACCTCAAGAACCTATGACAAACAAACATTAATAACTGATGTACTATTTCCAACAGACGCCATTACTAAAAGTCTGTTTATCAATTCAAATATCGATTTGTCAAACCCTGTAATTGTCTCATATAAATAACCGGAGCATTTGTATTAGAATAATTTGTATTAAATGAATAACAATCACTAATAAAAAATGTGTAAGTATTGAGTGTAACCACGGTGTTATAATTTCATTAGGTGGTGCACAATATTTTATGTACATTTTAGCAGATGACTGACGATTTACACAGCCCACGCATCGAACTGCTGTGTGCTACAGTGGGCCTAGCTGGCGGAAATATTTGAATTATTCAAACCGCCTGAGCTGCGCTGGTCATACGCTTTTGAATTTTATTTTAATTGTTTTAAGAAAACAATTTGGCGCCACCGGGACTTTCTCACCCCTAGTGAACATCAAGACCTGGTTATTCGTACGTTCGCAACGAACGAAATATACAGAAGTTGCCCGCATTTGAACTACGGATCGAGAAGACACGTACACTCATTACACACAAATTATACATTATCCACATTTTGCAGAGTAAGACGGTAGACGTACACACGACTATATTACAAATTGACGACCAACCGCTGGAGCTAGAAGAGAGAGAAATACGAACTTCTAACGGCGAGAAAAAAGGTCGACTAATAAGTATAAAACGGTTCGCTACACACTATTCAATAATAATTAACAGGAAAGGTAAACCGTTATTATACAAAGTGGCTTCCATCGCGGGGCTTGAACGAGGCGGACGTCCCGCTATTATACAAATTGGCGCGCCAACTAGTGGAGCTAGAATAATAAAGAAATTATACAATTAAACCCTATAAATTCTAGCGGCGATTACGAAAGATTACAAAATGCACACCAGAGGAGTATCGAAAAAATTGGCAAAGGAGAAGGAGATGGAAGAAAACAGAGGGGAAGAAGAGGAAGGAACTCCGATTGAAGAAGTGGAGACAGTAATAACAACAACAGAACCAAGCCAAGACGAAGAAATGGAACCACAGGCGGGTGACAAAGGAGAAGTTAGAGGAGACCCGAACATACTGAAATTAATGGAAATGATGAATAATATGATGAAAGAAACCAATCAAAATTTTAAGAAACAGGAGGAGAAATTCGACGGCATGAAGAAAGAAACCAGTGACAATTTCAAACAGATCAATGAAAAAATAGTGAGTACTAGGGAAGAATTGAGGAAAACAGTCAACCAAAATAATGAAACACTACAACAACGATTGCTGGAGGAAATTCAGCAAAGAAACGAAGAATTAAAGGAAGAATTGAAGGAACAGCTGAAGAAGGACCACGAGAAAAATAAAGAAGAAATGAAGCAGCAAATAAGGCTTATTTTCAGAGAACGTCGTGAAGAAAGCGACCAGACAAAAATGGAGATGAATAAGAAAGGGGAAGAAACCAATTACCAAATAGATCTACTTAATGAGACATTAGGTAACGGGTTCAAGAAGGTGAATGAAACAATAAACACCACTCCAGAAGGAAATAATGAAAAAACAGAAATTCAAGAAGACCCAAATACATTGTTACATCAAAATAAAGGTAACGAAAATAAAGAGAAGAGTAAGCACAAAGGAACCAACCGTAGAGGAGTACAGAAAAAACAGATAATTAAGAAGACTAAGAAAATACCTCAGAGAAAACGAATCAATACCAGAGAGGAATTGGAGATGATGAAGAACGGACTACTTGAGACGTTTAATCGACCAATTAATGACCATACGGAAATGATGAATGTTATGGAGTGTAGGAGAACTCTGAAGGAAATTCTAGGAGGGATCAACGATCAACCAGCGAGTAAAACTTTCAGCAAACCTATCTTTAAATGGAGGATATCCAAAGTTGAAAAGGAACACAACAAAACAATGTATGACAAATTGAGAAAGTCTACAAGAAAAGGGAAATTATCAGAGATAGAAATACCAAATAAACCAATATCAGTGAGAAGATCAATAACGGAGGTACGATTAACTTCGTTGAGTAGTAAACAACATCATCAAGTGATTGAGGTAGGCACTGATGCCAGAGAACACATGGTATTAGAAGAGTGGCTGTACCAGATAAAAGAGACATATATAACACAGACAGAAACAGTGATGCACACCAGAGCAGTCCGAACAACGGAGGAAACTCGTGTAATCATGGACAATGGATAAACCAAATGCAGATGAACACTGGAATATAGGACCATACACTATAACAAAAGACAAGGGCAATAACACTTACGAGATCACTCACCCCGTCACCAAGAAAATAAAGGGGGTATACAATCAAGCCTCAATTAAGAAATATTATGACAACCAACAATAACTGTAAAAAACAATTTAAAGTAAAAAACCAACAAAAATACTTTAAATAAAGAAAAAAAATAACGTGACAAACAAACAAGTCTGCCAATGCCATAAAGAAAAGATCTCTAAAGAATGTCAAAATTCCAAAACATTCGTAAGTACAGCTTACACTAAGCATTAGAGAAACCATTATGATGAATAAAAAATTGTAAAAAATCAAAAAAGATATGTAAGAAAAGCTTACCCAAATATCTCAATAATATTTTAGAACAAGTAAAAATGGAGAGATAAAAGTCACAAGGCATTCAGATAAAGTAAGAGCAACCAACTTACTACAATATTTAAATAAAAATTAACAATAGAGGAGTGTAGTTACAAAACATTCCTACAAAATAAGGTTAAATTACCATAATATTTAGCCAAAAAATGAGGCATAAAAAGCATAACATACTGTAAAGGAATAAACTACAAAAAATTCCTAACTAGTAAGAAGCCATAACTTACTATGATATTTAAAAATTATGAAAAAAAAAAAAAAATATCAATCAAAATGATCAGCTTCCACAACTATTTAGAAAGAGGGGAAGTAAAATTACCCAAACCAATGATCACAAAACAATATAAATGAAATAAACGTTCTAAGAGTTATAATGTGAAAGGAGATGAAACAAAGAGTAATTAAAAATGAATAAAAATGTGAATTGTATCAATAAAAAACAATGCTTCAAATAGTATCTATAAAGAAAGATGAAACAATATATGACTCGAACTGAGCTATAATGAAGTATAAAAGTAAAAGATTCCCAACAAATATTATGATTATGATTATTATTATTATTATTATTATTTTGAGTCACGAGTTGACTATATTTAAGAATTATTAATTGAGATTGTCTGTTGAATGAACCAGCAATCATTTTACTGAGCAGGGATGATGTTCCCCTGATATCAGTATAAGAGTAGTTTTGATGAAAAATAAGATTTATAGGGAATAAGTTATAATAAAAAGTCAATAAGCCAGTTCGCAATATGAGAAGATAATGAAGAAAAGACTAAGAAGAATGGAATTAAAGGATACAGAATTAATTATAAAAAATGAATGAGAGCAGGAGAATTTGAAAAAAAAAAAAAAAAAAATTTGATACGATACAATTGATAATTTCATCAAACTCAAATTCACGTTTTATAAAATGATCAATTTTGGTGGAAGGGCATTATATAACATTGCCAAACCCTGATCACATTTGATATTAAAAAGTATGTAAAAAATGCCAAGAAACAATATATTTTGATAGATAAATGATAACGAGAATGAAAGTAGTAAATATAATCAATAGTGAAGGAGGAAGAATACAACCAAAGGTGGTCACAAAACAAGAAAATACGAACTAGACTGACAGACAACTGACATTGACCCAACCCCAGAGATTGGCCAGATATTAACCAAAGTGAAGCGAGACAAGAAGACAGTGAAGAAAAAAGAAGAAAATAAAAAAATTACATGGCCATAACAAGTAACTAACAAGATTGTTTTAAAAGAGCATAATTTTTTATTATTGTTAATAATTTATGTTTAAATTTTTATTAGTGGTAACTTGTAAATGACAGTATCTCAGCAATTGTTATACATAAAAAACCATGTGTAGATATGATTGTATGTATATCCTTATCTATAGGTGATGTGTCAGCTGTTATGTTTAAAATTACACTCATACAGACAGGGAATAGAAATGTGTGCGTGATTCAATCAGAGAACAAATTGTATAGCCTACTATATACTTTGGAACTTTTACTAGGATTATTTCAGCCGTATGTATGTTATTTCAGCATTATGTGTTTGAAAGTATAAGGTTTTGGAGAGTTTATTTATTCGCTAATATTATTACTGTTGCTACAGATGTAGTATGTTTCAATTAACACAATATATTTTAACATTATTAAATTGTTGTTATTATTACTAATTATGACATTTCAGACCAATTTTTATCACTTTAATGACAATGTATACAAAGTTATGTTTTATTTGAAAGATGTATTTACAATACCATGTTGTTTGAATATTATAAAATGATATGTGACAGTCTGAAGTTAACAAAAGAGACATGAACTCATTAGATACAAAAACTTTGTAATAATAGTGAGATCGTGAGAAATATAAGGGTAATTAGAGATAGGTAGGGAGTGACAAAGATGAACAGTGAAGTGATAAGTGTAATAAAATAAACAGCATATAATCTTAAGAAAAAAGAGTTAAACAAGTGTGACAAACCCAAAACATAAGCACATATTAAATGAGCAATTAAGTTAAGTATATTAGACTGAAAGACACAGAATAATTGTGAATGTAAAAAACAGAAAAAATATTATCTCAGTATAAAAATCACCAGGGTGATTACTGTTATAAAAGAGATGGTGTAGGTATAACACTCACCAAATTTGTTCATTTGTTAATTTAAAGAAAGAAGTTATTGGCTTAATGTTTAAGGCAATAAATACCAGAAGAAATAGTTTTACAGTAATATGTTAGTATGTTTTAAGGAAGTAAGGAATTTATAAAGAAAATAATAGCAATACCTTTATAAGAAATAATAGGCAAAATATAATAATTATGTGTAACGAAAGGGAACATGGCAGAATTATATTAAAACTTAGAAATAAGTAAATTATGTATTAACATAGTATTATCAATTTTGGACTAAAACATTAATACATGGCTTAGACCAATCTTGTAAGATATCAAACTAATCTTTGAAAGAAAATAGGAACATCTATGTAAAGATTACAACCATTGAAATTATCCCCAAGTAAATATAGCCATTATAAAATATTTATTCAAATTAAACAAAAAATTCAAAGTTTGATAACAATGTGTTTATTTTGAGATCGACCAGGGAGAATAATTACGTTACCATGGAAACTGTGGAGTAACAAGAAAAAATACCGTTAGATTTTTTTTACTGAATGCATGACGCTTTAATGGTATAGACGCTAATTTTCGAGTGACCAAAATTGTCAATTAAAACATAGAAAATATCAGAAGAAGTTACTACTAAGTGTATACTAAGACATAAGACGAGGACTGGAACCATATTATTGAAGTTGAGGCCAAATTAACGAAAAAAGAAAATAAATTACTACCAATTAAACTGGAAAAGATGACTGATGTCCTGAACCAAGCAAATTAAAGAAGATTGTAGTATAACCCATGAATAACATCGTATGAATTCGCCATAACTACGGAAGTGATAAGTACCTATTAAATTACCCAAAATATATAAATAAACTCACGTTAATTATTTCTCACTAAAGGTCGAAATCTCACTGAACTGAAATTAATTACTTTCAAAGATTAAAAAGAATACTAAGTCACTGACAATTTATAAACTAACCAATATAAACTGTTGTTAATGATCCATAACTTGTAAACACTTTTACTACACTGCGCTAAACAAATTATACCTACACAATATGTTAGTTAAGTTTACTTGATGTAAGGGTGTGTATTTTTATTGTTTTAAACATTTGTAATCTTTTTAACGTAACCTCAAGAACCTATGACAAACAAACATTAATAACTGATGTACTATTTCCAACAGACGCCATTACTAAAAGTCTGTTTATCAATTCAAATATCGATTTGTCAAACCCTGTAATTGTCTCATATAAATAACCGGAGCATTTGTATTAGAATAATTTGTATTAAATGAATAACAATCACTAATAAAAAATGTGTAAGTATTGAGTGTAACCACGGTGTTATAATTTCATTAGGTGGTGCACAATATTTTATGTACATTTTAGCAGATGACTGACGATTTACACAGCCCACGCATCGAACTGCTGTGTGCTACAGTGGGCCTAGCTGGCGGAAATATTTGAATTATTCAAACCGCCTGAGCTGCGCTGGTCATACGCTTTTGAATTTTATTTTAATTGTTTTAAGAAAACAATTTGGCGCCACCGGGACTTTCTCACCCCTAGTGAACATCAAGACCTGGTTATTCGTACGTTCGCAACGAACGAAATATACAGAAGTTGCCCGCATTTGAACTACGGATCGAGAAGACACGTACACTCATTACACACAAATTATACATTATCCACATTTTGCAGAGTAAGACGGTAGCCGTACGCACTTTAGGATACATTACAAATTGACGCATCCAACGTGTGGCAGAATAACACTGTCAGAAAAACACATCTCGCCGCTATTTATAATATTACAATATATATATATATATATATATATATATATTGCAATAGAACATGGCAGTAAAGAAACTGTAACAAGGACTACATGCTGATATAGCAGGTTTATGACGTTATAGACATGTTAAAATTTGATTTTTGTTTGTGTATGTTAATTCGATATAAGTATTGAAATAAGAATTGTGTAAAAGACTGTTATGTATCAAAATGCTCATAAATTTATTTGTGATCATGTCATGTGCGAGTGCGCGTGTCATTCGTATTTTATGAATAACTCCATTATAAATGAACGTATTGAACTGAGATTTTGGCAGTGCTATATTTTCTGGGTGTTGGAGACTTGATACGGACTATTTTAATAGGGATTTGGTTAGTAAAAAGCAACTTCTATAAATTCCTTATCTTTTAGAAGTCAGAAAATTTATAGATAAGATCTATACCTGCGTCTGCAGAAATCTGCCAATCTGTTCAAGAAGTTGTTTATCAGTTTTATCCATCAATCACATGATAGTTTTTCGACCAATCAGCGGCCCCAATTTTCATTAAGATAGGGTCTCCGACGACGAATGTCTAGTTAGTTCCATCCTGCAGCTCGAACATTACAGACGTACTCTCTGTGCGAGTTTTTCGAACAGAAACGTTCTTATGTAAGAGTGATCAAGGACAATATAGTGACGAGTTACCCGTTAGTTATTACCTTGACTTGGTACGAACTCAATATTAGTTCAAATAATAAAATATTTAATTTTTTAAACAGTGCTAGTCCTGCGTGAGTGAAGATTTCCGCATAGGAAAGGTTTATCCATCCGGGATACTCCTGTGTTATCGCGAGGACACCTCAAGACGCGGGAAGGTGCATGCTTAAAGCACCAAAATAAATAATATTAAATTACAGTCCAGTTTCTGTGCCCTGAGATAAGAGTAGACTGGTTATCGGTGTGTCGGCGTGCGTGCGTACAAGAGGAGTGTCAGTGAAGCGGCAGTATGCAGAAAGGAGGAGACGAGAGAGGAGCAGATTGCGACGAATCACAGGACCAGCAGTGAGACGAATCAACATACTTGCAAACAATGTTCAAGTAACAAATTGACATTTTTAAAAACAGATCAGTTTGATATTCAGAGACAATTATTAAAGTAAAATAAATATTTTTGTGAATTACAGACCAGTTAAAAATTTTGTTTCAAAATATACAACCTTGCTCCAGATAACTGACTATATTGTTCAATTATTACTATGCCTAATATATGTTTTGTCGCAATATATAAATTAACTGCTTTCTCTTACTTCACATTTTTGTTTACATTTTTACTTATTCGGGCGCCCGGAATTCATCCGCGGAACTTTTTACGGCTGTACAGCACAAGAGTATATTGTCGACTGGGAAGATTAAAAAAGATTACGCTTCTTAGCTGGACGAACGATCACGTGATCTCGCTTCATTGTTCTATTCGTGTTATGTAGCCAGATTTTAAGGCGTTGTTTAATTCGCCCCACATTCCAAAGTGACGTATTGCTGGAATTGGCCTCTGACATCATATGTTGTTTTGTCTAACATGCATAGTTCAGAGTTCATGTGGTTAAAAATAACTGTTTCCCGCAGCTTATTCCGTTGACCTTGACACTAATATGTTCACATATGTTGTTTCTTCATAACATTCTCAAATACAATTTATTATTTTAAATTATTACAAAATATCCCTGGGTGGGTCTAACTGTACTGTTACAACGCTAGGCATTTTATAGAAGAAGGACATAAATTCATAGATCCAGTTGTAAATTATAAGTTAATAAAAGTGATGAGTAAAGAAAAAGAAAGGAAATTAAAGGAAGAAGTGGAAATATTAAAAATAAGAAATACAGATGAAAAAAGACTAATGAATATAAAAACCACATTTGAAAATGAAGAAATATTTAGCAGCTTATTAGACAACACAAAAGAGTAGAAGATGAGTTAACGTGAATTGTAATGGCTACAAAATTGGTAATGTAAGACAACCCACTATGGGTGGAGCTAGGTAAGACATGACTCTGTCAGGGGGCGGGGCTAGATAGGTCCGGTAGAACGGTATATAAGAAGTGAACAGTTTCATATTTCTCTGTTGGTAAATGACTGCGAAAGCGCTCGTCAATACCAAAGACAACATAGTGGTTTGTACGAAATTACTAGTAGAAATATTTGAGACCACTAACACTCCAGTACAACAAGAAATTAATTTACTGGTGTTAAGTGGTTTACTTTCATCGATAGCCTTCAAAACATTTGCAAGAATTCGCTTGCGATGATGGACTTTCAAATTTTTAATAATCCCCTGATCCATAGGTTAAACTTTTGCGGTCTTGGCGGGGGGAAAACAACCTCAACATTTTTACATTTCTCGGAAAGAATTTGTGGGTGCTCAGGGCAATTATCAATAAACAATAAAATTTTTGGTTTTTGTTTAATCATTTAATGGTTGAGTTTCATTAAAAATGTTGTGTACATTTCAGTAGTCATCGAGGCTTTCCGGTTAAAACCGTAATCTGTTCCAAAGATTTAACTCCTCGAAGACAATGTGGCTGTTGACTTTTCTCTATAACCAGGAGTTATAACTTTTCACTTCTGCTCATATTCGCCGCAACTATAACAGTCACCTTCTCTTTACTATGCTTCCCGCCGAAACACTTCTCTCCTTTGAAAGCAAGGTTTTTATCAGGAAGACATTTAAAAAACATGCCGGTCTCATAGGCGTTAAAAATATCTCATCGTTGTGTTCCTGCAATAATTTCTGCTAGACATTTTGTTTCCAAAACACAGTCGTCTTCTTTAACATCAGCACTCTCACAGCAGACACATTTTTGGGAAATGTCGTGACGGAATTTAAACTTATCCAACCACCACCCTGTACTGGATTGAAAATCAGGATAGTTTAACATTTTAGCAAATTCTAAAGCTTTCTCTTTATTAATGCTCCCGATACAGGAATTTTTTTTTCACGGACCACGGTAAACCATTTAAGAACTGCCTAGTCTAAATCTTCATAAACACACGTTTTAAATATCAACACACTATAGTTAGTTATCAGACGGATGGAGGTAAAATAAAGTAAAACGGAAATGGAATTTTAGTCTCAGGCCAGATTTTTATCAACCTAGCCAGAAAAAAGTTAGTTGAATAGAAAACTAACTTCGTTAAGTAGGGACATTTCAACATGTTTTTCTGACTAACTCTCAAAATTCCTTAAAAAAATTCGTTGAACAGAGAATTTTATTATTTAGAAGTTCGTAATATGGAAATTCTACTGTACTTAAATTTTTAGCTATTTCTAAAGCATGGCACATGAGTGATGGTACAGCAGTTGTTTTGTAACTCATGAACATATTTTACAAGTTCCTTTTCTAAATCAGGATATTTTCCATCCTTTTGTATTTGCCAGTAACAAACTGCCCCTCATCTACAACAAATTCTTTTCCAACTGCACAATTATTACTTTCAACCCACGTTATCATATGCGTTTTAAATGCCACTGTAAAACTATTGTTTTCGATGTAATTAAATATCATGTATGATTATATGTGACATGATGACTGTGTAATCTGTCACTCGGATGGCCTACAAGATGTTACCAATTATGATAGGAACGTCATGACCTAATTCGTATGATGCACACTAGTCTACACTGGACGACCAGGCATTCACAACACCTTGGTAGGGTGGTTTGACACATTTACAAAACCTCTGTACTTACTGTGGTAAAACACTGTTATAAAATGCTACACAACTCTTTTCATCAACTCCAAATTCATTCTCCTACACAAAATTCCCATTTTTTCTTTTGAACACAACCTTCACTAATCCTAATTTCGTTACTGAGTCAGCATGCTACCCAAGTATCTGTCCTGTTCACATGATCTATTCGATTTGATATTTCAACTCTCATATCTTCCTCAGTGTTTATTCTTATCACTTCCATTTTTTTTTGTAGTTCTATTTTATCTTCTAATTTTTGTAACATTCTTTGCATAGTTGGTGTCTCATCCACTGAACGTCATCTTATTATCAGCAAATCTTAAACAATTTTATTTTCTTCTTCCAGTACTAACTCCTCCCTTTTCATTTTGATTACTATGTACCATGACCTCTATATGTAGATTAACCAGGTCATCACAATGAACATCCTCGTGTCACGCATTAACAATGCTTTGTTGAATAATGTAACATTTTTTCAACATGTTGTATGTACTGAACCAACAGATGTCTAATTACACCAAGTTTTGTAGCCTAAAGTGAATTGTGTCTGTCATCCAGATGCAATCTCTCAAAGTCCACATATGCAGAGAGAGAGGGGGCAGATACAAATTATGTTATCAAAATCACGACGATTAGAAGATGGTAAAACAAAGGGATTTTTAAAAATACAGTTTTATAATGAATATTAATTGCTAAACTTTCACTTATGAAACTTACTTTGTTTTTTTCTCGTACATGTATCGGCGTGATGTTCGCCTTCCTCAGCGAGGTGTGATACAGAATGTCCAGAACTTGTAACGGTTTTGTCTAGTTGGTAGGTTGTGTTGGGAGGTGTGGAGCTGGAAGGGAGGTGGAGCGGGATTCCGAATTATTGTATGTTTTGTGTATAATTGTGTCAAAGAGTGCGTGTGATTTAAAGTGTAATTGGTCGTTAAGTATGTTGTTTGGTTGTGTTTGTATATTTCATATTGTTCTGCTGTGTTCAGTTTTCGACTTTTAGGCAAGTGGTGTAGGATCTCAAGATTATTTTTTATGTTGGTGTAGCTGTGGTTTTTTGTATGTATGTGTGTGGCAAACGCGGAGTGTATGTTGTTGCTGGATAGAGCTTTTAGGTGTTCAGAATATCTTGAAGAAAAATATCTTCCCGTCTGGCCTATATAGAAACTATTACAATCACTGCAGTTTAATTTGTATACCCCTGTTTTGTTGTATTTGTCTATGTCCGTGTTTGTATCATTGATGTGTTTTTTGATGGTATTGTTTGTTCTGTAAGCTATTTTGTAATTGTGTTTCCTGAATGTGTTGGCGATTTTGTGTGTGTTGGAGTTGTAGTATGTGAGTGTGATGTATTTATTTGGTGGTGTGTTGTTGACCTTGACTGGAGCTGACCTTGACACATTTTCGCTTGTTTGTCTTCTACGTCGCCACAATTCATAAATAATATTTAAAATTACTTTTCTGATTTTGTTCCAACAAAATTTACCATCTCATCAATTTATGTCTATGTCTCCCAAAATTATACAATAAAATTTTATTTCCTTTTCTATTAAACACAAATTTATTTATTACCCCGGGTAGGCCAAAATGTCCCGTTACAATACCCCCTCAATGAGAGGTTTTATGCCGAAGCATAAAAACTCTCATTGACACACTCATACTTGCTAAAGGGATCAGCCAGGATATGTCGCCACAACCCCCTTTACGGTTTACAAACAAAAAATATAATTAACTCACCCTTGGTCCAGTGACTGTGACCGACCTGAATGACCTTACTGGATTTCTCTCTCGAGATCCCAACACCATAAAGTTAGCCAGATACTTAATGCTCCTGCTCTGACGCGCTGGCCAGCTCAGGGCAGCCGCCACAGCATCACCAAACACTAAAACAACAAATCAAAATACCAACTAATGGCCTTGTACAATACTATATCCCGAACTGATCTGTTTCCCCTTAGCGGTGCCGGTTTGCGTTAAGAAGCACTGGTTTTTCCTCTTAACCTCTAACATATATATGAATACAGAACCTAACATGATACATATTTTAAAATTCCATAATCTCATTCTGTCTACTTTCTCTTTTTAATTTTTATCCCAAAATTTAAAATACATTCCTCTGATTCTATCAGAATTTAAATAAACATTTCCCATAACCATATTACAATATTACAAATCTCTCCCATCCCCAGTTTGCATCTAAAATATTTAAATTCATAAAATTCTCGTAAACACTAACAAACATAATACAACATAATAAAACATAGTATATTCATAATTCACCCTGTTATTATTACCTTAAAATAAACAATTCGCATTTAAGTTTGACCAAAAATTACACACTTTACATCTAAAATTTGCATATAAAATTATAAAAATTACATTTTAATCTCAATTGAACTTTTATTAATTTATTCCCCAATTTTTTTTTTCAACCTTCATTTTACATAACATTTCATTTATTATTCCATTTTATTAATTTGGGTGATTCTCAGTTATTCATAACAATTCACTTTATCAACTTGGCATTCTCCCATAATCTTCCCCCCTTTCTGACTCTAATACTCACTTAACTTTAACTAGTATGACACCTATCTCTCAAAACATCTGCCAACCATTCTCTACCTCTAACTTACTACTGTAACTCATTTCGCATCATTCTACCCTTATAACAAAATACTCTCTACCCCTTTGTACTCAGGATGTGTGTTCCCTCCCAATACTCATTCCCTTATTTGGTTCCCGGACCCTCCCTAGGCAACCCTTTCCGGCACATATCGGTACCCCTCCTGCCACAACGCTTTTCGTTGAGGACTCCTTGTCACACCACCCCCCTAACAAAATTCCCACTTATCTAATTACTCTTCCGTTACCTCACTTTCATCTACAAAATATCTCCATTTCTTTATTACCTCAATATATCACTCATTACTCTACATATTTTCCCCATAGCTACTGTGTCACTATCAATACTCAAATTCTACATTATTTGTATTTCGCCTCTTATTCTCTCTAACACCCATCTATACTCAACTTGGACTGACTCAACTGTCTTACTTAAATAATCATCCTTACCCAAATTCTCTCTTTTACAACTTTATATTTATTCACTATTTGTTATCATGTTTAAATCTCATAAAATAATCTAAATTCATTATCAAAATTTAATTGTATAGAAATCGTTAATCAATTAATTCATCTCTAATTATGTCATTCAATCAATTCTTGAAAACACAAAATATTTTAATTACTCTACTCCAAACCAATTACATTTCCTTTATTACAAACTCATTATTTATTTATTCTGCTAAAATAATATTATTATTATTACAACAATCTATACTACACACACATTGTTTACATAACATCTTACAACATAGACACAATAAACTTCACTATTAATTTATTTACAATTCTTCATCATTATTTTTCAGTTTACCACACTTCATTTTCTAAGTTAGCAAGGTCAGAACCATAAATTAAAATATTTAAAAATGTCCATTCACTCATTTTAAATTCAACCTCCAACATTATGTAAATATCTAATATATTTATAACATAAATCATTGTTATACACATACAAATTATTATAATAGCCATTATCAACATCATCTATTAATTCATATAACCTGTCTACATTTGTGATCTCAGATCCGTCTCCATCAGTAATTTTATTCAACATAAAATCAGTTATTTTATCATCATCAAAATAATTATCCATCTCTATTTTACAAGGTAAGTATTTTATATCATCTATTTCCTTCAATTCTAACCTCTCTTTCAACTCTTTATAATTTCTGTTTAACTGATATAATTCTATCTCCCTATCTACACACAACTCTCTATCTAAATATCTCTCGTCATAACATCATATCACACTTTCTCTACCATCCCACACAGAGGGCACTAACTCATAAAATTTCGGGGAACAACTCAAAGACCTCATGTCTTCCAATAACAAGGGACTCTTGCCCTTCAACAATAACATTTGTAAACGCCTTGGTTCACAATAAATCTGGGGAAAATTTACCCTCTGCCACCCTTATACCTCTATACTATCTTTCCACTTTCTCTCTGACTCATAAACACACATTAACATTCCATTATTACATTCTAAAACTTCATCAGTACTCTCAATATTTACCCCATTATCCTTTAACATCATATTCTTACTTATATTGTCATAATTCTCACTCCTACTTACCTCAGAACTGTAATTAACATCATTATCATCTCTATTCAATACTTTACTATCTAACACTACCTCTTCCACTATTTTGTCATCATTAGTATTTGTCATAACTATAACATTGTCATCTAACTTCTTATTCAGTATCTGATTGAATTTACGTTCTAAATTTTTATTCATTTCATCAATGTTTTTCTCGCAACTGCTACTTATTGATTCTACTATTTGGTCTTTAATTGTACTAAAACGTTCATCAATCTCATTCAGATGTTTATTCATGCTAATTTCGAACTTAACATTTTGTGTATTCATTTCATCAAATTTAGCATTAAAATGACTTTTTTGTTCATTCATGTTAATATCATTTACATCAAAACGACTATTGATTACTTGAAATTGTTTCTGTAAAAAACTCATTATATCGTTGTCGAATTGACTATTACATTTCTTTGACGTTGGAGTTGATAGAGTACTCGATTCATCTATCACTGACTCAGTTAAGCTGAATTCTTTTGATCGATTTACTGGGGTTGAATGAACCCCTGGTTCCCCCACACTAGCCGACTCGCTCATTTCAACTACAACCTCGTTATTATCCATTTGTTCAAATTATTTGATTTTTTACTTATTTATAATACACATTTATCAATAATACTGTAACATAACCTTATGTGACACTCTCGTCATCTACGTCTATTTCTACGTACATACCAATTTATTTATCCCAAACAACCATATCGTCTCAAACAGGTCCACATTTGCATGATTTAATTATGCAAATGGTCCAGCTGCTTCGGGCGCCATTGTTAACTAATATTTACTTTTTATTAATTTATTAATAAACCTTGTTTACAACTACGTACTTTCGGCTTGTGCAGCCGCCATGTTGTCTAGTACCAACTCAAACTTTTTACTCACCATGTCCAGGATCTCTAATTAGACGTGTTGAAAACAATATGGTTGTTTGAAAAACTACTAATTCACATTTAAGTATTCAAATCAATATTATTTTATTAGATTCTAAAAGAAAAAAAAAACACCATTAAGTTATATTTTTTCGGTCAAAATACAAAATTTCCCTTCTCTCTCTTACATTTTAATTTTAGTAATATTCAAAAATAAGTATTCATAAAATAGATCATTTGTTTAAGTAGTATTCAAAGTAAGATATAATATAAATACAAAATAATTCGCTACAACTACAATATAACAAAAACCAGCGCTTGCACTCACACACACATATCTACCCCAGGATTTTAAGAGCTCTCTATTAATTGTGAAAATATTAAAATTTTGAATATTTAAACCATAATTGAAAGTTTTGTTTCTCTTTATTCTTGTAGATTACTTAGCTGAGTTTGAGTCCAGAAGACGTCATATTGCTCCACGCACACACGTTTATTTTAATTAATAATTCGTTTTACATCTCCGAAACTGTTATTATTTCAGAAAACTGTTCATTTTACGTTATTTAGGTATAATTTCAATTTTACGTCACATTTTCTGTTTTGCGGGCGCGACGAAAATTACGCCCGGTCGACAGACGCGCAGACAGATTGTTCCGTAGTTGTTAGTTGTTCATGGCCGACTGACTAGACGAACGGCACTATTTTGAGTAGTTGCCGCGACTGTCTTATGAATTTCCATTGTCCTCATTTCTCGTATTCCTACACCAGTATAATGTTGGTCTGGCACACCCGAATTACAACGCTGGGATTGCCTCTGACGTAAGATCGTCTGATGTTGTTACATAATCTGTTACACAACTTGTAAGTCACTGGAGCTGACCTTGACACATTTTCGCTTGTTTGTCTTCTACGTCGCCACAATTCATGAATAATATTTAAAATTACTTTTCTGATTTTGTCCCAACAAAATTTACCATCTCATCAATTTATGTCTATGTCTCCCAAAATTATACAATAAAATTTTATTTCCTTTTCTATTAAACACAAATTTATTTATTACCCCGGGTAGGCCAAAATGTCCCGTTACTCACACAACCAAATAAATACATCACACTCACATACTACAACTCCAACACGCACACAATCGCCCAACACATTCAGGAAACACAATTACAAAATAGCCTACAGAACAAACAATACCATCAAAAAACACATCAATGATACAAACACGGACATAGACAAATACAACAAAACAGGGGTATACAAATTAAACTGCAGTGATTGTAATAGTTTCTATATAGGCCAGACGGGAAGATATTTTTCTTCAAGATATTCTGAACACCTAAAAGCTCTATCCAGCAACAACATACACTCCGCGTTCGCCACACACATACATACAAAAAACCACAGCTACACCAACATAAAAAATAATCTTGAGATCCTACACCACTTGCCTAAAAGTCGAAAACTGAACACAGCAGAACAATATGAAATATACAAACATAACCAAACAACATACTTAACGACCAATTACACTTTAAATCACATGCACTCTTTGATGCAATTATATACAAAACATACAATAATTCGGAATCCCGCGCCAACTCCCTTCCACCTCCACACATCCCCACACAACGTACCATCTAGAAAAAACCGTTACAAGTTCCAGACATTCTGTATCACACCTCGCTGAGGAAGGCGAACATCACGCCGAAACGCGTACGAGAAAAAAACAAAGTAAGCTTCACAAGTGAAAGTTTACCAATTAATATTCATTAAGTGCTGTGAATGAAGAGGATGAACATTAAAAATAACAGTTTTATAGTTTATTAATCACTGCCTTTGTGTGCTCAACATATGAATCTAAACTAGTATTTTTTTCTCCTGAAGCTATTTAGTTATATTGTTACGACGGTCTACTTAATCGTCGTAGGTACAGTAAAACAAAATACAAGACACCAATTAAGTCACTAATCACCAGCTTTAATTTTCAGATTTAAACAGTTCGTAATTAACAACACTTTCTCTTACAACAAATAAAATAAAAATTGTTCACATGCAATAAAATGTCAACTAATATAAATACAATTGTATTACAATTGGTTAAAAGTCAAAAAATGTGCTAAAATCAGTCCTAAGTTACCTTTTTTTATTTGCGAAGGTAAAACTGAACTGAAAATAGTTTTTCAATCGTAAAATTCATATAACGTATTATTAAAAAGACCATAATAAATTTTAAATAACAACAATAATTTTTAAAGATTTTTATTGTGATTATTTTCAGGTCGGTAACGTGTCCTACAGTCGTTTTTATGTTTTATTGCCTCTGTAACTTTGCTAATAATGCAGTTACACTCACTAAAATATCAGATAAAAATAAAGAAACAGTTATAGTTTTAAATTTACTATAGCAAACATTTTAACTACCGGTTTACCAATACGTAGAAACTGAGAATGTTTGTCCGCAAAATTGTGAGTCCGGTCGGAAACGTACACCTTAGTTGGTCTAAAGAACACCAGAGTGCAGAGAGCGTCTTTGTTCCGCCATTACTTCTTAGTTGTGTTGCAGTGTTAAAGATGGGTAGACGTAAGTTGGTTTATTTTCTATAGTTTCCATGTTAAAAAATGTTTGAATGCGCTGATATTTCAGCGTATATTTTTGTGATGTATTGTCGGTAACAGTGTTATCATTATTATATATGATAAAAGCTTTTACATAGCATGATTGTTGTATAATACAAGTAGGAATGTTAAACTTTATGTGTAACCTAAACCAGTGCATGCTTTTTGCTGGATACCAACCCCCGAAAACAAAATTCCCCATCAGGTCGGTAACGGTGTTATTGTCAGGTCGGTAATGAAAATTGACATGTCTTGTCGGTAACGGTTAAAATCATGTCGGTAACGATTTAGTTTATGCGAGATAAACTTAATTTCACTGCTAAACTTAATTGCTAACTACATTTACAATTTACTAAAACGCAACGAATTTTGTTGTAGGTCCCTCCATAAAAATCAAACTAAAGGTAAAAGACAATGGAACTGCCAAAGAAAAAAGAAGAAAACTAAAGAAAGTAAGGACCAAGTAAAAGAACGGGTTCGCAAACATAGGTCGAAAATGACGGAGGAACAACTTGAGCTGAAAAGGGCGAAGGACTGAGAGTACAGAAAAAATAAAAGAGCCAAGGAAACTCCTTTTGAAAACAAAAGTGATAGAGAGAAGAAGATTATACGTGGCAAGTGGAGGAAGTGGTCTAGAAACTATAGGGCCAGACAGAATACAGTAAAACAAATAAATGCATATGCCGACCTAAACTCACCTCCGTGTATACCGGATAATAGCCCAAATAATCGAGATCTATCCCCTCAACCTGGTCCTTCAAATAGGACTCCTATTTTGGAAAATGTAAATATGAACAATGTTTATAATAATAATGTAAGGAAAACAGTAGGAAGAAAAAAGATTAGGAGGGAAAACTCTACTCTTTACCGTAAAATACGCAAGCTAGAAGAGCACTTGCGTAAGGCGAAGAAATTAAATGAAAAATACAGGAAAAGATTACAGCGGATTAACAAACCTAAAACAACGTGCCTAAACACTCCCTCTCCAGCATCTAAAGTAAGTGCACTTTGCTCAAAAAACTGCAACCAAATTACACCAGAAATAAAAAAACGGTTGGTTTTTGCTGAAGTTGTAACTTCTCAACTGAAAAAAAGAAAAAAACAGTGCAGTGATCAAGAGAAACATACAATTGTAAAAGTACTGGCAAGTGAATATTTAACGAAGTATAAAATAATGGGCACTGCAAAAGGAATTATAGAGTACAGAGACTTAAAGAAACTACATTGTAATCCTAAGTTGTTATGAAAACCAAGCAACTCTGTTATGAAACGGGAAAGGAACCAAGTTGTGGCTTTTTTAAGTGATGACGAAAACAGTATGATGTGCCCTGGAAAAAAGGACAGTTAAAAAAATGTTCAAAAGAGATTATTGTTAGCGCCAATGAAAGTTTTACATAGGAAATACAAGACCACATTTGCAAGCAGAATATTCTACACAACATTTTTGAGGCTAAAACCTTTTTGGATTATTCAGCCCAGGTTAGCTCACCGCCAAACTTGTTTGTGTGCAAAGCACGCAAATTTTAAGTTTTTAGTAGATAAACTACACGAAAAAAACCTGCTGCCTTCAAAGAGGGCTGATGATGTTCCTGACCTTGTGTGCTGCGCAGGTAGGAAAAAGCTGTGCATGTATAGAAAATGCAAAAATTGCTCAGGTTGCAGGCTGTTAACCAGAGATGAAGATTTAAACAATCAAACTGTTAACTTTTTCCAGTGGGAAAAGGAATCGGAAACACGAATGATTAAGGGTTCTGAGAAGGTGGTAAAACGGACTGTCAAGAGGAAATACGAAGGGAAAGTGTCGGACGTTCTACATAGGTTTAACAAGCTGCTTGTTGGATTTTTGAAACATGTTTATAATATAAGACATCAGTACAAGGAAACAAAGGAAAAGTTGGAAAATTTAGGGGAAAATGAAGTTCTATTGAAAGTAGATTTCTCAGAGAATTACGTGTGTAAGCAAAAAGAGGAAGTACAAGCAATGCATTTTGGAGCCTCTAAGGTGCAGTTGTCCTTACACACGGGGATCATGTATTATAAAGGAGAAAATGTTGGAAAAACTTCATTTGCAATGGTTTCTGACAGCCTTAATCATGAAGCGTCAACTGTTTGGGCACACCTTAAACCGATATTGTTGAAATTGAATAGTGAAAGACCTAACGCGGACACAATACATTTTTTATCTGATGGGCCAACTGCCCAATATAGGAATAGATACAATTTCTATCTGCTGAGTAAACTTTTGAAAGACATATGTCCCAGTATCAAAACGTGCACATGGAACTTTAGCGAAGCAGGACATGGGAAGGGTCCTATGGACGGCATTGGCGGTACTTTGAAGAGGACTGCCGACAGATGCGTTCTTCAGGGAAACGACATTACCTCGGCAAATGACTTTGTAACAATTTTAAATGGCGCCTGTCCAGGAATATTTTTGACAAAGGTTTCAGCTGAAGATGTGGCAGAAATAAAACAACACGTTGACCAATGTGCAATTGCCGCCATTCCTGACGTAATGAGGATTCACCAAATATTATGCCATGAAAAAGCCAGCTCAATTGTTTACATCAGGGAGCTTAGCTGTTTCAAGTGCACCGAAGTCTGCTCTCATCACTGTTTGGGGAAAGGAAGTTCTTCGATGAGCGCACCTAACAGTATCCTTTTTTTTTAAAATCTTACTGTACATTTTAATTTAATATCTATACATTTAAAAACTATAATTTCTCCAAACGAAGAGTCTTAATTTTTAAAATTTATTACAGCAATTATATTGTGGCCATAGTTTTTTGAGATACCATAATTTTTAAGCTAGTTTCCTTAACTTTTAGAAACAGATGCTCCGGAAATTCTTGAGAGGGAGGAAGTGTACAATGTCGGAGATTGGGTTGCCGTTCTTTATGATGAAGAGTGGTATCCAGGAAATGTACAAAAAACCAGACTTGGCAAATTAGAAATTAAGTTTATGACTCACTGTGGACAGTATTTCAAATGGCCTATAAAGCCCGATGTTCAAATAATTTCTGATGATGGGGTTTTGTGTCATCTTGAAGAGCCAATTAGTGTAACCAGTCGTATTTTCAAATTTATTGACACACCTGTTACAAATGCTTTGTCTAAATTAGAATAAAAATTTAGGTTTCCTTTAATGTCAGTGAGTCACTAAGAGTAGCTTTTTTACAATAATATTAAAATGTCACTTTCACTGCCATTATTAATGTATGTATTTGGATCTCAGTAGTATGGATCAGTTTCTTTGCAATAAATATCAATTTTTTGTGTGAAAATTTGTACCAACAATTATTTATTTCCTTAACTCAACGATATAGATATCATTTCCTGTAAAAATATGGCCACAGTGTATTAGTTTAAAAGTGTGTTAATTTATTACATTGTGTGTATGTATATGTGTGTGTGTGTGTGTGTGTGTGCGTGCGTGCGTGCGTGCGTGCGTGCGTGCGTGTGTGTGTGTGTGTGTGTGTGTGTGTGTGTGTGTGTGTGTGTGTGTGTGTGTGTGTGTGTGTGTGTGTGTGTGTGTGTGTGTGTGTGTGTGTGTGTGTGTGTGTGTGTGTGTGTGTGCATTAAGAGTCGTGGTAGCATCAATACGAATTAATACTTAAAAACGGTCATGTCGGTAACATTTCGAGTCATGTCGGAAACGACGAAAAAAGTTCTTTTACGGAGTAAATCATTACTCTGTAAAGAGGTAATGGTTTTTATTCTTACTTTTTAACACATTCTTGATGAATTATTAGTGGTGAGTAATATATATCCTAGGGTTTAACAAAAATTATAACAACTTTAGTGGTTTTTTTTTATAAATTTGTAAATTTAAATGGGTTTTTAAGCTAAATAAACTGAATACCTTGTTTTAAGGTCCTGAAAGTAGTAAAGCGATACTGAGAAGTTTGTTCCTTTAATATGCTAACAATAATTGTGGTATATTATATGTTTACTGATTCAAAACTAAACGTTACCGACCTGACGGAATGTTGGTGATATATGTTGTTTTGAGGTTATAATTAACTCTTGAAGATATATTGAGCATTGTGACGACACGTTTTCAATTTAAGACATGTAGAAGGATTGAATTGAGTACATACATTACCAGTTAAGGTAGTTTGATTTTTTGAAGTAAGTCATATTGAAATTGACACATTTTTTGACTTTCTGCCAATTGTACCGCCCGATTGTAAAACACAACACTTCACCAGTAACCACTTGAAAGCACACAGTAATCACTTGTAATCGCCCGACAGTAAACTCGAACCGCACTGTAATATATCGCAACTATAACTGAAACTGAACGTCGTTGAGTACTGGTATTTATACCCCCCAAAATACTAGATTATTCCATACTGCGCATTAACAATAAAGGAAAACATTAGAGCGTAATTCATTGCGGCCTTGACACAATTCTTCTGGTTTCTGGCACAGTCTAGCTAATGCGTCGACAATCATGTACACCACACAGATTCATCTGGAACATTCGATAAACACGTAGATTGTTCTGTCATGTCGTAACAATATTATTGCATTTTGACACAGGCACTTTGTGTTTTCACATAATGTATTTTGTTGTTTTCTAGTTTATTATATACATTTTGATCTTAACTATGTAGACATAGTGTACATAATATGTAAAAAAAATCTGGCAGTCATGGGACTGCCGACAGAAGTGTTAACTTAAATAACATGGTTACTGAATAATATAAGTTGTCTTTATAAGTGACCATTCTGCAATATTAATAATTAATATAAAAATTAATATAATATAAATTTATTTTTCCTTTTTTTTAACAATTTAACACTTTTTTCATAAAAATTAATATAAAAATAGTATTATAGTTTTATAATATTTTAAAATAATTGTACACTTTTTACACTTCAGTTATAGAAATGCCAGGTTCATTACATTTTACCACTGTTAAAATAGGTTTATGCTAACTATAATAAGAAAGTAAAGTGAACGAAGAGGATGGATCAACAAGATAATTATAATAAGAAACGTAAGTTTTTGAATTAATATCGTTGATGAATCTTGAAAATACAGCGTCTATAGTAGATCCTGATGTAGTTGTTGCCTCAGTTCTTTTATTAACGATTTCCAATTGTAACTGATCATATAAATAATGTAACAAAGGCTGTGCAGAATCGTTCGCAAAATTAACGTTGAAATCTCCAGTTAAGATAAGTGGTACATTAGTCAAATCTCCAAAAGATGCAGAGCGTTCTTTAGTGTAAAAGAATAGGTTTTTACGTATGAATTTAATTATATTTTCAATTGTCTGTTTATTAGAAATGTATACAGCAACTACAATAATTGTTTTTCCATCTATCGTCTCACATGTGATAGAACATAAGTCACCTACAGACGAAAAACTAATATCAACGTCATGCACTTGATCAATATTGTTGTAAGTAATCACATTATTATTGTCATGAATATTTCTATAAACAGCAACTCCTCCTGCACGTTGTGTTGGACGTTTCAATTGTGAAACAAATGAAATGAGGTATCTCAACACCACTATCATCACCCAGCCAAGTTTCTGTTAAAACTAAAACATCACACTTTTCGGTAACTTTGTTAACAATATCTTGGTAATGAGCGCGAATACTTTGACAATTAAATGTTAATAATGAAAGTCCTCCACTTTTACTAAGAAATTCACTCATAAGTTGATCAATTGTTGCTAAACTGTTCAAAGATAATCTACGAAATTCATCTTGCAATGACTTCATTGATCCATCAGAGCTGTATATGGATGTCTTTTTTTATTATTTTTGTATTAAAATAATGCATTATTTTAGTACAAGTCAGCTAATTTGAAATTAAATGATGATTATACTTGCCTTTGTACTAGGTGCGAACTAGATATTTGTTCACTAAACTCATGTAACCTTTTGTAAGAATTCGAACGTCTTTCATTTGATGTTTTTGGGGTTGTAACCTTTTGTAAGAATTTGAACGTCTTTCATTTGATGTTTGTGGCATTGACTTAATTTTTTCACTTTTCTTTTTTTTTCGATATTCACGCATATATTCTGCTCTTGATATCTTTATTTTTTTTCATTCGATTCATCTTCTGATGTATCTGACATTTTAATTAATCACAAACGGCACAGAACTATACGCGTGATAACGAGCATGATAAACTGTTTATAGAGTACTAAAGCAGACGCTTCGTGAGAAAGAGTGGAAAAGAACATGGGATGCAGAGAGGGGGAAATTGTTACGGATTCTCGTCACATTCCTTTCTGATGACGTCACATTCAACCGATTCACTCCCGTGTAAATTTTTTCCCTCTCCTCTCCTATAAGAAGAGTGGGAAAGAACATGGGATGCAGAGAGGAGGAAATTGTTACGGATTCTCGTCGCATTCCTTTCTGATGATGTCACATTCTACCGATTCACTCCCGTGTAAATTTTTTCCCTCTCCTCTGCTATAAGAAGTTAACACCTCAAAAATAAAGTTCAGCTGTATTAAATACTATCTGTGAATACAGCCATGTACCTTAGGATACTGGTATAGTATACCGGCTACTAAACTTAGATATTCATTGTTTCAAGAATTGACTTCATTCGTTCTAAATCTAATCATATCTATTGCAGTCATTTCAGGTCCTGAGGTAACTGTGATATTCCTTCCACTAACTTGTCCGAGACTCCCTTTTTTTGTCCTTCCTCTCAGATTTCCTTGACCAACGTGTGTTCTCCTAGGCCGTCATGATGCTGTTAGGTTTCCAAGTGGGTGAATGGGAGAATGTTGGTTTGTTAAAGGTAGTCAATCACAAATTGAGATGAGGTGCTTCAAGGTGGTTATCTCACTACTTAAATAGATCTTTATGTCAGCAGTACAACTAAGCTAGTGCTTTAGCAAGACATCGTTAATGAATTTTTTTTTGTATCTGTTGCAGGTAATAAAGAAGCTACAATACACTTGTGATAGTGGTTGGGCAGCTGCACACTTGACAAATCTATTGTATCTTTGTGGTCGACTTACGGAAAACCAAAAAACCAAGTAACTTAATAATGTTATTTTTAAATTAGTCTGTAGTGTAAAAGGAGTTGGGTTGTTCAACATGATTGATGTAGAGTAATGAGCCATATAAGAAGACTACGTTTTAACTTTGTAATGTATTAAGTACTACATGTTGATAAATGTAGTTATGACAGAATAACTCCAGCTTCATCGTGCTTATTTGCTAAACTGCTTAATGTCATGTTCTGGACGAGGCCTTTCAGTGTTTCCACCATTTCAAGTCCTAATGGTGGTAAAGCTGAAAGGCCTTGTCCAGAGCATGACATTTAGCAGTTTAGCAAATAAGCACGACGAAGTTGGAGCTACAGAGACTGCTAATTCAAATAACAAGATTAACAATGACAGAATAAGCTTCTTTTTTGACAGGAGAAGGATTTCTTTGTTCATTGTATGTGCGGCACCATTATTGTGTTTGTCAAAAATTGTGTACATAATTTTGTGTATTAATCAAAAGTGTAATTAAATTTGTATGCGGGGTATTCCTAGTTCATTCTATAATCAATCTTCCAACTTACTCAAATATAGATACATATATATATATATATATATTGTAATAAATAATAAATAACTCAGATGACAGGTGTTTACTTGGTGTGGTTCTCGAGTCTTACTGGTCTGAAACTCTTCCTTTAGTTTCGCTGTTGACCTTTCCAAATTTTAACGAATCCTGTTAATAATGTTAAGCTGTTGAAGATATATAGGTGTAGTATTACAAGATGTTAAAAAAAAATTTTGTGGCTTGTTGAAGAAATAAAAAACTGTGTTTTAAAAAAAATTTATAATAAAAAAAATTCCTTTTTATCGTTTAATTAATTAAAATCAATGAATTAATTAAGTTTCGTAAAGTTTTGAAATGTGTCTCACTTCTCTATGAAATTTTATTAATGTTCTTGTATTTTTTAATAATTTCCAACCACTTATAATATTGTCTCCAGGGACAATCGATATTTGTTTACTTTTTTGTTTTGGAGGTTATCTTCCTTCTGAGGTGGTAAAATTCTGGTAGTTTATTATTAAAATTATATTAATTGTAATTTGTTATATTTAAGAAAGAAAGAACTATTTTGAGGTGAAAAGTATAAATGTTTTATTGAATAATTGATTAATAGACTCTTGTCGATTATAAATCGATTCTCAGGGTATCGAACAGTTACAAGTTTTTAATATATAAAATTCAATAAGGTTCTTTAAACAGCTAGTTATGGTTAAAGTCAGAGAAATCGGGCCAATATTAAAAAAGTATAACGTTACAACAAGTAATTACTAATACTAGGTACATACATTGAATAGAAATTGTAATAAAATAATTTGTTGTCGAACCATACAGCTGATGGAACTAGGAGGCGTTGCCCTTGCGTGATGACGACATAAATTGCAAATGGCTGCCGTGAAGTTGGTCAAAATGTCCTTCGTATATGCGACGTTCCAAATAAGAGATTTTCTTGTAGTATTCACGTCCTGCTGTCAGCAAATGTTCCTTCTGATGTTGTATAGTGTCTTGAGTGAAGTTTCTGTGTTGTATTTTGTATATCGGTGTATGTATAAGTTAGTTCACTTTTTTGTCATTCGGCACTAATTTACGGTTAAGGTGTATACTGTTTTTTGGTGTGTAATAGTGTTATTCGGTGTAGTTAGGTGCTGTTCAGTGTTATTTAGTCTTTAGTAATTGTTTCTGTCACTATGTAGACGTTCCAAAATGGTTTTAACTCGCCACTCGCGATTTTCAAAAAACGTATTATTCACTGACTCGCCATTACCGTATGATTAGTTAGGTTAACTTGGTTATAATTCGCTCGTCAAGTGCACCGTACAAATTCCAATAATCAACTCTCTATTTCCTTCACTTTCGACTAAAATCTTAGCCAATACAATATTATTCTTTACATTGTTCAAATATAATTTTGCATCCTGTGCATGTTTTCAATTACATTATATAACTGACTAAACTTTGGTTATTAATCAATTTTATTTGCTAGATGTTATTTAATTTAATCCTTCAGTTCATTCGGCGTATTTTAATATTGAATAATGCCGTTTTATTATGTTTTTTGGTCTAAAATTGGTAATTTTACTTTCATTTTGTATTTGGTAAAAGTTCAAAATTAACTTCCTGTCATTATGCAAATTCTGCCATTTTTAAGTTATATTTATTATTAATAATCTCATATTGTATTAAAAGGTTTATATTCCCTTATTTTCTTGTAATTATTTGAATTGGTTAATTTTTAAAATATTATTTTGGAATATATGACTCCCCTCTCCAAATTTTTAACTTCTGTCATTTCCATTTTTATTTATAATTCTGGCTATAATTTTCCAAAATCCTTCTAAGTGGTATCTGTAATTATATGGCTTCATCTCTGGTTTATTTTATCTAAATCCTTTTAGTTTAAATGCATCTAAGTGAGTAATTTCTATGTTTTGATGAAGTTTGGTTTTCCTTCTTTTGCCTAGATTTTTTTAACAAGTTTTTTCTTACAAAATTTTCATACAAACAATAAATACTGTGTTATACCCTCTCTTACTTTTTAAACATGGCATTATAAACTAAACATTTTTTAAATTAAACATAACAATAATTAGTATTGTTTTCAATACCATAAACAGTCAAACAAATAAGAAATATTTTCAAAGATGGTTGTCTTCAACCATTCAGACATTTTTTTTTATAATCAACACTTATTACTAACATAGAAATATTATTTACAACGGAGGTTTTTTCCCAACTAACATCTTTTTTACTTATTACTATAAATACAAGTAATAAATATATTTACAGTTATGATGTTAGTTGTTCCAAACTTAAATAAATATCCTTATACCTAATACATTTTTAAAATCCTTATCCTATATTCATGAAACCTTATAACTATATTCTTATCTGTTACCTCTTATATTAAGTTTGATTATGCAGTTTTTTAAACTGTCTTTTAAATATTGTATTGGGTAATTGTACCCTGTCACTGTATAATTAAATCTGTTTTTACTCATTCTATAAAACAAAAATGTCACTTCAAACAGATTTATAGCTTGTTATTATTAAATGTAACACATTTACATGGTACAAATTTTGAGTCACTGAAAGTTGTATGTTTCATTGTATACACAGTTTGTGGGTGCCAAGAATGAAACATAAGGTTTATTTTTTATAATACCCAAACTAGCACTGGTTCACTTTACACTTTTTTGATGTTATTTCTAACTGGTTGTTTAGTCTTATTAACATCACTAAATTGGTTTGTGTGTTACAATGAATACTTGTTCCTTGGGTACTATATTATTGTTTCATCTTGGTTCACTGGCAACTCTTACTCTATACACTTTTCTCTCTTAATTTTATTGTACAGGTGGTTACTGTCCAAGACTATTTCGTTATACTTTTATTATTTGTGTTTTATTATTTATTTTGGGATATGGGGATATGGGTGTCTTTTATAAGAGCATTCCATCTTCCTCAAGATGCTGCCTTCTTCTTCTTTCTTCAAAGGTGTCTTCTTTTCTTCTGTCTTCTTGGACTGGTATCTTCTCCATCTTCTTCTTGATGCCATCGGGTTTCTTGGGATTTCTTCATCTTCTTCATAAGTTTCCCAAAATACATCACCTTTATTGGTGGATCTTGCCTTATTCAGGGTTTCTTTTTAAATTTATATTTCCTCGTTGTGGGTTTGGTCATATTCTATTGTTTCTTGGTTTACTTCTTACCTTCCTGGGTTATAATTTAAAAACCTTGAGTTATCAGACTGGTTTTGGATGACTCATCACTAGTAACTTATTTTTATTTGAACTTATACTTTTTATATAACAATGATTGTTCTGCACAGTTGCTATGAATTAATTCTTTATATCAAACTTAATGCTTTTTTCGGATTTAAATGTTATAATCTTATTATTCTAATGATCAATGCCATTCATTATTATGCATTTATCTGTCACGCTACAGATTGCTCTCCTCCAGAAGTAATTATTTCAGACAGTTTATGGATGAAATAATTTCTTATGATAATTTCATCATTTCTTATATTTCATTTTCCTCTCCATTTCTATATCGACTTTTTATATTAGAGTTTAATTAATTTTATATATATAGTTACTTATTTTACTGTTGATCCTTTTCGGATAGTTAGTGTCTTCTGAGATATTATTATTATTGTAATACATTTTCTTTCTTTATAAACTTTGTGTTGCATCCTTGGGATATTAATTCCCTAACATTCCCTATCACGTGGGCTGGGGCAGTTCAGAGGGGCACTGTACGCTACACAATCTCTGCTGGCCATACACCACTTCTACAATTTGAGTCCAGAGGCATATTCATCTCTGCTCAAAAAACATAATGCTGCTGGAATTATCTTCAGTCAGTCATCGAATAAATAAATAAAAAGTAGTCTCATTTTCGACTAATAAAAATATCTTTGGATTCTTCACTTCGTAGTTTCTCAGATTATCTCACATTTTCTATCTTAATAAATCTTCATAATTATTATTATACTCATTATATATATATTTTTCTGAACTCTTAACTTGTCTGATATATTTATTTTAATTAAGGGTGAAAACTTTTCTTAATAATTCTTGTTACTGGTTATAGTGTAACTCTTTTTCTTCTCCATCTGAATTCTCTTTATACTTCCTTCTGGTTACTTACAGTGTTAGCATGGTCTTTGCATATAGCATTTTCTTATTCACTATTTTGAATGGTCTTAATATATTATATTTAATTTTTTAAACTTGTATCTTTATATTAGATACTCAGGTTGTTATTTTGATCATTTTATTTAAACATTTTGTTGTTTCCTTTCTCTTAGAAAGTTATTAATCCGCCTTTGCATTCATTAACATTAATTCATTTATATTATATTTCATGTGGTACTTCTTCTCTTGGCATTTCATGTAGGTCTTATTATTATCATCATTTGTTCAAAATCATCTTCTCCATATGTTTGGTATGAGTTGTTCTTCTTTGCTCTTAATTAACTGTTTTCATTATCGTTTCATAAGTAATTAGTCTCTTTGCTTCCAAATTTTTTCCTTCTCTTGCATATTACACTCTTTTTGTTTTTCTTCTCTACTCCTTCAAATGCTAGATATTCACATTTATTCTGGATTAAAGTTAATTCTCTTTTCTGAATTAATCATTTTATTCTCTTCTAAATTCAATTATAAATGTCACATTTTTTATTTTTAGAACTTTGTTAGTTTTATGCAAAATTCAAACTCTTCTTTTTATTTAATGGCATAATATTTCTCATAAATCATTGTAATAAGTTGATCTTATCTTGTTTCAAAGTTTTGACGTTCTATCAACATACAAATTCTGTTTGATTCATTTATTTCCAGAATTGTTTCCTTCAAAATTGTTTATAGTAAGGTGATCTTACAATTATTTCTGAATGTTTTGGTATTTCTCTAAATTCAAATTCTTCTTAATTATTTACCATAAAGTTTTCTCACAAAATTAGTTATAGTAATTTGGTCTTACTTCATTTTTAAATTTTTTGTATATTAACTTCAAAATTCCTTTCTTCTATTTTTCCATAAAGTTTCTTCTTAAATATTTGGTAGTAAGAGGTGCTTACATTTGTTTTTAAATTTTGTTGGTTATAAAAAAAATTCTTCCTTTTAAATTGCCATAAAGTGTTTTCTCCAAATCATTGGTAGTAAGATTTGCTTACAATTATTTTAGAATTTATATGTGTTTATTAAATTCAAAAATTCTTTCTCTTTATTCAGCAAAAAAGTTGTTTCTCATAAATCGTTGGTAGTAAGTTGTACTTACTTATTTTAGAATTTACTGGTTAATAAATTCTTTCTTTTTACTTTTTCCATAAAGTGTTGTTTTCTCCAAAATATTAGGTTGTAAGTTGTACTTACTTATTTTAGAATTTACTGGTTAAAAATTCTTTCTTTTTAATTCTTCCAAAAGTTGTTTCTCATAAATTATTGGTAGTAAGTTGTACTTACTTATTTTTGAATTTACTGGTTAATAAATTCTTTCTTTTATAATTCCATAAAGTTTTTCTCCAAAATATTTGTTTGTAAGTTGTACTTACTTATGTTTTTGAATTTTTAGATTAAATTCTAAATTCCTTTCATAACTCCATAAAGTTTCTTCTAAATCATAGGTAGTAAGATGTACTTACATTTATTTTTGAATTTTTACTGGTTAATAATTTCTTTTTAATTCTGCCAAAAAGTTTTTCTCAAAATTATTAGGTTGTAAGATGTTCTTACATCATTTTAGGATTTTTATGTTAATAAATTCTTTCTTTTATAATTCCATAAAGTTTCTTCTCATAAATCATTGGTATTGGTTGTACTTACTTATTTTTAAATTTATTGGTATTAAATTCAAAAATTCTTTCTTTTAATTCAGCCAAAAAGTTGTTTCTCATAAATATTTGGTAGTAAGTTGTACTTACAATTATTTTTTGAATTTACTGGTATTAAATTCAAAAATTCTTTCTTTTAATTCAGCCAAAAAGTTTTTTCTCATAAATCATTGTTAGTAAGTTGTACTTACTTATTTTTTCCAAACTCATTCTTCATAATACTTTTTCATAGATGCTTGATTGTACACACCTTTGATTCTTCCTGAAACGATTTCCCTCAGTTCATAGGTATTGTTATGCTTATCCTTTACCACCACATATGGTCCTGTATAAAGTAATAATAATTTTTTGGTTATACCTTCTAAGGTGCTGGGCAGCTCTCGATTTTTTAGGAGAACTTTCTCACCCTCTTTGTATGTGATTATACGCCCTATTGCCTTTTGGTATTTGGCTTGCCGTTTTTCTTGGTCTTCCGCCACCTTGTTATAAAATCGCAACTGGTTGAATTGGCGATTATTGTTTGGTGGAAATTCAATGATTTGTTCAATTTCTCGGGGAGTCGGTTTCTCATACATAGCTGAGTATGGTGTAATTCCTATAGCTGGATGGTGGGCGTAATTTAGGAATGTTTCTGTTGCTGCTAAGTACTCTTGCCACTTTTTCTGTTGGTTGTGACAGTACGTGCGCAAAATCCTACCCACTTCTCTCAGTACTCTCTCAGCCGGATTACTACTTGGGTGGTAGACTGACGTCTTATAAGTTTTGATCCCAAGTGCTAATAATGTCTCTCGCCACCTCCTCCCCTTAAATTGCGTACCATGGTCGGTAATAATGGAAGATGGACTACCGATCTCTCGCACATACAAATCAATGATCACCGCCAGAACTTTTGTTGTTGTTGCCCGATTAACTGGATATAGCTTTATATATTTGGTGTAGTGGTCTATGATGATTACCAGGTATTTATACCTGTGTCGACCACCGCTACGGGGAAATGGCCCGCAGATATCCAAAAACACTTTTTCCAGTTTTGCATCTGAAGTAATCGGTATCATTATACCCTCTTTCTTTTCATTGTTTATTTTGACGCATTGGCAGATATTACAGGACTTGATGTACGTTCTCACCTTTCGGTTGATATTCTTTATCTTGCAGTTTTCCTCTAGAACCTGTATCACTTTTAGCGCTCCCATGTGACCATATCTGACATGATAATCGATGATGACTTCCTTTTCGATTTGGTGTGGGATTATCACCTTCCATGTCTCTTCGTCCAATGCCGTTTTTATGAATAAGATCCCTTTCTTTAGGTGGTAATATTTTGAAACAGTGTCATCTTTGGCTTCCAATCGACTCATGATGTTTTTCAGTTTCGGATCAGACTGCTGGTGGATTCGAATATTTATTAATAGAGCTTGTAGATCGGCTCTGGTCTTAAAGATGTTATAAATTTTAACCAAGCTCTCCTTCTCTCCCTCGAAAGTCTGATCTTCCAGATTTATTCTTGATAATACATCTGCTACCACGTTCTTTTTTCCTGGAATATATTCCCATTTCAGATCATATTCTTGTAGGGCGAGTACCCACCTAGCCAACCGGCCGTGACTCAATTTGCACCTATGAAGGAACGAGATGGATTTATGATCAGTACGTACCGTGACTTGATATCCGAGAATATACATCCGGAACTTGCTGCATGCGAACACCACGCTAAGCAATTCCTTTTCTGTTACACTGTAGTTCTTTTCGCACTGATTCAGCGTGCGACTAGCGAAGCTTATTACCAGATGTTGACCCTCCTCATCTTTCTGGTATAAAGTCGTTCCTAAGCTCAGATCGCTAGCGTCACAGTTTAAAAAGAATGGTTTCTTAAAATCTGGGTGACGAAGTATAACACTCTCCAGAAACTTCTCTTTTATCAAACGGAAAGTAAGATCTTGTTCCTCACCCCAGGTCCATTTGTTCTTAGCAGATAACTGTGGTTGAAACTTGGCGGTCAACTCGGAATATCGGTTCTGAAACTTCCTGTAATAGTTACAGAGTCCGAGGGAAGATTGTAATTGCTTCCTGTTTCTTGGTTGCGGGAACCTCTGAATTGCCTCCACTTTCTCTGCTGACGGGGTAATACCTCTATCGTCTAGATTGAAGCCCAAGAATTGTACCTCGCGCGCTATGAACTTGGATTTCTCCAACTTCAGAGTTATGTTGTTCTGCGCTAATTTGCTTAGTACATATTCCACTCTATAGCAGTGCTCCTCCCAGGTCTCGGATGTAATGAGTAAGTCGTCTACATAGACGGTGGTAAATTGGAGCGCTTCTTGTCCAAGAATCTGGTCCATGCATGCCACAAAGATGGCGACAGAATTTACAAGTCCGAAGGGCAGTCTCTTGAACTGGTAATTGTGCCCTTCGAAAATGAACGCCACGTACTGACGGCTTTGTGGATGCAGCTCCACTTGCCAATAACCACATAGTGTCCCAGGTACTGATAAACTTCGTGCCATGAAAACGTTTTAATATCTCCTCTATTTCACTGGGTGAGGTTCTGTCATTCACAATCGTTTTGTTCAATTCGCACGCATCTAAACAGAGCCGGACTTGTCCGTCTTTCTTTGGAACAGCAATAATTGGACTAGTGTAAGGTGATTGACTAATCTCAATTATGTCATTTTCTATCATCTTATTTATTTCTGTTCTCACGGCTTCTTTGAGCGACTGCGCGATTGGATATGACCTCCGGTTAAACTCTACGTTTTCTTTGAATTGAAGTTTGCACTGGTAGTTTTTAACCTTCCCTGGTTCATCTGAAAACACTGCCTTATACTTCTCATATATTCTGATTAGACGATCTGCTAGATGTGCAGGTATTTTATCGTTATTGCTTCCGCACTGGAAGTCCCGTATTTCTTGGATTTTTACTGACCATAAATCCTCTCCTCCATGGTTGTATATAATGGGTTTGTGAAAAGGGCTGTTCCTAATGATATTAATTTTACGAAGTTGTTGATGTATAGGGCTGGGAAGTATATTGGCGCCTCCTACCAAATTTGCTGTCCATGTTATTCCGTCTGGGAAAAGTGATACTCTCTCTAGATTAAGATCGATAATTGCGGAATATCTTCTCAGAATATCGCAACCGACTAGTATGTCAAATTGTAATCCGGTGGCGATCAAAAATTCCATGTCTAAAGCTATATCGCGGCTAACGACACTTAAGGAAACTTGCTTCCTAATGGTTTTATTCTGGCGGCCAGTTGCACCTATTAACACAATGTTGTTTACTGGTAACATTGGCAAAGTTTTTCCACATTCGCTTTGTATCCTCTCCAATTCATTGGCGTTTATTATTGAAATGTTTGCACCTGTGTCAATCATTATTTTAGCGGGAATTCTTTCCACCTCCGCTGTTATATAGAGTATTTCATTATTATTGTTGTTGAGACTCCTTTCGTTCTCTTCCAGAAGTTCCGTTCGAATATCTTTTAGGTAGTGGTTACTTATTATAGTGATGTTTTTATAATTGGTTGCTTGTTGCAACTCATTCTTGTCTAACCCAGGAAGTATAAGCAGTAACGGGTCGTCGTCGTTAATTACTGCCTCCTCCCGTTTAAAGCATTGTGGTATTGCATTGTTCATATTTGGATTGACCGCGGCATCGTTCGGGAAACTCTGGGTCGTTTCCTGACGCTCTGCACCCTGTTCGAGGTTTATCTCCCTGTTCGGTTGTCGGCCAAGATCCTCCAGGCTGGTACTTCTTCTTCCCTGTTCGTGTCGTGGATCGTCCCGTTCCGCACTTCTCCATCTTCTGTTGGCGCCGTGGAAGCTGTTCCTCCGTGGTTGATAATATCTCCTTGGACCGCGATCCTCTGCTCTTATAAAATTAACCCTAGGGCGCGACACTCTGTTATTATTATTATTACTATTATTATTACTGTAATTATTGTTATAGTAATTTTGGTTGGGTGGGTAGTGTCTATCACCATTATTGCTGGGGTATGGATTTCTCTGACTGTATGGGCTATTATTAGGCTGATAATAATTATTCCTATTATTAGGATAGGGGTTGTTATTCCACCATTAGCATTGCCGTTAAAGTTGTTATTACGCGGCGGGTTATTAGGGCCGTCGTAATTACTGGGCTGGTTTCGGTTACTGGGATGGTTATTGCCGTTATTTGGGTATTGATTCGGCCTCGCCTCTGGTCTTTCGTTCCTCCTCCTGCTCTACCGATAATATTCCTCATTTTCATACCCCTCCAACAATTCGGTCTTTGCCTGTATCGTCTTGATCTGGCTACCTCTCCGGGCCCTGACAATGTCTTCGTCATAGTGATATGATATTTTATTCACTAGGCACTCTTCTGGTATAGCCGGCTCGAGGTGTTTCGCCATGCACACCTTCCCCAAGAAATATGCTGTCATGCTACTGCCTAGTTGTGCCCTGTATCGTCCGTTACATATATTATCACGGATCAGGTTCTGGGTTTTCTCAGACCAGTACTTCGACTTAAACATTCTCCGGAACTGCTGGTAATCGGGAATCTCGCTCCAGTTGGCCATCCACCAATTATCCGTCATCTCCCGGAATGACTCATCTAAGATTTCCCTGTTATGGCTCCATTGCGTGATCTTATGTTTAGCGAAGTATTCCTCTACCCTAGCCAGGAACTCCATCGGTTTACGCTTATACTGTCGGAAGTTAAGCCATTCTCGGCTTTCATTGATGGACAATCCGGTGAAATGCGTCGGTCTATTTCTTAACGCTTCCACCTCTTCTCGGCTTTGTCGCACCTGACCTGTGATATTGGTCATCGCCTCTTGCATATCATCAAACCGTTCCGTGACTTGGTTCCTTACTCTTCCGAATTCTTCTTGAGTTTCCTTCCTCTGTTCTTCTACCTTCCTGCGGCTATGTTCTTCTATATTTGTAAACTTGATGTTCACTACTTCTTTAAACTCTTGTACCTCCTTTTCGGTCGGGTTGCACTTCCCGTCAATCTCTCGAATCTGTCGACTTACCATTATGTTTTCCTCTTCCATCTTCTTATTCATCGCTTTCTTGTTAATGTTGATTTCCTTATTCAGTTCTTCTCGCAACAATTCCATTCTTTCGTCCAGTTTGTCCAAATTCTCCTGATTGATCTCTCTTAATTCTTCTCTTAAAATTTGATTGTCCTCTCTTAATTCTTCCAATTTCTCCCCCATCTTCTCTTCCAACTTCTTGTTATCCTCCTTCAACTGTCGGTTGTTCTTTTCTATCTTCTTCCTAGTTTCATCAATTTTCTGATTGATGTTTTCAATTTTATTAATCAATTCTTCTTTAGTCGACTTGAATTCTTCCTTGAAAGATTGGTTGTCTTCCTTCAATTCTTCTAACTTCTTCCCCATTTCTTCTTCCATGTTCTTGTTCATCCCCCTCAATTCTTCTTTCGTTTTTTCTATTTTATTTCCCAGGGACTGATTATCTTCCTTCAAATCTTCCAACTTTTTATTTAATGACTGGTTGTCTTCCTTCCTGTTCTCGTCCATTTTCTTGTTCAAATCTTCCTTGCTGGATTTGATATCTTCTTTCAAAGACTGTGTGTCCTTCTTCCTGTTCTGATCCATTGTTTCCATCATTGCTCTGATCATCTCTTGTATACTCCCATCCTCCGTTCGTGTCGACTTTTCTAATTGTTCCATCCGGACATTGATTTCCCCTGTTTGTGTAGGCATCTCCGGTTGTTCCTCTGATGTGCCGGTTGTTTTGACAATACCGGTGGCAATGAACTTCTACTGGCGTCGCCTCTTTATTTTCCATGTCCATCTCTACTGTTTTTTTCGGCCTCCGCCGCCCGTTTCTTGGATGTTGCACGTCGTTGCATTTTTCCGTCTTTCCCTGGCTTTATAGCTGCTACCAAACTCTAACTAGTGATTGGGCAGATTGTAGTGGCCTTTCAATCGCTAATTAAAGCCCCTCAGTTGTGCGCCAATTTGTAATAAATAATAAATAACTCAGATGACAGGTGTTTACTTGGTGTGGTTCTCGAGTCTTACTGGTCTGAAACTCTTCCTTTAGTTTCGCTGTTGACCTTTCCAAATTTTAACGAATCCTGTTAATAATGTTAAGCTATTGAAGATATATAGGTGTAGTATTACAAGATGTTAAAAAAAAATTTTGTGGCTTGTTGAAGAAATAAAAAATTGTGTTTAAAAAAAAAATTTATAATAAAAAAAAATTCCTTTTTATCGTTTAATTAATTAAAATCAATGAATTAATTAAGTTTCGTAAAGTTTTGAAATGTGTCTCACTTCTCTATGAAATTTTATTAATGTTCTTGTATTTTTTAATAATTTCCAACCACTTATAATATTGTCTCCAGGGACAATCGATATTTGTGTACTTTTTTGTTTTGGAGGTTATCTTCCTTCTGAGGTGGTAAAATTCTGGTAGTTTATTATTAAAAATTATATTAATTGTAATTTGTTATATTTAAGAAAGAAATAACTATTTTGAGGTGAAAAGTATAAATGTTTTATTGAATAATTGATTAATAGACTCTTGTCGATTATAAATCGATTCTCAGGGTATCGAACAGTTACAAGTTTTTAATATATAAAATTCAATAAGGTTCTTTAAACAGCTAGTTATGGTTAAAGTCAGAGAAATCGGGCCAATATTAAAAAAGTATAACGTTACAACAAGTAATTACTAATACTAGGTACATACATTGAATAGAAATTGTAATAAAATAATTTGTTGTCGAACCATACAGCTGATGGAACTAGGAGGCGTTGCCCTTGCGTGATGACGACATAAATTGCAAATGGCTGCCGTGAAGTTGGTCAAAATGTCCTTCGTATATGCGACGTTCCAAATAAGAGATTTTCTTGTAGTATTCACGTCCTGCTGTCAGCAAATGTTCCTTCTGATGTTGTATAGTGTCTTGAGTGAAGTTTCTGTGTTGTATTTTGTATATCGGTGTATGTATAAGTTAGTTCACTTTTTTGTCAGTCGGCACTAATTTACGGTTAAGGTGTATACTGTTTTTTGGTGTGTAATAGTGTTATTCGGTGTAGTTGGGTGCTGTTCAGTGTTATTTAGTCTTTAGTAATTGTTTCTGTCACTATGTAGACGTTCCAAAATGGTTTTAACTCGCCAATCGCGATTTTCAAAAAACGTATTATTCACTGACTCGCCATTACCGTATGATTAGTTAGGTTAACTTGGTTATAATTCGCTCGTCAAGTGCACCGTACAAATTCCAATAATCAACTCTCTATTTCCTTCACTTTCGACTAAAATCTTAGCCAATACAATATTATTCTTTACATTGTTCAAATATAATTTTGCATCCTGTGCATGTTTTCAGTTACATTATATAACTGACTAAACTTTGGTTATTAATCAATTTTATTTGCTAGATTTTATTTAATTTAATCCTTCAGTTCATTCGGCGTATTTTAATATTGAATAATGCCGTTTTATTATGTTTTTTGGTCTAAAATTGGTAATTTTACTTTCATTTTGTATTTGGTAAAAGTTCAAAATTAACTTCCTGTCATTATGCAAATTCTGCCATTTTTAAGTTATATTTATTATTAATAATCTCATATTGTATTAAAAGGTTTATATTCCCTTATTTTCTTGTAATTATTTGAATTGGTTAATTTTTAAAATATTATTTTGGAATATATGACTCCCCTCTCCAAATTTTTAACTTCTGTCATTTCCATTTTTATTTATAATTCTGGCTATAATTTTCCAAAATCCTTCTAAGTGGTATCTGTAATTATATGGCTTCATCTCTGGTTTATTTTATCTAAATCCTTTTAGTTTAAATGCATCTAAGTGAGTAATTTCTATGTTTTGATGAAGTTTGGTTTTCCTTCTTTTGCCTAGATTTTTTTAACAAGTTTTTTCTTACAAAATTTTCATACAAACAATAAATACTGTGTTATACCCTCTCTTACTTTTTAAACATGGCATTATAAACTAAACATTTTTTAAATTAAACATAACAATAATTAGTATTGTTTTCAATACCATAAACAGTCAAACAAATAAGAAATGTTTTCAAAGATGGTTGTCTTCAACCATTCAGACATTTTTTTTTTATAATCAACACTTATTACTAACATAGAAATATTATTTACAACGGAGGTTTTTTCCCAACTAACATCTTTTTTACTTATTACTATAAATACAAGTAATAAATATATTTACAGTTATGATGTTAGTTGTTCCAAACTTAAATAAATATCCTTATACCTAATACATTTTTAAAATCCTTATCCTATATTCATGAAACCTTATAACTATATTCTTATCTGTTACCTCTTATATTAAGTTTGATTATGCAGTTTTTTAAACTGTCTTTTAAATATTGTATTGGGTAATTGTACCCTGTCACTGTATAATTAAATCTGTTTTTACTCATTCTATAAAACAAAAATGTCACTTCAAACAGATTTATAGCTTGTTATTATTAAATGTAACACATTTACATGGTACAAATTTTGAGTCACTGAAAGTTGTATGTTTCATTGTATACACAGTTTGTGGGTGCCAAGAATGAAACATAAGGTTTATTTTTTATAATACCCAAACTAGCACTGGTTCACTTTACACTTTTTTGATGTTATTTCTAACTGGTTGTTTAGTCTTATTAACATCACTAAATTGGTTTGTGTGTTACAATGAATACTTGTTCCTTGGGTACTATATTATTGTTTCATCTTGGTTCACTGGCAACTCTTACTCTATACACTTTTCTCTCTTAATTTTATTGTACAGGTGGTTACTGTCCAAGACTATTTCGTTATACTTTTATTATTTGTGTTTTATTATTTATTTTGGGATATGGGGATATGGGTGTCTTTTATAAGAGCATTCCATCTTCCTCAAGATGCTGCCTTCTTCTTCTTTCTTCAAAGGTGTCTTCTTTTCTTCTGTCTTCTTGGACTGGTATCTTCTCCATCTTCTTCTTGATGCCATCGGGTTTCTTGGGATTTCTTCATCTTCTTCATAAGTTTCCCAAAATACATCACCTTTATTGGTGGATCTTGCCTTATTCAGGGTTTCTTTTTAAATTTATATTTCCTCGTTGTGGGTTTGGTCATATTCTATTGTTTCTTGGTTTACTTCTTACCTTCCTGGGTTATAATTTAAAAACCTTGAGTTATCAGACTGGTTTTGGATGACTCATCACTAGTAACTTATTTTTATTTGAACTTATACTTTTTATATAACAATGATTGTTCTGCACAGTTGCTATGAATTAATTCTTTATATCAAACTTAATGCTTTTTTCGGATTTAAATGTTATAATCTTATTATTCTAATGATCAATGCCATTCATTATTATGCATTTATCTGTCACGCTACAATATATATATATATATATATATATATATATATATATATATATTATAACAGGACCAAATATCATTTATTTGGAGTTATATGTTAAGTGTATACTATATTCATGTTTAAATAAATTTTAATAGTCGAAACTCCACTCATATGTAGTAGCGATCAAAATAATGCATTGTAAAAGACACACACGCGGCTGTTACATAATCAACTCGCTGTGAAAAGAAGACGACCACACCTAAACTTTCAATTATTAATATTTCGGAAACCAGTAAATTAAGGCGGAATCCATTATAGCCAAAATGTTTGCCGAAATAATAATAAGGTGTGCGAATTTTACGCAATATAATTAAATAATAACAGAGTTAATTAATGTAATGTGAATAACTTCTGTAATAATTGAGCTACATTAATGAGCTTTTAATAGGTTATAACTATAAGAATTTACAACAAATTGTATATTTTGGAATTAGCACAACTTGGTTTGCAACCAAGAAAATCGCAATTCAAAACTGTCACAGGAAATCCGGAACGACAATTCAGTTCCGTTGTGTTAAGAATATTAGTAATAATATAAATTCTCCGTCTGTGGGAAACGAATTTCCTTCTCACGGACTAGGGTGATTCAAATTTTGTGTAGTAGGGAGAGTGTGTCAGCCAATCAAATCATTCGAAGAAATCCCAACCAGTGCGGAGTTTTGGGGCTGACCGAACACTCTACTGCCAGTATTTGAGAAGAACAGACGTATTTCTTCGATCGTCTCAAAACCATAGTTTTGTGAAGACTCATCTGAAGACTCTACGTGGTCAACACGCATAATTACGAACATTATAACACAGATCAACTGTAACGATTCGTAATTACAGCATCCAGTCAAGATACTCTTCATTTCAACAAACAAGCTTATTGTGCACTACAAGCTGTGGTCATAAGCACGCAAGAGATCTACAAGACTACAAAACCTTACTTCAAGAATACGACAGAGAGGCCGTCTAAACCATTGTGAATCAGCTGACGAGCAGAGCTACCACTCGAACGACACACACACACACACACACACACACACGCTGACGTGGGACGTGAATCGACGAGGGACGTGAAGCAGTTCTCGCAGAAAGCCGCAGACGTAAAAACTTCAACAAATAACAGGAGAGGAGAGGTTGCTGATTTCCGAGCTCAACACCGAAACCCAGGACGCTCAAGTAGATCACTATCCCTAGCCAATTGGACAAGGACAGCGAGGGACATCTGGAGCATCTCTACGATCCACTTCAAAATCAGGAAAGCAAAATCAAGTTATCTATTTTTCAAACGTTAAATTTTCTTTCTTTTTCAATTAAAATCATTGTAATTTAAATCATTCAGGTGCCACAAATCAAAGACTCTAGTAAATAAGAATAATTCATTTGTGATAATCTGTATAGCCAGTATAAGTAATTAGTAAGCTTTAGTTAAGAATTAATAGAGATAAAACAGAAAGCGCTATACAAATCTTAACAAACAATTAAATAATGTGCTCATACTGCAGTATACGAGAGTCAAGTCACTAGTAAATAAAGGGACATGAACTAGACTGTCACGCCTAGTTTATTTTGGAATATATTCAATTAAGTTTAGAGTTTTTATTTTCATTTGAATCTAATTTTAAAGCAATTAAATTAAATTAAAGTAATTTAATTAAATTTTCCAGTTAAAATTAACTCTTTCAAAATAACGAGCTCAACTTCTTAAAATTATCAACCATTTAAAAAACATTATTCAAGATCTATTTATTGTTTAGACTGTAAGGATATTTGATCATATAACCATTTTATTCTTGTGTGTTATTGGAGTAATAAACACCGTTTTATTACCCCATATTGTATTTTTTTATTGCTGTACTACGGAGCCTACCAACCTCACAAAACTCTTCACTTTTAAAGTAACTTATTTAGTGTGCTGTTGTCATATATTTGAGATTACATACTTGCGAAATCAAATCCAAAATCCACACGCCCTAGTCGGAATAAAACCGCAAGATCGGACAGCAGGTAGGTACTCATACATTCATACAACACAACAACAACGCATATAAGTAGAGTTACATATGGCTTGCCCGGAACGTGGGGCATGACGAAATTAAATTACATTAAATTTAATTTACGTGAAAACAAAGTTTGCTGTTTTAACTTTCAAAACAGCTGTCATCCAACTGAACAATCCCCAAAGAAAAGTTTTGTGATTGGTAGTGGTACAGCAGCAAGTGTATTTGAAATTATTGTGTATTTGAAATTATTGTGTAAAAATGGACACGGAAAAAATGTTTAAACAGTTATTGCAAGAAATTAAACAAAACGCAGCTAAAGCGGAACAAGCTAACGCGGATTTAACTGCTAAAATAGATGCGAGATTTGAACAAAGTGCAGCAAATGCTGAGCTCAATATCGCGGAATTAACTGCCAAAATTGACGCGCAAAAGCAAGCTTAAATGAAGCATTAGAAAATAGCAACGCGGAGATAAAACAAAGTAATAAAGAAACGACCGCGAAAATCGAGGAAAGCGCGAAAAATTTAGACGCTAGAGTCACTGAAATCGCAGAAAGCAATAAAGAAAGTAATAAAGAATTGACCACGAAAATCGATGAAAGTGTACAGAAATTAGATGCTAAAGTTACGGAAATCGGAGAAAAAGTACATACGGTTGAAACGAAAATAAATGAACGGTTTAAGGTTTTTGAGACCACCATGCAGAAATCGTTTATCGAACAAGTTACGCGTATGGAGGGCCGATTCAAAGAACACATCAGTAGGTGTGAAAAACAGACCGCTGACGTCGCGAAAAAAGTTGACTCGCTCGAGATAAGAATTCAAACTGATGCGACAGAAACTCAACGCCAAGTAAGTAGACTTGATGCTTCAATTGTAGAGACGCGATCCAACATAGACTCTAATAAAGAGAGTGTCTTACAAGCGTATTGCAAGCACTTAATGACGAGATTTTGAAAGTACGACAGGAAGTACGCAGGAGATCCGCTCCTAATATTCTAGTACAAGGTCCTGTCGATGAAAAGAATCGTGTATATTTTACAGGGGAAAATAATGAAAACCCTATTGAATTTTTGTTAGCCTGTGAAAATGAAATGACGAGAGTAGGTTCGAGACTTCAAGATCAAGATAAAATACAATGGGTAGTAAACGCGATGCGTGATTTGGTGCATAAATGGTATAACATTGTACGCGATAAAGTGTCCACATACGCGGAATTCAAACAGAAATTCGAAAGCCGGTATTGGAATTCTCACACGCAAAGACTGTTACGGAATGATTTAGAATATGGACGTTTTGACCAAAAATTGGGTATTACGGCGGAAAATTATATCATCCAGCAGGTCGAGCGCGCAAAGCATTTAACCCCAGCATTTTCAGAGATCGACATTGTCACTAAACTAGCCTATCATTTCAACCACAATATACGGGTAGCTGTGTTTATGCAAGGTATACACACGGTCGATGAATTGCTCATTTTAGTGTCCCAAAGCGAGACAGTTTTTGATTTAGGCGGTTGGCGTTATAACCCAGATTTTCGCCGAAATAACGACGGTCAGAATACACGGGTGCAATACTACCCACAACCTGATCAGAGGCCAAGTACGAGTTCTACTCCACCCCAGACACCGTCAAAACCGCCAAATAAGACCTTTGAATACAAAGGTAAACCAAATGTCGGTAGACAGAAGGGGCAAGGTAAAGGCAACGATGGGACCCCGATCAGAGCAATTCAAACGGTCGAAATAGCGAAAGCTGATACAACTGCGAAAGACAGCGACACCCAAAGCATTAAGGACCCTAGCAATAAATCAAAAAATTATCAATCTGCAAAAAACGTGCCGAAATGCGCCTCCAACAAGGACGCGCTATAAACCCGGCAAAAATAACTAGATGTAAGCATGCTAGATATAAGAACCATATATTGTGTGAAAAGTGTGCTTTTGATTATGTAACTTATATGCCTGTTAATAATATGTTCCCACCGGACGTCAGGGATCCGTTGCTGGAATCCGGTACCGCACATCAAAGGCCAGTGAGTGCGGCGTGTCCGGTATTGCACGCCTTTGTCAACGGTGTTCCCACACAAATTTTGTTGGACACCGGCAGCGTTGTTTCCGGCGTAAGTGAAAGATTCCTGTGTGCGTACAAAAAGCATTTTCGTACGGCCCCATCACTTCCAATAAATCAATTTTATATACGAACCGCTACAGATACCAAAGAAAAAATTGACACGCAATACTATCTAACAATTATGCTAGAAAAAGTGCAATTTGAAGTGTGCATAGTAGGTATAAACAATTTGATATGTGATGTGTTATTGGGGGTGGACGTATTAGAGCAAATACGCGCGGAGATTAACACTAGTGAACACTTATTAAAATGTATAATTAACAACATTAGTTACACCTTCAAATTGAACACACACTCGCACACACACATACAAAACCACGGTGACCCAATTAAAATTACGCGGCCACCAAAACAGATAATTAATTACAAAAACGGTGAACACTGGGAAACAAGCTTAGATTCCCAAACTGAACGGAGATTGTCGTCGCTGCAAGAAGAGTTCAGCGATATCTTTAGTGAGGAGCACTCAATCACGTCAGTTTATGAACATAGGATCAACCTCATAGAACCGGAGAAGTTCATAAGGAGAATCTACCAGGTACCTATAAAGTACCAGGCCGAGGTCCAGCAGGAGATACAGCGGATGTTGGAGGAAGACATTATAGAAAGATCTAATAGCAGCTTCCTCAACCCACTGCTAGTCGTCCGCAAGAAGACTGGAGAAATCCGACTCTGCCTGGATATGCGGAATTTAAATAACTTGGTAGAAAAGGAATTTGACTGCGCACCAACAGCGGAGGACCTCTTCATAAAATGTGAAGGAGCCAGGTACCTCACGAAGCTAGATCTGACAGCGAGCTTCTGGCAGGTCCCGCTGTGCGAGCAAGACCGTAAGTATACGGCATTTATTTATAACAACAAATGCTACCAGCACAAGGTGGTACCTTTTGGCCTTAGCACGAGTCTCGCCGCTATTGTAAGATGCCTCGAGAGAGCTGTAGGACCCGAGGTAGGCCCTTACACTGTGATATTCGTTGATGACAGCCTCATGATATCCCGCACTTTGGAAGAACACTTTGAGCATCTGAGGAGCGTCTTCCAGAAGCTGAGGCTAGCCAACATTAAACTCAAACTACACAAGTGCGAGTTCATTAAGTCTCGAATGAAGTTCCTGGAACATATAATCTCAGCTACAGGCATCAGTACGGACCCAGAGAAGCTCAGGAGTATTGTGGAGTTCCCGGTGCCCAAGAACCTCAAAGCACTACGAGCATTCCTTGGACTCACGGGATACTACAGGAAATTCACCAGCAAATACGCCTAATATATAGTCCCCTTGCTACAGCTGGTACGCAAAAATATAAAGTGGAAATGGGGTTCTGAACAAAACAATGCGTTTGAGAGGGTTAAGGGCTTATTCCAAACTAACTTACAATTGTTCCATCCACAACAGGGCAGGAAGTACGTAATGTATACTGACGCTAGCGAGTATGCTATCGGCGCCGTGTTGCACCAGGAAGACGAGCAAGGTAGTCTTCATGTTGTTGCATATGCTAAAAGAACGCTCAAAGGCACTGAGTTGCACTATTGTACTTCTGAGAAAGAAATACTCGCCATCATAAACGCTCTCAGAAAATTCAGACATTACCTATACGGTACCCATTTCGAGATCCACACAGATAATCAGGCGTTATCCTTTATATTGAAATGCCAACTAGCCAATTCCCGAATAACACGATGGGTGTTAGCTATTCAAGAGTATTCTTTTACCATTAAATACTGCAAAGGAGCAGAGAATACCACAGCAGACACCTTAAGCAGATATCCACCCGTAGAAAAGGAAGAGGTATACGAAGCAGCTGACGACGAGTTGAGGGTATTAAATATGCAGTACACTGTCGCGCCTGAAGCAACCAACATGCTACGAAACATAGGACGCGAGCAGGACAATGACCCCAGACTCCTTGCTAAAAAGCAAATGATAGCAGCTCACCCAAGTCCGCATTATCTGATACAAGATATTATATTGTATAAATTGTTACAGGGCGAATGGAAGGTGGTATTATTTCCAGCTATGCTTGCGTGTGTAACACACCCATTACATGTAAAAATGGCACACGCATCACCAGTAAAATGTGTAAAGATATTACAGGAGGATTTTACTGTCACAAACATGTATCGAAGAGTGAGGAAGTTGTTAAAAACATGTCATCCATGCCAAACCGCGAAAGCACCAAATTTGCACACTTACGTTCCCATGGCAAATGTGATAACGGAAGGTAGGGACAGATGATCGCCACCGACTTCCTGGGACCCCTACCTAAGGCTACCAGAAACTTAAAACATATTGTAGTTTGTGTCGACGTATTTACAAAAAAAGTTAGCCTATACGCGATCCCTAGACCCACCACAAAATCCGTTTTGAACATTATACTTAACAAGTATATTCCGCAACATGGACCGATAAGGAGCGTGCTTAGCGACCAGGGAAAGCAATTCCAAAATAAACACTGGGCAGCAACCCTGGAACGAAATGGCATTAAAGCGATTCTCACCTCGATAAGACGACCACAGGGCAACCTCGCCGAAAGAGTAAATAGGGAAATCGGAAAAATGTTGCGGATATATTGCTATAAGGAGCAAAGCAAATGGCCTGAGTTCCTATCATTCTTTGAAACGGCGATGAACGAAAATTATCATGACACCACTGAATACACACCAGCAGAGTTAGACTCTGGAACAAAGCCAGAGAGATTTTGGCATAATTATTTACGCAGGCCAAAGACCTATAATCTACCTCTGCCAGTCCAGTGTAAAAACCAACTTGTGAAGGACAGGATAGTTGCAAAAGGGCGAAAAAGGGCGGAAAAATTTAATACCACTCACAAATTAACCAACTTTGTAGTAGGAGAGAAAGTGCTTCTCAAGGCAAACCCCGTGGGCCGGAGAGACATAAATGTCGCCGCAAAGTTTTTTCGGTTATATAACGGTCCGTATCTCTTAGCTGAGCAACTAGCACCTCACACCTTTATCGTACGACACTCGACCGAACAAAAACGGTAGGGAAATATCATGCGAGCTCTTTAAGGAAATATTATGAGTAACATGAAATTCCAAGGCGCGTCGGTACGAAATAATACGACTTTGAAAATAAATAATATTTAGAGTTTATAATAATTTGATTAAATAATAATTAGTATTAAAATAAATTAACTGTGTTTTATAATATTAATAATAAGTGTAAATAAATTGTGTAGGAATGATAGTTCGGTATTAGCGCGGTAACTAACAAGTATATAATGCAAGGCGAAGCGAACCGCAACGGCCGGAAAATATGTCACACAATGGTACCGCTCAGCTGTTAGAATGTAGGTCAGGTAATTAGCGTCGCGCGGTGTGCGATAACAATTGTAAACAAAGTCAGCGCATTCCTTCGTGCGCGTGTCAACTGTTGACTACCCCTTATCTGACATTCTTAAACGCTGCAATTAAATACTACCTGTCCTAAAAACATTTACTACGCAATGATTTCAAATATAATATTATTAATAAGGTTTAATTAGAATTAAGTTGTATATATGAAAGAACATTGACACCCATGTATGTGTCCATAAATAATTAATACAATGTATAGTAGCTAGTATAATCATTTCAAAGTACATTTAAAATAATTGAAAAAAATAATTGTAATTATTACACTCATTTTTTTTTTAAAGTAGGTAGAGGAGTATATAATAGGACCAAATATCATTTATTTGGAGTTATATGTTAAGTGTATACTATATTCATGTTTAAATAAATTTAAATAGTCGAAAATCCACTCATATGTAGTAGCGATCAAAATAATGCATTGTAAAAGACGCATACGCGGCTGTTACATAATCAACTCGCTGTGAAAAGAAGACGACCACACCCAAACTTTCAATTATTAATATTTCGGAAACCAGTAAATTAAGGCGAAATCCATTATAGCCAAAATGTTTGCCGAAATATTAATAATAAGGTGTGCGAATTTTACGCAATATAATTAAATAATAACAGAGTTAATTAATGTAATGTGAATAACTTCTGTAATAATTGAGCTACATTAATGAGCTTTTAATAAGTTGTAACTATAAGAATTTACAACAAATTGTATATTTTGGAATTAGCACAACTTGGTTTGCAACCAAGAAAATCGCTATTTAAAACTGTCACAGGAAATCCGGAACATCAATTCAGTTCCGTTGTGTTAAGAATATTAGTAATAATATAAATTCTCTGTCTGTGGGAAACTAATTTCGTTCTCACGGACTAGGGTGATTCAAATTTTGTGTAGTAGGGAGAGTGTGTCAGCCAATCAAATCATTCGAAGAAATCCCAACCAGTGCGGAGTTTTGGGGCTGACCGAACACTCTACTGCCAGTATTTGAGAAGAACAGACGTATTTCTTTGATCGTCTCAAAACCATAGTTTTGTGAAGACTCATCTGAAGACTCTACGTGGTCAACACGCATAATTACGAACATTATAACACAGATCAACTGTAACGATTCGTAATTACAGCATCCAGTCAAGATACTCTTCATTTCAACAAACAAGCTTATTGTGCACTACAAGCTGTGGTCATAAGCACGCAAGAGATCTACAAGACTACAAGACCTTACTTCAAGATTACGACAGAGAGGCCGTCTAAACGATTGTGAATCAGCTGACGAGCAGAGCTACCACTCGAATGACACACACACACACGCTGACGTGGAACGTGAATCGACGAGGGACGTGAAGCAGTTCTCGCAGAAAGCCGCAGACGTAAAAACTTCAACAAATAACAGGAGAGGAGAGGTTGCTGATTTCCGAGCTCAACACCGAAACCCAGGACGCTCAAGTAGATCACTATCCCTAGCCGATTGGACAAGGACAGCGAGGGACATCTGGAGCATCTCTACGATCCACTTCAAAATCAGGAAAGCAAAATCAAGTTATCTATTTTTCAAACGTTAAATTTTCTTTCTTTTTCAATTAAAATCATTGTAATTTAAATCATTCAGGTGCCACAAATCAAAGACTAGTAAATAAGAATAATTCATTTGTGATAATCTGTATAGCCAGTATAAGTAATTAGTAAGCTTTAGTTAAGAATTAATAGAGATAAAACAGAAAGCGCTATACAAATCTTAACAAACAATTAAATAATTTGCTCATACTGCAGTATACGAGAGTCAAGTCACTAGTAAATAAAGGGACGTGAACTAGACTGTCATGCCTAGTTTATTTTGGAATATATTCAATTAACTTTAGAGTTTTTATTTTCATTTGAATCTAATTTTAAAGCAATTTAATTAAATTAAAGTAATTTAATTAATTAAATTTTCCAGTTAAAATTAACTCTTTCAAAATAACGAGCTCAACTTCTTAAAATTATCAACCATTTAAAAAACATTATTCAAGATCTATTTATTGTTTAGACTGTAAGGATATTTGATCATATAACCATTTTATTCTTGTGTGTTATTGGAGTAATAAACACCGTTTTATTACCCCATATTGTATTTTTTTATTGCTGTACTACGGAGCCTACCAACCTCACAAAACTCTTCACTTTTAAAGTAACTTATTTAGTGTGCTATTGTCATATATTTGAGATTACATACTTGCGAAATCAAATCCAAAATCCACACGCCCTAGTCGGAAGAAAACCGCAAGATCGGACAGCAGGTAGGTACTCATACATTCATACAACACAACAACAACGCATATAAGTAGAGTTACAATATATATATGTAATAGTTAAGTTCCATTCAGATATTTGTTCCATGGCTTTCTACTTTCTTTTTGTTAGCATCTTTTCATCTCAGATATGTTTATAATGAAATTGTTACAGTTATGAGACAGAATATGATATGCTATGGTCATGTCTTGTATCATATGGGTCTTTCGTTGTTATGGACACAGATGTTAGGTATATTTATTTGACTAAAAGATGTCAGATTCATACCTGGAAGGTAGTTGTAAAAGCCACATATTATTACACATATGAAGTCTATATGTTTTGTGTACACAAAACAGAGATGCCATATTCAACAACAATAGTGCCTATAGTTATCCATTGATATTATTTATGACTGTGTAAGATGTATGAGTAATAAATAAACAAGTGTTATGATACTATAATTGCTTAACATGAATAAAATATAATGTTAATATATTATATAATGTAATATATAATATATAATTAATATAATGTTATATTAATGTTAATATAACGTAAAACACCTTTTATTTCACAGCGATCTAGTTCGCATCCATGAACATTTGCTACTGGAATATGGCACAGTATTAATGTCAAATCATTCGCTGTGGCAAGTTGGTGTTACCTACCTGGACCACTGCTCGACTGAGGGACAAGCAAGACTGGAATTGCTTCTACCTAGATTACTACTGGGTTCAGAACAACGTGTCATGAAAATTATACAGATGGCATTAGACAGGAATATGCCTCATATTGGTGTGTACCATTCTAGCAGTCCTGCCTATAAGTTATTAATCAGTGGAATTGTGTTTATATTCTATATTTTCTATATAATTTTCTTTACTATTAATTGTGTATACTATATTATACTATTTCTACACTATATAATTTTCTATAGCATTAATTTTCTATATTTTGATTATTACTGAAATCAGTAGATAATATCTAGACAATAATATCAAAAACTTATGTATAAAAAGTAAGACAGTATATAGGTGATTTATCAACAGAATTGTGTCAAACAATTCCATAATAAAAATCAATGTTAACTTAAGATTGTTACTGCAGTGCTCAGAGAGTTGTATAATGGATTGAAGAGACCACGTAGGTAGTAGGCGTATAGGCACACATATCAAATTACCATTGGGAATGCCATTTATGTTGTCCATTATGTCATCAAGCCATGGTAAGAAAACTGCACAGTGATAGTGTTCTTCAGGGATTTTCTGTGGTATATTGACTCTCTGACTTTTTAATTCCTTTACTAGTCCAGTCAAAGTTATTTCTTTGTCAAGCATTGAAGATGTTTGTTTATTCTTTTAATACTTTCAACACCACCGTTTTTTTTTTCATCCCTGGTGAACCACTGTTTTTAGCGTTATTTAAAAAAATTGTAGCAAATTTATCTTGTAAGAAAATAATATTCGGAATGTATTGTTACGATGGTCTACTTGATCATTGTAGGTACAGTGGAAAACAAAATACAAGACACCAATTAAGTCACTAATCACCACCTTTAATTTTCACAGTTAAACAGTTCATAATTAACAACACAGTCTCTTATAACAAATCAAATAAAAATTGTTCACATGCAAATAAATGTCAACTAATATTAAAACACAATTGTATTACAATATACCATCCGATTATAAAACACAACACTTAACTAATAACCACTTGAATGCACACAGTAATATAGCTTGTAATCGCGCGACAATAACTGAAAACTAAGCAGCAGGTATGGGCTATTTATAGTCTATTGTGTTCCATAACATGCGTCCTTAACAAGCCATCGAAAATTCTAGAGACACTTCAGCACGACCTTCGCAGAAACACGCACCGCTCGGCTAATTGAGATGGTTCCAGAACGCACGAGACATGTGCATTACGCAATACTGCCTCACATGTCAAGTGTCACGTAGGCCACCGCATTACATTCCGGATCCCTCTGGAACATTCGATAAACACGTAGATTGTTCTGTGATGTCGTAACACTGCCCCCTCCTTAAGCCTGTTTGTCCTGAACTGGCAAACCTTTCTCTGAAGTAGTACTTGACCAGGCAATCTAGGTGGACGTCCTTGCAAAAGATAATTCTCCGGTTCTTCGAATTCAGTCTCATGTGATCCGAACATCACATTCCCAGGAATGCGAGTCTTCTGCTCATCCACTAGTTTTGCTGGAATCACTCCCGTTGCGTCATGTACTGATGACCTAAACACCATTGGCTGATCCAAGTCTGTTTGGTTCTCGTCAGACGTAACCTCATCTTTAGCCACTTTTCCCTCGGGCACTTTTATCAGCTCAGGAACAAGCAAAAGTTTTGTCTCGACACCCATAGTTGGCTTTCCAATCACTTCTTTTGTAGTTACACTTATTTCTATTTCCTCTGCTAGTTCTTCCTCGATTTCCGCTTGCTGTAGGGAGGGTTCCTCCTGGCCAGACCTGTTGACTTTTTCTTTGACTAATGCCACTCGCTTAATCGAATGGTTGGTAGACCCTGTCATTTTAGCCATGCAAAGCTTTATCTTCTCTTGGCCAACCTTGAGGACATTCTCTCTTAAGTCCACAACGAATCCGTAGGCATTCATAATCTCCGTGCCAGGAATCACTTCATCGACAATGTCTGCAACGAGCATTTGGTGGCTAAACTCGAGAAGACCCAGGCGTACACGTATGTCTACCTTTCCTAGCACCTTGATGGGGCTTCTAGTCACAGTCTGTATTGTACAAGAGCTAATTAGAGGCTGGCGGTTGCTGACTAAGTCAGGGCGCACAATGGACACTGTTGCACCCGTGTTAACTGTAAATGATGTTGGTTTACCTTCCGCAAACCCATTAACAATCAAGTTTCCACTGGTCTTATGTAGCGTGGAAACTGTGCTGTTCTGAGGCTTTACTTCTCCAATTGGTGCGATCACTCTCTTCTCTCGGTATCTTCTTCTCCCAACAGTCTACCTGTAGATGACCACGTTTTCCACACTTGTAACATTTCGGTCTTCTGTCTTTATCCCATTGTTCAAATCGTTGCGACTCTCTTGAATTTCTGAATTGTTTGTCTGACAACATTGTTTTTCTGCCCCCATCGTAACGGCAATGTGATACAGGGATCTTCTGACTGCAATGTGATGGCACAAACCCATTAATGTAGCTGGATGCTGACTTGGCTGCTTCAAACTCTAGAGCATGAACAAGAGCTTTTGAGCTATTTCGGTGCCTTGCCATTCGTAACACTTGCTAAAGTTGACAATCTCTGATGCCATCAATAAATGTCTGCACCGCAAACCTTATTCGAAAATCTTCTGGTGCTTCAGGATAGGCCAATCTAATCAATCTGTCGATACTTGCTTCAAACTCTTGAAGACTCTCCCCACAACGTTGTCGTCTTGTTCTCAACTGAGCGTAGTACACATCTCGCAAATGTTTATCACCATACCGTAATTCTAGAGCTTTTATCTACTCGGCATAGGTGTTCTGTCTGTCAGGTGGCACTTTCTGTAGTAATTCTGCCGCAGGTCCTTTTAATGAGAGAACGAGTGAAACAGCCTTGTCTTTCTCTGTCCAATTATTTGCGCATGCAGCAGCTTCAAATTGGCGGAGGTACGTTGCCCAGTGACTGCTTCCGTCAAAGGTTGGAGCTTTGACATGAACTATCCCTACTGGAGGCAAAGTGACTTTCTCTACTGACTTATTTTCTGTGTCTTTTTCTGTCTTTACCATTGGTACAGTCTATTCAGAAGTTTGTTTTGGTTGTATCTTCAGGAACTGCTCTCTTATGATTGCCATTGAGATTTCTACTGCAGATATTTTATTTGACATGGTTTCTTCTATGACAGATATTTTTGTAGACATCGATTCTTAACATTCGAAACAGATTTTTCTACTTCAGCTATTTTTAATGTCATTGATTCTTGTACCTCCGATAATTTAGTAATTTGTTTATTAAGCTCATCTCGTAGGAAATCCAACTCTGCAGCGGTTTGTTCTTGTGTCTGCTTCTGCTCCTGTAGTAACTCTTTGATGTCGTTTGTTTCACACTTCCGTTCTTCTGCCTCCTGCTTATGTTCTTCTTTTTGTCTTTCTTCTGTTTCTAGCATTAGCGCTTTCTGACATTCCTCAGCCTCTTCTCTTTCCTGCCTGTGTTTTTCATCCTGTCGTTTTTCTGCTTCTTCCGCCTCCTGTCTGCATTTCTCATCCTGTTGTTTCTCCATCTGTAACAGCAGCTCCTGTAAATTTTCCATCATCTGACTGGCATCCATTGTTTTCCGATTAATTATGAAATACACTCGTCTTGTACAAAGTGTCCACTGTTAACCGTTCTATCCCAGTTCTGACGCCACTGCTACGATGGTGTACTTGATCGTCATAGGTACAGTGGGAAACAAAATACAAGACACCAATTAAGGGGATGTTACACTGAAAATGGCCAAAAATGACAAATTTTGAAATTGTTTTTGCTAATTTTGTTCTACATGTCTTCCTGCACAAGAAAAATACAATATAAGTCATGTTTCACCTGTATTTTTACCAGAAAAATTTGTTTTTCTGAGAAAACGCACTCTTTCGCGACTGGTAGTTTTCGTGCTGCAGCGGTTACTTTGAGGATCAGTAAATAAGTACACTACATCGTTGTTATTTCTGAATAGTTATTCATTTCAGAAAGAACAAATGTGTGTGTGTGTGTGTGTGTGTGTGTGTGTGTGTGTGTGTGTGTGTGTGTGTGTGTGTGTGTGTGTGCATGTGTGTGTGTGTGTGCGTGTGTGTGTGTGTGTGTGTGTGACAAAACAAAAACAGCTGATTTATTTTGTTCTGCTCACTGCTGTCAGCTGTCATAGTGTAATTGTGGAAAGCTGCTTGTTGTTGTTCAGTGTTTCTTTTTCTAATACTTTTCAAATATGGGAAGAGTGAAGAAAAGCAAGAAAAATATTGCTATGCGAAACAAAATCAACATTTCCAGAAGGTATGAAATACTTCCTACAGATTTTTTATCAGTTGAAATGGACATTGGTGATGGTGAAAATGAAAGTGAGGTTAGGCCTATGTTACAAGATACAGACATTCCTAGTACTTCTTTTAGCACTAACTTACCAGAAGTTACTAATGATGGTAATGAAGTAGGCACAAGTAGGCCTAGTGAAAAGTTTGAAACGGCTACTGGCTTTGCCCTTTATGACAGTTATATCTGTAGTGGACGTTGATGACGATGCACCTAAGTATGTTTTTGTAGATGCAAATAGGCTCGTAAAGTTTTTAGAAGGTTTTTCATGTCCTGTGTGTGTTAGTACCTTACAGGTTAGTCAGATGCCACCTAAAGGCTATGCCAACTTCTTTGATGTTCAGTGTAAAGACTGTGATTTCCACAAATCGTTCGACACTTCTGACCGAGTTAGGCTAAGTGAAGATGACTCTACACGACCTTCGTATGATGTGAATTGTAGAATGGTTCAGAGCTTTAGCATGGGAAAAGGACACAGAGGTATGGAGTCTTTCAGCATGAGCTTGAATATGAAGCCTACGAACATTACTAGTTATAGTCAGAATATGAATACTATGTATAAGCGATATGTCAAAACTGCAATGGAATCATTACAAAAAGCTAGAAAAGAAGTCTGCAAAGCTTACAGCATTCTAAATAATACCTCTCTTGATGAATCTGACCCAATCGACATATCCGTAAGTTACGACGGAACTTGGCAGAAACGGGGATTCACATCGAAGAACGGAGTTGGTTGCTGCATTGATGTAGTTACCGGATTAGTAATCGACTATGAAGTATTATCCAAATACTGCCTAGCTTGCGATAAAAAGGAAAAAAAAAACTTGGAAAAGGCACCGCCAAGTTTAGAGTATGGTACAGAAAGCATAAGCCTAACTGCCAAAAAAGCTATGATGGATCTTCTCCGGCCATGGAGATGGAAGCAGCGGAGCGCATTTGGGAGCGATCAGAAAAAAATGGATTTCGATACACTACATTAGTGTCTGATGGTGATTCAAAAACCTTTGCCCACCTAACTGACTTGAATCTCTACAAGGACCAAAAAATTGAAAAGGTTGAGTGTTTGAACCACGTTCCAAAGCGTCTCGGTTCAGGTTTGAGGAAAATTGTTGCCAAAAACACCGGCAAAGGCCAACCTCTGGGTGGGAAAGCCTATGGAAGTTTGAAGGGAACAACTATAAACAAGTTGACTAATTACTACAGAAATGGAATACAAAGTAATCTGGGAGATATAAATAAAATGAAAACAGCTATTTTCACCACATTGACACATTGCTCTTCAACTGATGAGAAACCAAATCACAAAAAATGCCCAACAGGAACAGAGCTGAGCTGTGATGTTTTTACAATAGAGCCATTGCTAAAAAAATTAGGCCTGAACCACACAGACAAAAAATCAAAACACCCTTGACTGAAGAAGTTGTTGCAAAAATACTGCCACTGTACCAGAGGTTGGCCAGCGACACTTTGCTTGATAGATGCGTGTCAGGAAAAATGCAAAACGCCAATGAGGCGCTCCATGGCATCATTTGGTCGAAGTATCCAAAAACTTCTTTCTCTTCAAGACAAATACTAGAAATGGGAGTGTGTGAAGCAGTGTGCCAATACAATACTGGCTACAGGCAAACTCTTTCTGATCTACAAAAAGCACTGGGTGTGAGCCCCAGAAAACTTACGGCAAAGACTGCGAAGGCTTTTGATTCGAAGAGATTGAAACTTGCTCAGATCCGTAAAAAGACGGAGTTTACAGAATATAGAAGAAAACTGAGAAAAGCACAACTTCTGGAAGAAGAAGAGAAGAAAGAAAAAGAAGGCCGAACTTACGGTGCTGGAGAATTTTAATGTTGTGAAGAACAGGACTTGAACTTTTTTATTTTGGCCAATTTTTTTTTTTTTTTTTTTGTAAATTTCATTGTGAAGTTTTTGCTGGTAAATGTAGGCCCTGAATGGTATTATATTTATAGAGGGAATTAAAGGACCTATGTGATATATAAGCATTTTAAACTTTAATTACCCAGTTATTTCTGTCTCAATGCAGTGTACTAGACAAGCGTTACTTCAATCGCAGTTTCCCGAAAGTTTGAATTTCCGTGTGTTTTGAGACACTTTTTGCCATGCTCTGAGTTTCCTTAGACATTGCAATGCAGTCTTCGGGATTTTTTTAGGTCTTCTCTGTGCACTCTTTCTTTCACGAAATGCTAGTATTTGTTTTTTTTTTTTTTAATTTTAGGCATCATTATTTGCCATGATTATAGCACTTACAACACTATTACAACAACAGAATTTTATCCACCAAAGGTATTTTGTGATGTATGTATACAACACACTAGTTAGTATTGTTGTAACAGTAACTGTGAACGAAACGAGAATGTGAAACACGCTAGCCTCACTTTACTGATAATCTCACTTCACAAATAGAGACGCACTGAGAAGGAAACAAGGTGGTCTTTGTGCATGCTTCACAACAACAGAATTTTACTGGCCAAATGTGACAAATGTATACAACGCAGTAGTTAGTAACGTAATAGTACCTGTGAACGAAGCGATGCACACTGGCCTCACTTTACTATTAATCTCACCTCACAAACAAATAGAGACACTGAGAAGGGACAGAGGTGAAACACGCTTGCTTCGCTTCACTACTGACCCACTACTGGAGCATCTATAAACGCATATGCTCACTGCTGCCCTCCCTCTTTCCCCTTCCCGCAATTTACGTTGCCACTCTATGGCATTTCACTTTTTCATGTCATTGCAATTTCCAAGCAGTGGACTCGCACTATTATGGCTAAAGAAGTTTCACTTCAAAATCAATGAAGACAGTGAAATTCTGAACAATTTTCATCAAATGACACTATTATAGCAGATTCTCATTGAAATGTAGGGAGGACTGGCTGGATATCATTATCAATGTTTTTACAATCATGCCATCGTACAGTATGAATTGTGAACACATGCAATTTCACTTATTTTGACAGCAGACTGGGCAGACATATATCACTTGCTTAACCACTACTCAGTGTTGTCCAGTTACATTGAGCCACTATGTAGCATTTTGTTCATATAATGAATTTTTTTTTTTTGTAATGTTAAACTCATCCATTTAATGTGCTTGTGCATGGCTTCTGGTCTTGAATCACTCATTATAATTGTGTGATGCACAATTTGTTTGTTTGGTGTTGCATAGGTGAAATAATTTTCACATATGTTTCACAATATAAGCATTCCTTATGTACCGTAGTACTCCATTCAGCAGTATCTTCAAACAGTCACAGTCAGCAAAAATACAGAGCAGCAAACAAATTCTGAAAATTTTAAATATTTCAACGAAATTATCATGCTCCAGTGGATCCCGGACCATGGAGAGGTTCAGGGAAATTAAATTGCTGATAAGCTGGCCAAAAAGGGCACTGAAGTCCATCTAGGGGAAGAAGCCTCTGGCAGTGAACTCTGTCAACAAACTTGTATCATGCCAAATTCATGAAATCTGTAGAAAATAAGCAGTATAACAGGAAAAAGGGAAAAATGGGAAAGGATTTCTGCACAATGGACAATCAATAAGGGAAAACCCAGAGAGGAAGCTGTGACAACTATCAAATTAACAACCGACTACTGACTGTCTTGCAGCATATCTTGCACTAATAAAGGTCTGCCAATCAAGTGAATGCAATATTTGCCACATTACAAATTCTACCGCCTCCTGCACTGCATTGGACTCAACCCAGCCTATCAACAAAAGGCCAAGGCTGGACTTTATTGGGACGCCAAAAACAAGCTGGAATAACTGTCCATACAGCCATAGAAACAACATCAGTATTTCACAGAACTACCAAAGTCACGAAAGTCCACAAAACATACACAAGATACAAAAGTCCCTCCATGACAAGATAATAATCCTGTGATTAAAGAGTTTTCGTAGTTTAAAGATGTACATGTAGTTCAGTTTTTAAGCTAATAGTAGTGCTGCATTGAAATTGGCCCATTTTCTAGGACCACTTGCTTCAATTTCACCTTCTTTGACTCAGAAGTTAAATTAGTAGTTGCAAGACAACTTATCTTTTTGTATGTTAAATAAATACAGAATCTTTTGTATTCCACCAAAGTATTATCTTTGTATTTTAGTTACCTCTTCAAAAACTTCACAATAAATACAGTCAACTCCCAATTTTCCGGGATCAGGTCAACCGGGTTGCGGATCAACCGGGAAAAATTTGTTTTAAAAAATTGTAGTTTTAGCAAAAATATTGATACATACTACGCTTATAATGACTTTAATTTATTACAGTATTCTTAAGCCTATTATTTTCAGTGTAATACTGTAGCAAATAAACCACTAGTTGTAATTATTATAAGCAAATGACAGTCTGTTTAATGTGTTACAATACAATTTGACGGTCTCTTAACACTGCGTGCCTGCACGATTAGAAGACACAGCGCACTGCATCCAATCACACGGCTCATCTTAGCGCGAACTGGCTTTAGGCGCAGAGTGTAGCGGCGTGTGCCGAGTTTGACCTTGACACTCCAGTCAGTCATTCTTTGCACTTTGGCCGAATTCTGCGTATTGTTTACCCTCACATGTTGTTTTGTTGTGTTCACATGTTTTGTTTGTGATTCGAGTTTTGAAATGGATAAAAACCCTAAAAGGATTGTTTTATCGATTGAGAAAAAACTAGAGATTATAGAAAAAATTGAGAACGCCCAAACTGTTAAATCGTTAATGGATGAATATGGAATTGGTGATCAAACGGTTCATAATTTGGTTAAGAAAAAGGTGGAACTTTTAAAATTTGCATGTTCTTCTGACTCATCATCTGGCATGAAGAAACGGAAAACTATGAAGAAGTCGACGTACGAAGACTTGGACCGAGCTTTACTCAAGTGGTTCAATAATCAACTATCACAAGGGAATCCTGTAAGTGGACGAATATGCGCCAAAAAAGCTAAGTTTTTTCGGAAACTTTAGGCCTAGAAGGAAATTTTGACGCATCATCTGGCTGGCTGACACGTTTCAAACGTCACGGCATAAGAGAGTTGGAAATTCGCGGAGAAAAATTAAGTGGCAACCAGACAGCAGCAGAACAGTTTTGCAAAGACTTTAATCAGTTTGTTTTGGATGAAAATTTACAACCAGCACAAATTTACAATTCCGATGAGTCAGGATTATTTTGGAAGTGGTTACCGACGAAAACTTTAGCGTCTGAAAATGAAAAAAGTGCGCCGGGACACAAAGTTAGTAAGGAATGAATAACAGTAATGTGTTGCTCTAACGCGACTGGGACACGTAAACTTAAGCTCCTAGCGATAGGAAAAAAAAAACCCACGATCATTTAAAGGAACACGAGCAGTTAATAACATGCCTGTAATTTACTACAATCAAAAGAAAGGTTGGATGAACAAAGACATTTTTATGATTGGTTCCACAATAAGTTTTGTCCATAAGTTCGAGAGTTTTTAAAATCACAAGGACTTCCCCAAAAAGCAGTGTTAGTATTAGACAATGCTAAATCACATCCAAGTGAAATGTTGCTCAGATCCAACGACGAACAGATCGTTGTTAAATACTTGCCACCCAATATTACAGCCTTGATCCAGCCAATGGATCAAGGGGTAATAGTCACTGTAAAACTTAACTATTGGTCAAGTATTCTGAGAAAGTTTATAGAGGAAGGGAACGATTTGAAGACCTTTTTTAAGGGACTAAGTGTTCTAGACGCGATCTATGAGACTGCAGCTGTGTGGGACAAAGTTAAACCCACTACAATGACAGAGTCGTGGAAAAAAATATTTCCCAACATATCAGAGGATGAGGATTTTGCTGGGTTTGAGAATGATGTTGCAACCTCAGCTGACCTGGCCCAGTTAGCAAACACTGTCCCAGGTGGTGAAAACGTTGATCAAGATAACATAAACGAGTGGTTTGAAGTCGACGCTAACATGCCCGCGTTTGTGGTTTTGTCAGACAACGAAATATTGATGCACGCACAGGGCGTAACAGAAAGTGAGAGTGGTAGTGATGACGAGGGGGAGGGGAGTGACGAATGTGTTTCTGAGCCGAAAGTCACACGAGACAGCGCTCAATTATGTGGAGGGGCTTCTTGACTATTTAGAAGGACAAGAAGACACTTTGTTGTGCGACAAGTTGGTTTTACGCAAAATAAGGTCGTTTATTTTAAAGAAACCCGCAAGTGCTAAGAAGCAAAAATTATTAACAGATTATTTTCAGCGTGTATAAACACTGACTCTGTACATATTGTTCTGCTTGTAAATATACTATTTTAATTGACAAAAACGTGTTTTGACTAATTTGTATTGTGTAATAAAAGGTATGTACTACTTTATTGTATGCACATATTTTATTTTTAACCAAGACCTTCATTTAAACACTAGGTTACAATTTTTGCTTTAACCGGGATTTTGAATTATCCATGGTCACCCTGCCATTGATTATCCCAGACAGTCGGGAGTTGACTGTATTTAAGTTTGAGTATATTTAGAATGAACATAGAATTCTGTGTGTATAGTACTCACTTTTGAAAAAGTATACCTAAAAGCCACCACTGTGCATGAGTCCCCCACCAATGTTTGTAATATAATACATACATAAACACTGACTTATTTTTTGAGTATTTTCATACTGTTTGAACCAGATTATTATACTTATTGGATGTAGTTAAAAATATTTGTTGACTCTAGAAGTGTTTCAGCACCCTTGTGGATATGCTGATGGAATTACTCGTAAAATCTGATACATTCATATGTTTCTGGCAAACTCTCTTCAGACATTAATCCTTCTCTGGGACAGTCTACTAAAAATATCCCCCTCATGTTTATATCTGCAACGGGACAGATCAGGGACGGGAATAAATTTTAATAATCGAAAATAATTCTTAACGCAGTCAGTGTGCACCTTTGTGGAACCTCGTTTTAACCAACGACACATAACAATGTTATTACACAACACCTGTCTGTGTTTGTATCTAGAGTCAACTAGTCCAGACATATTATGCAATCGTCTACAGCTTGTGCTGACCGTGAATCACAGAAAACGCCAGTTTCAACAGGCAGAAAAAATTATAAGGATTCCTGGGCTGAGCATCTGGACATGCCGGCCAATCAGAGAAGGCGAAATAAGAAATACATACGTTGGCGCGCAGCTGGGCCAACGCCTAATTCAGGAGTCGTAGACTAACAGTAGAGCTGAATAGCAGTCTTCTAACCGAGTGGTCATAAGTCAACGGTGGCCTCGGGCGTGTAAGATGGGCCGAAAACATTATAATCGGCCTGTCTAGTAAAGTGTGTGAACAATATAGCAGTCAACTCATATCTTTCAGACCGCGCAGTCATAAAAATCAAACTAGTGTGCGAGCAAGTCACGTTGGCCGACGCCCTTAATGAGTTAAATGTGACAAAACAGTTATAACATACATCACCAAGACAACAAGTGATGAGCGTAACGGCGTTCAGACATTTGCCGTCGGTTATCGGAGTGTAGTGATCAATGGGGTCTGGACCATGAGACGAAATCTACATTAAGGATGAGTACCAATATCACTAACTGTCTAATTTAAAACCATTAACAATATGTAAAGCCGGTCACAGAACTTAGTAACTTCCAAATGAGATCTCAATTTTAAGGGGTTTAAATCTATCATTGTAAAAGAGAGAGAGTGAATGAAATAACCAAAACAAAGTACTGGTTGAGTAATCATACAGATCATTTTGTCATAGTTTTATAAGAATTGTTTTTTATCAATTGTATACATCAGAGTTTGTGTTTGAGATAAAGAATTTGTGTAATTGTCATACAAGGGAAAAAGATAATATAATGTTATTTAATAAAAGAAAAATAATTTCTTTTAGTCAGCATAAACTGTGTTAATATAATTATTTCACAACTTAACCCAAATAATCCCTCTGCAACTGGTTTCGTCTATACGACCCAAAGGTAAGGATTACGAAGTTTTGATAAATTTAATAAGATATATTATTTGCGAAAGAAACGTAAAGTTTCAATGGCACCCGAACCCAGGGACGATTTGTGTGATTTATTGTAATCACACAAATTAGACCTAATGTAAGTTGCAGAAACGGATTATTTGGGAGTGAGAGCGGTTGTGTAGGTTAGGAAGTATAGTGCATATATAAAAACAATAATAATAAAACATGGAAAATACTGAGAGTACAATAATTGAAACTGACGTAACTGTCAGCAATGAATATGAAAATAAGTTAATGAGTGTAAATAAAGAAAATATGTCAACCGTGTTAGCTGACACGAGTGACTCGGGAATTCAAACAGCTTTAATGCTAACTAATGAAAGAAAGGTAATTGAATCAAAAATAATGAATGAATTTGAAATTCATTCAACGCCAATTTCAATTAGTCAGAATATGAAAGCTGATGACGATGATATGTTAAAACGTTTGTGTAGTATGATGTGTAGCAATTTTAATGAACTTAACATAAAATTTGATGTACAGAATAATAAATTCGAAAATAAATTTGATGAAGTCAGCAATAAGTTTGATGCACAAAATGCAAAATTTAACGAACTAAGCAGTAGTGTCAATGAAGTAAATATTAAGTTAATTGAACAGAAAATTAAATGTGAAAGTAGTTTTAACGAATTAATTAAACGTTTTGATGAAAGTAATAAGAAGTGGGAAAGAGATAGATGTAAATTAATAGAAAATAAAGAAAGTGACCTAAACCAGGTGAGTAGTTTTGATAGTGGAGGTAAAAATGATGACGACACTTTTACAAAAAATAGTGCTAGTGTAAGTGCAGTGGAGATAAAAAACGACAAGGTAGGTGATGTTAGTACAAGTGATAATCAGAAAGCAGACAGTTTAAATGGAAAACAGGTGACAGTAGATAAGGTGAGTAATAATGTTAATTCTGATGAGGTTAACCAAGTATTTGAAAAGGCTGTATCCAAGAATGATATGGTAAATAGTGATAATGAAAATAGAATGAGAGTTGAAGTTAATTATGGAGTGTTACTTAGTGTTTATGAGTTGGAAAGCGACTATAAAGATAGTTTAAATGTAGAGTATGAACAGAGGGCAAACTTCTCCCGTAATGTCGATGAAGCAGAGACTTCACAAGCGTTCTTGGAGGACGAGAGTTCCTCGATAGTTTTTGTAGAAGACAAAAGGTCTTGAAGATGTCCCGTGGTTTTTAGTGTATCTGGTAAGGCCAGATGGTGTTATAATAATATGGTATTGCCCTCTGTGTGGAGTGAGAATGTGAAATTGGGCTGGGAAAGTGATCATAAATAGAGAGTGATAGAGATATTTAAGTTGAATAGAGGCTATAAAGGGTTAGTTGAGAAGTTAAATAATGATAAAATTATTATAAATAATAGAGACTTACCTTGTGTAGCAGCAAACAATGATTATATTGAGGCTGATAGTAATAAACGCTTACCTGTTGTGAGAGGTAGCATACTAGTAATAGTTGATGACTGTAGTAATGAAAATATAAACTATTTAACTGAGACAGAAACTACTGATGGAGACTTAACCAAAAATATGGATGTAGACATGGCTTATGATAAAATAATAAATGGGGATAACCCTGGGAATTATTATAATGGTATAATGGAAAAAACAAATTTTTATGGTTATTATATTAACAATAGTAATATAATGAATTTAAATAAAAATGAATTGTGTATGTTCAACATAAGACTAATTTTTGATGATGGTGGTTAGATAAACAGTGAATGAACATTTAATTATTTGAGTCAATGGTATAATTACTTGGCTGATTTAGGTAATGAAGTGTGGTAAATGATAACTGGATATGACAAAAATTTGTAAATAAATTAGGGTTGTTGTTAAATGTATTGTGTCAAGGTTACATTGTTGGAATGTATACAATAGTTTATGTAACAAATGTTTGTAGTAAGGACTGATGTTATAATAATAATAATATTTTATTTGCTCAAATAATTAACAAGAGGTAATAATGAATTTTTATGAATTGAAAGTGTTTATTTAAATAAAAAGTGTTTTGAATAATGTAATTACAGTTAAATTGTTTTGATTGGAGTTGGAATTAAATTGATTTAAAGGGTGAATTTTAGTAATGAATTTCAATTTATTTTGATTTGAATTGTAAAATAAAGGGTAACTGATTAAAACGTAACGATTGAAATATTTATATAAATTGAAAATTGAAGGAAATGTTTGTGTTGATTCTTGTGTAGGTAACATGTATTGTGTAGTAAGGTGATTATTACTCACTTGTATTTTATGTAATCACTTTGTAATTTTGGTGGGGAATAGTGTCTTGTTAGGGGAGAAAATTACCAATGTATAATTTGTATGGGATTTATATTATAACAAGCGAATGTATCTCCCTTTTAAAAGCCCCACTGTTGTTGGCGTAAATCTATAACAAGAGAATTTAATACGTGTGTATCGTTTAATAAAAACGAAGATGTTTTTGCGATGTATCTTGTATGCCCGGATAACGAATAAAGTTACCTTTCAAAACTTGGTTGTAATCGTCAATCGATTTGTAAATGTTCTTATGTTTGTGATTATTATTTATATCAGTTATTTGGTTATCGTTTACTATGTTGTTATTCAGTATTCGTTGATTAACAACGATTTTACGGGAGTGAGAATGTAGTGTGCCACCGTTCGTTTGAAAACGGCGCGTGAATAATATTTGTTCTGTAATTGTTAAACAGATCGTGTTACAAGGTATCCTTGCGCCCATTACAAATTTTCTCTTCTGTCTCCTGTAATTAATGATCTTTATAATCACTTTACTGAAATAAAATAGAACTGATATGATTGACAAATTATATTTTTTATTTGTTATCTCTTTAAAACATTGGTCAAATTACCGTTCTATTAGTCGAATATTTACAGTTGGATAAGTTCATCTGCCATGACAAATAGTCTGCAACAACAACAACAAAATTCACAATATGTATTTTATATTTCTCAGGTAATGGGTACTTGGAGTTGCCAGGAAAGATAGGAGATATGCTTTCACTTAAAAATACAATGCATTACAAACATATCTACTTCTTATCAACTAACAAAATGTATATAATAATGTTGTCAAAATTGTTCAATTTCAAAGGTTGTAATAGTGCTCAGAGCGAATGCCGACATTAAAACATGGCGGACTGCCTGATTCGTATCTCGGAAAAATATATTTTTTAAATTCCAATTAGAGTGCTTTAAATAAAGTTTTAGTTATAATAGTTTATAGTAATAGTTTGTATATAGCCTCCTTTATCTGTAACAGCTATGTTTTTTGGTGGAAATTGTGTTGTGATGTTATGTAGTGATCTCCTGGACTTAACCAAAATTTCCTCACCAATTGATTGTATATTCGGAATGGATGCCTTGGGTTAAGTAACTATTTTCTTAAATTCTCATCAGTGTATTAGTTTTTCTTGGTTCTGGTGCCACGTCATGTGTTGTCGATCTTTTCTGTGTTATGTTTTACTGGAAATGCCTCTCCTGGAGTAAGTTTTCTTTCAGTTTATATTAATTTTTACTGCCAGCAGTATGCTGTTGAAGTTTATGGTTTAATGTCTAACAATGAACTGTCCCTTAAAATATGTTTAAATTCCGTTGGTGACCTGGCTTTTGTGTTTTGTGATTGGTCTAAATCTCTGACCCCACGTCACGTGACTAAAAACTATTTGAAAACTGGCGATTTTAATTCCATCACCTCAGATTACGTTTAATTTATTTTGATTTAAATTTATCTTTAATTAGTACCATTTTATTGTTTATTAAAATTAAATCGTTTTGATACTAATCTCGCCCCATTTCGGCTCTTATCGGCTGTTTTGACAGGTTTATAATTTTGTGTTTTGAGGCATTGACCTAATCTTGTTTGACATTTCTATTGTATGTCTTACAGATTTAATATTTTCTAACATTGTTATTCTTACTACTAAACATAATTCTGAGTATTCCTACTTTACATACAATATCATTAATTTAAATACCTGTACCTATTTTTCTGACAATAACAATAATACTGAAGCCATCTCAGCTTAGTGGCTCCAGGATTCTACACACGAACTCGCAGCCCATAAACGTGATTTAGGGTTATATGTCATAATAATTACTCTCATTTACTGTTAACTATTTCAGCTTCATTTATTATTCTTTTTATTATTCTCTTTTTTATGAATCAGTTAAAAACATGCCTTCTCCTGCTCTATTCTCTAACATTTCAATTAAACAAAATTAAATACTGAGGTAACGACCCCATCTGACCAAAACAACAAACTTATCTCTTACTTCTTATAATTCAAATTAAATTATTTATTAAATTAATTAATTGAAGGCAACCCAGCATTTTACTCATACACACACCCACATCTTTTAACCCTTTTTTAAATTTAGATTTTGCGCTTTTAATTCAAATGGTCATATTTTGTTAGTTTATATTTTACTGTTACTTCTCTGTCGGCGTCCCTGCAGACCCACGTATTGCACTGATTATATTTTTTAGTCACTTGTTGTAGTCCGAAAACGTTCGCACTGATTAAAATTTTGATTACTGGTGGTTGTTTGCGACCACTTTCGTTCACTACTGTTATCACCTGGTTTAAACTTATTTTTAATAATTTTGTTATATTCTGGCTCGCAAGCCTTGTTATGCTGAACCGTTCTTTTTATGGTTTATTTACACTTTTCTGTTAACCTTAATACACTTTCACTCCTTCGGCCGGTCCGTCTACATTGTTAAATGTATTTCAGGCGGACCGCGCGACCACGCAACTGCTCGCGTTAGGTGTTATTTGCCGTCTGTCTTTGTTCTCTGCGCACTGGGAGAGAAGGAATTTTTTGAGGTGTGACATTTTTTTGTGAATGTTGGCCGAACCGTGCGCTCGTCCGCAGGAATGCGCACCCTTTCTGATAACATACATTCCTGTACCATTTTGCACCTGACACGGAGCTATAGTTGGTGTCCCATTATTATACTCTGGTTAAAACAAAACTGGAAAACTTTATATTATAGCCCCTCAACAGTCTGTACCGTTACAATTTTTTTAACAAAACTATTTATAACATTGAAATTAATGGTGCACACAGGCTCCCCATATTAACTACTTCTAACGCAACTAAACATGGGTGTTTATTACCCTAACTCTTTTGTATATCACTATTCCTATTATCTAAATTATATCATAATGAACAATAACTGTTTACTATTTTGAAATTATTAGGTATTCAACCCCTGTGAATAAATAATTAGTCATGAAATAGAACATCGTAGTTTACAAAACACTTAACAAAAAACACTTTGTCACTATATTTTGGTTCTTACTTCCATATATGTGGTTCATAAGACATTTATCACTTTAATTTCCCCCACTGACATTCATCTCCCCACTGGTTCATATCATGATCTTTTGATCATTACTCAATTACTTTGGGGGTGCACTCTCACTACCTTCACTTGTTTTAGCTTATTGACTTACAATGGTTTCTTATACTAGTATATATTCTATTATTATTTACTCTATTGCATTGTATTCTTAACTTTATTTTATATTTATTGGGTCCTCCTACCAATTTTATTGTTACTCAAAAGAATGGGATTAGTTTACTTATTAAATTGGGTCTATTTGTTATGTCTCTTGGTCCAAACTTCTGTTTCCAAGTTCTAATCCTAGTTCTTTGCCTCTTCTCATTTCTTCTCTATTAAATGTCGATTCTTCTTTTGGTATACATTGTCGCACGTTTCATTTTTTATTATCAATACATCTGTAGTTCATGTTAGATTGGTTTATGTTGGATTTGTTCATGCCCCTCACCTACCATAACTATTGGGTTTTGTCACATTATTAGACATTTTTCTTTGTTTGTTTTCTTCTGAATTTCTTTTTATAACTATGGTTTCTTACAAAATATTTATTTAATCTTCTTTGATTACTTTTGTTGGATGTTGGAATTGATATTTTAATGTTTATTACATACTTCTTAATAAGTTTTTTCCCCTTTATGGCTTGTGCTAGTACTTGTTATTGATATCTTATTGTTATAATATATCTTATACATATGTGATGAAATGTACCATCACATATTGCCTCGTCACTAAAACTGATTATTTCGGAAGATGTCTTTCAGATACTGAAGAAATAATCATTAATTTTTTCAGTTTATTTATTCGAGCTCTTTTTATTTTATTCCTTATATAGGTTTACATATATTGTATTTTTCCTTCTGTTTACACAACTTTCTTCCTTCTTTGTTTCATCCCTTGATATTAAATAGTATTCATCCTGCTATTATAAATAATATACTTGATACAGTACATAAATATGTGAATAACATGATATACAAGATATACACAAAACAATCACGGAAATTAAACAATCTTAAGTTGAAACATAAACACAGCCAAGACGAAGACATACAATGTAATCATGTTTTCTACCCACGCATTTCTAACTTAATGTCTATAAACTTCAACAATGACGAGTTAAACTTATTGAATAAAGGCATAAATTATTGTATTCCGCCGGTCTTCAATAATTATCATATTGCCCATGAGCTTATCAGCGCCGAAACAGTGGTGAAAGCCATCGCTGTCCAAAAATGCAAGACGAGGCACGTCATCTGATAAACAACCGGTTCAGGAGAATCATGAACACACACATTTCGCCTAACTCGTCTAATCATTTAATTAATAAAAATAGTTCCAGAGAAAACTATAAAATACTGAAACAGATAAAGACCAAATTACTTGATAATAATGCGATCATTAGTAAGGCAGATAAAGGCAGAACTCTAGTAATAATGGTTAATATAACATACATGAATAAAGTTCATAACTTCATTTCAAACAATAATATTATAAACCTAGCATCGGACCCTACACACCGGTATGTCAAAGATCTTAATATACAGATTAATAAAAGTACAAGTTTATTTGATGAACGTACTCACCGTTACTTAAAACCTTGTAACGCTAAAGCCTCGATATTAACTGGATTACCAAAAATCCATAAAAATGGTATCCCAATTAGACCACAGCGCCACCCATCCCAATTAGACCAGTTAATTTCACCACAGCGCCAGGGTTCCATACAGCTAAGAAATTAGTAAAGATCATTAAGGATAATTTAACTATAGAAAACAACCACACTGTCAAAAATGTAACTGATTTTATACGTAAAGTTAATAATATCAAATTATTTCCTAATTATAAATTAGTGTCCCTCGATATCGTCAATTTGTATACAAATATTCCAATAAACGATACACTAAAAATTCTAAGGGACAATCTGACGAAATGCAACAAATTAAACACTCAAGCAATAGATGAATTATTAAACCTACTTGAAGTTATTTTAAAGCAAAATTATTTTGAATTTGACGACAGATTTTACAGTCAACGCGATGCTTTGGCAATGGACTCACCGCTATCAGGCCTTTTGGCAGAGATTTATTTAAATCATTACGAAAACACACACTTGTTTTCTAATAATAATCATAAGAAAAACATCATGTTCTACGCACGATATGTTGATAACACATTCATAATATACAAGGGCACATTACGTCAAATAGAAAACTTTAAAAATCTTTTAAATAATATCAACAAACACATTCAATTTACACATGAAACAGAAATAGATAAGAAACTGAATTTTCTTGACTTGACCATCACCAAATGTGATGATAAATTGAAATATACTATATATAGGAAACCCACTACCACAGATGTAACCATACCTGCTGACTCACCACCCATTCTCGCAGAAAATGGCGGCTTATAATTATTTCATACACAGGTTGTTAACGATACCTCTCAATGAAAATGATTTTAAGATTGAATTAAATATTATAAAACAAATTGCTGTTGCCAATGGTTACACATCTCCCATGGTTGATAACCTCCTTAAAAAGCATAAGCGTAGATTGTCAAAACCTCGAATGATAAAAAATAATGAACCCACCTTTATTTCAACAGCCTACACCAGTACTATGCCCAAAATTTTATCAAAAGTATTAAATAGCAACAGTAGAACTGTAATATTTAAAACCAGCAACAATCTAATAAACTTCGTAATAGAACCAGTACGAGTACACCTTTGGAAATGAAAACGGGTGTTTATAAGCTTTCATGTAATGGCTGTGAATGCTTTTATATTGGTCAGACAGGGAGAAGTTTTTATAAACGTTTCGTTGAGCACACTCCAAAGCATAATGTAAAAGATTTGACAACACAATCTTGTATAAGGTCTAACTATGCTTGTCATCTTATACAGGAGAACCATAATTATACAAGCTTTGACACCAATTTGAAACCCTAACATGTCTGTGGTAAAGGCGCTTATTTAAATGCACGTGAAGAATTTGAAATATATAGAGCACATAATGATAAATACTACCGTAATTTCATATTAAACGACCACTTACATTTCAAGTCGAATCCATTATATGACACAGCACTAAAACTTATCTGTAACTGATATCAATCAGTGTCCGGCCGGCTTTCATCGAGTGCGCACTCGCATCACATAAATACTTATATGTTTGGTTTTCGTTTTTGTGATTTGGTGTTTTAATTTTTTAACGACCTCATTGAGTGATTTAAATTTAATATATATTCTGATGATGAGACATATGTCTCGAAACGCGTAATATCCATTGCGTTAAATACATGTGGTCACGAGACAGGAAATAAGGTAAATATATTTATTATTAGTTATTATAAGTGGCCTGGATGCCGACAGACATGTTATTCAAATAGGGACAGTGATAAAACTGATGACGAAACGAGAAATTGGTTTCGTGAGATAATGGGGGAGATTAAACAAATGTTTAATGATAATAATAAGAGATTTGATGCTGGTACGTCTTCGACGCTCTCGAAATAATCTTGAGTTGGTCTTATAACGTTCTGATGATGCTAATGACGATTTTTTGCATAAAATGTCTAGCGACGTTAGTGAGATGAAAGAACAATATAATGAATTAAGGGGTGATATTAATAGTCGTTTTGACACCAACGAGATTAAATTCGATGAATTAAATAAACGGTTCGACACAAATGATGTTAAATTTGATGAAATAAAGGGGGAAGTAAAACGATATAAAGAACAAAATGTGAAATTTGAGAACAGTATAAATGTAAAATGTGACAAATTAATTAAACGGTGTGACGAGATAAAAAACGACAAGGTAGGTGATGTTAATACAAGTGATAATCAGAAAGCTGATAGTTTAAAGGCAAATCAGGCGACAGTAGACAAGGTGAGTAATAATATTAATTATGATGAGGATATAATTAACAAGGGTAAAATAATGGTGAATAACAATAACAAAGTAGTTGATAATGAGGTATTTATGTATGATATGGTAAATAGTAGAAATAATGATGAGAGTAGAAAATTATTTGGAGTTAGCAATGGAGTAGCATTTAGTGTTTATGAGTTAGAAAGGGGGTACAAAGACAGTTTAAATGTACTGTAGAGTGTGAACAGAGGGCAAAATTTTCCCGTGATGCAGAGGGTGAAGCAGAGACTTCACGTATGTTTTGGGAGGACGAGAGTTCCTCGATAGTTTTTGTAGAAGACAAAAGGTCTTCAAAATGTCCCTTGGTTTTTAGTGTATCTGGTAAGGCCAGATGGTGTTCTAATAATGTGGTATTGCCCTCTGAGTGGAGTGGAAATGTGAAATTGGGTTGGGAAAGTAATTATAAAGAGAGAATTAGAATGATGGAGTTGTTTAATGTAAAGAAAGATTATAGAGAATTTGTAGAGAGAATAAATAACATTAAATATTTACCTTATGAAGGAAATAGTGCAGTAGTAAACGATAATTATATCGATAATGATGATAAACGCTTACCTGTTGTAAGAATTAGCGCATTAGTAGCAATTGACGACTATAGTGATGAGAATGTAAACTATTTAATTGTGACACACGATACCGAAGGAGACTTAACAAAAAATACTGATGTAGACTTGGCTTATGATAAAATAATAATGGGGGATAACCCTGGGAATTATTATTATGGTAAAACGGATAAAAAAGATTTAAATGGTTATCACACAAATGGTAATCATACAATGTATGTAAATAAAAACGAAATGTGTAATGTGGGCATAAGACTAATTTTCGACGATGTGGTTAGATAAATAGTGAATGAACATTTAATTGTTTCAGTTAATGGGAATTACTTGGCTGACTTATGCAATGAAGTGTGGTAAACAATAAAATGATGACGAAAATTTGTAAATAAACTTGTATTGTATTTATTTGTTTTAAAGGTATTGTGTTAAGGTTATGTTGATATTCTGGTAGTGCATCAGCTGATTTGCTGTTAACATGTATATTGTATTTTGTGTGACTGATGTTTACAGCTATGAGGGAGTTGATAACAACAATAATATTTTATTTTGATGAATAATTGCCATAAATGAATTTCATCATGAAATAAGATAATACAAGATGTAATTAAATGGAGTTGATTTGTTTTGAATAATGTAATTAAAAGTAACTTAAATTGTTTTGATGCGAGTCAGATAAAACTAATTTAAAATGTGCATTTTAGTAATGAATTCAAATTCATTGTGATTGGAATTGTAAAATAAATGGTAACTGATTGAAACGTAAAGACTAAACTATTTATTTAAATTGAAAACTGAAGGAAATGTTTGTGTTGATTAGGAATGTGTATGCTGAGTTAGTATTTGTAAAACAAGTCGTGTATACAACTGATGATGTAAACAGGTATGAATAATAAACCTATGTTATATGTTGAACTGTAGATTCCCCATTTAAATGTGGTCAGGTCCTCACCAAACCGTAACCATGGAGTAGTTAATTTATAGCAAGCCATGAATAAAATTGTTGTAACCGGATCATGGTTTGTTTTTGTCAGCCTGGAGTTTTGTGAATGTTAATTGAGGGGTAGTTTAGGGGAATCTGCTTAAGAATTTTTTATATCCAAGGCTAGGCACTGAAAGAGGTGATAGACCGCCCAAGGGCTCATTAATAATTACTGAAGTAGGACTCCTGGTACTAAACAGACCAGTTATACTGAATTTTATTGTAACGCCGAAGCAAGGACGGGGTGAAATAAAAGAAAAAAATGTTCACCCCTTGCGCCTCAGTCCCTGTGGAGGCAACTGGGCGCTACAGTCCAGGGGGGGTAATTGTGTGTGTGGAAGGGTGCTGGCCATGTTACAAGCCAGGGCATTGATGTGATGTCAGTGCGTGTGAATGGGCAGATATCGGCTTGTCCGTGAGGTCATTTGCACAATTGTAACGGGGTATCAGGGGTTAAGGTAAAAAGGGGGGTTGGGGGTGTATAAAAAAAAAGAAATTTAGTGGTGATTATTGTATTCTGCTGGTGTAAGCTGGTAACAATGTATTTTGTGTAGGAAATATGTATTCTGTAGTAAGGTGATTATTATTTACTCGTATTATATGTAATCAATTTGTAATTTTTGCGGGGAATGATGTTTTGTCAAGCGAAAAAATTTGTATGGAATATATATGTATTAGATGTAAGTATACAGTAAGTTTATATTGCCATGTGGACATCGTATTTTATGTAGTCCAGTTACAGGGTTGTTTGAGACTAATGTAAAACGTTTATGTTGAATTGAAATTGTTGTGATAGTGTCTGAGTATGAACTTAAATAATTGGAGTTGGGTTAATCAATGTAACAGATGGAAAATGTAATAAATTTGAATAATTTATTTTTGACTTGGAGTGAATAAGGTGGTAATGTTTTGTTTGTAATTCAATGTAAAATCCAAGGTGAAATATTTAGTTCAATGTAAACATGGTAGTGTTTATTTGGAATGTTTATTATATTGTATCCTGCTCATGTAACTGTATCTGAATATAGAACAACTGTATTAGTATATCAGCAAATTAAATAAGCAACCAGTACTTTGCTAACAATGAACCAAGAGGTTCATTGTTACTTTGCTAACAATAACTAAGAGGAAACGAATCAGTCGGGGATATGGGATTGTGTAACGCCAGTTGTTGATTTTTTAATTGAATGTTTCAGAGTCAGGTGATACTGTAGTGACATGCCTGTCTGATTTTATGGTGTTGGGATCTCGAACCGAGAAGTCCAGTAAGGTCGGATAGGTGCAGCCACAGCCACCGGACTAGGGGGGTAAGTAACCCATGGTTTTAATAAGGATTTACGGGGGTTTGCGGCGCTATATCCTCACTGATCCTCTTAGGTTTAGGCAATGAGAGTTTTTATCCTTCGGCATAAAACCTCTCATTAGGGAGGGGGTATTGTAATGGGACAGAATGGGGCAATAATAATTTTTAATAAACGTCAATCCAGATATGGTACAACCTTTGAGGAACCTCATTTTAATCAACGACGATTACAATGTTATTACAAAACACGTCTGTGTTTATCTCTGGACTCAGCCAGGCCAGACATATTACGCAACTACAGTTTGTGCCGCCCGTGAATCACGGAAAACGCCAGTTTCAACAGGCAGTAAAAATTATAAGGATTCCCGGGCTGAGCGTCGGGACATGCCGGCCAATCAGAAAAGGCGAAATACAAAAACACATACGTTGGCGCGCAGCTGGGCCAATGCCTAACACCTCAGTCGTTGACTAACAGCAGAGTGGAAAGCAGGCTTAAAACCGAGCGAGCGTAAGTCAACGGTGGCCTCGGGCGTGGAAGATGGGCCGAAAACACTATAATCGGCCTATATAGCAAAGTGTGCGAGTAATCAGCGGTCATAAAAAACAACAAGTGCTCGAGCAAAATTAACGTTGGCCGACAAAATGTTATAATATGTAATTTCTAAAACCGGAGTGAACTACTAGAGGGATCAAACAATTACAGTGATAAACTTTTAACTGTTTAATCACCAAAGTTCGGAGTGACCAGGGAATGGCAAATAACACGTGGCGGTGGTGAAACTGTTTGGAACGCCTTCGGATTGGTTAAGTACCACTAATAAACTATCAACTAAATTTTATAACCATATCAAATAAATAGTTCAGTATCGAAAAAATGCAGATTGAAAGAGCTCTATAAACGGGGTTTAAATATAAGAATGTGAAAGAGTGAGTGAGATAAAGTACTGGGTCATTAATCATATTAAGTACCTTCTCATAGTCATGTAAGAATGGTAGTCGTAAGAATTGTTTTATTATAATTTTTTATACCAATAACTTTGTACATCATTTTTATTCAACAAAAAACTAAAAACTTTTAATAGATGTATTAGTTTACAAGAAAGGAGGAGAATCTGAGGAGTTGTTATATAGGTGTGGAAAATAACATAATTTTATTCAATAAAAGAAAAATAATTTGTTTTAGTCAGCATAAACTGTGTTAATATAATCATTTTGCAACTCAACCCAAATAATCCCTCTGCAACTGTTTTCGTCTGTACGACCCTGGACGTAGAACAAAGGTAAGAGAAAAACGAAGCTTTGATAAATTGAATAAGATATATTATTTGCGAGAGAAACGTAAAGTTTCAGTGGCATCCGAACTAGGGAGTCTATATTATTATTTGCATAAAAACGTAAAGTTTCAAACAAAGGTAAGAAAAAGACGTAAAGTTTTGATAAATTTAATTTGATAATATATTATTTGCGAAAAAAAATCGTAAAGTTTCATATCTAAATACTTATCTTTACAGAACTGGTGTTGGATGTAGTTTGCAGGAGTAGTATGCCAATGTGCTACATTTTTGTGACATTATGTCACATCTCATGTAAAGATTAGGGATTCAGATTTGTTTTTATCCTATGTGGCTTCTTCTTATTTGTATAAGTACTTCCATGTATAAGTGGTGATTGCATTTCTGCACTCACATGTGTGTAACCAATTGTGTTTTTTTTTAAATTGAGTAACCATTTCAATATGTTCCAAAACGTTCCATTCAGAGACATTGGTGCAGTGTAATGTAATTATATATGAAATTGTATAATTTTATGTATATTTGTGATTTTTACTATAATCAAATGTCATCAAATTGTAATGTTCAGTTTCTGTTTGCACACTAAAATGCATTCTGTTTTCAGCAAACGGTATTTGTAAGACGCAAGGTATGAGGTGTTTACGTAACTTTCGAATTGGCCAAGCTTTGAACTGGGCACTGCAGTCACAGGACACTGGTTTCACCACGTATTTAGCCGACAAGATATTACAGCGTTATGCTACTGAAGGGGTGTTTCACTCGCATGATCTACTCGACAATCTGGGGCCGTGCATGCTTCTTAGTGATCGACTCACATTCCTAGGTACACACATTCAGAAATATTGATAAAATACTTTTATTTCTTTCGTTAGTGCAGAATCTGGAAATATTTGTGAAAAAAAATTTAGTAAATTTAAATTTAACAGTGTTATAATAAAAGTTATAATTAATTAGTTAAATAAGTAAATACTATGCTATAATAAATTATAATTTGTAAGTTTTTTTGGAATTATAATAAGTATATAAATAATTAATTTTTGAATTTAATAACCAAACACTTGGTAAGTTGTATAGATGATTTTATTTTCCTGACAATTGTTTCATCAGTTACGGCAGCTTTAGAATTTGGATTTCAATCTTTGAGTTGAAATCCAACCTCTGAAGCTGCTGTAACTGGTGAAACAATTGTCAGGAAAATAAAATCATCTGTACAACTTACCAATTGTTTGTTTAGTAAATTCAAGTATTAGTAAAATGTTCTTCCAAGTGCCGAGTGATCATTCGATCAGTGTATTAATTTTTGTATGCAAGTATTCACATTTTTTTTTTAGCTCAGAAGAAATAAAAAATTTAATATTCATGTTTAATATGGTAACCAAATCACTTGTACGAATTAATAAATCAATTACCTTAATTATCCGCCGTGTGATTTCCTATGCTTCGTCTATGACGCGTTTCGGAGCATATACTCCATCATCAGACATTAAAAGTTAAAACAGTCACTCATACGAGATCGTTAAAAGTTAAAATATCAAAATATGCATATGAACCGTACGCGGATTTGGGTGCGCACCCGTTCAAGTTCATTCTGCTACTCAAAATACTCAAAATAAAAAATGCACAAGAGAATTAATAATTAAATTATGACAAGTAATAAAAATATATTTATTTGAATAAATAATATTTTGTTTTTAGTGTATGACAACAGCCAAACGTTTTTATAATGCTTTATGGCACTTTTAGTCCTGCTTTATCCTCATTGCAATCTGTGGTACTCCTTCTTATCTAATGGTTCGGTTTATACAATTTGAGTTGTTTGGAAATTGGTAAATAAATTTTTAACAAAGAAAATCATAATACAAAATAACTTAAGGATTAGAATAACATTTTTTGTGTTTGCTTTAGAGTTCAATAAATTAGAAACTATATTTGTATTTTATTTAAATTTGTGTTTAATTTGTAGGGAAGTATTGTGAATTTCATCAGCTGTACCAGAACAGAGAGATGAGAAAGGCTGCACAATTGTTATGTAATCTTTTAACATGGAAAATATCACCAAAATAGTGAGTAGACTCAATGTACAGCTGCCATTCTGCAATGATCTGTCTTATTATGTGTAAACATCTCTTATTTCATTATTAAGAACAACACGCTTTTTTGTTTCTGTTAAGGGGTATGGTAGAGGTCCAGTTGTTCAAGTTTCCAGAGTCGTGTATAAAGCCAAGCTCTGTGTTCTTTATAAATCACAGAAGCTTAGCTATAAATACTGTACTATGTATGTATTAGGTATTTAAATTCTGTTTAAATAAAGTTTTCTACAATTATCGCTATAAAATATTCTGATTTTTATTTGTTAATTGGAACATGAATATAAAAATATCGGTATGGAGAACCATACATGACTTCCATATTCTAAGATTTATATTTAAAATCATTTTCGAAATGAAATATTACCATAGAAACTACTTCTTGTAACGGTACAGAATTGTGGGCTACAACAGTTTTAATCTAAATCAGTTTTAATTTTCCATTGTCAGCCTCCACCTGTGAGGTGCCCCAGTTTAACCAGCAATACACTGTTAGCACAAACAACTGTCTAGACGTATTACGTAACCGCCCCAGCAGCAGTCCTTGTGAATCACAGTATGCAGTTTGTCACCACAGAAGCAACAACAGACAGTAAAGTGTAACATACAGTTTTGTTAAAAGAAAACAGTGGCCTCGGGTGTGCAAGATAGGCCGAAGTTAAGGCCGGCCTATCCAATTAAATAACTAATTAAAACATCTTTTAATAACTATTAAAAGTGCAAACAATGCAGCGGATTTAAGTGTGTGACTTAATATTAACATGGGGAAATCAGTGAAGTCAAATCAGTGAAAATATAATACAACACAGTAAACTCAGTGCAAACAGGGGCATGAGTGCACCAGAAATAAGAAAGTGGTCAACGAGACAGGGCAACAAACTATACGGACATACACGGTGAATGGGTAACTAACAACCCTAAATATACCCATTTAAATCAGTTCAAAACAAATGATGATAACTTATTTAATATAATATAAATAATCGAGATCTCTAAGGGAAAAGAATTTTGTAAAAGTAAATAGCAAGGGGAGTAAAATATACACACTGGTTCATAATAACTTGGCATAGTCTAGTTGATCATTCACAGTTTATTAGTTGTTAATTCACAAATGCAAATGTCAATAAAATTCAGACTTTATTTCATATAAACCATGTGTAGAGAGTAAGTTAATATGCCTGTTTAACATAACCTGTCCTGTATGGAAAATCTCGCCTAAACGGACCTGGTAAGTAATTTAAAGTAAATAGTGGGAAAATGTATTAAGATTTCCATATTTGTCCTTTTTAAAAATATTGGTGGTGACCTTTAAGTTTGGGAATCTTCTGTTTTTGGTAAGTCAGGGCGAAAGCGTAAAAGGTAAGTAAAAAGTTTAATATAACGGGGGGTAAGGAAATAGATCGTAACAGCGACGACCCTGCCAGGATGACTCATATGGAATCTTCTGATATGGGTTTAGGCCTAACTGGAAGTACGAGACAGGTTGTGGTAATGGCGTATTTGTAAATTGTGAATTATTGTATAGATTTGTTTTTATGTTTATATATTAAAAATGGATAAACAAGAGGGTAAGATTGAAGTGAGCGAGCCGGTGACAATGGAAGGCGCTAAGATTCATTCAACGCCTATCCAAAACAAACAAGGTGACAATAACGATATACTGAACATGATACAACCAATGTTCGAAAAACAAAACATAATGTTAAGCAATATATTTGATGAACGAAGTAATAAACTCGAAACCAATTTTAATGAATTTAAGGGCGAGATGAACAGCAAATTAAATGCCTTAAATAATCATTTTGAGACTAAATTCGATGTAATGAGTAGCGATATAAATAGTCGCTTTGACATGCATGATACCAAGTTCAATGAACAAAATAAGAAATTGGATGCTTTAAATAAACGCTTTGACACAAATGATGTTAAATTTGAACAATATAAAGAACAGAATATGAAATGTGAAAAATAGCATAAACGTAAAGCTTGATGAATTAAGTAATTCATTGTGTAGTATTGATGAGCGAATTAATGAAATATGTAGTGAAACAAAAAGAGAAACAGATGAGTTAAGAGAGTGTGTGTGTGTGGTAGACGGTAAAACAATTACAGTAAATGACAAATTAGAAAGCTTTACAAGTAAAGCGGGTAATAAATTTGAAAATGGGGTATCAAAAAGTGATACAGTAGATAGTAGTAGTGATATTGAGAATAGAAATGTACTTGAGGTGAGAGTATTTAGTGATCATAATGAAAGGGAGTATAGAGGTAGTTTAAATGTAAAGGGTGAAGAGGGGGTAAATTTTTATGGGGTTAAATGTGAAGCAGAGACTTCACAAGTGTTGATGGAGAACAAGAGTTCCTCAATAGTTTTTGTAGAAGACAAAAGGTCTTCAGAATGTCAAATAAGTTGTTTGTGTTTATCTGGTAGGGCCAGATGGTGTTTCAATAATAAAGTGGTATTGCCCTCTGTATGGAATGAGAATGGGAAATGTTGTGAGAAGTATTGTGATAAAAGTGATGACAGAGAGAAAGAGTTTGAGTGGTTCAAGTTAAATAGAAGTTATAAAGAGTTGATAGAGATTTTGAATATCAATATTATGATAAACAATGTAGATTTACCTTGTGTAGCAGTAAACACTGAGTATATTGTAGTTGATGATGAAAAATATTTACCTGTGGGGAGAGTTAATGTACTTGTAGTAGCAGAATATTGTGATAATGATATAATTGTAATAACAAACACTGTGTAATTTATGGCTTTTTATCGTTTAATCCGTTATCAATAAAATTGTATTTTTGTATGTACTAGTAAATATCACGTTTAACCTCGGGCGCCATGTTGTACAAAATAACATTATCTAAATTTACGTTTCGGGCCAGAGTTCGTGCAACACGAACTAGTTTTGTGAAATAGATTACCTGAAATAAAACATACACAAAATACCATATATAAATGACTTTTATTAGTATTGAACTTGTATTTTAATACATATTGAAAAAAAAATTAGACCCACATATTGCGCCATGGGCGTTTTAAAAATCAGTTTACCCTCCAAAATCATAACATGTAATATAAAATGTGTTATATTAGATAATTATGTAAATATAGATATACATATCTTTATATATTGTTGCGCACAACCCAGCACTCAGAAATTACCCACTCGCCCTCTCACTCTCTCTCTCTCTCATCCTGGTACAATTCCTTTTGTTTAAATGAGCTCATATTAAAATTTAAGATTTTGATTAAAATTGGTCATTGATTATTGAATTTTGATTTTGATAAATAAAATGTTTGGAACGTTCTCACCCAATATTGTAGCTGTTGTTTTACGAACTTCGCGCACCGCGAGTTCGTTGATTTTTTACCGGTCTCATCTTGGAGTACACTGTAGTTATTTATATAGTTTACTAACCACTTCTAGTGGTTTAAAAGTTAAAATTCACTTTTTAGTGAACGAGTTGCCGGCCGGCTGCGATCACTGTTGCTGATGAAATGACGCCGAGTCTTTGTTACATATTTCCGAGGTGGGGTGAATCTACGTCACAAGCCCTTTGTTAAGCTGTTGACAAAAACAAATTCCTGGCCGCTCACGTCATTAAGGATCGTCACTTTTATCGCAACAAATGACATACTGTTTTTTGTGATGTTTCATGTTTTTTGCTACGAATCGGTCCAAATCCTGGCAAATATTATACAGTCCACTCACGATATATTCATACAGGTTATTTCATGTTTGTTTAATTTTGACCAAACTGAGGAATACAATATTTATGGTTTTATATACCATATTTAGGGTAATTACAATTTGTACCATAATTGTACCATTACAAAACCCCCTCAATGAAAGATTGTGTGTCGAAGCACAAAAACTTTCATTGACCCTTTCATACGTCCTAAAGGGATCAGCCAGGATAAGTCGCCACAACCCCCTTACAATTTTATATAAAAGAAAATTATAACTCACCCTTGGTCTGATGATGATGACTGTACCTACATGACCTTACTGGACTTCTCCTTCGAGATCCCAACACCATAAGGCCACTTAGGCTCGTAACGCCCCTGCTCTGACGCGCTGGCCAGCTCAGGACCGCTGTCATATCACCAAACACTGAAACAATACATGATAAATATTAAAATAGTGGCTTGGTAAATTACTCTATCGTCAACTGATCTGGTTCCCCTTAGCTAGGTACTGGTTTGTGCTACTAAGCACTGGGTTTGCTTGATATATGATTAAAATCTAGTTATAAAAATTATCCTACTAAAAAAGTAACTCCCAAGAATTATAAAGAATTTCCTTTCGCAATATTAACAACCCTGAATTTATAAATTGTTTCGATTTCTATCGATAATATTTATCTCTTTCCATTTTATAATTATTGTAATTATAAAATAAACACATTGATATAAAAAGAATTAAAATCTAATTGAAAATATGAAAATTCCACTATAAATCTCCCAAACATGGAGAAAAACAAATTATCTTGATATAAAAGAATTGATAAATCTGTATGGTATTATTTATTTATAAATCTTATTGAATGGTTTAATTAAAATTATTATTATTCTTCTTCTTCTTCTTATTATTATTATTATTATTATTATTAACAGGAAAATTCCGGCATTAACAGCACCAATTATATTTATCCCTTCATAAAAGCATGTTAAAAATTTTATAACATAAATACGTAATACATTTTACATAATAATACACATTGATACATTTAATACATTGAAATAATTTATTCATTTTTAATCTTGATTAAGATTTACACTATAAGATATGCACTAACATTTGCATAATTTATTTGAAGTTGCCTTTAAGTCAAAAAATTACGATTTCAATTAATTCATTAATTAGACATCAATTATTATTTGTTATAATTATAAAATTCATTTTAAATTTATTATTACATTCTTATAATATTATTATTTCATTATTCCTTTCTTATTACCTCTCTATTCTGAGTTTTCTACCTACCTAACTACCTAACCTTTCACCTCCTAATCATTTTTTAGTCTGGGTGACTCCTGTATTCACTATACTCCTTACATTTTTACTCACCTTCTTCTAACTAACCACCAATATACCTATCATGACACCAATATCTCAATTATAAACACCATTACTAATTTCATTTAAATCCTATGGCACCGCTCGTCTTTGCAATGGGTTGGGTGTTCCCTAACTGGCTATATACATTCATAATTTTTTGCCCTTCCAAAATAATTCGGCAAACACTCCCTTAAACTACGCTAATACCTGCCACAACACTATTGGTTGGCTACTCCTTATCACCTCACCCCCACTACAGAATTCATCAACAACAAATATATGTTTATACCTTGACTTTATTCACCTTTACTAATAATCACTAACTACTGTGTCCCTAAATATCTAATAATTCTCTTTGTATTATTTACTTCAAAATCCTGAACTATCTAACTCCATTTTCCTTAATTAAACTCACCTGCATTTTATCTATCCCCAGGCTCTATTCCTGTTTAAACACTCTACCTTACTGCAATCATTGACAATTGTCTTATAAAATTCATCTCTCACCTACTCATAACAGTACATCTTACCTTTCAAATATATATATATTCTTATTTAAATATTATTATTATTCATAAGGAATTACCTTCAATGCGTAATAATTAATAATTTACTTCATAGAAACTTTTATGACAATTAATACCTTACTTCTGTGATAAAGTACAACTTTCTTTTGTACCATAATTTTTTAGTCATAAAGAATGATTACTCTTTAATTGTTATTCAATTGTTAAAAAAAAATTATTATTAAATATGTTAATTATTAAAAGACATAATAATACATACTGGTGTACATAAAATATACCTGTAATACATCAAAATCACATAAATACATTGATACATAAATACATATAAAACAATGAAAAATATATACTCCAACTCATTATTTTGTTATTTACCAAACTCCGTCCATAGCAGTCCAATTCAATGCCACTTTTCACATATATATTTAATGTTCATTACACAATTGAAACAGTCTATCCACCATCGTTGAACAACATTCTTATCTTAGGTCTATTTAATTTATTATTTAATGAATAAATTTTATGAATAGTAACATTATATTCATGTTCATTTATACAAATGTTATCAAACAAATATTTCAAGTCACGATCGAGTAGGGTTCCGTTTGTCTCAATAATATCATATGTCATTAATTGGTTATTTATTTTATAATTATCCTCATAATTTTCTACCACAGGGAAGTACTTAATACCCTTATTCTCATTTATTGTTATTTAAATTTCATGGTTATTATAAGGTAAGTATTCCTTATTTTCATCCACCTTATCTAACCCTAACCTTTCTAACAATTGTCTGTAATTTCTGTTTACTTTAAATATTTCTATTACTCTCTTACTCTCACAATATCTCTCTATACTTTCTTTCTTAATACATTTCTCTCCATAACACCAAAATACACTTTCTCTCTCCAAATATGCAGGGGTCCCTATCATAAAATTATTGCACCATTTATTAGGTACACAAAAACACAAAGAAACTTTATTTGTAGACGTATCGTCTTTCAAATATAAATTGAAGGAACTCTTATCCTTATAAAAAATACGTGAAGACTTTTCTTCACCCCCTAACACAGCATCAAAAGAAAATTCTACCCCCTGCACTCCTTGTACAACAATACTTTCTCTCAACTTTCTTTCTGACTCAATAAATTCAAACATTTCATTTTCACTCATAATACTTTCATTATCATTTTCTAACACCACATTCTTACTACTTGTAATATTCTTACTATCTGTCAATTCATTATTTGAGTTATCATTTTTAAATACGTTATTATTCAGTACTGCATTTTGCTGGGTACTACTATTTACCTTCTGGCTTTCTAATTGACTTACTAATTGACTTAAATTCTCATCCAGTTTTGTGATTACCTTGTCAACCTTCTTAACCAGATTATCATGACCTATTTTGATCTCATTTTTAAGTTCATTGAATTTGATATCAAAACTATCAAATTTGTTATTCAAATTTGTGAATTTAATATTAGAATCGCTTTTCTGCTCATCTAGTTTCTTGTCAAAATTATCGAATTTTACACTCTGTTCATCGAATTTATTTAATAAGAGCTGCATCATTGCAGCAGTACTGTCTGACTTACTTTCTGACATTGTTGAAATGGATGTAGAGACCTTCTCTGCTTCTACACATACAACAGATACAGGTGTATCTGCTTCGTCACTCTGACTAATTGGAGTTGGCTGAACATCCATTTCACTAGTTAAATTTACCTCTGCGGTACTGGTTTCTATTGCAATATTATCCTTATTACTCATATTGTATTATTTTATATTACTAAAACAGATTTATTTATAACCTAAAATTTTAACCTTACCTTGCGCACGCTTTGCGTACTATAACGCTATTATCTCAGGTAATTATTTCACATACCGGTAGGTGACTCTACATAAAATTATATTTTATGTCTAGTCCATGTTCGGCACGCGCCAATTGTAATTTATGGCTTTTTATCGTTTAATTCGTTATCATTAAAATTGTATTTTTGTATGTACTAGTAAATATCACGTTTAACCTCGGGCGCCATGTTGTACAAAATAACATTATCTAAATTTACGTTTCGGGCCAGAGTTCGTGCAACACGAACTAGTTTTGTGAAATAGATTACCTGAAATAAAACATACACAAAATACCATATATAAATGACTTTTATTAGTATTGAACTTGTATTTTAATACATATTGAAAAAAAAATTAGACCCACATATTGCGCCATGGGCGTTTTAAAAATCAGTTTACCCTCCAAAATCATAACATGTAATATAAAATGTGTTATATTAGATAATTATGTAAATATAGATATACATATCTTTATATATTGTTGCGCACAACCCAGCACTCAGAAATTACCCACTCGCCCTCTCACTCTCTCTCTCTCTCATCCTGGTACAATTCCTTTTGTTTAAATGAGCTCATATTAAAATTTAAGATTTTGATTAAAATTGGTCATTGATTATTGAATTTTGATTTTGATAAATAAAATGTTTGGAACGTTCTCACCCAATATTGTAGCTGTTGTTTTACGAACTTCGCGCACCGCGAGTTCGTTGATTTTTTACCGGTCTCATCTTGGAGTACACTGTAGTTATTTATATAGTTTACTAACCACTTCTAGTGGTTTAAAAGTTAAAATTCACTTTTTAGTGAACGAGTTGCCGGCCGGCTGCGATCACTGTTGCTGATGAAATGACGCCGAGTCTTTGTTACATATTTCCGAGGTGGGGTGAATCTACGTCACAAGCCCTTTGTTAAGCTGTTGACAGCATCATGTTGTTGACAAAAACAAATTCCTGGCCGCTCACGTCATTAAGGATCGTCACTTTTATCGCAACAAATGACATACTGTTTTTTGTGATGTTTCACGTTTTTTGCTACGAATCGGTCCAAATCCTGGCAAATATTATACAGTCCACTCACGATATATTCATACAGGTTATTTAATGTTTGTTTAATTTTGACCAAACTGAGGAATACAATATTTATGGTTTTATATACCATATTTAGGATAATTACAATTTGTACCATAATTGTACCATTACAACTGACGGAGACTTTATAAAAAATACTAATGCAGACTTGATTTATGATAAGATAATTATGGGGGGTAACCCTATATATTGTAACGTATTTACAAAATAATAAATTTATACTTTGTTAAAATTTGAAAATGAAATAAACAAAAATTTTATTTCAAAAATAAAAATTTTGTTTTTTCTGAAAAAATATTTGTTTCGGGTTTTTTGTTATTTGTACTTAGGAAATAATTTTTGTTATTGTTTGATGTAAAAATTTTAATTGTATTATGGTTGATAGTGTAGTGGTGTCACTTTCTATGAATCACTTCTAAGTTAATATGGTTAACTCCGGTACTGGTCGATAGACGGCTCTTCTTCTTCTTCAATATACTCTTTATTTTCATAAATACCGCCTTTTGGTTAGTCCGTGTTCTTGAATTAACTTATTCTTTAAGTATATTTAAAGAAAAATTCAACCAATTTGCAGAATTAGAGAGTTTATTCACAATTTATTTAAAATATCGATAGTAATCGATTGTTGACGACAGTATCGACTCGTTACTCAGGGCCGGTCGACAAAAACTTTACATTAACAGTGTATATAAAATATGTTCTTTTAACGGTTATGTTAGAATAGCCAGAGAAGGGTAGGGCCAAGAAAGTATAACATTTACAATTAAAATGTCTTAAAACTAACAATTACAACGTTATTAATTAATGTAGAAAGTTTATATAGTATAATTTTCGAACCAATGCAGACTAGAAGTTCATTTGTTCCACCTCGAATAGAACGCTGGGAAAATCAAAATGGCCGACAGAAGTATGCGTAGTTGAATGTCTATCATCTCGACGAATATTTCTTACAATAAAGATGTCTATTCACTGTTTCTTCATCTCAGCAATTGTGGATATTAGTTCTGGAGTTAAATGAGTGTTACTGGTGTAGTGTTTATTAGTTCACTTGGTGTAAATGTGTGTTATTATGTCTATTTCACTTTGGTTAAATGTGTCGTATATAACCCTTTTTGTTTCGTCCGTAAAATATATTTGTAGTGGTGTTATTTCAATTATTTAGGCGTATGTGGTTCTGTTTATCTGTAGTTCACTGTTTATTGTTTGTTTTCACTGCTTCTCGAGTTAAAATTCCAAATTACAAAAATTACAAAATTTGTACTGAATTCGGTTTAATTATCGCACGCCATTAATATAGGTTATACGGAGCAAAACCTCGTTTAAGTGTTCGCTTCAACGGATAATAATTAACTGTTCTCATTTCCTTCGTCTCCTGAAAATCTTAGCCAATTTAATATAGATCATACATTGTTTCTAATTATCTTAGCTTCCGATACATTTTATTTGAATACATTATACACGGAAAATATTTTCGTTATTATTTAACTATATGAAATACTAAATACATAATCGGTTTCTTTAATCTATTTTGCTTATTTTGATACTAATTAATATAGTTTTACAAAGTTTTTATTTAAAAAAGTTATATTTCTTTCATGTTGGAAAAGTAGGCTTAATTTTGTGTTTCCTGTCCTTGTCTAGATAATAGTCATTTTCTCTGATATAATTATTATTATACTGAATCTAAGATTTATATAATTGTTTATCTTTCCTTAATTTCTTGCAATTTTGTTCATTAGTTATTGTTTTTAAATATAACTCATTTATCCATGACTCCTCCTCTGAAATTGTAATTAATACATTTCATTTTTATTTATAATTTTACTTATCTTCTGACAATATCTTTATAAAGTATAAGTTACATTGTATTACTATATGGTGGGTTTATCTTACATAAATTTCATCAGTTTAGTTGGTTTATAGGACTAGATTTGTCAATTATAATGTAGTCTAAAGTTACTATCTGGCCTAGATTTTATCTGTTGTTACTTACAAAGTTTTTAATAATACAGTTAGTTCATACCCTTTTCTGACCTTCTATTCTAATATAATATTCATTAATAATTTCTTCTTTTACTACTATAACCTTTAGTATTGATTTTAAACAATTAAAACATAACAATTATTTAACATTAAATCTGGTATTTAGAATCATACCCTTTTTTGTACTAATTACTTACAGTAACTTCTAAAAAACATTTTACTATATAGGAATGATATACACATTCAGATATGGCATTCCTAATTCAAACTACTAAACAAAATAACATTTTATAAATACAAGGCTTAATCTCTATTTCTAAATCTTATTTATAGAGTTCATATATGGAAATTGGAACCTAACATTTTGTTCCATTAAATTTTTAACACTCCCTTAAAACTATTTGGTTACAGTCTTATCTGTTTTTCTTAATTTTAGGGATGTATGCCCCGTCACTTTATGTACTAACTCCAAGCTATCTATTTATACTATTTATTCCATTGAATGTTCTCATATAAACAGTGGTATTTTATTAGAAAGAGTATTCATTGCTCCTTCACCATATTATTTGATTAAATATCATTCATGATACTATTTTTAAAACACTTAAAGTTATTTAAATGTACAGTAATTCATGTACCTTCTCAAAGTTTATTTATGATAATCTAATAACTTGCACTTGTCCCTGGTTATTTCTTGATACTATCACTAGTCCTTTCATAGTTTTATAATATCAAATTGTTTAATCATGGGGGAACCGTTAATATTTGTCTATATAAATTATACAATAACTGTCTTGGGTGCACTTCTACTTAGCACTTTAAACACTTTTTGTTTTTATTTGTTTTACATGAGTTTATGGTTTGTTGGGGTGTTATACTTTCTATTGTGACATTTACTTTCTTTTGGGGTTTTTGTTTTCTCCCTATTGGGTTTCTATTGGGTATTGGTCATGTTCTACTTCCTCTATTCTATGTGATCTTCACTTGTGTCCCTGTTCATTAGGTATATTTGTTTGTTTTGGATATCTTCCTTCTTCGTTCTTGGTTTCTTCAGTACCATTTCGTTATTATTTACTTTTGTTTATACTGGTCTGTTTACTTGGTCTGGGTAGCTTCCTTACCTACTCCTATCCTACCTGGGTATTATTGTTCTTTTAATTTTAGTTTTCTGTGGTTTTATTTTGTTGTACATTCATATTATATGCAGATTTTTTTCTTTATGTTTACTTTTTCTTGTTATAATGGTAATTTATTGTGCTTTTTATTTGGTTTTCATTTGGATCTTTCTGGATATTCCATATACTTGATTTTTACTAATGATCATCAAGGGGGGTAAGGAAATAGACCGTAACATTCTTTTTACTTACTGCTTCAGCCTTAACCACAGTACTGTGGTCACTAACGTATACCACCTCACGTTATCGCACTCGATTTTCACTGATGATGGAAGTCGATGGCATTGCCGAAACGTCTGGTTTTGTAGAAAACATTGGACTACGGCCAAATATCCTGGGAAGGAATTTTAACAAAAACTACTTCTTTGTTGCCGATAACGTTGTACACATATATATAAAAAATATGCATAAAATTAATGGCTTGTATAAGTTAATGATTGATCTCCATTAAGTAGTGCTCAAGTTTCCAAAGTTTTAATATTATGATGTCCGTAATTAAAACATCAGAGCAGGTTTAGTGTGTATGAGGGTACACCGTGGACAAAAATTTTCAACATTTCCTATTGAGCATTGCTTAGAGTAAAGCTGCGAATCTACAGTGTACGTTTCACAGAACAAACACGCGGAAAAGAAGGAGCGCTCCGAAGTCACTCATGGACCCTCAGCATCTTGCAGAGGGTTCATTCCCTAAAGACGAAAAGTCTGTCTATGAATCGTTCCTCTGTAAACACATGCAGTTACACTGCCCAGCGATCCACAGGAAGCAAATCGCTATCCACGCTGGACACTTTTTCGGCTTGCACGCGTTATGTTGGTATGGGTTTTCTGTACTTTCCATTTAAAAAGCGTGCAAATGTAAGAAAATAAACATGAGTGAGGCCAGAAATAATGTGAATTTTGTGTGTGTGTGTGTGTGTGTGTGTGTGTGTGTGTGTGTGTGTGTGTGTGTGTGTGTGTGTGTGTGTGTGTGTGTGTGTGTGTGTGTGTGTGTGTGTGTGTGTGTGTGTGTGTGTGTGTGTGTGTGTGTGTGTGTGTGTGTGTGTGTGTGTGTGTGTGTGTGTGTGTGTCTTCCCTGCCTTTTTATTGCGGTAGTCATAATAATAAAATAGAAACGTAAACATTACATAACTGAGATATGCTTGCCTGCCACAAACGATATATTTTCTCTCATACATGATTTACATTAAAATGAAAAAATTATAATTTTATTGCCTGGCAACAAAATTATTTTATTTTTAACAATTACCATTGTTTGAAAAAGTTTAAATGAATTTTCAAGTACTTTACTCTTGTTAAAACGTAAAAGGTTGCAGGTAAACTACCCCTTCCCCTTAACCGATCTTCACCAAAATCAAAATGCCTTGAGTTCTCTACAATTCAGGGACGTATGCAAAAAATTATTTGATTCTGTTTGAATATGCGGCAGTTATCGTTCATCATAGAAAAAATTACCCTTGTAAAACGTAAAATGTTGCTGGTAAACTACCCCTTTCCCTTAACCGATCTTCACCAAAAACAATAGGTCTTGAAAACTCTACAATTCAGAGTTGCATGCAAAAAATTATTTGATTCTGTTTGAATTTGTGGCTGTTATCGTTTGCCATAGACAATACCCTTGTTAAAACATAAAACGTTGCAGGTAAACTACCCCTTTCCCTTAACCGATCTTCACCAAAAACAATAGATCTTGAGAACTCTACAATTTAGGGGTATATGCAAAAAATTATTTGATTCTGTTTGAATTTGCGGCTGTTATCGTTTGCCATAGAAAATACCCTTGTTAAAACATAAAACGTTGCAGGTAAACTACCCCTTTCCCTTAACCGATCTTCACCAAAAACAATAGGTCTTGAGAACTCCATAATTCAGGGCTGTATGCGAAACATTATTTGATTCTATTTGAATTTGCGGCTGTTATCATTTGCCAAAGAAAAAAAATTATCCTTGATAAAAAAAAAACCGTTGCAGGTAAACTACCCCTTTCCCTCAACCGATCTTCACCAAAAACAATAGGTCGTGAGTACTCTACAAATCAGGGCTGTATGCAAAAAATTATTTGATTCTGTTGGAATTTGCGGCTGTTATCGTTTGCCATAGAAAAAAAATCTACAGACACACAGACACTTTTCGAAAAACGACTTTTTTTCATGTTTTGAGTGTAGTACAATCAGAATCTGCAATAATCTCGAACACGATTTTTTTTGCCATCACCATACTTCCATTTCCTTAAGGAATATGGCAGTAAAAAAGAGTTAGTTATGAATTTATCAAAATAAAATCACATTTCCTGAAGTATTTGTGTTGCTAGAGTAGTTTATTCTTATTTGATGATGAGCAGAAGGCAGTGATCGATAACAATACTGTTAATCTACTAAGGCAACAACAATATGACAGCAATAATGTCAGTGAGGACTGCATAGAAAATGTATACTTCATTTCTCGTAAACATGGTTTAAATGCTTTTGACACAGCATTTTCATATATTGAATAACAGGAAGATAATACACACTATCCGACACTCTGGCTTAAGGAGACTGCTAAAAGTGGCAGCAAAATAATGGGAAACTGTTATTGAGCAAAACACTAAACACTTTTTTTTAGTTTAGAAAGTTGAAAACAATAACAATACTGTTTTAATGTATCTTTACTGTAGGGCAACCAGTGGCGGCCCATGCTTAGGTTGCACGGTTGCACATCCCCCAATTAAATCCCCAATTGTATTTTAAATTATAGAATTATGAATAAAACAATAACTAAGAATAGTGTTTTCACGCTAAATAATCATAATTAATCATATGGCGATTGAAAAGCGCAGAGGGATACTAAAAACCGTACATGCTCTTGCCGCGGTGTACGTGGCAAGTGTGCACCAACTGTGACGCGCTTTGTGTATGGGGAAATACGCTGGAGTAATGCTGTGGCTGGCTAGACTGGGTGCTCCTATTGCAACGGTATAGGCTCCCTTGGTGTGATTAGGGACTGAAAACCCCGCTTGTATGTTACGGTGCCACCAGTCTGTTTGTTGGTAAATAACACGTGGTGCACCAGGTAGTAAGTTTATGTTGTTATGCTACTTGAGTTAGTTAGCGTCGGTCGAATTTTTTGTGAATGTCGTTAGTGTCAGTCCAATTCATCGTTAAATGTAAATAGTAGTACATTTAAAGGATTAAGGTGTCATAGTGTAAGATATTTATTATATTTAACTGGTAGGACACAATGAATTCTGTCGTAAACTTAACAAAAACGCTGTTCAGTTTACGTCATATGGAGAAAAAAATAAATAAATTACAAGAGTAGTTAGACTACACCAGATCTTTCAAATTTAATCAAAATATAAAATCAGGTAACAGAATATTTAATCGTAAATTTAAAAAAGATTTATACAATAAATATTCGTGTTTATGTGGGTGACACTAAAATTGCATTATTTTGTTTTCCATACGTATTGTTTGGAGGAGAGGAGACTTGGACATTTTCTGTTCAGATAATAAAACAATTTAATACCATCCAACCCAACTGCAACCCCCAAATTTTTCAACCACCAGCCGCCACTGAGGGCAACCAGTTCACAGTATAATACACAAGTATGACAGTACATGTTTTTGTTCTTTAATCTATTGTATAAAAAAAAAAAAACAGTCAGTAGAGGAGACCAAGGCATACTGCACGGCTTGTGTTTTTAGTGTGACGGTTGCATGGCTAGTGCAACGTGTCGCCAGCCACTAGTTGCAGTATCCGCAGCCAGGAGGCGTCGCTGTGATCTCACTCGGGTACTCAAGTTCCGCCTCATGATGCTGAGTGCACGCCATACTTAGCCTCCACCGGGAATTGAACCCAGGACCACGAGCATAATATTATGTGCTAGCCACTAGACTACCTGGTGGTTCTAAACTATTGTATCAATGTATAAAGAACTTTTAGTACTTACAAGTACACCTCTAGGTATTCCAGTCGGCGATTTTTTAGTTTTTCATCCAAGATGCATTTCACTGCACTACACAGACAAAAATTCCTTAAAAATAGGAAACATTTTCAAAAAATTTGGCTTCAATCCATCCTAAAAAATTAAAGGCACAACTTAAACAAGAAAACACAAGTTACACCAAAAGAAGAAGCCAAAGGCGTTTATATGATTACTTGTAATGCAGGGGAAGAAGTTTGCAATAAGAAGTACATCGGCTATACCGACCGCACATTTCGTAAAAGGTTCAATGAACATGCTGCCAGAAATTACCGTAAACTTTCGTCAGTTGTGGCGCAACACCTAAAAAGCCACCCACAACACAATATCAATTTCAACACCTCATTAGAAGTATTAAGGTATAGCTCGAACAAAGAAGCATCAAAAATATACGAGCAATACCATATTTACAAATACAAATGAAGAGCCGGTGAAAAAACACTGCTTAACAGAAAAGAGGATTATAGGGATTTAGTTACATTTAAAATATTAGATTACCTTGAAGAGTATGCACAAAGGTCGCACGTCGGGTAGTTTATCGTTAGTTGGCTTCTGTATGACATGCGAACAACAAGTGCTGGCCAGCTTGTAACTAGCTTTTCGCCGCGTTACAAATCCAGGGAACCCTTCGTAATTAAACTCCGTTAATTAGAAGGGCTGCCTACGTTGTAACAGGATTTATCACAAATAATTAAAATAACATATTACTTACTAGCTGTGTAATTGTTTACTTTGTGTAAGGAAACAATGGCAAGGTATACAATTGATTTAAGCACTCCTCATATGTGTGTAACAAGAAGACTTCTCTTTATTCAACATTTAAGAAAAACATATACTGACTGATGCCATGACATTACTAATTCAATTATTAAATTATCGAAAGGTTTCTTTAAACTTTGGCATCAAACTAGATTCTATATAGTTATACCTCGGATCCGGGTGAACTTTCTGTATTAAAACTTTTAATTATACTCTTTTCATGATATTAGCTTGCAAGACTTTCTTTTAATTCAACATTTAAGAATGGTATTATTGCTTGAGTTATATTACTCTACATTAACATATAAACTGTTACAACGTATGAAGTTAGAATAGTTACATGAAATATTAATTAATAAGATATAATCTTATAAACATTAGATTTAATTTATAAGTCTTTACAAAGTTAATCATTTCTGAAAAGTCTCTTTCAAGATGTGTTGAGTAACAAATATTAGTAACCCTCGATAGACAGGCTATCGAGTCACCTTTTAATTGGTATGCAGAAGACTCCTCCTGGGGTATCAGTCTTGGGAAACAGGAACAGCTACGTCGTCATCTCGGTCTGGCTTTCCTCTGTAAAGGGCTCCAAAAGTTAGCAGGGAGAACACTTGGTCATGTAGTTATCTACGATGATCATGTAGATTCTCGGATGTCCTGATCTGCATATTCTGTCACGTGCAGTAGAGTTTGTGGCTTCTGCTAGTTCACATCTCCGGGTATTACTTTGGAATAGTTTTTATACGTTGAAGTACGTAGTCATCTTGTGTTACACTTTTTGTTACGTTTCAATACTTTTTGTTTTACATAACTTTAAACTTATTGTCTATTCACATGACTACATTAATTAATACATCCAGATGCTTTAAACAAACTACATCTGGTACACTTTCTGAAGATGAAACCAAATATGATACACATATTTGAAGAGCATAGCTCTTACGTCTACACTGTACGGAGTCACCATTGCAAGAGAGAGAATTTACGCTCCCTTCGCCAGGTACTGGTCAAAAGTTAGTGGGACAACTTCCGCGCGAGAATATAGTTCCTAACTATATTTAAGTTAACATTTTTATTTATTTAAACTATCCCTAAACAAATATACATAATTTAAATCAGTTGTTTTAGCGACTATTTATGTCTTCAGATTTTATTATTATTAACATTAGTTTTTTTTATCTTATTCTTACTCACACAAGACTCTGAAAGCATGTCGAGTCTGGAATCAACAGGAAAGCGCCTGCTTACAAGCAAAGGGTTAAATACGATATTAATAACGCTTTACAATTTATCTTTTTATTTGAGTATCTTATAACTAATTAATTATAACTGATTAAGTTATAACTTATAACTGAGTACATACAGGTATCTTATATTAAAACAGTGGGATTTAAATAGCTTAAGACCTCGCAACCTTAATTTTTAAAATTTTTTTATTTTCTAGATTATTTCTTTTATTTAAATCGTCACATACTCCACCGCTTGAATTGCACGCTACGGTTTAGCTTTTTGAGTCTAATTCACTATGGGGCACTGGTATAATGAATTGGTTTTAGTGTGTGTAATTTCTTTCACATACTTTCTTGTACACTTTACAACGTTCTCCACATAGTTATTACTTATAGTTACAACACAGTACACTTTATATTCTTATGAATTACCTTTTTTTTTTACATTCTATTTACACTAAATATTTACACAATTAAAACACAAAACTCTTTCTTATCTCTATCACTTAATTTTACTACCGGTTTTTTGTTTGTCTTACTCTCTCTTCTGTAGAGTAACTTTCTAAATCTCTACTATTTAGAATTCTATCTTTTCTTCTGTGAGTCCTATATATATATCTCATGTAGTTAATGAGTGTTAGTACCCATCTAGTTAATGATTATTCATTAATGCATGTTCCGCAGAACTGGAACTCAGGTTGATCAGGCCTCGTTTCCAAACTCTACGTTTTACATTTCTTACGCGGATTCAGAAATATAATTTTCTTTACTACCTAGTATTCCTTTTCTTTTTTTTTTTATACTATACCGTCACTTCTTCTTATACAACTTTAGTTGCGAAATATGCGATCTCCGCACATATGTCTGAGTTGCAGGTTCGCACAGGGCTACTGTAACTGGAGTTAGGTACTTTTGGATTTGATAAGGGCCACACCATCTGAATGATAGTTTCGAGGTGGTCTTATCAATCGCACTACTAATGGGGTGAGTCTTGTACATTACCAAGTCACCTACTTGGTACCTGACTGACTTGCTATGATTACCTTTCTCGTGGTATCTTCTGGATTTTTCCAAGCTTGCTCTCAAGTTAGAGCGGGCTTTGTTCCATATTCTCTTTATCTGCTTATCCGTTATTTGCGGAGGCAGTAGATCGTGTATATTCCATCTTGTGGACAAAGGGTGGTTTGGTCGATACTTGTATAGTAACTCGAACGGGGTCGACTTGTGACCTTCGTGGTAAGCTGAATTAAAAGCGTATTGAATCCAGGATAGATTTTGGTCCCACGACGTGTGATCGTTCGCATGATAGGCGATTAGCGCAGATTTGAGGTTTCGTAGATACCTTTCAGCAATATTGCCTTGCGGTCGATACTCTGTAGTGGTTATATGGTCTATCCCTAACTTGAAACACATATTCCTAAATTCTTTTGCTTTAAACTGCGGACCGTTATCAGATACTATACGTACTGGAGTACCGTAATATTTAAATAATCGTTCCTGTAATATTTTAACTATTGTCGAAGCTAATGCTCGTCGCATGGGATACATACAAACAAATTTGGTGAACGAATCTACACATATCAGTAACATGGTATTTCCTGATTTGGATCGGGGATACGGACCTGAGAAATCTAGATAAAGTTTCGAAAAAGGGGTCTTTGGGATTTCTGATATCAATTGGCTTACTTGAGTATTTCTGGCGGGTTTGCTAAGGGCGCATAATGAACATTTCTTTATGAAGGTAGCTATTTCGCAGTTCATATTGTTCCAATGATATTCCTTTCGAATACGATGTATCGTCTTATTGATTCCCATATGGGCTCCTATGGTAGATGAATGGAAGTATTCCATTAGCATGGGCTTAATTACGTCCGGGGCTATTATTCTTAATTCCTTTCCGTCTCTTATTTTGAGGCACAGTACATTCTTACTCAATACGTACTTCTCGGATTTAATACCTTGGGTAAGTTGTTCTATAATAGGCTTCAGTAAGGGGTCTTGTTGTTGATATAGGGCAATGTTTGTAAAGGCAAGGGGGAATTCAGTAATTACGGCGTTCGCGCTTGCTATTTCCGGCTTCACTATGTTTTCGGAAGTTTTAGTGGGTGACTGGAACATACGGGACAGGGTATCGGCGACTACATTTTGAGTACCTTTAATATGCTGCACTCTGAATTTGTAGCAGTTTAATTTCAATACTCATCTGCCAATTCGTCCTAATTGTTTAGGGTGATTCAATAACCATGATAACGCCTGATTGTCGGTTTCTAAAAGAAATTCCTTATGTTCTAGGAAGGGTTTAAACTTTTCGAATGCAAAAACAATTGCTAAACATTCCAATTCATATGCAGAATACTTTCTTTCTTGATCGCTCAGTGTTCGTGATGCATAACTAATTGGTAGTCTACAGTTATCTATCTCTTGGTATATCACTGCACCTAACGCTACACTGGAACTGTCGGTTTGCACGACGAATGGTTTTGTGAAATCAGCTAATTGCAAAACTGGGGGAGATATAATGCTTTCTTTAAGTTGCTCAAACGCGTTTTGATGTATTGAGCTCCATTCGAACTTTGTTCCCTTCTTTCGTAAGGAGTTAAGGGGTGCTGCTATTTCGGCAAGATGGGGTATGTATTTGTGGAAATAATTCACCATACCTAAAAATCGGGCTATACCTTTTGCATCTCGTGGGGGTGCAAATTCTCTAATAGCACGGGTACGTTCGGGGTCAATGCTTACCTTTCCATTCGCTTTCACTATGTGTCCTAAGAAAGAAAACTGAGGTACAGCAAAACTTACCTTATTTGGGTTCACCGTTAATCCTGCTCTTAGTAAACGAGATAACACTTCACGCAAATGTCTGAGATGTTGTTCCATTGATTCACTGTATATTACGATGTCGTCCAAATAGTGGTACACATATTTAAATTTAATGTCGTGAAATATCTTCTCCAATAGTCTACTACATACGGAACTTCCTTGAGATATTCCAAAGGGTACCCTAGTAAATTGGTACAAGTTAAAAGGAACTGCAAACGCGGTTAGACGTTTGGATTCTTCTGAAAGAGGTATTTGATGAAAAGCTTGATTTAGATCCATTACCGTAAAAACCATCGCTTTAGTAAAATAGTGAAACGCACTATGGATGTCTGGAAGAGGTATTGATTCAAATTCTATTCTTTTATTTAATTGCCTGTAGTCTACAACTAGTCGGTGTTTATCTGGTCCTTTCGGTACTAAAAAGGAGGGTGAAGAATATGGGGAAGTAGAGGGTTCTATGACTCCTTGGTCCAATAACTTATTGATATGGTTTCGCATGACTTCCATCTTGGGGGGCGACAACTTGTACGGGGGTAGTCGTATTACTTTCTGATCACTCAGATTAATTTTATACTCTATTAGGTCCGTAAGTCCTAGTTTTGGTGTAAGAACCGAAGAAAATTCTTTTATTAGTTTTGCTATTTTGACTCTATCTCTTCGTTCTAGGTGAGATAAATCTGAATCTTGGTGACTTACATGCGCAGTAGATGAACAACGTTTTTCTTCATTACTATCAAATTTATGTTTTCTTGTACGGTCAAATCTGAAATAAAATACTTGCTCGTAGATGTCAAGAATCATTCCAGTCTTACTAATAAAATCTGCACCTAATATTAAATCAGGTCCTAATTCTTTACATACTAACATTGTAAATATCCAACTTAGGTTTTTTATTTTAACCTTAACGGTAATGCTCAGGTTTATATTTATTTTACGTTTATCAGCGGTAGCACACTTTATATTCACAGGTTGGTTCCGTTTTACTAGATGATGTTTAGCTAACATGTCCGCTAATTCTTGGCTGATTAAAGTTCTACTAGATCCCGAATCAAGTAAGGCGATGGGGAATGTAACGCCTAAGTCGACTCGTATTAATGGTAGTAGATTTTTTTCCATTTACATCTATTAATCGCATTACACTTTTTGCGAAATTCTCGCACATAGGGGTCGATATCTTTCGCACCTTTTTTGTTTTTTACTTGGTTACAGAATAATTCATTCTTATTATTATTATTGGTTTCTTTTAGTTTACCTAGTTTCGAGTAGCTGCGGAAGACACAGGTTTTCGGGTCTCCCTGCCTTACATGTTTTTTTGAATTGGGGTTATTCCGTTCCAATGGCTTACTTTTGCACTCTCTACTTATGTGCCCATATTTGCCACAATTATAACAGGTGGGTTTCCTGCGAGGTGGGTACTTGGCTTCCGCTTTATCTGGGTTTACAATTAACTTACCAGCTTTGCGCACATAGTGAGGTCTACTAGAAACTTGACTTTCATACGAGGTTGTTACATCAGGCAGTAGTGCTCGCAATTGATGTCTATTATTTCCAGAGGTTTTCATTGCTTCTCTATTTTGATCTGAGTACCATACATTTGAAGAATGGATACTGCACTGTTCCAGATCAGCAATCGTATTGGGTCTATTCATCAATGATAGTCGAGATCTTTCTTCGGGTGACACTCCTATTAAAATGGTGTCCACTAGTTGTGTTTCATTCCAGTTTATACGTAGTAGTCGAGAGGACTCCCTAATATCGGAGATGTAGTGAGCTAATCTCTCCTGATGTCCTTGTACTCGGAGTACTGTCTTTCTTTTTATTTCTTCATAGATGCCGGTGGGAATAAAGTATTTTATTAAAGAACTATGTAGCTCTTCTACTGGGAAAGTAGAGGTTAGGGCTTCTAGCACACGATTTTTTAACGGGGGTTTACACTTTGGTAACAGAACTTGTAAAATTTGCCAGTCATTCAGCTGCTGTAGATCCTTTATCTGAAGAAGATAACTAATAAATGTTAGTAACTTGGAAACATTTAAACCATCTGTATAAGGGATTTCGGTTAAAATCTTCTCCACAGGGTGAGTCATTTTTTCGTATAGATCTGCATTATAGTTCATAGGGGTAATTCCTCGATGAGGGAGATTGGATTCATTGTTTCCGGGACGAAACTGAAAATGTTCGGGAGGAGGGGGATTTACATCTGTATCAGTATTTTGTTCTGGGTTCGCTTGCACTTGCGATACGATAGGTGAGTTCCGATCCGAGTTAGGCGGAGGTAAACCAGTGGTGGGGGATTGTACTGGGGAGATGTGTAATTTCATTAATGATTTCTCTATTTCCTCCATCCTGAATGAGTCGGATTTTCGTCTTAAATCGTTGATAATTGAAGGTAAGCGACGTAGAGCTTCGTCTGCTAGCTTTTGTACATCAACGGGTATTTCTGTGAGATTCGGCCAGATCGACAAATTTTTTATTCGCCTGGTTAAATGCTCTATTCTCTGGGTAGTCCGCAAAATTTTTGCCGGAGATTTCTCGTCTTGGAGTGTTTGAGACAATAAGTATAGTTCACTATACTTGGCAGTACAAATTTCTTTCTCGCCTTCATAATCGAGTTGGCTTAGATTGTTTAATTGCACGGGCGCATCAAATCCACATTCGCGAATTGAACTTCGTAATTCCGCGACTGTTACATCAGCATGGGGTAGTCCACGCAAAAGAGCTTCGTAAGACAGCTCGTCTTTTAATAACAAATCCGGGTTAAATTGGGCCATTTTGTTCTAACACATTAGCACGTACTTAAAATTAATACTATTATATTACACATATATTACATATAACAAATTCATAAGTAATCAATTTACACAAATTAGAAAAGAACAATTTCTCTTCTAAGGGAGAGACAGAAATCACACACATATCTTTCAATGTTAAATAGCCGATCAGCTGTTTACTGGGATGTAGGTCAGAGGGTGGCCTACATATTTAGTTAACAAAGGAGGGTGAGAGTGTGTGACAATGGGGTGTTTGCTTGTATTGTTCACTACACAAAGCGACTGAATAACACCAACGATTTGAAACCGGTCGTTTTTAAACTTGAGAAGGGGAGCACACTTTTGTACAACACATTTATTATTATTCCGCTTAGACAACACTTTGGCTTCGTTCTTTCATAAACTTCTCTCAATTAAATAATTACTTATTTTGTTCACAAGTTTTAAATCACGACTTCTACTTAATTACTTTATTATTATTTACAAAGTTATTTTTAATCAATTTTTTTTTTTTTTTAATAACACATACTAGTGTATGTAAGCTATGTAGTTGGACATACACTGTGCAGAATGATTCAGGAGACAACAGGTCGTAGTTTGTCGTAAACAAACCTGTTACAGATTGTTCGGTTGACCAAAATTGTTATGCTTGGTCATGATTCATGTATGCAAGTACTTACATCGAATTATTCAGGTTGTGCCGGTAGGAACCTGCATATAGCATTTTGCATTGTATGACGCTAATGACATTTTACTTATACATACTACCATCTACGTATTAATACATATTACGTTATTTAATAGTGTATTAAATATGTTTTGAACATTACATTTATTAAAGTAACTTTCTGAGTGCATATATCAATATTAAACATTTAGTTATTAATCATACTATTTATGTTTATCCACGCATAAATAGTGAATGCAATTTTGTTTGTGACACATATACACAATTAAAACTCTTTCCTTTGTTTCCTTTATTTTTTTTTTTTATTTCAAATAATGTAAGCAGAGTAACGCACTTTTGTTTACGTCATGATGCTTAACAACCCTTTACATAAATTAGCATAGTGAATGCACTTTTGTGACACTCTGTAAACAATTACGCTTTTATTTTTTACAATTCAGCAGAGTGGCGCACTTTTGTAACTAGCTTTTCGCCGCGTTACAAATCCAGGGAACCCTTCGTAATTAAACTCCGTTAATTAGAAGGGCTGCCTACGTTGTAACAGGATTTATCACAAATAATTAAAATAACATATTACTTACTAGCTGTGTAATTGTTTACTTTGTGTAAGGAAACAATGGCAAGGTATACAATTGATTTAAGCACTCCTCATATGTGTGTAACAAGAAGACTTCTCTTTATTCAACATTTAAGAAAAACATATACTGACTGATGCCATGACATTACTAATTCAATTATTAAATTATCGAAAGGTTTCTTTAAACTTTGGCATCAAACTAGATTCTATATAGTTATACCTCGGATCCGGGTGAACTTTCTGTATTAAAACTTTTAATTATACTCTTTTCATGATATTAGCTTGCAAGACTTTCTTTTAATTCAACATTTAAGAATGGTATTATTGCTTGAGTTATATTACTCTACATTAACATATAAACTGTTACAACGTATGAAGTTAGAATAGTTACATGAAATATTAATTAATAAGATATAATCTTATAAACATTAGATTTAATTTATAAGTCTTTACAAAGTTAATCATTTCTGAAAAGTCTCTTTCAAGATGTGTTGAGTAACAAATATTAGTAACCCTCGATAGACAGGCTATCGAGTCACCTTTTAATTGGTATGCAGAAGACTCCTCCTGGGGTATCAGTCTTGGGAAACAGGAACAGCTACGTCGTCATCTCGGTCTGGCTTTCCTCTGTAAAGGGCTCCAAAAGTTAGCAGGGAGAACACTTGGTCATGTAGTTATCTACGATGATCATGTAGATTCTCGGATGTCCTGATCTGCATATTCTGTCACGTGCAGTAGAGTTTGTGGCTTCTGCTAGTTCACATCTCCGGGTATTACTTTGGAATAGTTTTTATACGTTGAAGTACGTAGTCATCTTGTGTTACACTTTTTGTTACGTTTCAATACTTTTTGTTTTACATAACTTTAAACTTATTGTCTATTCACATGACTACATTAATTAATACATCCAGATGCTTTAAACAAACTACATCTGGTACACTTTCTGAAGATGAAACCAAATATGATACACATATTTGAAGAGCATAGCTCTTACGTCTACACTGTACGGAGTCACCATTGCAAGAGAGAGAATTTACGCTCCCTTCGCCAGGTACTGGACAAAAGTTAGTGGGACAACTTCCGCGCGAGAATATAGTTCCTAACTATATTTAAGTTAACATTTTTATTTATTTAAACTATCCCTAAACAAATATACATAATTTAAATCAGTTGTTTTAGCGACTATTTATGTCTTCAGATTTTATTATTATTAACATTAGTTTTTTTTATCTTATTCTTACTCACACAAGACTCTGAAAGCATGTCGAGTCTGGAATCAACAGGAAAGCGCCTGCTTACAAGCAAAGGGTTAAATACGATATTAATAACGCTTTACAATTTATCTTTTTATTTGAGTATCTTATAACTAATTAATTATAACTGATTAAGTTATAACTTATAACTGAGTACATACAGGTATCTTATATTAAAACAGTGGGATTTAAATAGCTTAAGACCTCGCAACCTTAATTTTTAAAATTTTTTTATTTTCTAGATTATTTCTTTTATTTAAATCGTCACAAGCTTTGGTTTTTAAATCGTCCGTTTGGATTCGGTTTACGTTGCAATATTAACATTATTTTTATAATTTTAAAAATTTTTCAAAAGTGTTGTGTTATATGTTGCGTGTTATATGTACCTATGTCGACGACGCTCACCTGAGTGGACATTTTTTATAAATGTTATGTAAGTTTACTAAATGATCCAATTGAAGATGGAACACAACTGTTCCGAAATGCATTTCGGATTAAAAACTAAAAAATCACCGACTGGAATACCTAGAGGTGTACTTGTAAGTACTAAAAATTCTTTATACATTATTAAAGGTATTCTTTGACTGTTTCATAAAAATTATTGTATCAAGTTCATAAAAAATAATGTGCTATAAAAATGAAAGTATGTGATGAGCATCATTTTTATGTATTCCTAACTTAATTAAAGTAAGAAAAAAGTATTTAAAAGTCATACTGTACAGTATAAATTTGTTAGTTTTTTTAATAATAAATTTTAAATCCAAAATGACATAGGTCGTCAGTTTTATTCGAATTTTCAGTATCTGAAGTAGCAACGATCCACATTACCTCAGATAACGGATTCTACCATATTTATTTATTAAATAATAATGAATCCTTTATTACCATGTTAAGCCATCTTGGAGCTAGTCAGGGTATGCTGCTTTATCCGAGCCATTCAGCATACAAAGTACATAGTTTGGCCAGCACAGCGCTTCAGCTGCCAATTAATATCCTGGGATGTTATGTCAACCATTCATTTCCACAAGCTAAGCTAAGCTAGGAGATAAAAAAAGCATATTGATTTTATGTGTGCTTGGGAATTAAACCCAGGATCAGTAGATTTGCCGCAGATTGATCCTGGAACCTTTAGATTGAACCCAGAATCCAACTGCCATATCAACTATTTATTTATTAATAATTATGTTAATTGAAATGTTTTTATATATACACACACAACACATGCATACACGTGTGTGTGTGTGTGTGTGTGTGTGTGTGTGTGTGTGTGTGTGTGTGTGTGTGTGTGTGTGTGTGTGTGTGTGTGTGTGTGTGTGTGTGTGTGTGTGTGTGTGTGTGTGTGTGTGTGTGTGTGTGTGTGTGTGTGTGTGTGTGTGTGTGTGTGAACTGTTGTGGGACTGTTTATTTTATGTTATTATGAAGGTATCATTTGTTTTATATCCTTTTCTTAATATAAGGCCTTTATTACACTATGCAATTGTTATCAAGTCTACAGGAAACTGGTTGCAGGGTAGTAAAAACAGGCTGCAACTGCTCTGCAATCGGTTGCAGAGTAAGCATGTCTATACTACTATTATATTATAAAGAGGTAAAATATGTTTGTATCGTTGTCTGGGCTAACCTCAGAAACTACTATCCGATAAAAAAATTCTTTCACCACCGTGTTCCTTCAAGTTTGAGGATGGTTTTAGATATAAATTTGAACCGATAACTTTAATTTTGAAAAACAGATTTAAAACGGCCCCGTATCATGAAATTTTTGTTAATTTGCATATAGTGAAATTTTTGGCATGCGATAAACTTTCGTTCTATAAGAGCTAGTTACATGGTGCTAGCAAGTGAAATTTAGAAAAAATTCTCTAAATTTTATTTTGGTTTTTGTTTCATTAAAATCCTCCTTTACATTTTTGAGATATTGATGGCTTTGTGAAAATATTATATGATGTGTTGGTCCCATGTCATGAAATTTCTGTTTTGTCTACAGAATGCATGCTCAGGCAAATTGCATGCAATCAGTTGCATAGTGTAGGCTACATTTGAGTCAATGCCCCAAACAAATGCATGAAACTAAAAGTTGCACGAGCATGTGCAAGGCTTGCAATCGAATGCAGACCATGCAACCAATTGCAGTAACAGTAAGTGTAATACACTACATTTAAACCAATGTGCCACAACTTTTTTTGCAATCAGTTGCGTAGTGCAATAAAGGCCTAAAGATCCTTTTTTCTAGATTTTGTTCTAAAATTTGGAAGGTCTTACGTTCAAGCCAGATCATAGAATCAATATATGAGGGCAGAAAATAAAAATGAGAACAAAGAGTGTAACTGAGTAATTATGATTGGTATTTATTAAAACAAATTTTATAATATTACAAATCAATAGCACTATGACGTTCAGACCAATACTATATATAATACTAGAACCAGGACAAGCTTTTTAAGAAATTCACACCAAAATATCAGAGGGTCTTATTTTTAGCAAATATCAAATACTGTATATTTCAAATGTGTAACTTAAAATATGTATAGTATTTGTAATATAGCTAGTGATAACAAATTCTTACATATATATTTTTCTTTTCAGCTTCTGGTTGACGCTTCTGACCGATGCATTACCATTATTAGAATCACAAGACGTTCCTGTTTTTACATATGAAGAAACTTGCCAGTTGATAACATGCCTGGAGGAACTCATTATGGAATGCCACGAGAGCCTTCAGAGTAAAAAGTCACAAGTTATAGACAGAACAAAATTAATTCGTCTGGCACTGACAAAAAATCTGGCAAGATCACTGATACATGAAGGTTGTGCCTCGACTACTATGAAAGTCACATCAAACACTGCGATCTTTGATTTTTAATCATCAGTTTTTGTACTTAGCAATAAGAATAAATATTTTTATAAATTGTATGTTTTGTCTTTATTTCACTTTACCACATGTCGTTATATCAAAATATGTTGAAATATTTTATTATATATTCATTACAGACTGACTTCAGAACTGCGACTGTCAGTGTTGAAATTGTGTGTTTGGCTATTCATTAGTTTTTTTTTCAGTTGATATTTAGATAGGGATTAAATGATTATATTAAATTGTTTTGTAGTATCGAGTTTTTGTATTAGCCGGTGCGACGTAATCTGGAGCATTGGAATGTGTATGAGCACGCGTGTGCCGACTTTGACAGAGTGAAAGTCACACACGGTTTTCCTTGCCGCTGGCTACGAGATTACGAGAAATAACGAGACGATCGCCCACCAATGAAAAGGCAAGTTGCCAAGCTTAGAGGGACGCTGGCCATTTTGAAAACACTTCACTTTAGCGTCAGTCACCCGAACCGCGCGGTTCAATGTAATAGTGCTCGCGAGCCAAAATCCAGTAAAATTATAAAAATGTGTTAATAAAAGTGCAACAGCAACATCAGAGGTGCAGTTTCTAAAGGACACAACAGTTAAAGATTTTTCGGACGTTTCAGTGAAAAACAGTGTTGGCGTAACAACTAGCAGGATGAGTACTCTTCAAAACTAGTAACAATACAGACCAATTATACACAGACCCACTAAAATGTATCAATATTAAAGAGATCTCTTATGGGGGGGGGGGTGAAAAGTATGAGAGAGAGAGAGAGAGAGTGAGCGAAGTGCTGGATTGCCTTCTAAGATAAAGATATATATCTATTTTTGTTTCTGTGAAAGATGATTAAAAACTAAGGAAAAATAATTTTGTAAAGAACAGAAAAAGAAAGAGAAAGTAAGTATGGGGGAGATAATTTCAAAGTTGTTTAATTGTAGTAAATGAGAGTTAATATTTATTACATAACAAAACCCAATAACCACTCTTACAGGTCACGAGTTCGCATATAAGACACTGGACCACATGAAGGTAAGAATTTTTGGAAGTTGACAGTTTTGAAGTATTTTATGTTTTCAAATTTTATTAATTAAAGATTATAGTCACAAACTGTTCCACATGGTTAATTAATTTTGCCAATTGCTTTTACACTTGAAGAGATTTATTTACCACTGTTTTATATTCATTGTAGTTGAGACGGCAATGCCTACGTCATACTTGCTTAAGTCACCATTCAGATGTCTAAATTCGTATTTTACCAAGGGTTACATTGATCGTGAATTATTGCACAATATTAAAAACGATTCTACCCATTTTGTCCCGTTACAATACCCCCTCAATGAGAGGTTTTATGTCGAAACATAAAAACTCTCATTGACAAAACCTAAAAGGATCAGCTCGGATATGGCGTCATGACCCGCCTTATTATCTTATTAAAATCCTGGGTTACTCACCCCCCTGATCCAGTGACTATGGCCACACCTGCATGACTTTACTGGACTTCCTGCCTCAGGATCCCAACACCATAAAGGCAGACAGGCACTAGATGCCCCTGCCCTGACGCACTGGCCAGCACAGGGTCGCCACCACAGTACCACCAGACTCTGAAACAATCAATTAACATATCTATAAATGGCCTTTCACTATGCCATACCCTGTAACCTCTCGTTTACTAATCGGGTTTACGTCTTTTTAGCCCTACGTTGTTAGCGTCATTTGTAACGTCTCGCGTAGTAAATCTTTTCTTTCGCGACCTTTATCATATAATAACTACGTTAGTTTATACTCTGACAGTGTTATTTTATTTTTAATTGGGTGTGTGATATTCATTAGTACTGACAAATAAATCACGGTATTCTTTATTATGGATTACTATTCAGTTGTTTGTAAAAGGGTAGAAGAGAGAGAGAGAGAGAGAATTCCTCTCTTTGAGGGCGATTTGATCATTTGTTTTTACGCACGTTGCATCAGCTGTTTTCTATTTGCGAACCAATTACAGGTTATGTTATTCGTAGTACTTCATAATTTCTGATGTCGGAGCTAATTTTCTTACTCTTCTCAGCTATTTCCCTTGTTTTCTGTAACAAAACTGCTATCTACCAGAAATAATACACAGTCAATTACCTAAAAGAAAGGTATTTATTAATTGAATTTGATTTATTTTTTCTGGATATTATTACCTCCAGTTCATAGTTTTACAAATCGATTATTTTTCGAAATCACAACATTTTTCAATATAAGTTTTTTTTTTTTAATATAACACAAGAGATGTATTCAATTACAGTTATTAGAAAAAATTAATTAATTATATATCTCAGGGTTATTTGAGGGTTCTTTGAACTATAAGAAAGTCAGAAATGTTTAGTTAATCATATCATACTTTACAATAAATAATATTTGTTTTCTTAAAGTCTGATTCAATGAGTTCATTTTTTAAACGCCAGAGCGCAGACTACGTATTCATACCGAAGACAAGAAAATAAAGATGGCTGCTGTAAATTCTTAATGAGCCCATGTTTATACTATTTTTGGTTAAATAAATAAATTTTATTATGTTCACACTAAGTTTTATTATATATTAGATGATGTTATACTGTTTCTAGTGTTCGTTACTTGGTGGTGATGTGTAATTTTTTTGTTTATTAAGGTAGGCGTTCTTACCAAATGTGACAGTTCAAAATTTTCATTCCATCAGATGTTGGGATTAATTTTCAGTGCTCTTCAATGTTCTTGCATCAATTATGGTGTTTCAACGGATGTCTCATATGTAGTGGCTTGTGCTGAATCGTTTCATTCATTTAGAAAAGTGGTTTTCCCGAATTGTAGTTACTAATTTTTAAAATTTGCTGGACATTATTTTTTGGTCATTATCTCTCTTGGAATCCAATTTAACAATTAACAATTCTTGTTGATTAGTTACTCCTAGTAACCAAGAAATTGATGAGTTTTTATTGGCTAACCAAGGTACAGTTTTAGTAAATAGGCTAGTATTAATTATTATTATTTCTTCCCTTCTTTTAGGAAAAATACTCCTTTATAATTTTTAACTATAATTACATTTAATTTATATAATTTTTTCTTCATTTAATTACATAAACTTAGCTACTTGTATTTTATAATTTAATGATTTTCAACTTGGTTTATTTCTGACTTATACTTCGGTTAATGTATTATTACTCTAGGCACTATTTTATTTTCCCCCCATCTCTTAACTTTATTTTAATTAGCAATTATTAATTTCTTATATAACCCTGGATCCTTTAAACATAAACAAAAATAATATTTTAATTATATTGATATTGCCTTTGTGGCCTAACAACACAAAACTACAACAACTTATTACTAATCATATAGTTTATTACTATAGTCCAGCATCTTCACTATTTGTGATTGATGTCTTTTTGGTTTTTTTATATTATATACACATATCATACTATGTTGCACTTTGTACACACCGCACTTTTATGGTAACACTTAGTACATTGTTTTTTAAATGCTAAAGTGTTTTATGGTACAAATGTTTTCATAGCATGATACTTACTCCCTCATTTCTGACTTTTGGAATGGGTAACTACTGACTTTTTATTCTTATTATTATACAAATACTCCTTTATTTCTTATTAGTACTGAGCACTGGTTAGGGGATGTCCATTAATTACGTGAGGTTTTTTTTTAAATTTGGACCCCCTCCCCCCTTTGGTGAGATGTGGTGGGACCCCCCTCCCCCTCACGTGAGGTTTACCCTATAATTTTTAAATAATTAAATTTATTTGATATGTTCATGTTTTTGCTTCATACCACTAAAAATACCTAAAGCATATCTTCTATGTACTACATTTTTTCTGTGAAATTAGAGGTGAAAATGATAACTATGTTTAAGGTGCACTATAATGAGTTTAATTAAATTAATTGTCTTGAAAGCTGCCAAATGGCTCTCTACATATCGTGGTTTTTGCAAATAATTTTCGCAAATAAGCAAATACAAAATAGGCTGCGACGCCACCTTCCCTAAATCTTCACTCACTCCATGGGCATGATACGTAAAAATGAAAAGTTTTTTATTTGTTTTAAACATTGATTAAAACACTTTAATAAAAACATGTTTTATTTAGAAAGTGTATTAAACAGTGTTTTTAACACGTGATTAAAAACACTTTATTTTAAACACGCCAACCCTGAGTAGTATTCGGACGGACAGACAGACAAAGACAGACGGACAAAAAGGCTCCGCGAAAATAGTATTTTTAACCGTTTTGACGGATCCCTAAAAAATTGACCTTTTATTGATATATTATATACATTAAATGTCATTGAACCTTTACTTACTTTGCAGATGAAAGACAACATTGTTTGTACCTTCCTTTGAACCGTATGATTACGTAGAATTTCAATCTCTTGATTTATATGATCACTAAGAGAATTCTTGTCGGTGAACTTCAGCTTAGCTTCCTTCCACAAACAATTAACTTCTTGCTGGCACGTTTGTTTTGACTTGTCTGCATGCCGCTTAACATACGCTTTGTAAAAGTTTTGATACAAATTCATGTTGAACACAATAACATCGGCATGCGTTGCAGAATATCATGACTGACTCACTGACTGACACGCAGTGATTTCGACCGGCGCGGCAGGGAACTCCCCGAATGAAATCTGACACTTGTGCGGCTCTTTGTTTCAAATCGGGGAATCCCGGGCATGCACACGTGTATTAAGCATTCAGTTCAGTTCAGAGAGGCCATAAAGATTGGTGGGCACTTTAATATTGTCTATGCTCGGGATTAATTTTATAAAACAAAATGTTATCCGTTATAATAATGTATATTCTCTGAATAAAAAGTTGACGTGAGATTTTCATTAGCCCCCCTCCCTTTAAATGAGATTTTGCCGGACCCCTCCCCCCCATTTTGAGCTCATGTAATTAATGGACATCCCCTTATGTAATGTTACATAAAGCTCCCCCACTAGAACAGATTTATTTTAATTTCATTATTAAAATTAATTGTTTGATTTCTAATCCTTCACCTTCTCTTATCAATCTTCTTAATATATTTTTATTTCTGTTTGGTTATATACACCTTTTATTTGGTTATTGGTAATTGACTTGATTTCATAATGTAATATATTTTACTAATACTCAACTCTCTCTCCTGGAGGAAAATTAACGATTGATATTATTTCTCGTGGTGGTGGTTTCTCGAACATCACTTGATGAGGACTGGTCACAATAATCAGTAAAAGCTTGTGTTAACACTCTCATGTTTTTATTTACTTCTATAAATGTCCTTTCTCAATTGAGCTTCTGTCTGCTATCTTCCTTCTGTTTTCTTCCTTCATACTTCTGGAATCTGATATCAATCTTATTAGCTGGTTTGTTATCCCTTAAATATTTAATTTCCCTAACATTTCCTAACACGTGAGCTGGGGCAGTCCAGAGAGGCACTTGTGCCTACATATACTCTGCTGGCCATACTACACTTTTTTGAGATCAGAGGAACATCATCACTGCTCAAAATATAATACTGCTGGAATTCATCTACAGACAGTCGTTAAATAATATTTATACCAGAATAGTCTATTTTTCGACTAATAAAAAACACTTTTGGGATTATTCACACTGTTGCTGTTTACATTTGATTATATATTTCTTTTTTCTTCTTGATTCCTTCTTATTTTCAGTAGCTGTTTTTAGATAACTTTATTGACAGGCATTATTTATAAATCCTTTTGACTTTCCTTCTTGTGACTGATGTTCTACGTATCATTTCTTCCTTTATCATTTTCAACTCCAACAAATTCTAAATTGTAGCTGTATTAATTATCATTTTTAGCTTCATTGTAATTATAGTAATTAAATTATCCATTGTCCTTCTTATTTTACTGTCTTGTCTGAGCACATTACCATTAATTGTTTTTATATATTTTTTCTCATTGTTCCCATTAAAATATTATTTTTTCTATTATTACATTCTAAATCATGTTATTTTATAAATAAATTATGTAAGTCGTTCTTACATTCTCTTGGCGTTTTGTCGTTTATTTTAAATCATATCGTTTCTAAATATATTAGGTAAGTTGTCCTTACATTCTTTTTGAATTTTGTTGATTTATATTTTTTATTTGGTTCCTTCTTTCCAATGGGTTGCTTGGTCGGTATACAGAAAATCAGTCCCCCTTTTTTTTTCTGGTTGATTATTACGTGGTTTAACCATGGTCCATATACTCAGTTACTCCTCTTCCTCGGATTACTGGGGTGTTCGGAATTATTTCTCTCCTTGATAATCTCCTTATCATCCGGCTCTCCCACTTGGCTGCTACGAAACCTTCCTTTAAGTCACGGTCTCCCGTCATAGCTAATTCCTTTTTAACTAACAGGTATGATAACTCTTCTAACATAACATAGTCACTCATATTTAATTCTATTCCATTCCCTTTGACCTCTGGGTTATTTACCAAATATTTTAATGGTATATTCCGTATTGAAGATATGACTGATATTGTCTGATACACTTCAACCATCGTCATATTTAATTGAGATCTAGCCTTATAAGTTTTTTCTATAATTTTTAAAATTAATTAACTCCCTTTGTTCATTAATTGGAAGGTTAAATACATTAATTAATCCACCCTTCATCATCTCCAATTCTTCTCTTGTATTTATTATTTTCTTTCTACATATTTTCTTATTTTCTTGGTTTTCTTTTCCAGGTATTTATTATCCTCTTTGCTGTTGTTATTTTTATTCTCAGATAATGTTACACCTTGGTATTCTCTAATTTCTATTTCTTTCCTGCTCTCTTCTGTTTTCGGACTTACTTTAATACCTTCGGAAGTGCTGTCTAGTGTTTCATTCATATTCTTTAAACACCTATCCATTCTTTCATCTAACTTTCTGAAACTTTCATCCATTTGTTTCATTAATGTTTCATGGTGTCTCTTGTTATCTTTCGGTATAATTCTCAACATCTCCTTCACGCTCATGTCTTCTTTTTTGGTTGATTTACCTGGTATTTTCTACTGTTGCTTCACTTTGACTATTTCTTCTTCTATTTGCATATTTGATTGTTCCAAGTTTTTATTATTTGGTATTCCTTTGAATTCTTCTATTAACAACCTATTATGTTCCTTCCTCCAATTACAAATATCTTCTCTGGATAGTTCAAACATAACCCTTATCCATTCCTTTAATTCTGCATTTTCCGGTTGTACCGGTTTCTCTGGTTGTGTTATTAATTGTCTCATTTGTTCATACTCCTCCTGTGTATATTGTTACCACCAAATTATTCTGGTTTATTTCTTTATATGTGACACCCGTGTATCAACGTTAAGCCCCGCATTGTGAACGTCAATTTTTAACAAATAAATCTGTTTGTTACTTTATTAACTATATTTGAGGATGTTTAAAAGTCCCACTGTTGGGTTCGCCAATTTGTAACAAATAACTCTTGTTGTTATTATTTATTCCGAGTATAATACAGTTGCGGGTTTATCGTTAATTCAGCCCACGTTGAATTCACCAATTTGTTACCAGTTCAATCTGTTTATAAGGAAAAATATTTATTATGTTGTGGATATTATTTGGTTGTTGATTATAGACCTGTGATAATTAATTATCAAGTGTTTTACCAGAGAAAAATGCTATATTACGGTTATTATAATGAATAATTCAGTATTTTTCTCCAACCCTAGTCACTATGTATTATCTAAATTGAAAAGAGAGGAGTGTGAAGAGAGTAAGTTAGTTCTCTATTCTCCCGTATTCACCAGCTGTCTGCAATCGAGTGCTGTTATTAGGCAATGACCCGTTCTTATAGGTTAAGTTGTTCCACTTGACGCTTTTATCACTTTCTTTCCCTGTAAATTACACCCTATTCGAAATACAATAACACAGACTCGTCAAATACAAGAAGGATTCTTTATTTTATATTATTTCAAATTTCCAACAGTTGCTTTCTTCGGTTATTAAAGCATCATATCGATCATATAATACCGAATCGATTTGTTATTGAACTCGTGGTTTATGTTACAATTTAATTATAATTTTCAGTTTATCTATTATCTCAGGGTACGTGTAATTCTTTTAACTATTAGTAAGGCCAGGTAATGCAAATTCAGGTTACTAGGTATTACAATTTAAATTAAAATCTTATTTTATAAAGTATTAACATAAGCAGGTTTTTACCAAGCGTTTACAAAATACTCATTCAGGCCGTGTTCCACTAACGATGTCAGATCGACGGGTGATGAAGAATGGCTAGGATTTATTCACCTCCAGCTTCTCAATAAAAGTTGTTGTTAGTGTCCCGGAATGTAATAGAAAGTTCAGTTCTTGATCTTCGCTGATTTTTTCGTTTCTGGTGGTCACAGGTCCCGATGGAATTAGTGTAGTATTAAGTTCTTGCTCTGCAGTCAAAAAAGTGAGGTTCAATAGGTAAATTTAATTCTCTTTAATTTTTGTTGTATGGTATTTATTCAATTCGACTTCTCCCAGTCTGGATTATCTTCATTTATTTATGATTTCTGTTATAACTCATTTAGTGGTAAGTTTAGTTCATTTTTCTTAAGGTTTTTGATTTGAATTCTGTAGATAGGTAGTTTATTCTCAAAGTGATAGTTTAGGAAGTCGTCCAATCCGTCTTTTTAATTAGTGTTTATATTTTAACGTTGATTTGTAATAATTTTATTCATGAGGTTTTGTGGTTTTCTGGCGATTTTTAATGACTGAACTGTCCTCATTTACATATAACAATTGAATGTCTAAATCAACAAGATTTCCTGCATTTTGTTGCCCTAACAACCATTGCTTCTTCTGTCATTGGATGATATTTGTTATCCTAGAGCCAGAATTAGGAAATATTCTTACACTTATTTAATAAAATACTCCCTGCTTGGAATTACACTAAATCACATAAAACTTTCACTTAATCTGCCTTATTAAACCATATACATTTTACTACATTTTCTTCTTAATTGACTTATTTTAAAAGGTATTATTTCCCTTTACAAAATACTAATTTTTAGGCCTATTAGTTTTATTACAGGTGTTATAATTTTTTGTTTTTAATTTAATTTTTCTTACCTGACCTACTGTACAAAGAGTCACTGGCTTATGGCCCATTATTTCAATTTTAATTTCCTGATTTCAATTCATTATTATTATTTAGTTCATCATTGAACCCTTCATTGGTTTTTAACATAACTATAATGACCACTTGACAACTTATTAACACTTATTGTCTTCCTGGCCAAGTTTACAAATATTATTTTAAAACATCTTCATTAATTATTTAAAGTAAATACACTTAACATAATACCATACATAATAAACACACTTGTATTTAATTACTTAAATACGAGTTTAACATGAATGAAAAGAGTACCCATTACTTAGTACTTCCTTAAAGCAATGGCTCCGCACTTACTACATACAAAACACAAAATAAATATCATGTAAACTCAATATCATGATAAAGTACAACAACAAGTACATTTTATAAAACATTAAATATTAATTTAACAGTCTATTATATTCAAACTCATCCACAGTAAACTCAGCTCATTAAACACAGTGTTTATAGTTTACATCTTACACTGCTCATTCCATATTTTATATTTAGGTACACTTTCAATATTTTATTACCTAGTAACCTTACTAGGTATCATCAATGCATTTTTTAGGTGAGGTTGGCCCTCTTGTACTTAATTATGGCATACCTTGGGCATGGTTTTCAGTCATGTTGACAAAGTTTTTATGTAACGTCGGGAACTTTGTTACGTTACATAATACTCCCCCTCCGAAAGAAGTTTATTTTGGCTCAATAAAGTTAAGTTAAAATAATCTTATAGTTTCTTCATACTTAGGAATATTTATTTAATAAAATTATTAATTTATAATGGTTTCAGTTTTTCATTGTTTCTGTTTTAATTCGCAATTCGATGGGTTCTTTGGGGTTTATTTTCTCTTTCTATTCTTTAAACTTTTAATTGCACCGGAAAACTGTGTTGATACTGTAACGTACCAAATTTGGTAGTTACATAGAGTAAACAATTATTACGTCAAGTGACGGGAAATCATGAAAATAGTTCTAAGTATGTAAAGCAATGGAAACAAAAAGTGAGTATCTACAGATACATTATTGTAAAATACCAACAAAGAAGAAGGAAGTGTAATATAGCATCATCGAGTACAAAAGAGAGAAAGAAAATGACCACAAGCCAATATAAAATGTTAGAAACCAGGCCCAATAGTTTCCAACAGTGAGGGGAACAAATAAAAACAATAACTATGTAAAATGAAAGGAAGACGACAGATTTCCAACAGTGAGGGGAAACAATAAAAACAATAACTATATAAAATGAAGAAGAGACAACTCAAGAATAACCACAATGATGGCAAACCAACCAATCTATATATGAATACAAATACGATGGAGCAATGACTACTACAAATGGAAATATTGAAGAAGACGTTTAAACCAAAGGAAGAGGAAGAGTAAGGAAACATGACACGAAGAGTGAAGATAATGTATGTACCATACAAGAAATCACCATTAACCAAGTATACAAGGAATTATACTAGTGACCGGAAGAAGAATAACGATTATCAACTATGAAGAAACAGTGTTTAGCATGTGTAAGAAATCACAAACAGTAATAGTGAATACTTAATGTAAGTGTGAGAACCTGTAACAAGTTAACCAATTTTAACCTAAATAAACCCCACAGACAATACCAGTGAGAAGGTTTATAACAGAGGAAAATGTGTTACCTTTATAGTGGAAACATCAAGGATTAAATAGTTAAAATGCACAAACAATTAGTGTGACCAATTTAATCAAGATTGTAATCCAAAATAGATAATCATAAGACCACCAAGAGTAATGTAAGATAGAACAGTAAAATCATTGTTATAGAAACTGATAATAAAAGCTTTGTTAAGTTTTAAAATGAAATATAACTGAATGCCACGGTAAGACGGAATACAATGTAAAGAAAGTCCAGAAAAAATAATAACAAACAAGCTAGTTTGTTACGTATCAAATAACAAAGGTACCAGAAATTAGGTACAACACAACAAGAAATGTAATACCATTAGTTTAAGAATATTTGTGTTATTGTTTAGAAAAATAGTGTAAACATGTGTATTAATCAACAATTAAACCATTGTAATAGAATACCATAATGAAGTCATAATAGTTGAAGCAAATACTGCATAAGAATATGTTGCACATTGATACATAACCCCATAGGGAGTGCACCTATAACACAAAATCATATATGTTAATTAAACCAAGCAACCATCAACAATTGTTTCAGTCAAAGATTCATTATAAATAATGATGCACACTAATAAGTAATATTTTATACTGAAATACACAGCACATAAAGCAGATTAAATATGATAGCACAAAGCTAGATGAAAAGAAACCCAATATGACAAGTTAGTTAAGCAAAATACATTATTAAAACTTGTCCAAGGATTACTGAAAATGTTACCAGTAGTCAGAAAAACATCTAGTACTACTTTGAGAACAAATCACAATTGTAATAATAATCGTTTTATAATCAAATTATTGAAAACTAACTGACCATGAATGTATAGCCAGATGTAAACTAATACAATGTGACAAATTAGTTAAGCAAAATACATTATTAAAACTTATCCAAAGATCACTGAAAATGTTACCAGTAGTTAGAAAAATATCTAGTACTACTATGAGAACAGATCATAAGTATAATAATAGTAATTTTATAGACAAATTATTGGAAACTAAATGACTATGATTGTGGAATCAAATGTAAACAAACACTGTATAACAAATTAGTTAAGCAAAATGCACTATCCAAACTTGTTCAAAGGTAAATGAAAATGTTATCAGTAGTCAGAAGGATATCTGATCCTACTATGAGAACACATATCAAATGTAATGATAGCAATTTAGTTATTGATTTATTTAAAAATAACTGACTATCATGTCATAACCTGATGTAAACAAACCCAATGCTAAGAATTGGAAAGCTTTCAGATAGCGAGAGACTAATAAATACATTAAATTAACAAGGTACTATAGTTGTACACTATATTCATTTGTAACATTATATACCTTATATGATAAAATGATTGACAAAGTGATAATTTAAAGAAAAGAGAGCAGAAGGTGTTTGGATAAGACTATTAGCATATGAAAAACAACATTTTTCAAATAACAAAGTGTAAACCAATGTAAATAAATGTATAGATTAATGTTAGAATACCAAATAAATGTCATTAGATAAGGAATAATAGTGTTATAAGCGATTATAAATAATCGAATATGGACGTTTGAAGACGCCATTACCCAAATATTGTTTGAATAGTAATTGCACCTGTTTTCTGTATTGAACAGATGAGAAATGGACTCAAAACGTTTAATAAGAAATGTTATTTTGTAATTAGAATAAGATCTGGTGAAATAAACTTATTAATATTAAGATTCACCATAGGAATTTGTGAAATAATTGTAGTGCGTTAATAATGGACGGATTTTATCCTTGTTTAGACTTTATTTAAAGCCCAAGGTGTCCGCGATCTATTGCCACCAACTATTCAACGATGTAACAATTAATAAAAAAGTTATAGCGATTATAAACTTTTTAATCATTTTGTGTATCAACGCTTACGTCACTATAATCTCCAACCCATATACGAAATTGGTAAAAAATTAAAAGTTTTATTTAACCGAGGTGTTTTGGGGTGGAGAGTTCGACAATTTGAACCAATCAAATGAATTAAAACAACCAGACAAGCAAGAGACGCTTAGGTGAAGCGTCACAGTCATCTTTCAGTCGTCAAAGAGTCTACTAGCAAAATCGGCGAGCAAGGTCGATGAAGAAATGTATGAAGTTATATTTGAATTGTGCGCGACACTTTCATAAGTCATGCTATACACACATAACCTATACATAACAAAGAAACAGCGAGTGTTCAGTGCGGAGTGAATTCAATTAATAAATACGGCCAGTGTATAATAACGGTCGTATTTTCGAGTTTGTGTTTTATAAAAAACCAGGGTGTACTGTATTTTCATTATTTAACAAATAAAACGGAAATAATGATTTCTGTCAATGAACGGAAAATTATTGTTTGGGTACTACGCTAGTCAGTAGTATCGAAGTGTATTAATTACGATGAAAATTATCAGAATCAAATAAAAGAATTATCTCGCATTTATTAACTTAAGAAATAAATGTTTTACGATTTTATCGTAATTAAAGAAGTCAATATTAATTTAAATATTACAAATATGAATGAAATGATTAGTCGCTCAATTGACTCATTTCGTTGGATTTGACTAATAAATAATTTTTTTGCGAGAGATATTCTAATTAACTGATAGTTACACATCAGATACACTATGAATAAAATATTCTAAGGACTCAATGAATAATTTACTTATCCACAATAACTACTCACGTTTGTTAGCTAACCTAGAAATAATTACGACAACTTTGTCACCTTTTCATAATTCTGTTCTCAAGTAATATAAATCAAATGAAAGCTATCACAAGAGTTTTTTCTCATTATAGATTTTTTCTCTTGCCAATCAATGATTTTTATAACCAACTATTAAATAATAATAGTAATTTTTAGCAATGCAACTCAACGCACGTGTTAATAAGGTAACTGCTGTGTCCAGTGTACGATAGTACGATAGTTATCGATTCTATGGTACCGACTTTTAATTTTAATATTTGTTTGTTTTTTTGTATTAATTCTTTCTTAAATATTATTATAAAAGATAACATCTTGTATCTGGTATCATGCAACTTCCAAGAACACATGAACTTGGTAATTTAACTGTGTAAAGAGGACATAACCTCTCTAACTAAAATTATTGTATCAACCCTCAGTGTTACCAGCCTTGAGGTTAAAAGAGTTTCTTTTTAAAAATTGTTCAGAATAATCATTATTTTGTAAAGATACTAGTGATTGATTGTTTATTTAAAAGAGTTAATGGCATTTCAGAACTGTTAATAAATCTCAATTATTTTTACCAGTGGACAGAGTTTTTCTGATTTCAAAATTAAAATAGTTTAATTTTAATAACTAGTTCTATCAGAAGGTGGCGGGAGAATTTGAATATTCATTATAATTCAAATCACAATTAAGCTCTTATTTTATTTTATTTGTGCATGTGTATTACTTGGGGTATTCAAGTAGAATATCCCCATGTATGTATAAAGTGTATGTTGCAGCAGAAGCAGTCACCAAACAGGTCAGTAATAACATCCACATATGGTAAGTGGGGAGGTGAACAGTGGAGTGCTAAATACTTTTTTAAAATTGAAAGATTTAAACGGGAATACCCACACAACTATTATTAATAATCAACACATTAATAATAATTCCACTTTAAAATTTTATTATCTTGTATATCGTTATCTTAGTATCTGTTAAGTAACAGATTGACGAACCCAACGTGGGGCTTCCAAAGATAATAACCCCACCTAGTATCTGGTAAGTAACAGATTGGCGCCCAACGTCTGAGCGCGGATTAGGGAGAAAATAATTAGCAATTTAGGCAATTAAACCAATAATTTCCTCACCTAATTCGTCAAGAGACAGCAAGTACATTACCAGCAATAAGATGTACAGAAGATCAACTTCAAAAAAGCGAGCAGCAGAGGCAGAGAGGGAGGCTAGACTAGAAGAAAAAGAGGCAACTTCAGCAGAAGATGTTGAAGAGATTTTATTAGAAATCGAGGATAAACAACTTGAACCGGCGGAGGAGGTTCAGCAACCCGATGATGAGCCGGAAGTCATACCCCAAGAAGCTCAACAGGAAATACGCCAACCGGAGAAACCAGCGCAGACGGAGAGCATGATGATGCAGGAAATGCTCAAAATATTGAAGAAGATGGAAGAAGACAATCGATCGTTGAAGGAAGACTTGAATAGCAAGATGGACGAAAATTACCAATCCACGAAGGAGGAAAACCGGTCCACAAGAGAGGAATTAAGTAAAAACATAGAATCCCTGAAGGAGGACTTGAACAGCAAGATCGATGAAACTATTAAGAAGACGGAAGAATCCATCAACCAAAGGACTGAAGAGCTGTTGGAAAAGAAGATGGAAATAATGAAGGAAAATCTAGCTGCGGAGTTGGGGATTAAGATCGACCAGACCAACAAGAAAATCGACGAGATAAATGAGAAGATCAGTCGAGATATTGAATTAATGCAGAACAATAATGAGAAAATGTGGCAACAAATGGCCAGCAATAATGACCAAGTGGAAGAAGTTGCCAAAAATACAATCGAAATAGTATAAAAGAAATTAGAAGAAAGTTTAGAGGCGACAGAGGAGCGGATGGCCATATTAACAGCTGAGATACATGGAGAAATATCAGAAATACAGAAGGAGGGAGAAAATAATAACCAAAAGTTGATACAGTCGGAAATAGATGTCAACCGCCGAATCAACAATATGGAGAAAATCCACAGCGCCCAGATAGGAGTTGTAGAGCGGAAGCAAGCCGAGATGATGACAACACAGACTACACTGGGTGAGAAATGTGAGGAGATTTCCATAAAGGTGGATGCCGTCAGACACCAAGTAACTAATGACAGAGACAAATTGACAGAACGCCAGCAAAGGGAGTTTAACGATATTCGGGATGAAATGCACCGTTTACGAACATTCCCAAATATTTTATCGGGACTAACGCACCTGGAAGGTCGAGAGCAGATAGATTTCCGTGCATACGTGAAAAATCCACTGGAATTTGTGGAGAGAGTGGAGGAGATTATAAACAGAAATAGAGAAAATAGATGGCCCATTATAAAAGGGATGCTGGACGAGTCATTCCGGAATACTTTTGACAACTGGTGGACAGCGACTCGACATGAAGTGGAGAGTTACGATGCATTCAAAGTAGCATTCAAACTGAAATACTGGTCTGAAACGACCCAAAACATTATTAGGGATGACATTACTAATGGTAAATTTGACTCTAATGGCAGACAATCAATGACCACTTATTTTCTAGGTAAGATCTGCCTGGCCAGAACCTTGGAGCCAGCCATCCCTGAAGAATGTTTAGTCACCAAGTTAGCGTATCACTTCAATCAAGGAATATCACAAGGTAGGCTAAACTCACAAATCAAGACCATCCAAGGAATGTGCGCTCTATTGGAAAGCCATGAGCGAGAAAGATACTACCAGAGGAACCGCCAGGGTCCCGGACAAACGTATGATCGGGGCGGACCAGGAAATGTGAATCCTACTAATAACAGTGACAGAAACAATTATGGAAGGACACTCAACAATCCTCCACATTTCCAGAACCAACCAGGACCACGTCAGAATGGAGGTGGCAATCATAGTAATCATGTGGACAGAGGGAATTTCAATAACCCCTGACCAAGTGGATATCAAAGGGACGGCCATTACCAATGGGGTAATAATTATTATCGACCCTACAATAATCAATCCCCAAATAACCAGCAGCGATCGGGTAATGGGAACCACAACAACAACCAGTTCCGGAGAGTGAATTACGCCCACGCTAGCAGAGGGGGAGGTAGGCGAAATTACTATCAAGGGCGAAGAAGCTTCCCGAATCACCATAGTAATTCAAACCACAGCGACCGAGAAGACCGAGAGTCGGGTTACAGGTCGAACAGAAGCGACAGTAGTGAAGGTAACAGACCAGTCACTCGAACAACCGAAACCTATCACAATGGAAACGGGCAAGGAGCCCAGGAACCAATAGCATCTACCTCAACAGACAGGCACACGAACGGTGACCTGCCTTTAAATGGGAACCGGCAGTGAAAAGCCTAACAACACCCTCACTGAACCGGACTATTGGGTCTAACATTTTGGCAACGGAATTGGCATCTAATAAAGTACATCGCAATAATTATCTCAAAAACATTAGGCAGGACCTGATGGAGGAAAAAGAAGACAGTATCAGTGACACAACTAACAGCGAGATCGCATATATATCCGTAAAAGTCAACGGGATAAGTACAACCGCTATGGTAGACACCGGAGCAAATGTCTTGTTAATCGACAAATTAGAATTAAACCGAATACAATCAGAAAACCAAACAACAATACCAACACTACTCATCAATAATATAATACTCATTGGAGCCACTGGGCGACAAAATAAAACCATTCGACACCAAGTACAGCTGGAAGTATCGAGTAATGGAGAGACAATTCCAATGGTTTTCCTCGTAGCAAGTGGACTGCCATTTACACTACTTATCGGATGCGACATACTGCGGAAGTACACAGCCATAATCAATATGGACAAAGATACAGTATTATTGAAGGCAGATGAAGTTGAATGGACTGCAAATCTTGTAGAACATAGGAAGGCACCCCCAGAACATGTAATCTATTATATACGGGAAGGCCATGACCATAAGAAGATGTCTATCAACCAAGAAATTCGCAGCAATTCAGAAGATGTATTATGGGTAGAGAAGATTAACGAAATTAGAGCATTCCAAACAAATAATATTAACCATATGTTGACTTATGAACAACGTGAAAACCTGATACAAATATTATAACATTGCCAAACCCTGATCACATTTGATATAAAAAAGTATGTAAAAAATGCCAAGAAACAATATATTTTGATAGATAAATGATAACGAGAATGAAAGTAGTAAATATAATCAATAGTGAAGGAGGAAGAATACAACCAAAGGTGGTCACAAAACAAGAAAATACGAACTAGACTGACAGACAACTGACATTGACCCAACCCTAGAGATTGGCCAGATATTAACCAAAGTGAAGCGAGACAAGAAGACAGTGAAGAAAAAAGAAGAAAATAAAAAAAATTACATGGCCATAACAAGTAACTAACAAGATTGTTTTAAAAGAGCATAATTTTTTATTATTGTTAATAATTTATGTTTAAATTTTTATTAGTGGTAACTTGTAAATGACAGTATCTCAGCAATTGTTATACATAAAAAACCATGTGTAGATATGATTGTATGTATATCCTTATCTATAGGTGATGTGTCAGCTGTTATGTTTAAAATTACACTCATACAGACAGGGAATAGAAATGTGTGCGTGGTTCAATCAGAGAACAAATTGTATAGTCTACTATATACTTTGGAACTTTTACTAAGATTATTTCAGCAGTATGTATATTATTTCAGCATTATGTGTTTGAAAGTATAAGGTTTTGGAGAGTTTATTTATTCGCTAATATTATTGCTGTTGCTACAGATGTAGTATGTTTCAATTAACACAATATATTTTAACATTATTAAATTGTTGTTATTATTACTAATTATGACATTTCAGACCAATTTTTATCACTGTAATGACAATATATACAAAGTTATGTTTTATTTGAAAGATGTATTTACAATACCATGTTGTTTGCATATTATAAAATGATATGTGACAGTCTGAAGTTAACAAAAGAGACATGAACTCATTAGATACAAAAACTTTGTAATAATAGTGAGATCGTGAGAAATATAAGGGTAATTAGAGATAGGTAGGGAGTGACAAAGTTGAACAGTGAAGTGATAAGTGTAATAAAATAAACAGCATATAATCTTAAGAAAAAAGAGTGAAACAAGTGTGACAAACCCAAAATATAAGCACATGTTAAATGAGCAATTAAGTTAAGTATATTAGACTGAAAGACACAGAATAAGTGTGAATGTAAAAAACAGAAAAAATATTATCTCAGTATAAAAATCACCAGGGTGATTACTGTTATAAAAGAGATGATGTAGATATAACACTCACCAAATTTGTTCATTTGTTAATTTAAAGAAAGAAGTTATTGGCTTAATGTTTAAGGCAATAAATACCAAAAGAAATAGTTTTACAGTAATATGTTAGTATGTTTTAAGTAAGTAAGGAATTTATAAAGAAAATAATAGCAATACCTTTATAAGAAATAATAGGCAAAATATAGTAATTATGTGTAACGAAAGGGAACATGGCAGAATTATATTAAAACTTAGAAATAAGTAAATTATGTATTAGCATAGTATTATCCATTTTGGACTAAAACATTAATACATGGCTTAGACCAATCTTGTAAGATATCAAACTAATCTTTGAAAGAAAATAGGAACATCTATGTAAAGATTACGACCATTGAAATTATCCCCAAGTAAACATTGCCATTATAAAATATTTATTCAAATTAAACAAAAAATTCAAGGTTTGATAACAATGGGTTTATTTTGAGATCGACCAGGTAGAATAATTACGTTACCATGGAAACTGTGGAGTAACAAGCCAAAAATACCGTTAGATTTTTTCACTGAATGTATGACGCTTTAAGGATATAGACGCTAATTTTCGAGTGACCAAAATTGTCCATTAAACATAGAAAATATCAGAAAAAGTTATTACTAAGTGTATACCAAGACATAAGATAAAGACTGGAGCCATATTATTGAAGTTGAGGCCAAATTAACGAAAAAAGAAAATAAATTACTACCAGTTAAACTGAAAAAGATGCCCGATGTCCTGAACCCAGCAAATTAAAGAAGATTATAGTATAACCCATGAATAACAGATCGTATGAATTCGCCATAACTACGGAAGTGATAAGTACCTCTTAAATTACCCGAAATATATAAATAAACTCACGTTAATTATCTCACTAAAGGTCGAAATCTCACTGAACAGAAATTCATTACTTTCAAAGATTAAAAGGAAATTTAAGTCACTGACAATTTATAAACTAACCAATATAAACTGTTGTTAATGATCCATAACTTGTAAACACTTTTACTACACTGCGCTAAACAAATTACACCTACACAATATGTTAGTTAAGTTTACTTGTTGTAAAGGTGTGTATTTTTATTGTTTTTAAAACATTTTTAATCCTTTGAACGTAACCTCAAGAACCTATGACAAACCGACATTAATAACTTGTATACAATTTTCAACAGACGCCATCATTAAACGTCTGGTATCAATTCAAATATCGATTGTCAAACCCTGTAATTGTCTCATATAAATAACCGGAGCATTTGTATTAGAATAATTTGTATTAAATGAATAATAATCACTAATAAAAAATGTGTAAGTTTTGAGTGTAACCACGGTGTTATAATTTCATTAGGAGGTGCACAATATTTTATGTACATTTTAGCAGATGACTAACGATTTACACAGCCCACGCATCGAACTGCTGTGTGCTACAGGGGGCCTAGCTGGCGGAAATATTTGAATTATTCAAACCGCCTGAGCTGCGCTGGTCATACGCTTTTGAATTTTATTTTAATTGTTTTAAGAAAACAATTTGGCGCCACCGGGACTTTCTCACCCCTAGTGAACATCAAGACCTGGTTATTCGTACGTTCGCAACGAACGAAATATACAGAAGTTGCCCGCATGTGAACTACGGATCGAGAAGACACGTACACTCATTACACACAAATTATACATTATCCACATTTTGCAGAGTTCCACGGTAGACGTATACACGGCGAGAATACAAATTGGCTTCCATCGCGGGGCTTAAACGAGGCGGACGTCCCACGTCGACTTTACAAATTGGCGCCCAACGTGGGGCTTGAACGAGGCGGACGTCACGGAAATAATACAAATTGGCTAGCCCAAACAGTGGGGCTTAATTAGAAAGGAAGCAGATCTGAGATTTAAGAATTTGTAACCACAACACAACAGAATTAAACGAGGTGGACGTCTCGTTGAGAATACAAATTGGCTTCCATCGCGGGGCTTGAACGAGGCGGACGTCACGGAAATAATACAAATTGGCGCGCCAACTAGTGGAGCTAGAATAATAAAGAAATTACACAATTAAACCCTATAAATTCTAGCGGCGATTACAAAATGCACACCAGAGGAGTATCGAAAAAATTGGCAAAGGAGAAGGAGATGGAAGAAAACAGAGGGGAAGAAGAGGAAGGAACACCAATTGAAGAAGTGGAGACAGTAATAACCACAACAGAACCAAGCCAAGACGAAGAAATGGAAAAACAGGCGGGCGACAAGGGAGAATTTAGAGGAGACCCGAACATACTAAAATTAATGGAAATGATGAACAATAATTTGAAGGAGATGAACAATAAATTCGACAAGAATGAGGAGAGCTTGAAGGAGATGAACAATAAATTCGACAAGAATGAGGAGAGCTTGAAGGAGATGAAGAAAGAAACCAGTGATAATTTGAAACAGATCAATGAAAAAATAGTGAGTACTAAGGAAGAATTGAGGAAAACAGTCAACCAAAATAATGAAACACTACAACAACGATTGCTGGAGGAAATTCAGCAAAGAAATGAAGAATTAAAGGAAGAATTGAAGGAACAGCTGAAGAAGGACCACGAGAAAAATAAAGAAGAAATGAAGCAGCAAATAAGGCTTATTTTCAGAGAACGTCGTGAAGAAAGTGACCAGACAAAAATGGAGATGAATAAGAAAGGGGAAGAAACCAATTACCAAATAGATATACCTAATGAGACATTAGGTAACGGGTTCAAGAAGGTGAATGAAACAATAAACACCACTCCAGAAGGAAATTATGAAAAAACAGAAATTCAAGAAGACCCAAATACATTGTTACATCAAAATAAAGGTAACGAAAATAAAGAGAAGAGTAAGCACAAAGGAACCAACCGTAGAGGAGTACAGAAAAAACAGATAATTAAGAAGACTAAGAAAATACATCAGAGAAAACGAATCAATACCAGAGAGGAATTGGAGATGATGAAGAACGGACTACTTGAGACGTTTAATCGACCAATTAATGACCATACGGAAATGATGAATGTTATGGAGTGCAGGAGAACTCTGAAGGAAATTCTAGGAGGGATCAACGATCAACCAGCGAGTAAAACTTTCAGCAAACCTATCTTTAAATGGAGGATATCCAAAGTTGAAAAGCATCACAACAAAACAATGTATGACAAATTGAGAAAGTCTACAAGAAAAGGGAAATTACCAGAGATAGAAATACCAAATAAACCAATATCAGCGAGAAGATCAATAACGAAGGTACGATTAACTTCGTTGAGTAGTAAACAACATCATCAAGTGATTGAGGTAGGCACTGATGCCAGAGAACACATGGTATTAGAAGAGTGGCTGTACCAGATAGAAGAGACATATATAACACAGACAGAAACAGTGATGCACACCAGAGCAGTCCGAACAACGGAGGAAACTCGTGTAATCATGGACAATGGATAAACCAAATGCAGATAAACACTGGAATATGGGACCATACACTATAACAAAAGACAAGGGCAATAACACTTACGAGATCACTCACCCCGTCACCAAGAAAATAAAGGGGGTATACAATCAAGCCTCAATTAAGAAATATTATGACAACCAACAATAACTGTAAAAAACAATTTAAAGTAAAAAACCAACAAAAATACTTTAAATAAAGAAAAAAAAATAACGTGACAAACAAACAAGTCTGCCAATGCCATAAAGAAAAGATCTGTAAAGAATGTCAAAATTCCAAAACATTCGTAAGTACAGCTTACACTAAGCATTAGAGAAACCATTATGATGAATAAAAATTGTAAAAAATCAAAAAAGATATGTAAGAAAAGCTTACCCAAATATCTTAATAATATTTTAGAACAAGTAAAAATGGAGAGATAAAAGTCACAAGGCATTCAGATAAAGTAAGAGCAACCAACTTACTACAATATTTAAATAAAAATTAACAATAGAGGAGTGTAGTTACAAAACATTCCTCCAACATAAGGTTAAATTACCATAATATTTAGCCAAAAAATGAGGCATAAAAAGCATAACATACTGTAAAGGAATAAGCTACAAAAAATTCCTAACTAGTAAGAAGCCATAACTTACTATGATATTTAAAAATTATGAAAAAAAAAAAAAAAATAATCAAAATGATCAGCTTCCACAACTATTTAGAAAGAGGGGAAGTAAAATTACCCAAACCAATGATCACAAAACAATATAAATGAAATAAACGTTCTAAGAGTTATAATGTGAAAGGAGATGAAACAAAGAGTAATTAAAAATGAATAAAAATGTGAATTGTATCAATAAAAAACAATGCTTCAAATAGTATCTATAAAGAAAGATGAAACAATATATGACTCGAACTGAGCTATAATGAAGTATAAAAGTAAAAGATTCCCAACAAATATTATGATTATGATTATTATTATTGTTATTTTGAGTCACGAGTTGACTATATTGAAGAATTATTAATTGAGATTGTCTGTTGAATGAACCAGCAATCATTTTACTGAGCAGGGATGATGTTCCCCTGATATCAGTATAAGAGTAGTTTTGATGAAAAATAAGATTTATAGGGAATAAGTTATAATAAAAAGTCAATAAGCCAGTTCGCAATATGAGAAGATAATGAAGAAAAGACTAAGAAGAATGGAATTAAAGGATACAGAATTAATTATAAAAAATGAATGAGAAGAAGGAGAATTTGAAAAAAAAAAAAAAATTTGATACGATACAATTGATAATTTCATCAAACTCAAATTCACGTTTTATAAAATGATCAATTTTGGTGGAAGGGCATTATATAACATTGCCAAACCCTGATCACATTTGATATAAAAAAGTATGTAAAAAATGCCAAGAAACAATATATTTTGATAGATAAATGATAACGAGAATGAAAGTAGTAAATATAATCAATAGTGAAGGAGGAAGAATACAACCAAAGGTGGTCACAAAACAAGAAAATACGAACTAGACTGACAGACAACTGACATTGACCCAACCCTAGAGATTGGCCAGATATTAACCAAAGTGAAGCGAGACAAGAAGACAGTGAAGAAAAAAGAAGAAAATAAAAAAAATTACATGGCCATAACAAGTAACTAACAAGATTGTTTTAAAAGAGCATAATTTTTTATTATTGTTAATAATTTATGTTTAAATTTTTATTAGTGGTAACCTGTAAATGACAGTATCTCAGCAATTGTTATACATAAAAAACCATGTGTAGATATGATTGTATGTATATCCTTATCTATAGGTGATGTGTCAGCTGTTATGTTTAAAATTACACTCATACAGACAGGGAATAGAAATGTGTGCGTGGTTCAATCAGAGAACAAATTGTATAGTCTACTATATACTTTGGAACTTTTACTAAGATTATTTCAGCAGTATGTATATTATTTCAGCATTATGTGTTTGAAAGTATAAGGTTTTGGAGAGTTTATTTATTCGCTAATATTATTGCTGTTGCTACAGATGTAGTATGTTTCAATTAACACAATATATTTTAACATTATTAAATTGTTGTTATTATTACTAATTATGACATTTCAGACCAATTTTTATCACTGTAATGACAATATATACAAAGTTATGTTTTATTTGAAAGATGTATTTACAATACCATGTTGTTTGCATATTATAAAATGATATGTGACAGTCTGAAGTTAACAAAAGAGACATGAACTCATTAGATACAAAAACTTTGTAATAATAGTGAGATCGTGAGAAATATAAGGGTAATTAGAGATAGGTAGGGAGTGACAAAGTTGAACAGTGAAGTGATAAGTGTAATAAAATAAACAGCATATAATCTTAAGAAAAAAGAGTGAAACAAGTGTGACAAACCCAAAATATAAGCACATGTTAAATGAGCAATTAAGTTAAGTATATTAGACTGAAAGACACAGAATAAGTGTGAATGTAAAAAACAGAAAAAATATTATCTCAGTATAAAAATCACCAGGGTGATTACTGTTATAAAAGAGATGATGTAGATATAACACTCACCAAATTTGTTCATTTGTTAATTTAAAGAAAGAAGTTATTGGCTTAATGTTTAAGGCAATAAATACCAAAAGAAATAGTTTTACAGTAATATGTTAGTATGTTTTAAGTAAGTAAGGAATTTATAAAGAAAATAATAGCAATACCTTTATAAGAAATAATAGGCAAAATATAGTAATTATGTGTAACGAAAGGGAACATGGCAGAATTATATTAAAACTTAGAAATAAGTAAATTATGTATTAGCATAGTATTATCCATTTTGGACTAAAACATTAATACATGGCTTAGACCAATCTTGTAAGATATCAAACTAATCTTTGAAAGAAAATAGGAACATCTATGTAAAGATTACGACCATTGAAATTATCCCCAAGTAAACATTGCCATTATAAAATATTTATTCAAATTAAACAAAAAATTCAAGGTTTGATAACAATGGGTTTATTTTGAGATCGACCAGGTAGAATAATTACGTTACCATGGAAACTGTGGAGTAACAAGCCAAAAATACCGTTAGATTTTTTCACTGAATGTATGACGCTTTAAGGATATAGACGCTAATTTTCGAGTGACCAAAATTGTCCATTAAACATAGAAAATATCAGAAAAAGTTATTACTAAGTGTATACCAAGACATAAGATAAAGACTGGAGTCATATTATTGAAGTTGAGGCCAAATTAACGAAAAAAGAAAATAAATTACTACCAGTTAAACTGAAAAAGATGCCCGATGTCCTGAACCCAGCAAATTAAAGAAGATTATAGTATAACCCATGAATAACAGATCGTATGAATTCGCCATAACTACGGAAGTGATAAGTACCTCTTAAATTACCCGAAATATATAAATAAACTCACGTTAATTATCTCACTAAAGGTCGAAATCTCACTGAACTGAAATTCATTACTTTCAAAGATTAAAAGGAAATTTAAGTCACTGACAATTTATAAACTAACCAATATAAACTGTTGTTAATGATCCATAACTTGTAAACACTTTTACTACACTGCGCTAAACAAATTACACCTACACAATATGTTAGTTAAGTTTACTTGATGTAAAGGTGTGTATTTTTATTGTTTTTAAAACATTTGTAATCCTTTGAACGTAACCTCAAGAACCTATGACAAACCGACATTAATAACTTGTATACAATTTTCAACAGACGCCATCATTAAACGTCTGGTATCAATTCAAATATCGATTGTCAAACCCTGTAATTGTCTCATATAAATAACCGGAGCATTTGTATTAGAATAATTTGTATTAAATGAATAATAATCACTAATAAAAAATGTGTAAGTTTTGAGTGTAACCACGGTGTTATAATTTCATTAGGAGGTGCACAATATTTTATGTACATTTTAGCAGATGACTAACGATTTACACAGCCCACGCATCGAACTGCTGTGTGCTACAGGGGGCCTAGCTGGCGGAAATATTTGAATTATTCAAACCGCCTGAGCTGCGCTGGTCATACGCTTTTGAATTTTATTTTAATTGTTTTAAGAAAACAATTTGGCGCCACCGGGACTTTCTCACCCCTAGTGAACATCAAGACCTGGTTATTCGTACGTTCGCAACGAACGAAATATACAGAAGTTGCCCGCATGTGAACTACGGATCGAGAAGACACGTACACTCATTACACACAAATTATACATTATCCACATTTTGCAGAGTTCCACGGTAGACGTATACACGGCGAGAATACAAATTGGCTTCCATCGCGGGGCTTAAACGAGGCGGACGTCCCACGTCGACTTTACAAATTGGCGCCCAACGTGGGGCTTGAACGAGGCGGACGTCACGGAAATAATACAAATTGGCTAGCCCAAACAGTGGGGCTTAATTAGAAAGGAAGCAGATCTGAGATTTAAGAATTTGTAACCACAACACAACAGAATTAAACGAGGCGGACGTCTCGTTGAGAATACAAATTGGCTTCCATCGCGGGGCTTGAACGAGGCGGACGTCACGGAAATAATACAAATTGGCGCGCCAACTAGTGGAGCTAGAATAATAAAGAAATTACACAATTAAACCCTATAAATTCTAGCGGCGATTACAAAATGCACACCAGAGGAGTATCGAAAAAATTGGCAAAGGAGAAGGAGATGGAAGAAAACAGAGGGGAAGAAGAGGAAGGAACACCAATTGAAGAAGTGGAGACAGTAATAACCACAACAGAACCAAGCCAAGACGAAGAAATGGAAAAACAGGCGGGCGACAAGGGAGAATTTAGAGGAGACCCGAACATACTAAAATTAATGGAAATGATGAACAATAATTTGAAGGAGATGAACAATAAATTCGACAAGAATGAGGAGAGCTTGAAGGAGATGAACAATAAATTCGACAAGAATGAGGAGAGCTTGAAGGAGATGAAGAAAGAAACCAGTGATAATTTGAAACAGATCAATGAAAAAATAGTGAGTACTAAGGAAGAATTGAGGAAAACAGTCAACCAAAATAATGAAACACTACAACAACGATTGCTGGAGGAAATTCAGCAAAGAAACGAAGAATTAAAGGAAGAATTGAAGGAACAGCTGAAGAAGGACCACGAGAAAAATAAAGAAGAAATGAAGCAGCAAATAAGGCTTATTTTCAGAGAACGTCGTGAAGAAAGTGGCCAGACAAAAATGGAGATGAATAAGAAAGGGGAAGAAACCAATTACCAAATAGATATACCTAATGAGACATTAGGTAACGGGTTCAAGAAGGTGAATGAAACAATAAACACCACTCCAGAAGGAAATTATGAAAAAACAGAAATTCAAGAAGACCCAAATACATTGTTACATCAAAATAAAGGTAACGAAAATAAAGAGAAGAGTAAGCACAAAGGAACCAACCGTAGAGGAGTACAGAAAAAACAGATAATTAAGAAGACTAAGAAAATACATCAGAGAAAACGAATCAATACCAGAGAGGAATTGGAGATGATGAAGAACGGACTACTTGAGACGTTTAATCGACCAATTAATGACCATACGGAAATGATGAATGTTATGGAGTGCAGGAGAACTCTGAAGGAAATTCTAGGATGGATCAACGATCAACCAGCGAGTAAAACCTTCAGCAAACCTATCTTTAAATGGAGGATATCCAAAGTTGAAAAGCATCACAACAAAACAATGTATGACAAATTGAGAAAGTCTACAAGAAAAGGGAAATTACCAGAGATAGAAATACCAAATAAACCAATATCAGTGAGAAGATCAATAACGAAGGTACGATTAACTTCGTTGAGTAGTAAACAACATCATCAAGTGATTGAGGTAGGCACTGATGCCAGAGAACACATGGTATTAGAAGAGTGGCTGTACCAGATAGAAGAGACATATATAACACAGACAGAAACAGTGATGCACACCAGAGCAGTCCGAACAACGGAGGAAACTCGTGTAATCATGGACAATGGATAAACCAAATGCAGATAAACACTGGAATATGGGACCATACACTATAACAAAAGACAAGGGCAATAACACTTACGAGATCACTCACCCCGTCACCAAGAAAATAAAGGGGGTATACAATCAAGCCTCAATTAAGAAATATTATGACAACCAACAATAACTGTAAAAAACAATTTAAAGTAAAAAACCAACAAAAATACTTTAAATAAAGAAAAAAAAAATAACGTGACAAACAAACAAGTCTGCCAATGCCATAAAGAAAAGATCTCTAAAGAATGTCAAAATTCCAAAACATTCGTAAGTACAGCTTACACTAAGCATTAGAGAAACCATTATGATGAATAAAAATTGTAAAAAATCAAAAAAGATATGTAAGAAAAGCTTACCCAAATATCTTAATAATATTTTAGAACAAGTAAAAATGGAGAGATAAAAGTCACAAGGCATTCAGATAAAGTAAGAGCAACCAACTTACTACAATATTTAAATAAAAATTAACAATAGAGGAGTGTAGTTACAAAACATTCCTCCAACATAAGGTTAAATTACCATAATATTTAGCCAAAAAATGAGGCATAAAAAGCATAACATACTGTAAAGGAATAAGCTACAAAAAATTCCTAACTAGTAAGAAGCCATAACTTACTATGATATTTAAAAATTATGAAAAAAAAAAAATAAAAATAAAATGATCAGCTTCCACAACTATTTAGAAAGAGGGGAAGTAAAATTACCCAAACCAATGATCACAAAACAATATAAATGAAATAAACGTTCTAAGAGTTATAATGTGAAAGGAGATGAAACAAAGAGTAATTAAAAATGAATAAAAATGTGAATTGTATCAATAAAAAACAATGCTTCAAATAGTATCTATAAAGAAAGATGAAACAATATATGACTCGAACTGAGCTATAATGAAGTATAAAAGTAAAAGATTCCCAACAAATATTATGATTATTATTATTGTTATTTTGAGTCACGAGTTGACTATATTTAAGAATTATTAATTGAGATTGTCTGTTGAATGAACCAGCAATCATTTTACTGAGCAGGGATGATGTTCCCCTGATATCAGTATAAGAGTAGTTTTGATGAAAAATAAGATTTATAGGGAATAAGTTATAATAAAAAGTCAATAAGCCAGTTCGCAATATGAGAAGATAATGAAGAAAAGACTAAGAAGAATGGAATTAAAGGATACAGAATTAATTATAAAAAATGAATGAGAAGCAGGAGAATTTGAAAAAAACAAAAAAAAAAATTTGATACGATACAATTGATAATTTCATCAAACTCAAATTCACGTTTTATAAAATGATCAATTTTGGTGGAAGGGCATTATATAACATTGCCAAACCCTGATCACATTTGATATAAAAAAGTATGTAAAAAATGCCAAGAAACAATATATTTTGATAGATAAATGATAACGAGAATGAAAGTAGTAAATATAATCAATAGTGAAGGAGGAAGAATACAACCAAAGGTGGTCACAAAACAAGAAAATACGAACTAGACTGACAGACAACTGACATTGACCCAACCCTAGAGATTGGCCAGATATTAACCAAAGTGAAGCGAGACAAGAAGACAGTGAAGAAAAAAGAAGAAAATAAAAAAATTACATGGCCATAACAAGTAACTAACAAGATTGTTTTAAAAGAGCATAATTTTTTATTATTGTTAATAATTTATGTTTAAATTTTTATTAGTGGTAACTTGTAAATGACAGTATCTCAGCAATTGTTATACATAAAAAACCATGTGTAGATATGATTGTATGTATATCCTTATCTATAGGTGATGTGTCAGCTGTTATGTTTAAAATTACACTCATACAGACAGGGAATAGAAATGTGTGCGTGGTTCAATCAGAGAACAAATTGTATAGTCTACTATATACTTTGGAACTTTTACTAAGATTATTTCAGCAGTATGTATATTATTTCAGCATTATGTGTTTGAAAGTATAAGGTTTTGGAGAGTTTATTTATTCGCTAATATTATTGCTGTTGCTACAGATGTAGTATGTTTCAATTAACACAATATATTTTAACATTATTAAATTGTTGTTATTATTACTAATTATGACATTTCAGACCAATTTTTATCACTGTAATGACAATATATACAAAGTTATGTTTTATTTGAAAGATGTATTTACAATACCATGTTGTTTGCATATTATAAAATGATATGTGACAGTCTGAAGTTAACAAAAGAGACATGAACTCATTAGATACAAAAACTTTGTAATAATAGTGAGATCGTGAGAAATATAAGGGTAATTAGAGATAGGTAGGGAGTGACAAAGTTGAACAGTGAAGTGATAAGTGTATAAAATAAACAGCATATAATCTTAAGAAAAAAGAGTGAAACAAGTGTGACAAACCCAAAATATAAGCACATGTTAAATGAGCAATTAAGTTAAGTATATTAGACTGAAAGACACAGAATAAGTGTGAATGTAAAAAACAGAAAAAATATTATCTCAGTATAAAAATCACCAGGGTGATTACTGTTATAAAAGAGATGATGTAGATATAACACTCACCAAATTTGTTCATTTGTTAATTTAAAGAAAGAAGTTATTGGCTTAATGTTTAAGGCAATAAATACCAAAAGAAATAGTTTTACAGTAATATGTTAGTATGTTTTAAGTAAGTAAGGAATTTATAAAGAAAATAATAGCAATACCTTTATAAGAAATAATAGGCAAAATATAGTAATTATGTGTAACGAAAGGGAACATGGCAGAATTATATTAAAACTTAGAAATAAGTAAATTATGTATTAGCATAGTATTATCCATTTTGGACTAAAACATTAATACATGGCTTAGACCAATCTTGTAAGATATCAAACTAATCTTTGAAAGAAAATAGGAACATCTATGTAAAGATTACGACCATTGAAATTATCCCCAAGTAAACATAGCCATTATAAAATATTTATTCAAATTAAACAAAAAATTCAAGGTTTGATAACAATGGGTTTATTTTGAGATCGACCAGGTAGAATAATTACGTTACCATGGAAACTGTGGAGTAACAAGCCAAAAATACCGTTAGATTTTTTCACTGAATGTATGACGCTTTAAGGATATAGACGCTAATTTTCGAGTGACCAAAATTGTCCATTAAACATAGAAAATATCAGAAAAAGTTATTACTAAGTGTATACCAAGACATAAGATAAAGACTGGAGCCATATTATTGAAGTTGAGGCCAAATTAACGAAAAAAGAAAATAAATTACTACCAGTTAAACTGAAAAAGATGCCCGATGTCCTGAACCCAGCAAATTAAAGAAGATTATAGTATAACCCATGAATAACAGATCGTATGAATTCACCATAACTACGGAAGTGATAAGTACCTCTTAAATTACCCGAAATATATAAATAAACTCACGTTAATTATCTCACTAAAGGTCGAAATCTCACTGAACTGAAATTCATTACTTTCAAAGATTAAAAGGAAATTTAAGTCACTGACAATTTATAAACTAACCAATATAAACTGTTGTTAATGATCCATAACTTGTAAACACTTTTACTACACTGCGCTAAACAAATTACACCTACACAATATGTTAGTTAAGTTTACTTGATGTAAAGGTGTGTATTTTTATTGTTTTTAAAACATTTGTAATCCTTTGAACGTAACCTCAAGAACCTATGACAAACCGACATTAATAACTTGTATACAATTTTCAACAGACGCCATCATTAAACGTCTGGTATCAATTCAAATATCGATTGTCAAACCCTGTAATTGTCTCATATAAATAACCGGAGCATTTGTATTAGAATAATTTGTATTAAATGAATAATAATCACTAATAAAAAATGTGTAAGTTTTGAGTGTAACCACGGTGTTATAATTTCATTAGGAGGTGCACAATATTTTATGTACATTTTAGCAGATGACTAACGATTTACACAGCCCACGCATCGAACTGCTGTGTGCTACAGGGGGCCTAGCTGGCGGAAATATTTGAATTATTCAAACCGCCTGAGCTGCGCTGGTCATACGCTTTTGAATTTTATTTTAATTGTTTTAAGAAAACAATTTGGCGCCACCGGGACTTTCTCACCCCTAGTGAACATCAAGACCTGGTTATTCGTACGTTCGCAACGAACGAAATATACAGAAGTTGCCCGCATGTGAACTACGGATCGAGAAGACACGTACACTCATTACACACAAATTATACATTATCCACATTTTGCAGAGTTCCACGGTAGACGTATACACGGCGAGAATACAAATTGGCTTCCATCGCGGGGCTTAAACGAGGCGGACGTCCCACGTCGACTTTACAAATTGGCGCCCAACGTGGGGCTTGAACGAGGCGGACGTCACGGAAATAATACAAATTGGCTAGCCCAAACAGTGGGGCTTAATTAGAAAGGAAGCAGATCTGAGATTTAAGAATTTGTAACCACAACACAACAGAATTAAACGAGGCGGACGTCTCGTTGAGAATACAAATTGGCTTCCATCGCGGGGCTTGAACGAGGCGGACGTCACGGAAATAATACAAATTGGCGCGCCAACTAGTGGAGCTAGAATAATAAAGAAATTACACAATTAAACCCTATAAATTCTAGCGGCGATTACAAAATGCACACCAGAGGAGTATCGAAAAAATTGGCAAAGGAGAAGGAGATGGAAGAAAACAGAGGGGAAGAAGAGGAAGGAACACCAATTGAAGAAGTGGAGACAGTAATAACCACAACAGAACCAAGCCAAGACGAAGAAATTGAAAAACAGGCGGGCGACAAGGGAGAATTTAGAGGAGACCCGAACATACTAAAATTAATGGAAATAATGAACAATAATTTGAAGGAGATGAACAATAAATTCGACAAGAATGAGGAGAGCTTGAAGGAGATGAACAATAAATTCGACAAGAATGAGGAGAGCTTGAAGGAGATGAAGAAAGAAACCAGTGATAATTTGAAACAGATCAATGAAAAAATAGTGAGTACTAAGGAAGAATTGAGGAAAACAGTCAACCAAAATAATGAAACACTACAACAACGATTGCTGGAGGAAATTCAGCAAAGAAACGAAGAATTGAAGGAACAGCTGAAGAAGGACCACGAGAAAAATAAAGAAGAAATGAAGCAGCAAATAAGGCTTATTTTCAGAGAACGTCGTGAAGAAAGTGACCAGACAAAAATGGAGATGAATAAGAAAGGGGAAGAAACCAATTACCAAATAGATATACCTAATGAGACATTAGGTAACGGGTTCAAGAAGGTGAATGAAACAATAAACACCACTCCAGAAGGAAATTATGAAAAAACAGAAATTCAAGAAGACCCAAATACATTGTTACATCAAAATAAAGGTAACGAAAATAAAGAGAAGAGTAAGCACAAAGGAACCAACCGTAGAGGAGTACAGAAAAAACAGATAATTAAGAAGACTAAGAAAATACATCAGAGAAAACGAATCAATACCAGAGAGGAATTGGAGATGATGAATAACGGACTACTTGAGACGTTTAATCGACCAATTAATGACCATACGGAAATGATGAATGTTATGGAGTGCAGGAGAACTCTGAAGGAAATTCTAGGAGGGATCAACGATCAACCAGCGAGTAAAACTTTCAGCAAACCTATCTTTAAATGGAGGATATCCAAAGTTGAAAAGCATCACAACAAAACAATGTATGACAAATTGAGAAAGTCTACAAGAAAAGGGAAATTACCAGAGATAGAAATACCAAATAAACCAATATCAGTGAGAAGATCAATAACGAAGGTACGATTAACTTCGTTGAGTAGTAAACAACATCATCAAGTGATTGAGGTAGGCACTGATGCCAGAGAACACATGGTATTAGAAGAGTGGCTGTACCAGATAGAAGAGACATATATAACACAGACAGAAACAGTGATGCACACCAGAGCAGTCCGAACAACGGAGGAAACTCGTGTAATCATGGACAATGGATAAACCAAATGCAGATAAACACTGGAATATGGGACCATACACTATAACAAAAGACAAGGGCAATAACACTTACGAGATCACTCACCCCGTCACCAAGAAAATAAAGGGGGTATACAATCAAGCCTCAATTAAGAAATATTATGACAACCAACAATAACTGTAAAAAACAATTTAAAGTAAAAAACCAACAAAAATACTTTAAATAAAGAAAAAAAAAATAACGTGACAAACAAACAAGTCTGCCAATGCCATAAAGAAAAGATCTCTAAAGAATGTCAAAATTCCAAAACATTCGTAAGTACAGCTTACACTAAGCATTAGAGAAACCATTATGATGAATAAAAATTGTAAAAAATCAAAAAAGATATGTAAGAAAAGCTTACCCAAATATCTTAATAATATTTTAGAACAAGTAAAAATGGAGAGATAAAAGTCACAAGGCATTCAGATAAAGTAAGAGCAACCAACTTACTACAATATTTAAATAAAAATTAACAATAGAGGAGTGTAGTTACAAAACATTCCTCCAACATAAGGTTAAATTACCATAATATTTAGCCAAAAAATGAGGCATAAAAAGCATAACATACTGTAAAGGAATAAGCTACAAAAAATTCCTAACTAGTAAGAAGCCATAACTTACTATGATATTTAAAAATTATGAAAAAAAAAAAAAAAAAAATAATCAAAATGATCAGCTTCCACAACTATTTAGAAAGAGGGGAAGTAAAATTACCCAAACCAATGATCACAAAACAATATAAATGAAATAAACGTTCTAAGAGTTATAATGTGAAAGGAGATGAAACAAAGAGTAATTAAAAATGAATAAAAATGTGAATTGTATCAATAAAAAACAATGCTTCAAATAGTATCTATAAAGAAAGATGAAACAATATATGACTCGAACTGAGCTATAATGAAGTATAAAAGTAAAAGATTCCCAACAAATATTATGATTATGATTATTATTATTGTTATTTTGAGTCACGAGTTGACTATATTTAAGAATTATTAATTGAGATTGTCTGTTGAATGAACCAGCAATCATTTTACTGAGCAGGGATGATGTTCCCCTGATATCAGTATAAGAGTAGTTTTGATGAAAAATAAGATTTATAGGGAATAAGTTATAATAAAAAGTCAATAAGCCAGTTCGCAATATGAGAAGATAATGAAGAAAAGACTAAGAAGAATGGAATTAAAGGATACAGAATTAATTATAAAAAATGAATGAGAAGCAGGAGAATTTGAAAAAAAAAATTTGATACGATACAATTGATAATTTCATCAAACTCAAATTCACGTTTTATAAAATGATCAATTTTGGTGGAAGGGCATTATATAACATTGCCAAACCCTGATCACATTTGATATAAAAAAGTATGTAAAAAATGCCAAGAAACAATATATTTTGATAGATAAATGATAACGAGAATGAAAGTAGTAAATATAATCAATAGTGAAGGAGGAAGAATACAACCAAAGGTGGTCACAAAACAAGAAAATACGAACTAGACTGACAGACAACTGACATTGACCCAACCCTAGAGATTGGCCAGATATTAACCAAAGTGAAGCGAGACAAGAAGACAGTGAAGAAAAAAGAAGAAAATAAAAAAAATTACATGGCCATAACAAGTAACTAACAAGATTGTTTTAAAAGAGCATAATTTTTTATTATTGTTAATAATTTATGTTTAAATTTTTATTAGTGGTAACTTGTAAATGACAGTATCTCAGCAATTGTTATACATAAAAAACCATGTGTAGATATGATTGTATGTATATCCTTATCTATAGGTGATGTGTCAGCTGTTATGTTTAAAATTACACTCATACAGACAGGGAATAGAAATGTGTGCGTGGTTCAATCAGAGAACAAATTGTATAGTCTACTATATACTTTGGAACTTTTACTAAGATTATTTCAGCAGTATGTATATTATTTCAGCATTATGTGTTTGAAAGTATAAGGTTTTGGAGAGTTTATTTATTCGCTAATATTATTGCTGTTGCTACAGATGTAGTATGTTTCAATTAACACAATATATTTTAACATTATTAAATTGTTGTTATTATTACTAATTATGACATTTCAGACCAATTTTTATCACTGTAATGACAATATATACAAAGTTATGTTTTATTTGAAAGATGTATTTACAATACCATGTTGTTTGCATATTATAAAATGATATGTGACAGTCTGAAGTTAACAAAAGAGACATGAACTCATTAGATACAAAAACTTTGTAATAATAGTGAGATCGTGAGAAATATAAGGGTAATTAGAGATAGGTAGGGAGTGACAAAGTTGAACAGTGAAGTGATAAGTGTATAAAATAAACAGCATATAATCTTAAGAAAAAAGAGTGAAACAAGTGTGACAAACCCAAAATATAAGCACATGTTAAATGAGCAATTAAGTTAAGTATATTAGACTGAAAGACACAGAATAAGTGTGAATGTAAAAAACAGAAAAAATATTATCTCAGTATAAAAATCACCAGGGTGATTACTGTTATAAAAGAGATGATGTAGATATAACACTCACCAAATTTGTTCATTTGTTAATTTAAAGAAAGAAGTTATTGGCTTAATGTTTAAGGCAATAAATACCAAAAGAAATAGTTTTACAGTAATATGTTAGTATGTTTTAAGTAAGTAAGGAATTTATAAAGAAAATAATAGCAATACCTTTATAAGAAATAATAGGCAAAATATAGTAATTATGTGTAACGAAAGGGAACATGGCAGAATTATATTAAAACTTAGAAATAAGTAAATTATGTATTAGCATAGTATTATCCATTTTGGACTAAAACATTAATACATGGCTTAGACCAATCTTGTAAGATATCAAACTAATCTTTGAAAGAAAATAGGAACATCTATGTAAAGATTACGACCATTGAAATTATCCCCAAGTAAACATAGCCATTATAAAATATTTATTCAAATTAAACAAAAAATTCAAGGTTTGATAACAATGGGTTTATTTTGAGATCGACCAGGTAGAATAATTACGTTACCATGGAAACTGTGGAGTAACAAGCCAAAAATACCGTTAGATTTTTTCACTGAATGTATGACGCTTTAAGGATATAGACGCTAATTTTCGAGTGACCAAAATTGTCCATTAAACATAGAAAATATCAGAAAAAGTTATTACTAAGTGTATACCAAGACATAAGATAAAGACTGGAGCCATATTATTGAAGTTGAGGCCAAATTAACGAAAAAAGAAAATAAATTACTACCAGTTAAACTGAAAAAGATGCCCGATGTCCTGAACCCAGCAAATTAAAGAAGATTATAGTATAACCCATGAATAACAGATCGTATGAATTCGCCATAACTACGGAAGTGATAAGTACCTCTTAAATTACCCGAAATATATAAATAAACTCACGTTAATTATCTCACTAAAGGTCGAAATCTCACTGAACTGAAATTCATAACTTTCAAAGATTAAAAGGAAATTTAAGTCACTGACAATTTATAAACTAACCAATATAAACTGTTGTTAATGATCCATAACTTGTAAACACTTTTACTACACTGCGCTAAACAAATTACACCTACACAATATGTTAGTTAAGTTTACTTGATGTAAAGGTGTGTATTTTTATTGTTTTTAAAACATTTGTAATCCTTTGAACGTAACCTCAAGAACCTATGACAAACCGACATTAATAACTTGTATACAATTTTCAACAGACGCCATCATTAAACGTCTGGTATCAATTCAAATATCGATTGTCAAACCCTGTAATTGTCTCATATAAATAACCGGAGCATTTGTATTAGAATAATTTGTATTAAATGAATAATAATCACTAATAAAAAATGTGTAAGTTTTGAGTGTAACCACGGTGTTATAATTTCATTAGGAGGTGCACAATATTTTATGTACATTTTAGCAGATGACTAACGATTTACACAGCCCACGCATCGAACTGCTGTGTGCTACAGGGGGCCTAGCTGGCGGAAATATTTGAATTATTCAAACCGCCTGAGCTGCGCTGGTCATACGCTTTTGAATTTTATTTTAATTGTTTTAAGAAAACAATTTGGCGCCACCGGGACTTTCTCACCCCTAGTGAACATCAAGACCTGGTTATTCGTACGTTCGCAACGAACGAAATATACAGAAGTTGCCCGCATGTGAACTACGGATCGAGAAGACACGTACACTCATTACACACAAATTATACATTATCCACATTTTGCAGAGTTCCACGGTAGACGTATACACGGCGAGAATACAAATTGGCTTCCATCGCGGGGCTTAAACGAGGCGGACGTCCCACGTCGACTTTACAAATTGGCGCCCAACGTGGGGCTTGAACGAGGCGGACGTCACGGAAATAATACAAATTGGCTAGCCCAAACAGTGGGGCTTAATTAGAAAGGAAGCAGATCTGAGATTTAAGAATTTGTAACCACAACACAACAGAATTAAACGAGGCGGACGTCTCGTTGAGAATACAAATTGGCTTCCATCGCGGGGCTTGAACGAGGCGGACGTCACGGAAATAATACAAATTGGCGCGCCAACTAGTGGAGCTAGAATAATAAAGAAATTACACAATTAAACCCTATAAATTCTAGCGGCGATTACAAAATGCACACCAGAGGAGTATCGAAAAAATTGGCAAAGGAGAAGGAGATGGAAGAAAACAGAGGGGAAGAAGAGGAAGGAACACCAATTGAAGAAGTGGAGACAGTAATAACCACAACAGAACCAAGCCAAGACGAAGAAATTGAAAAACAGGCGGGCGACAAGGGAGAATTTAGAGGAGACCCGAACATACTAAAATTAATGGAAATGATGAACAATAATTTGAAGGAGATGAACAATAAATTCGACAAGAATGAGGAGAGCTTGAAGGAGATGAAGAAAGAAACCAGTGATAATTTGAAACAGATCAATGAAAAAATAGTGAGTACTAAGGAAGAATTGAGGAAAACAGTCAACCAAAATAATGAAACACTACAACAACGATTGCTGGAGGAAATTCAGCAAAGAAACGAAGAATTGAAGGAACAGCTGAAGAAGGACCACGAGAAAAATAAAGAAGAAATGAAGCAGCAAATAAGGCTTATTTTCAGAGAACGTCGTGAAGAAAGTGACCAGACAAAAATGGAGATGAATAAGAAAGGGGAAGAAACCAATTACCAAATAGATATACCTAATGAGACATTAGGTAACGGGTTCAAGAAGGTGAATGAAACAATAAACACCACTCCAGAAGGAAATTATGAAAAAACAGAAATTCAAGAAGACCCAAATACATTGTTACATCAAAATAAAGGTAACGAAAATAAAGAGAAGAGTAAGCACAAAGGAACCAACCGTAGAGGAGTACAGAAAAAACAGATAATTAAGAAGACTAAGAAAATACATCAGAGAAAACGAATCAATACCAGAGAGGAATTGGAGATGATGAATAACGGACTACTTGAGACGTTTAATCGACCAATTAATGACCATACGGAAATGATGAATGTTATGGAGTGCAGGAGAACTCTGAAGGAAATTCTAGGAGGGATCAACGATCAACCAGCGAGTAAAACTTTCAGCAAACCTATCTTTAAATGGAGGATATCCAAAGTTGAAAAGCATCACAACAAAACAATGTATGACAAATTGAGAAAGTCTACAAGAAAAGGGAAATTACCAGAGATAGAAATACCAAATAAACCAATATCAGTGAGAAGATCAATAACGAAGGTACGATTAACTTCGTTGAGTAGTAAACAACATCATCAAGTGATTGAGGTAGGCACTGATGCCAGAGAACACATGGTATTAGAAGAGTGGCTGTACCAGATAGAAGAGACATATATAACACAGACAGAAACAGTGATGCACACCAGAGCAGTCCGAACAACGGAGGAAACTCGTGTAATCATGGACAATGGATAAACCAAATGCAGATAAACACTGGAATATGGGACCATACACTATAACAAAAGACAAGGGCAATAACACTTACGAGATCACTCACCCCGTCACCAAGAAAATAAAGGGGGTATACAATCAAGCCTCAATTAAGAAATATTATGACAACCAACAATAACTGTAAAAAACAATTTAAAGTAAAAAACCAACAAAAATACTTTAAATAAAGAAAAAAAAAATAACGTGACAAACAAACAAGTCTGCCAATGCCATAAAGAAAAGATCTCTAAAGAATGTCAAAATTCCAAAACATTCGTAAGTACAGCTTACACTAAGCATTAGAGAAACCATTATGATGAATAAAAATTGTAAAAAATCAAAAAAGATATGTAAGAAAAGCTTACCCAAATATCTTAATAATATTTTAGAACAAGTAAAAATGGAGAGATAAAAGTCACAAGGCATTCAGATAAAGTAAGAGCAACCAACTTACTACAATATTTAAATAAAAATTAACAATAGAGGAGTGTAGTTACAAAACATTCCTCCAACATAAGGTTAAATTACCATAATATTTAGCCAAAAAATGAGGCATAAAAAGCATAACATACTGTAAAGGAATAAGCTACAAAAAATTCCTAACTAGTAAGAAGCCATAACTTACTATGATATTTAAAAATTATGAAAAAAAAAAAAAAAAAATAATCAAAATGATCAGCTTCCACAACTATTTAGAAAGAGGGGAAGTAAAATTACCCAAACCAATGATCACAAAACAATATAAATGAAATAAACGTTCTAAGAGTTATAATGTGAAAGGAGATGAAACAAAGAGTAATTAAAAATGAATAAAAATGTGAATTGTATCAATAAAAAACAATGCTTCAAATAGTATCTATAAAGAAAGATGAAACAATATATGACTCGAACTGAGCTATAATGAAGTATAAAAGTAAAAGATTCCCAACAAATATTATGATTATGATTATTATTATTGTTATTTTGAGTCACGAGTTGACTATATTTAAGAATTATTAATTGAGATTGTCTGTTGAATGAACCAGCAATCATTTTACTGAGCAGGGATGATGTTCCCCTGATATCAGTATAAGAGTAGTTTTGATGAAAAATAAGATTTATAGGGAATAAGTTATAATAAAAAGTCAATAAGCCAGTTCGCAATATGAGAAGATAATGAAGAAAAGACTAAGAAGAATGGAATTAAAGGATACAGAATTAATTATAAAAAATGAATGAGAAGCAGGAGAATTTGAAAAAAAAAATTTGATACGATACAATTGATAATTTCATCAAACTCAAATTCACGTTTTATAAAATGATCAATTTTGGTGGAAGGGCATTATATAACATTGCCAAACCCTGATCACATTTGATATAAAAAAGTATGTAAAAAATGCCAAGAAACAATATATTTTGATAGATAAATGATAACGAGAATGAAAGTAGTAAATATAATCAATAGTGAAGGAGGAAGAATACAACCAAAGGTGGTCACAAAACAAGAAAATACGAACTAGACTGACAGACAACTGACATTGACCCAACCCTAGAGATTGGCCAGATATTAACCAAAGTGAAGCGAGACAAGAAGACAGTGAAGAAAAAAGAAGAAAATAAAAAAAATTACATGGCCATAACAAGTAACTAACAAGATTGTTTTAAAAGAGCATAATTTTTTATTATTGTTAATAATTTATGTTTAAATTTTTATTAGTGGTAACTTGTAAATGACAGTATCTCAGCAATTGTTATACATAAAAAACCATGTGTAGATATGATTGTATGTATATCCTTATCTATAGGTGATGTGTCAGCTGTTATGTTTAAAATTACACTCATACAGACAGGGAATAGAAATGTGTGCGTGGTTCAATCAGAGAACAAATTGTATAGTCTACTATATACTTTGGAACTTTTACTAAGATTATTTCAGCAGTATGTATATTATTTCAGCATTATGTGTTTGAAAGTATAAGGTTTTGGAGAGTTTATTTATTCGCTAATATTATTGCTGTTGCTACAGATGTAGTATGTTTCAATTAACACAATATATTTTAACATTATTAAATTGTTGTTATTATTACTAATTATGACATTTCAGACCAATTTTTATCACTGTAATGACAATATATACAAAGTTATGTTTTATTTGAAAGATGTATTTACAATACCATGTTGTTTGCATATTATAAAATGATATGTGACAGTCTGAAGTTAACAAAAGAGACATGAACTCATTAGATACAAAAACTTTGTAATAATAGTGAGATCGTGAGAAATATAAGGGTAATTAGAGATAGGTAGGGAGTGACAAAGTTGAACAGTGAAGTGATAAGTGTATAAAATAAACAGCATATAATCTTAAGAAAAAAGAGTGAAACAAGTGTGACAAACCCAAAATATAAGCACATGTTAAATGAGCAATTAAGTTAAGTATATTAGACTGAAAGACACAGAATAAGTGTGAATGTAAAAAACAGAAAAAATATTATCTCAGTATAAAAATCACCAGGGTGATTACTGTTATAAAAGAGATGATGTAGATATAACACTCACCAAATTTGTTCATTTGTTAATTTAAAGAAAGAAGTTATTGGCTTAATGTTTAAGGCAATAAATACCAAAAGAAATAGTTTTACAGTAATATGTTAGTATGTTTTAAGTAAGTAAGGAATTTATAAAGAAAATAATAGCAATACCTTTATAAGAAATAATAGGCAAAATATAGTAATTATGTGTAACGAAAGGGAACATGGCAGAATTATATTAAAACTTAGAAATAAGTAAATTATGTATTAGCATAGTATTATCCATTTTGGACTAAAACATTAATACATGGCTTAGACCAATCTTGTAAGATATCAAACTAATCTTTGAAAGAAAATAGGAACATCTATGTAAAGATTACGACCATTGAAATTATCCCCAAGTAAACATAGCCATTATAAAATATTTATTCAAATTAAACAAAAAATTCAAGGTTTGATAACAATGGGTTTATTTTGAGATCGACCAGGTAGAATAATTACGTTACCATGGAAACTGTGGAGTAACAAGCCAAAAATACCGTTAGATTTTTTCACTGAATGTATGACGCTTTAAGGATATAGACGCTAATTTTCGAGTGACCAAAATTGTCCATTAAACATAGAAAATATCAGAAAAAGTTATTACTAAGTGTATACCAAGACATAAGATAAAGACTGGAGCCATATTATTGAAGTTGAGGCCAAATTAACGAAAAAAGAAAATAAATTACTACCAGTTAAACTGAAAAAGATGCCCGATGTCCTGAACCCAGCAAATTAAAGAAGATTATAGTATAACCCATGAATAACAGATCGTATGAATTCGCCATAACTACGGAAGTGATAAGTACCTCTTAAATTACCCGAAATATATAAATAAACTCACGTTAATTATCTCACTAAAGGTCGAAATCTCACTGAACTGAAATTCATTACTTTCAAAGATTAAAAGGAAATTTAAGTCACTGACAATTTATAAACTAACCAATATAAACTGTTGTTAATGATCCATAACTTGTAAACACTTTTACTACACTGCGCTAAACAAATTACACCTACACAATATGTTAGTTAAGTTTACTTGATGTAAAGGTGTGTATTTTTATTGTTTTTAAAACATTTGTAATCCTTTGAACGTAACCTCAAGAACCTATGACAAACCGACATTAATAACTTGTATACAATTTTCAACAGACGCCATCATTAAACGTCTGGTATCAATTCAAATATCGATTGTCAAACCCTGTAATTGTCTCATATAAATAACCGGAGCATTTGTATTAGAATAATTTGTATTAAATGAATAATAATCACTAATAAAAAATGTGTAAGTTTTGAGTGTAACCACGGTGTTATAATTTCATTAGGAGGTGCACAATATTTTATGTACATTTTAGCAGATGACTAACGATTTACACAGCCCACGCATCGAACTGCTGTGTGCTACAGGGGGCCTAGCTGGCGGAAATATTTGAATTATTCAAACCGCCTGAGCTGCGCTGGTCATACGCTTTTGAATTTTATTTTAATTGTTTTAAGAAAACAATTTGGCGCCACCGGGACTTTCTCACCCCTAGTGAACATCAAGACCTGGTTATTCGTACGTTCGCAACGAACGAAATATACAGAAGTTGCCCGCATGTGAACTACGGATCGAGAAGACACGTACACTCATTACACACAAATTATACATTATCCACATTTTGCAGAGTTCCACGGTAGACGTATACACGGCGAGAATACAAATTGGCTTCCATCGCGGGGCTTAAACGAGGCGGACGTCCCACGTCGACTTTACAAATTGGCGCCCAACGTGGGGCTTGAACGAGGCGGACGTCACGGAAATAATACAAATTGGCTAGCCCAAACAGTGGGGCTTAATTAGAAAGGAAGCAGATCTGAGATTTAAGAATTTGTAACCACAACACAACAGAATTAAACGAGGCGGACGTCTCGTTGAGAATACAAATTGGCTTCCATCGCGGGGCTTGAACGAGGCGGACGTCACGGAAATAATACAAATTGGCGCGCCAACTAGTGGAGCTAGAATAATAAAGAAATTACACAATTAAACCCTATAAATTCTAGCGGCGATTACAAAATGCACACCAGAGGAGTATCGAAAAAATTGGCAAAGGAGAAGGAGATGGAAGAAAACAGAGGGGAAGAAGAGGAAGGAACACCAATTGAAGAAGTGGAGACAGTAATAACCACAACAGAACCAAGCCAAGACGAAGAAATGGAAAAACAGGCGGGCGACAAGGGAGAATTTAGAGGAGACCCGAACATACTAAAATTAATGGAAATGATGAACAATAATTTGAAGGAGATGAACAATAAATTCGACAAGAATGAGGAGAGCTTGAAGGAGATGAACAATAAATTCGACAAGAATGAGGAGAGCTTGAAGGAGATGAAGAAAGAAACCAGTGATAATTTGAAACAGATCAATGAAAAAATAGTGAGTACTAAGGAAGAATTGAGGAAAACAGTCAACCAAAATAATGAAACACTACAACAACGATTGCTGGAGGAAATTCAGCAAAGAAACGAAGAATTAAAGGAAGAATTGAAGGAACAGCTGAAGAAGGACCACGAGAAAAATAAAGAAAAAATGAAGCAGCAAATAAGGCTTATTTTCAGAGAACGTCGTGAAGAAAGTGGCCAGACAAAAATGGAGATGAATAAGAAAGGGGAAGAAACCAATTACCAAATAGATATACCTAATGAGACATTAGGTAACGGGTTCAAGAAGGTGAATGAAACAATAAACACCACTCCAGAAGGAAATTATGAAAAAACAGAAATTCAAGAAGACCCAAATACATTGTTACATCAAAATAAAGGTAACGAAAATAAAGAGAAGAGTAAGCACAAAGGAACCAACCGTAGAGGAGTACAGAAAAAACAGATAATTAAGAAGACTAAGAAAATACATCAGAGAAAACGAATCAATACCAGAGAGGAATTGGAGATGATGAAGAACGGACTACTTGAGACGTTTAATCGACCAATTAATGACCATACGGAAATGATGAATGTTATGGAGTGCAGGAGAACTCTGAAGGAAATTCTAGGAGGGATCAACGATCAACCAGCGAGTAAAACTTTCAGCAAACCTATCTTTAAATGGAGGATATCCAAAGTTGAAAAGCATCACAACAAAACAATGTATGACAAATTGAGAAAGTCTACAAGAAAAGGGAAATTACCAGAGATAGAAATACCAAATAAACCAATATCAGTGAGAAGATCAATAACGAAGGTACGATTAACTTCGTTGAGTAGTAAACAACATCATCAAGTGATTGAGGTAGGCACTGATGCCAGAGAACACATGGTATTAGAAGAGTGGCTGTACCAGATAGAAGAGACATATATAACACAGACAGAAACAGTGATGCACACCAGAGCAGTCCGAACAACGGAGGAAACTCGTGTAATCATGGACAATGGATAAACCAAATGCAGATAAACACTGGAATATGGGACCATACACTATAACAAAAGACAAGGGCAATAACACTTACGAGATCACTCACCCCGTCACCAAGAAAATAAAGGGGGTATACAATCAAGCCTCAATTAAGAAATATTATGACAACCAACAATAACTGTAAAAAACAATTTAAAGTAAAAAACCAACAAAAATACTTTAAATAAAGAAAAAAAAAATAACGTGACAAACAAACAAGTCTGCCAATGCCATAAAGAAAAGATCTCTAAAGAATGTCAAAATTCCAAAACATTCGTAAGTACAGCTTACACTAAGCATTAGAGAAACCATTATGATGAATAAAAATTGTAAAAAATCAAAAAAGATATGTAAGAAAAGCTTACCCAAATATCTTAATAATATTTTAGAACAAGTAAAAATGGAGAGATAAAAGTCACAAGGCATTCAGATAAAGTAAGAGCAACCAACTTACTACAATATTTAAATAAAAATTAACAATAGAGGAGTGTAGTTACAAAACATTCCTCCAACATAAGGTTAAATTACCATAATATTTAGCCAAAAAATGAGGCATAAAAAGCATAACATACTGTAAAGGAATAAGCTACAAAAAATTCCTAACTAGTAAGAAGCCATAACTTACTATGATATTTAAAAATTATGAAAAAAAAAAAATAAAAATAAAATGATCAGCTTCCACAACTATTTAGAAAGAGGGGAAGTAAAATTACCCAAACCAATGATCACAAAACAATATAAATGAAATAAACGTTCTAAGAGTTATAATGTGAAAGGAGATGAAACAAAGAGTAATTAAAAATGAATAAAAATGTGAATTGTATCAATAAAAAACAATGCTTCAAATAGTATCTATAAAGAAAGATGAAACAATATATGACTCGAACTGAGCTATAATGAAGTATAAAAGTAAAAGATTCCCAACAAATATTATGATTATTATTATTGTTATTTTGAGTCACGAGTTGACTATATTTAAGAATTATTAATTGAGATTGTCTGTTGAATGAACCAGCAATCATTTTACTGAGCAGGGATGATGTTCCCCTGATATCAGTATAAGAGTAGTTTTGATGAAAAATAAGATTTATAGGGAATAAGTTATAATAAAAAGTCAATAAGCCAGTTCGCAATATGAGAAGATAATGAAGAAAAGACTAAGAAGAATGGAATTAAAGGATACAGAATTAATTATAAAAAATGAATGAGAAGCAGGAGAATTTGAAAAAAAACAAAAAAAAAAATTTGATACGATACAATTGATAATTTCATCAAACTCAAATTCACGTTTTGTAAAATGATCAATTTTGGTGGAAGGGCATTATATAACATTGCCAAACCCTGATCACATTTGATATAAAAAAGTATGTAAAAAATGCCAAGAAACAATATATTTTGATAGATAAATGATAACGAGAATGAAAGTAGTAAATATAATCAATAGTGAAGGAGGAAGAATACAACCAAAGGTGGTCACAAAACAAGAAAATACGAACTAGACTGACAGACAACTGACATTGACCCAACCCTAGAGATTGGCCAGATATTAACCAAAGTGAAGCGAGACAAGAAGACAGTGAAGAAAAAAGAAGAAAATAAAAAAAATTACATGGCCATAACAAGTAACTAACAAGATTGTTTTAAAAGAGCATAATTTTTTATTATTGTTAATAATTTATGTTTAAATTTTTATTAGTGGTAACTTGTAAATGACAGTATCTCAGCAATTGTTATACATAAAAAACCATGTGTAGATATGATTGTATGTATATCCTTATCTATAGGTGATGTGTCAGCTGTTATGTTTAAAATTACACTCATACAGACAGGGAATAGAAATGTGTGCGTGGTTCAATCAGAGAACAAATTGTATAGTCTACTATATACTTTGGAACTTTTACTAAGATTATTTCAGCAGTATGTATATTATTTCAGCATTATGTGTTTGAAAGTATAAGGTTTTGGAGAGTTTATTTATTCGCTAATATTATTGCTGTTGCTACAGATGTAGTATGTTTCAATTAACACAATATATTTTAACATTATTAAATTGTTGTTATTATTACTAATTATGACATTTCAGACCAATTTTTATCACTGTAATGACAATATATACAAAGTTATGTTTTATTTGAAAGATGTATTTACAATACCATGTTGTTTGCATATTATAAAATGATATGTGACAGTCTGAAGTTAACAAAAGAGACATGAACTCATTAGATACAAAAACTTTGTAATAATAGTGAGATCGTGAGAAATATAAGGGTAATTAGAGATAGGTAGGGAGTGACAAAGTTGAACAGTGAAGTGATAAGTGTATAAAATAAACAGCATATAATCTTAAGAAAAAAGAGTGAAACAAGTGTGACAAACCCAAAATATAAGCACATGTTAAATGAGCAATTAAGTTAAGTATATTAGACTGAAAGACACAGAATAAGTGTGAATGTAAAAAACAGAAAAAATATTATCTCAGTATAAAAATCACCAGGGTGATTACTGTTATAAAAGAGATGATGTAGATATAACACTCACCAAATTTGTTCATTTGTTAATTTAAAGAAAGAAGTTATTGGCTTAATGTTTAAGGCAATAAATACCAAAAGAAATAGTTTTACAGTAATATGTTAGTATGTTTTAAGTAAGTAAGGAATTTATAAAGAAAATAATAGCAATACCTTTATAAGAAATAATAGGCAAAATATAGTAATTATGTGTAACGAAAGGGAACATGGCAGAATTATATTAAAACTTAGAAATAAGTAAATTATGTATTAGCATAGTATTATCCATTTTGGACTAAAACATTAATACATGGCTTAGACCAATCTTGTAAGATATCAAACTAATCTTTGAAAGAAAATAGGAACATCTATGTAAAGATTACGACCATTGAAATTATCCCCAAGTAAACATAGCCATTATAAAATATTTATTCAAATTAAACAAAAAATTCAAGGTTTGATAACAATGGGTTTATTTTGAGATCGACCAGGTAGAATAATTACGTTACCATGGAAACTGTGGAGTAACAAGCCAAAAATACCGTTAGATTTTTTCACTGAATGTATGACGCTTTAAGGATATAGACGCTAATTTTCGAGTGACCAAAATTGTCCATTAAACATAGAAAATATCAGAAAAAGTTATTACTAAGTGTATACCAAGACATAAGATAAAGACTGGAGCCATATTATTGAAGTTGAGGCCAAATTAACGAAAAAAGAAAATAAATTACTACCAGTTAAACTGAAAAAGATGCCCGATGTCCTGAACCCAGCAAATTAAAGAAGATTATAGTATAACCCATGAATAACAGATCGTATGAATTCGCCATAACTACGGAAGTGATAAGTACCTCTTAAATTACCCGAAATATATAAATAAACTCACGTTAATTATCTCACTAAAGGTCGAAATCTCACTGAACTGAAATTCATTACTTTCAAAGATTAAAAGGAAATTTAAGTCACTGACAATTTATAAACTAACCAATATAAACTGTTGTTAATGATCCATAACTTGTAAACACTTTTACTACACTGCGCTAAACAAATTACACCTACACAATATGTTAGTTAAGTTTACTTGATGTAAAGGTGTGTATTTTTATTGTTTTTAAAACATTTGTAATCCTTTGAACGTAACCTCAAGAACCTATGACAAACCGACATTAATAACTTGTATACAATTTTCAACAGACGCCATCATTAAACGTCTGGTATCAATTCAAATATCGATTGTCAAACCCTGTAATTGTCTCATATAAATAACCGGAGCATTTGTATTAGAATAATTTGTATTAAATGAATAATAATCACTAATAAAAAATGTGTAAGTTTTGAGTGTAACCACGGTGTTATAATTTCATTAGGAGGTGCACAATATTTTATGTACATTTTAGCAGATGACTAACGATTTACACAGCCCACGCATCGAACTGCTGTGTGCTACAGGGGGCCTAGCTGGCGGAAATATTTGAATTATTCAAACCGCCTGAGCTGCGCTGGTCATACGCTTTTGAATTTTATTTTAATTGTTTTAAGAAAACAATTTGGCGCCACCGGGACTTTCTCACCCCTAGTGAACATCAAGACCTGGTTATTCGTACGTTCGCAACGAACGAAATATACAGAAGTTGCCCGCATGTGAACTACGGATCGAGAAGACACGTACACTCATTACACACAAATTATACATTATCCACATTTTGCAGAGTTCCACGGTAGACGTATACACGGCGAGAATACAAATTGGCTTCCATCGCGGGGCTTAAACGAGGCGGACGTCCCACGTCGACTTTACAAATTGGCGCCCAACGTGGGGCTTGAACGAGGCGGACGTCACGGAAATAATACAAATTGGCTAGCCCAAACAGTGGGGCTTAATTAGAAAGGAAGCAGATCTGAGATTTAAGAATTTGTAACCACAACACAACAGAATTAAACGAGGCGGACGTCTCGTTGAGAATACAAATTGGCTTCCATCGCGGGGCTTGAACGAGGCGGACGTCACGGAAATAATACAAATTGGCGCGCCAACTAGTGGAGCTAGAATAATAAAGAAATTACACAATTAAACCCTATAAATTCTAGCGGCGATTACAAAATGCACACCAGAGGAGTATCGAAAAAATTGGCAAAGGAGAAGGAGATGGAAGAAAACAGAGGGGAAGAAGAGGAAGGAACACCAATTGAAGAAGTGGAGACAGTAATAACCACAACAGAACCAAGCCAAGACGAAGAAATGGAAAAACAGGCGGGCGACAAGGGAGAATTTAGAGGAGACCCGAACATACTAAAATTAATGGAAATGATGAACAATAATTTGAAGGAGATGAACAATAAATTCGACAAGAATGAGGAGAGCTTGAAGGAGATGAACAATAAATTCGACAAGAATGAGGAGAGCTTGAAGGAGATGAAGAAAGAAACCAGTGATAATTTGAAACAGATCAATGAAAAAATAGTGAGTACTAAGGAAGAATTGAGGAAAACAGTCAACCAAAATAATGAAACACTACAACAACGATTGCTGGAGGAAATTCAGCAAAGAAACGAAGAATTAAAGGAAGAATTGAAGGAACAGCTGAAGAAGGACCACGAGAAAAATAAAGAAGAAATGAAGCAGCAAATAAGGCTTATTTTCAGAGAACGTCGTGAAGAAAGTGGCCAGACAAAAATGGAGATGAATAAGAAAGGGGAAGAAACCAATTACCAAATAGATATACCTAATGAGACATTAGGTAACGGGTTCAAGAAGGTGAATGAAACAATAAACACCACTCCAGAAGGAAATTATGAAAAAACAGAAATTCAAGAAGACCCAAATACATTGTTACATCAAAATAAAGGTAACGAAAATAAAGAGAAGAGTAAGCACAAAGGAACCAACCGTAGAGGAGTACAGAAAAAACAGATAATTAAGAAGACTAAGAAAATACATCAGAGAAAACGAATCAATACCAGAGAGGAATTGGAGATGATGAAGAACGGACTACTTGAGACGTTTAATCGACCAATTAATGACCATACGGAAATGATGAATGTTATGGAGTGCAGGAGAACTCTGAAGGAAATTCTAGGATGGATCAACGATCAACCAGCGAGTAAAACCTTCAGCAAACCTATCTTTAAATGGAGGATATCCAAAGTTGAAAAGCATCACAACAAAACAATGTATGACAAATTGAGAAAGTCTACAAGAAAAGGGAAATTACCAGAGATAGAAATACCAAATAAACCAATATCAGTGAGAAGATCAATAACGAAGGTACGATTAACTTCGTTGAGTAGTAAACAACATCATCAAGTGATTGAGGTAGGCACTGATGCCAGAGAACACATGGTATTAGAAGAGTGGCTGTACCAGATAGAAGAGACATATATAACACAGACAGAAACAGTGATGCACACCAGAGCAGTCCGAACAACGGAGGAAACTCGTGTAATCATGGACAATGGATAAACCAAATGCAGATAAACACTGGAATATGGGACCATACACTATAACAAAAGACAAGGGCAATAACACTTACGAGATCACTCACCCCGTCACCAAGAAAATAAAGGGGGTATACAATCAAGCCTCAATTAAGAAATATTATGACAACCAACAATAACTGTAAAAAACAATTTAAAGTAAAAAACCAACAAAAATACTTTAAATAAAGAAAAAAAAAATAACGTGACAAACAAACAAGTCTGCCAATGCCATAAAGAAAAGATCTCTAAAGAATGTCAAAATTCCAAAACATTCGTAAGTACAGCTTACACTAAGCATTAGAGAAACCATTATGATGAATAAAAATTGTAAAAAATCAAAAAAGATATGTAAGAAAAGCTTACCCAAATATCTTAATAATATTTTAGAACAAGTAAAAATGGAGAGATAAAAGTCACAAGGCATTCAGATAAAGTAAGAGCAACCAACTTACTACAATATTTAAATAAAAATTAACAATAGAGGAGTGTAGTTACAAAACATTCCTCCAACATAAGGTTAAATTACCATAATATTTAGCCAAAAAATGAGGCATAAAAAGCATAACATACTGTAAAGGAATAAGCTACAAAAAATTCCTAACTAGTAAGAAGCCATAACTTACTATGATATTTAAAAATTATGAAAAAAAAAAAATAAAAATAAAATGATCAGCTTCCACAACTATTTAGAAAGAGGGGAAGTAAAATTACCCAAACCAATGATCACAAAACAATATAAATGAAATAAACGTTCTAAGAGTTATAATGTGAAAGGAGATGAAACAAAGAGTAATTAAAAATGAATAAAAATGTGAATTGTATCAATAAAAAACAATGCTTCAAATAGTATCTATAAAGAAAGATGAAACAATATATGACTCGAACTGAGCTATAATGAAGTATAAAAGTAAAAGATTCCCAACAAATATTATGATTATTATTATTGTTATTTTGAGTCACGAGTTGACTATATTTAAGAATTATTAATTGAGATTGTCTGTTGAATGAACCAGCAATCATTTTACTGAGCAGGGATGATGTTCCCCTGATATCAGTATAAGAGTAGTTTTGATGAAAAATAAGATTTATAGGGAATAAGTTATAATAAAAAGTCAATAAGCCAGTTCGCAATATGAGAAGATAATGAAGAAAAGACTAAGAAGAATGGAATTAAAGGATACAGAATTAATTATAAAAAATGAATGAGAAGCAGGAGAATTTGAAAAAAACAAAAAAAAAAATTTGATACGATACAATTGATAATTTCATCAAACTCAAATTCACGTTTTATAAAATGATCAATTTTGGTGGAAGGGCATTATATAACATTGCCAAACCCTGATCACATTTGATATAAAAAAGTATGTAAAAAATGCCAAGAAACAATATATTTTGATAGATAAATGATAACGAGAATGAAAGTAGTAAATATAATCAATAGTGAAGGAGGAAGAATACAACCAAAGGTGGTCACAAAACAAGAAAATACGAACTAGACTGACAGACAACTGACATTGACCCAACCCTAGAGATTGGCCAGATATTAACCAAAGTGAAGCGAGACAAGAAGACAGTGAAGAAAAAAGAAGAAAATAAAAAAATTACATGGCCATAACAAGTAACTAACAAGATTGTTTTAAAAGAGCATAATTTTTTATTATTGTTAATAATTTATGTTTAAATTTTTATTAGTGGTAACTTGTAAATGACAGTATCTCAGCAATTGTTATACATAAAAAACCATGTGTAGATATGATTGTATGTATATCCTTATCTATAGGTGATGTGTCAGCTGTTATGTTTAAAATTACACTCATACAGACAGGGAATAGAAATGTGTGCGTGGTTCAATCAGAGAACAAATTGTATAGTCTACTATATACTTTGGAACTTTTACTAAGATTATTTCAGCAGTATGTATATTATTTCAGCATTATGTGTTTGAAAGTATAAGGTTTTGGAGAGTTTATTTATTCGCTAATATTATTGCTGTTGCTACAGATGTAGTATGTTTCAATTAACACAATATATTTTAACATTATTAAATTGTTGTTATTATTACTAATTATGACATTTCAGACCAATTTTTATCACTGTAATGACAATATATACAAAGTTATGTTTTATTTGAAAGATGTATTTACAATACCATGTTGTTTGCATATTATAAAATGATATGTGACAGTCTGAAGTTAACAAAAGAGACATGAACTCATTAGATACAAAAACTTTGTAATAATAGTGAGATCGTGAGAAATATAAGGGTAATTAGAGATAGGTAGGGAGTGACAAAGTTGAACAGTGAAGTGATAAGTGTATAAAATAAACAGCATATAATCTTAAGAAAAAAGAGTGAAACAAGTGTGACAAACCCAAAATATAAGCACATGTTAAATGAGCAATTAAGTTAAGTATATTAGACTGAAAGACACAGAATAAGTGTGAATGTAAAAAACAGAAAAAATATTATCTCAGTATAAAAATCACCAGGGTGATTACTGTTATAAAAGAGATGATGTAGATATAACACTCACCAAATTTGTTCATTTGTTAATTTAAAGAAAGAAGTTATTGGCTTAATGTTTAAGGCAATAAATACCAAAAGAAATAGTTTTACAGTAATATGTTAGTATGTTTTAAGTAAGTAAGGAATTTATAAAGAAAATAATAGCAATACCTTTATAAGAAATAATAGGCAAAATATAGTAATTATGTGTAACGAAAGGGAACATGGCAGAATTATATTAAAACTTAGAAATAAGTAAATTATGTATTAGCATAGTATTATCCATTTTGGACTAAAACATTAATACATGGCTTAGACCAATCTTGTAAGATATCAAACTAATCTTTGAAAGAAAATAGGAACATCTATGTAAAGATTACGACCATTGAAATTATCCCCAAGTAAACATAGCCATTATAAAATATTTATTCAAATTAAACAAAAAATTCAAGGTTTGATAACAATGGGTTTATTTTGAGATCGACCAGGTAGAATAATTACGTTACCATGGAAACTGTGGAGTAACAAGCCAAAAATACCGTTAGATTTTTTCACTGAATGTATGACGCTTTAAGGATATAGACGCTAATTTTCGAGTGACCAAAATTGTCCATTAAACATAGAAAATATCAGAAAAAGTTATTACTAAGTGTATACCAAGACATAAGATAAAGACTGGAGCCATATTATTGAAGTTGAGGCCAAATTAACGAAAAAAGAAAATAAATTACTACCAGTTAAACTGAAAAAGATGCCCGATGTCCTGAACCCAGCAAATTAAAGAAGATTATAGTATAACCCATGAATAACAGATCGTATGAATTCACCATAACTACGGAAGTGATAAGTACCTCTTAAATTACCCGAAATATATAAATAAACTCACGTTAATTATCTCACTAAAGGTCGAAATCTCACTGAACTGAAATTCATTACTTTCAAAGATTAAAAGGAAATTTAAGTCACTGACAATTTATAAACTAACCAATATAAACTGTTGTTAATGATCCATAACTTGTAAACACTTTTACTACACTGCGCTAAACAAATTACACCTACACAATATGTTAGTTAAGTTTACTTGATGTAAAGGTGTGTATTTTTATTGTTTTTAAAACATTTGTAATCCTTTGAACGTAACCTCAAGAACCTATGACAAACCGACATTAATAACTTGTATACAATTTTCAACAGACGCCATCATTAAACGTCTGGTATCAATTCAAATATCGATTGTCAAACCCTGTAATTGTCTCATATAAATAACCGGAGCATTTGTATTAGAATAATTTGTATTAAATGAATAATAATCACTAATAAAAAATGTGTAAGTTTTGAGTGTAACCACGGTGTTATAATTTCATTAGGAGGTGCACAATATTTTATGTACATTTTAGCAGATGACTAACGATTTACACAGCCCACGCATCGAACTGCTGTGTGCTACAGGGGGCCTAGCTGGCGGAAATATTTGAATTATTCAAACCGCCTGAGCTGCGCTGGTCATACGCTTTTGAATTTTATTTTAATTGTTTTAAGAAAACAATTTGGCGCCACCGGGACTTTCTCACCCCTAGTGAACATCAAGACCTGGTTATTCGTACGTTCGCAACGAACGAAATATACAGAAGTTGCCCGCATGTGAACTACGGATCGAGAAGACACGTACACTCATTACACACAAATTATACATTATCCACATTTTGCAGAGTTCCACGGTAGACGTATACACGGCGAGAATACAAATTGGCTTCCATCGCGGGGCTTAAACGAGGCGGACGTCCCACGTCGACTTTACAAATTGGCGCCCAACGTGGGGCTTGAACGAGGCGGACGTCACGGAAATAATACAAATTGGCTAGCCCAAACAGTGGGGCTTAATTAGAAAGGAAGCAGATCTGAGATTTAAGAATTTGTAACCACAACACAACAGAATTAAACGAGGCGGACGTCTCGTTGAGAATACAAATTGGCTTCCATCGCGGGGCTTGAACGAGGCGGACGTCACGGAAATAATACAAATTGGCGCGCCAACTAGTGGAGCTAGAATAATAAAGAAATTACACAATTAAACCCTATAAATTCTAGCGGCGATTACAAAATGCACACCAGAGGAGTATCGAAAAAATTGGCAAAGGAGAAGGAGATGGAAGAAAACAGAGGGGAAGAAGAGGAAGGAACACCAATTGAAGAAGTGGAGACAGTAATAACCACAACAGAACCAAGCCAAGACGAAGAAATTGAAAAACAGGCGGGCGACAAGGGAGAATTTAGAGGAGACCCGAACATACTAAAATTAATGGAAATAATGAACAATAATTTGAAGGAGATGAACAATAAATTCGACAAGAATGAGGAGAGCTTGAAGGAGATGAACAATAAATTCGACAAGAATGAGGAGAGCTTGAAGGAGATGAAGAAAGAAACCAGTGATAATTTGAAACAGATCAATGAAAAAATAGTGAGTACTAAGGAAGAATTGAGGAAAACAGTCAACCAAAATAATGAAACACTACAACAACGATTGCTGGAGGAAATTCAGCAAAGAAACGAAGAATTGAAGGAACAGCTGAAGAAGGACCACGAGAAAAATAAAGAAGAAATGAAGCAGCAAATAAGGCTTATTTTCAGAGAACGTCGTGAAGAAAGTGACCAGACAAAAATGGAGATGAATAAGAAAGGGGAAGAAACCAATTACCAAATAGATATACCTAATGAGACATTAGGTAACGGGTTCAAGAAGGTGAATGAAACAATAAACACCACTCCAGAAGGAAATTATGAAAAAACAGAAATTCAAGAAGACCCAAATACATTGTTACATCAAAATAAAGGTAACGAAAATAAAGAGAAGAGTAAGCACAAAGGAACCAACCGTAGAGGAGTACAGAAAAAACAGATAATTAAGAAGACTAAGAAAATACATCAGAGAAAACGAATCAATACCAGAGAGGAATTGGAGATGATGAATAACGGACTACTTGAGACGTTTAATCGACCAATTAATGACCATACGGAAATGATGAATGTTATGGAGTGCAGGAGAACTCTGAAGGAAATTCTAGGAGGGATCAACGATCAACCAGCGAGTAAAACTTTCAGCAAACCTATCTTTAAATGGAGGATATCCAAAGTTGAAAAGCATCACAACAAAACAATGTATGACAAATTGAGAAAGTCTACAAGAAAAGGGAAATTACCAGAGATAGAAATACCAAATAAACCAATATCAGTGAGAAGATCAATAACGAAGGTACGATTAACTTCGTTGAGTAGTAAACAACATCATCAAGTGATTGAGGTAGGCACTGATGCCAGAGAACACATGGTATTAGAAGAGTGGCTGTACCAGATAGAAGAGACATATATAACACAGACAGAAACAGTGATGCACACCAGAGCAGTCCGAACAACGGAGGAAACTCGTGTAATCATGGACAATGGATAAACCAAATGCAGATAAACACTGGAATATGGGACCATACACTATAACAAAAGACAAGGGCAATAACACTTACGAGATCACTCACCCCGTCACCAAGAAAATAAAGGGGGTATACAATCAAGCCTCAATTAAGAAATATTATGACAACCAACAATAACTGTAAAAAACAATTTAAAGTAAAAAACCAACAAAAATACTTTAAATAAAGAAAAAAAAAATAACGTGACAAACAAACAAGTCTGCCAATGCCATAAAGAAAAGATCTCTAAAGAATGTCAAAATTCCAAAACATTCGTAAGTACAGCTTACACTAAGCATTAGAGAAACCATTATGATGAATAAAAATTGTAAAAAATCAAAAAAGATATGTAAGAAAAGCTTACCCAAATATCTTAATAATATTTTAGAACAAGTAAAAATGGAGAGATAAAAGTCACAAGGCATTCAGATAAAGTAAGAGCAACCAACTTACTACAATATTTAAATAAAAATTAACAATAGAGGAGTGTAGTTACAAAACATTCCTCCAACATAAGGTTAAATTACCATAATATTTAGCCAAAAAATGAGGCATAAAAAGCATAACATACTGTAAAGGAATAAGCTACAAAAAATTCCTAACTAGTAAGAAGCCATAACTTACTATGATATTTAAAAATTATGAAAAAAAAAAAAAAAAAAATAATCAAAATGATCAGCTTCCACAACTATTTAGAAAGAGGGGAAGTAAAATTACCCAAACCAATGATCACAAAACAATATAAATGAAATAAACGTTCTAAGAGTTATAATGTGAAAGGAGATGAAACAAAGAGTAATTAAAAATGAATAAAAATGTGAATTGTATCAATAAAAAACAATGCTTCAAATAGTATCTATAAAGAAAGATGAAACAATATATGACTCGAACTGAGCTATAATGAAGTATAAAAGTAAAAGATTCCCAACAAATATTATGATTATGATTATTATTATTGTTATTTTGAGTCACGAGTTGACTATATTTAAGAATTATTAATTGAGATTGTCTGTTGAATGAACCAGCAATCATTTTACTGAGCAGGGATGATGTTCCCCTGATATCAGTATAAGAGTAGTTTTGATGAAAAATAAGATTTATAGGGAATAAGTTATAATAAAAAGTCAATAAGCCAGTTCGCAATATGAGAAGATAATGAAGAAAAGACTAAGAAGAATGGAATTAAAGGATACAGAATTAATTATAAAAAATGAATGAGAAGCAGGAGAATTTGAAAAAAAAAATTTGATACGATACAATTGATAATTTCATCAAACTCAAATTCACGTTTTATAAAATGATCAATTTTGGTGGAAGGGCATTATATAACATTGCCAAACCCTGATCACATTTGATATAAAAAAGTATGTAAAAAATGCCAAGAAACAATATATTTTGATAGATAAATGATAACGAGAATGAAAGTAGTAAATATAATCAATAGTGAAGGAGGAAGAATACAACCAAAGGTGGTCACAAAACAAGAAAATACGAACTAGACTGACAGACAACTGACATTGACCCAACCCTAGAGATTGGCCAGATATTAACCAAAGTGAAGCGAGACAAGAAGACAGTGAAGAAAAAAGAAGAAAATAAAAAAAATTACATGGCCATAACAAGTAACTAACAAGATTGTTTTAAAAGAGCATAATTTTTTATTATTGTTAATAATTTATGTTTAAATTTTTATTAGTGGTAACTTGTAAATGACAGTATCTCAGCAATTGTTATACATAAAAAACCATGTGTAGATATGATTGTATGTATATCCTTATCTATAGGTGATGTGTCAGCTGTTATGTTTAAAATTACACTCATACAGACAGGGAATAGAAATGTGTGCGTGGTTCAATCAGAGAACAAATTGTATAGTCTACTATATACTTTGGAACTTTTACTAAGATTATTTCAGCAGTATGTATATTATTTCAGCATTATGTGTTTGAAAGTATAAGGTTTTGGAGAGTTTATTTATTCGCTAATATTATTGCTGTTGCTACAGATGTAGTATGTTTCAATTAACACAATATATTTTAACATTATTAAATTGTTGTTATTATTACTAATTATGACATTTCAGACCAATTTTTATCACTGTAATGACAATATATACAAAGTTATGTTTTATTTGAAAGATGTATTTACAATACCATGTTGTTTGCATATTATAAAATGATATGTGACAGTCTGAAGTTAACAAAAGAGACATGAACTCATTAGATACAAAAACTTTGTAATAATAGTGAGATCGTGAGAAATATAAGGGTAATTAGAGATAGGTAGGGAGTGACAAAGTTGAACAGTGAAGTGATAAGTGTATAAAATAAACAGCATATAATCTTAAGAAAAAAGAGTGAAACAAGTGTGACAAACCCAAAATATAAGCACATGTTAAATGAGCAATTAAGTTAAGTATATTAGACTGAAAGACACAGAATAAGTGTGAATGTAAAAAACAGAAAAAATATTATCTCAGTATAAAAATCACCAGGGTGATTACTGTTATAAAAGAGATGATGTAGATATAACACTCACCAAATTTGTTCATTTGTTAATTTAAAGAAAGAAGTTATTGGCTTAATGTTTAAGGCAATAAATACCAAAAGAAATAGTTTTACAGTAATATGTTAGTATGTTTTAAGTAAGTAAGGAATTTATAAAGAAAATAATAGCAATACCTTTATAAGAAATAATAGGCAAAATATAGTAATTATGTGTAACGAAAGGGAACATGGCAGAATTATATTAAAACTTAGAAATAAGTAAATTATGTATTAGCATAGTATTATCCATTTTGGACTAAAACATTAATACATGGCTTAGACCAATCTTGTAAGATATCAAACTAATCTTTGAAAGAAAATAGGAACATCTATGTAAAGATTACGACCATTGAAATTATCCCCAAGTAAACATAGCCATTATAAAATATTTATTCAAATTAAACAAAAAATTCAAGGTTTGATAACAATGGGTTTATTTTGAGATCGACCAGGTAGAATAATTACGTTACCATGGAAACTGTGGAGTAACAAGCCAAAAATACCGTTAGATTTTTTCACTGAATGTATGACGCTTTAAGGATATAGACGCTAATTTTCGAGTGACCAAAATTGTCCATTAAACATAGAAAATATCAGAAAAAGTTATTACTAAGTGTATACCAAGACATAAGATAAAGACTGGAGCCATATTATTGAAGTTGAGGCCAAATTAACGAAAAAAGAAAATAAATTACTACCAGTTAAACTGAAAAAGATGCCCGATGTCCTGAACCCAGCAAATTAAAGAAGATTATAGTATAACCCATGAATAACAGATCGTATGAATTCGCCATAACTACGGAAGTGATAAGTACCTCTTAAATTACCCGAAATATATAAATAAACTCACGTTAATTATCTCACTAAAGGTCGAAATCTCACTGAACTGAAATTCATAACTTTCAAAGATTAAAAGGAAATTTAAGTCACTGACAATTTATAAACTAACCAATATAAACTGTTGTTAATGATCCATAACTTGTAAACACTTTTACTACACTGCGCTAAACAAATTACACCTACACAATATGTTAGTTAAGTTTACTTGATGTAAAGGTGTGTATTTTTATTGTTTTTAAAACATTTGTAATCCTTTGAACGTAACCTCAAGAACCTATGACAAACCGACATTAATAACTTGTATACAATTTTCAACAGACGCCATCATTAAACGTCTGGTATCAATTCAAATATCGATTGTCAAACCCTGTAATTGTCTCATATAAATAACCGGAGCATTTGTATTAGAATAATTTGTATTAAATGAATAATAATCACTAATAAAAAATGTGTAAGTTTTGAGTGTAACCACGGTGTTATAATTTCATTAGGAGGTGCACAATATTTTATGTACATTTTAGCAGATGACTAACGATTTACACAGCCCACGCATCGAACTGCTGTGTGCTACAGGGGGCCTAGCTGGCGGAAATATTTGAATTATTCAAACCGCCTGAGCTGCGCTGGTCATACGCTTTTGAATTTTATTTTAATTGTTTTAAGAAAACAATTTGGCGCCACCGGGACTTTCTCACCCCTAGTGAACATCAAGACCTGGTTATTCGTACGTTCGCAACGAACGAAATATACAGAAGTTGCCCGCATGTGAACTACGGATCGAGAAGACACGTACACTCATTACACACAAATTATACATTATCCACATTTTGCAGAGTTCCACGGTAGACGTATACACGGCGAGAATACAAATTGGCTTCCATCGCGGGGCTTAAACGAGGCGGACGTCCCACGTCGACTTTACAAATTGGCGCCCAACGTGGGGCTTGAACGAGGCGGACGTCACGGAAATAATACAAATTGGCTAGCCCAAACAGTGGGGCTTAATTAGAAAGGAAGCAGATCTGAGATTTAAGAATTTGTAACCACAACACAACAGAATTAAACGAGGCGGACGTCTCGTTGAGAATACAAATTGGCTTCCATCGCGGGGCTTGAACGAGGCGGACGTCACGGAAATAATACAAATTGGCGCGCCAACTAGTGGAGCTAGAATAATAAAGAAATTACACAATTAAACCCTATAAATTCTAGCGGCGATTACAAAATGCACACCAGAGGAGTATCGAAAAAATTGGCAAAGGAGAAGGAGATGGAAGAAAACAGAGGGGAAGAAGAGGAAGGAACACCAATTGAAGAAGTGGAGACAGTAATAACCACAACAGAACCAAGCCAAGACGAAGAAATTGAAAAACAGGCGGGCGACAAGGGAGAATTTAGAGGAGACCCGAACATACTAAAATTAATGGAAATGATGAACAATAATTTGAAGGAGATGAACAATAAATTCGACAAGAATGAGGAGAGCTTGAAGGAGATGAAGAAAGAAACCAGTGATAATTTGAAACAGATCAATGAAAAAATAGTGAGTACTAAGGAAGAATTGAGGAAAACAGTCAACCAAAATAATGAAACACTACAACAACGATTGCTGGAGGAAATTCAGCAAAGAAACGAAGAATTGAAGGAACAGCTGAAGAAGGACCACGAGAAAAATAAAGAAGAAATGAAGCAGCAAATAAGGCTTATTTTCAGAGAACGTCGTGAAGAAAGTGACCAGACAAAAATGGAGATGAATAAGAAAGGGGAAGAAACCAATTACCAAATAGATATACCTAATGAGACATTAGGTAACGGGTTCAAGAAGGTGAATGAAACAATAAACACCACTCCAGAAGGAAATTATGAAAAAACAGAAATTCAAGAAGACCCAAATACATTGTTACATCAAAATAAAGGTAACGAAAATAAAGAGAAGAGTAAGCACAAAGGAACCAACCGTAGAGGAGTACAGAAAAAACAGATAATTAAGAAGACTAAGAAAATACATCAGAGAAAACGAATCAATACCAGAGAGGAATTGGAGATGATGAATAACGGACTACTTGAGACGTTTAATCGACCAATTAATGACCATACGGAAATGATGAATGTTATGGAGTGCAGGAGAACTCTGAAGGCAATTCTAGGAGGGATCAACGATCAACCAGCGAGTAAAACTTTCAGCAAACCTATCTTTAAATGGAGGATATCCAAAGTTGAAAAGCATCACAACAAAACAATGTATGACAAATTGAGAAAGTCTACAAGAAAAGGGAAATTACCAGAGATAGAAATACCAAATAAACCAATATCAGTGAGAAGATCAATAACGAAGGTACGATTAACTTCGTTGAGTAGTAAACAACATCATCAAGTGATTGAGGTAGGCACTGATGCCAGAGAACACATGGTATTAGAAGAGTGGCTGTACCAGATAGAAGAGACATATATAACACAGACAGAAACAGTGATGCACACCAGAGCAGTCCGAACAACGGAGGAAACTCGTGTAATCATGGACAATGGATAAACCAAATGCAGATAAACACTGGAATATGGGACCATACACTATAACAAAAGACAAGGGCAATAACACTTACGAGATCACTCACCCCGTCACCAAGAAAATAAAGGGGGTATACAATCAAGCCTCAATTAAGAAATATTATGACAACCAACAATAACTGTAAAAAACAATTTAAAGTAAAAAACCAACAAAAATACTTTAAATAAAGAAAAAAAAAATAACGTGACAAACAAACAAGTCTGCCAATGCCATAAAGAAAAGATCTCTAAAGAATGTCAAAATTCCAAAACATTCGTAAGTACAGCTTACACTAAGCATTAGAGAAACCATTATGATGAATAAAAATTGTAAAAAATCAAAAAAGATATGTAAGAAAAGCTTACCCAAATATCTTAATAATATTTTAGAACAAGTAAAAATGGAGAGATAAAAGTCACAAGGCATTCAGATAAAGTAAGAGCAACCAACTTACTACAATATTTAAATAAAAATTAACAATAGAGGAGTGTAGTTACAAAACATTCCTCCAACATAAGGTTAAATTACCATAATATTTAGCCAAAAAATGAGGCATAAAAAGCATAACATACTGTAAAGGAATAAGCTACAAAAAATTCCTAACTAGTAAGAAGCCATAACTTACTATGATATTTAAAAATTATGAAAAAAAAAAAAAAAAAATAATCAAAATGATCAGCTTCCACAACTATTTAGAAAGAGGGGAAGTAAAATTACCCAAACCAATGATCACAAAACAATATAAATGAAATAAACGTTCTAAGAGTTATAATGTGAAAGGAGATGAAACAAAGAGTAATTAAAAATGAATAAAAATGTGAATTGTATCAATAAAAAACAATGCTTCAAATAGTATCTATAAAGAAAGATGAAACAATATATGACTCGAACTGAGCTATAATGAAGTATAAAAGTAAAAGATTCCCAACAAATATTATGATTATGATTATTATTATTGTTATTTTGAGTCACGAGTTGACTATATTTAAGAATTATTAATTGAGATTGTCTGTTGAATGAACCAGCAATCATTTTACTGAGCAGGGATGATGTTCCCCTGATATCAGTATAAGAGTAGTTTTGATGAAAAATAAGATTTATAGGGAATAAGTTATAATAAAAAGTCAATAAGCCAGTTCGCAATATGAGAAGATAATGAAGAAAAGACTAAGAAGAATGGAATTAAAGGATACAGAATTAATTATAAAAAATGAATGAGAAGCAGGAGAATTTGAAAAAAAAAATTTGATACGATACAATTGATAATTTCATCAAACTCAAATTCACGTTTTATAAAATGATCAATTTTGGTGGAAGGGCATTATATAACATTGCCAAACCCTGATCACATTTGATATAAAAAAGTATGTAAAAAATGCCAAGAAACAATATATTTTGATAGATAAATGATAACGAGAATGAAAGTAGTAAATATAATCAATAGTGAAGGAGGAAGAATACAACCAAAGGTGGTCACAAAACAAGAAAATACGAACTAGACTGACAGACAACTGACATTGACCCAACCCTAGAGATTGGCCAGATATTAACCAAAGTGAAGCGAGACAAGAAGACAGTGAAGAAAAAAGAAGAAAATAAAAAAAATTACATGGCCATAACAAGTAACTAACAAGATTGTTTTAAAAGAGCATAATTTTTTATTATTGTTAATAATTTATGTTTAAATTTTTATTAGTGGTAACTTGTAAATGACAGTATCTCAGCAATTGTTATACATAAAAAACCATGTGTAGATATGATTGTATGTATATCCTTATCTATAGGTGATGTGTCAGCTGTTATGTTTAAAATTACACTCATACAGACAGGGAATAGAAATGTGTGCGTGGTTCAATCAGAGAACAAATTGTATAGTCTACTATATACTTTGGAACTTTTACTAAGATTATTTCAGCAGTATGTATATTATTTCAGCATTATGTGTTTGAAAGTATAAGGTTTTGGAGAGTTTATTTATTCGCTAATATTATTGCTGTTGCTACAGATGTAGTATGTTTCAATTAACACAATATATTTTAACATTATTAAATTGTTGTTATTATTACTAATTATGACATTTCAGACCAATTTTTATCACTGTAATGACAATATATACAAAGTTATGTTTTATTTGAAAGATGTATTTACAATACCATGTTGTTTGCATATTATAAAATGATATGTGACAGTCTGAAGTTAACAAAAGAGACATGAACTCATTAGATACAAAAACTTTGTAATAATAGTGAGATCGTGAGAAATATAAGGGTAATTAGAGATAGGTAGGGAGTGACAAAGTTGAACAGTGAAGTGATAAGTGTATAAAATAAACAGCATATAATCTTAAGAAAAAAGAGTGAAACAAGTGTGACAAACCCAAAATATAAGCACATGTTAAATGAGCAATTAAGTTAAGTATATTAGACTGAAAGACACAGAATAAGTGTGAATGTAAAAAACAGAAAAAATATTATCTCAGTATAAAAATCACCAGGGTGATTACTGTTATAAAAGAGATGATGTAGATATAACACTCACCAAATTTGTTCATTTGTTAATTTAAAGAAAGAAGTTATTGGCTTAATGTTTAAGGCAATAAATACCAAAAGAAATAGTTTTACAGTAATATGTTAGTATGTTTTAAGTAAGTAAGGAATTTATAAAGAAAATAATAGCAATACCTTTATAAGAAATAATAGGCAAAATATAGTAATTATGTGTAACGAAAGGGAACATGGCAGAATTATATTAAAACTTAGAAATAAGTAAATTATGTATTAGCATAGTATTATCCATTTTGGACTAAAACATTAATACATGGCTTAGACCAATCTTGTAAGATATCAAACTAATCTTTGAAAGAAAATAGGAACATCTATGTAAAGATTACGACCATTGAAATTATCCCCAAGTAAACATAGCCATTATAAAATATTTATTCAAATTAAACAAAAAATTCAAGGTTTGATAACAATGGGTTTATTTTGAGATCGACCAGGTAGAATAATTACGTTACCATGGAAACTGTGGAGTAACAAGCCAAAAATACCGTTAGATTTTTTCACTGAATGTATGACGCTTTAAGGATATAGACGCTAATTTTCGAGTGACCAAAATTGTCCATTAAACATAGAAAATATCAGAAAAAGTTATTACTAAGTGTATACCAAGACATAAGATAAAGACTGGAGCCATATTATTGAAGTTGAGGCCAAATTAACGAAAAAAGAAAATAAATTACTACCAGTTAAACTGAAAAAGATGCCCGATGTCCTGAACCCAGCAAATTAAAGAAGATTATAGTATAACCCATGAATAACAGATCGTATGAATTCGCCATAACTACGGAAGTGATAAGTACCTCTTAAATTACCCGAAATATATAAATAAACTCACGTTAATTATCTCACTAAAGGTCGAAATCTCACTGAACTGAAATTCATAACTTTCAAAGATTAAAAGGAAATTTAAGTCACTGACAATTTATAAACTAACCAATATAAACTGTTGTTAATGATCCATAACTTGTAAACACTTTTACTACACTGCGCTAAACAAATTACACCTACACAATATGTTAGTTAAGTTTACTTGATGTAAAGGTGTGTATTTTTATTGTTTTTAAAACATTTGTAATCCTTTGAACGTAACCTCAAGAACCTATGACAAACCGACATTAATAACTTGTATACAATTTTCAACAGACGCCATCATTAAACGTCTGGTATCAATTCAAATATCGATTGTCAAACCCTGTAATTGTCTCATATAAATAACCGGAGCATTTGTATTAGAATAATTTGTATTAAATGAATAATAATCACTAATAAAAAATGTGTAAGTTTTGAGTGTAACCACGGTGTTATAATTTCATTAGGAGGTGCACAATATTTTATGTACATTTTAGCAGATGACTAACGATTTACACAGCCCACGCATCGAACTGCTGTGTGCTACAGGGGGCCTAGCTGGCGGAAATATTTGAATTATTCAAACCGCCTGAGCTGCGCTGGTCATACGCTTTTGAATTTTATTTTAATTGTTTTAAGAAAACAATTTGGCGCCACCGGGACTTTCTCACCCCTAGTGAACATCAAGACCTGGTTATTCGTACGTTCGCAACGAACGAAATATACAGAAGTTGCCCGCATGTGAACTACGGATCGAGAAGACACGTACACTCATTACACACAAATTATACATTATCCACATTTTGCAGAGTTCCACGGTAGACGTATACACGGCGAGAATACAAATTGGCTTCCATCGCGGGGCTTAAACGAGGCGGACGTCCCACGTCGACTTTACAAATTGGCGCCCAACGTGGGGCTTGAACGAGGCGGACGTCACGGAAATAATACAAATTGGCTAGCCCAAACAGTGGGGCTTAATTAGAAAGGAAGCAGATCTGAGATTTAAGAATTTGTAACCACAACACAACAGAATTAAACGAGGCGGACGTCTCGTTGAGAATACAAATTGGCTTCCATCGCGGGGCTTGAACGAGGCGGACGTCACGGAAATAATACAAATTGGCGCGCCAACTAGTGGAGCTAGAATAATAAAGAAATTACACAATTAAACCCTATAAATTCTAGCGGCGATTACAAAATGCACACCAGAGGAGTATCGAAAAAATTGGCAAAGGAGAAGGAGATGGAAGAAAACAGAGGGGAAGAAGAGGAAGGAACACCAATTGAAGAAGTGGAGACAGTAATAACCACAACAGAACCAAGCCAAGACGAAGAAATTGAAAAACAGGCGGGCGACAAGGGAGAATTTAGAGGAGACCCGAACATACAACAATAAATTCGACAAGAATGAGGAGAGCTTGAAGGAGATGAACAATAAATTCGACAAGAATGAGGAGAGCTTGAAGGAGATGAAGAAAGAAACCAGTGATAATTTGAAACAGATCAATGAAAAAATAGTGAGTACTAAGGAAGAACTGAGGAAAACAGTCAACCAAAATAATGAAACACTACAACAACGATTGCTGGAGGAAATTCAGCAAATAAACGAAGAATTAAAGGAAGAATTGAAGGAACAGCTGAAGAAGGACCACGAGAAAAATAAAGACGAAATGAAGCAGCAAATAAGGCTTATTTTCAGAGAACGTCGTGAAGAAAGTGACCAGACAAAAATGGAGATGAATAAGAAAGGGGAAGAAACCAATTACCAAATAGATATACCTAATGAGACATTAGGTAACGGGTTCAAGAAGGTGAATGAAACAATAAACACCACTCCAGAAGGAAATTATGAAAAAACAGAAATTCAAGAAGACCCAAATACATTGTTACATCAAAATAAAGGTAATGAAAATAAAGAGAAGAGTAAGCACAAAGGAACCAACCGTAGAGGAGTACAGAAAAAACAGATAATTAAGAAGACTAAGAAAATACATCAGAGAAAACGAATCAATACCAGAGAGGAATTGGAGATGATGAAGAACGGACTACTTGAGACGTTTAATCGACCAATTAATGACCATACGGAAATGATGAATGTTATGGAGTGCAGGAGAACTCTGAAGGAAATTCTAGGAGGGATCAACGATCAACCAGCGAGTAAAACTTTCAGCAAACCTATCTTTAAATGGAGGATATCCAAAGTTGAAAAGCATCACAACAAAACAATGTATGACAAATTGAGAAAGTCTACAAGAAAAGGGAAATTACCAGAGATAGAAATACCAAATAAACCAATATCAGTGAGAAGATCAATAACGAAGGTACGATTAACTTCGTTGAGTAGTAAACAACATCATCAAGTGATTGAGGTAGGCACTGATGCCAGAGAACACATGGTATTAGAAGAGTGGCTGTACCAGATAGAAGAGACATATATAACACAGACAGAAACAGTGATGCACACCAGAGCAGTCCGAACAACGGAGGAAACTCGTGTAATCATGGACAATGGATAAACCAAATGCAGATAAACACTGGAATATGGGACCATACACTATAACAAAAGACAAGGGCAATAACACTTACGAGATCACTCACCCCGTCACCAAGAAAATAAAGGGGGTATACAATCAAGCCTCAATTAAGAAATATTATGACAACCAACAATAACTGTAAAAAACAATTTAAAGTAAAAACCCAACAAAAATACTTTAAATAAAGAAAAAAAAATAACGTGACAAACAAACAAGTCTGCCAATGCCATAAAGAAAAGATCTGTAAAGAATGTCAAAATTCCAAAACATTCGTAAGTACAGCTTACACTAAGCATTAGAGAAACCATTATGATGAATAAAAATTGTAAAAAATCAAAAAAGATATGTAAGAAAAGCTTACCCAAATATCTTAATAATATTTTAGAACAAGTAAAAATGGAGAGATAAAAGTCACAAGGCATTCAGATAAAGTAAGAGCAACCAACTTACTACAATATTTAAATAAAAATTAACAATAGAGGAGTGTAGTTACAAAACATTCCTCCAACATAAGGTTAAATTACCATAATATTTAGCCAAAAAATGAGGCATAAAAAGCATAACATACTGTAAAGGAATAAGCTACAAAAAATTCCTAACTAGTAAGAAGCCATAACTTACTATGATATTTAAAAATTATGAAAAAAAAAAAAAAAAAAATCAAAATGATCAGCTTCCACAACTATTTAGAAAGAGGGGAAGTAAAATTACCCAAACCAATGATCACAAAACAATATAAATGAAATAAACGTTCTAAGAGTTATAATGTGAAAGGAGATGAAACAAAGAGTAATTAAAAATGAATAAAAATGTGAATTGTATCAATAAAAAACAATGCTTCAAATAGTATCTATAAAGAAAGATGAAACAATATATGACTCGAACTGAGCTATAATGAAGTATAAAAGTAAAAGATTCCCAACAAATATTATGATTATGATTATTATTATTGTTATTTTGAGTCACGAGTTGACTATATTTAAGAATTATTAATTGAGATTGTCTGTTGAATGAACCAGCAATCATTTTACTGAGCAGGGATGATGTTCCCCTGATATCAGTATAAGAGTAGTTTTGATGAAAAATAAGATTTATAGGGAATAAGTTATAATAAAAAGTCAATAAGCCAGTTCGCAATATGAGAAGATAATGAAGAAAAGACTAAGAAGAATGGAATTAAAGGATACAGAATTAATTATAAAAAATGAATGAGAAGCAGGAGAATTTGAAAAAAAAAAAAAAAAAAAATTTGATACGATACAATTGATAATTTCATCAAACTCAAATTCACGTTTTATAAAATGATCAATTTTGGTGGAAGGGCATTATATAACATTGCCAAACCCTGATCACATTTGATATAAAAAAGTATGTAAAAAATGCCAAGAAACAATATATTTTGATAGATAAATGATAACGAGAATGAAAGTAGTAAATATAATCAATAGTGAAGGAGGAAGAATACAACCAAAGGTGGTCACAAAACAAGAAAATACGAACTAGACTGACAGACAACTGACATTGACCCAACCCTAGAGATTGGCCAGATATTAACCAAAGTGAAGCGAGACAAGAAGACAGTGAAGAAAAAAGAAGAAAATAAAAAAAATTACATGGCCATAACAAGTAACTAACAAGATTGTTTTAAAAGAGCATAATTTTTTATTATTGTTAATAATTTATGTTTAAATTTTTATTAGTGGTAACTTGTAAATGACAGTATCTCAGCAATTGTTATACATAAAAAACCATGTGTAGATATGATTGTATGTATATCCTTATCTATAGGTGATGTGTCAGCTGTTATGTTTAAAATTACACTCATACAGACAGGGAATAGAAATGTGTGCGTGGTTCAATCAGAGAACAAATTGTATAGTCTACTATATACTTTGGAACTTTTACTAAGATTATTTCAGCAGTATGTATATTATTTCAGCATTATGTGTTTGAAAGTATAAGGTTTTGGAGAGTTTATTTATTCGCTAATATTATTGCTGTTGCTACAGATGTAGTATGTTTCAATTAACACAATATATTTTAACATTATTAAATTGTTGTTATTATTACTAATTATGACATTTCAGACCAATTTTTATCACTTTAATGACAATATATACAAAGTTATGTTTTATTTGAAAGATGTATTTACAATACCATGTTGTTTGCATATTATAAAATGATATGTGACAGTCTGAAGTTAACAAAAGAGACATGAACTCATTAGATACAAAAACTTTGTAATAATAGTGAGATCGTGAGAAATATAAGGGTAATTAGAGATAGGTAGGGAGTGACAAAGTTGAACAGTGAAGTGATAAGTGTAATAAAATAAACAGCATATAATCTTAAGAAAAAAGAGTGAAACAAGTGTGACAAACCCAAAATATAAGCACATGTTAAATGAGCAATTAAGTTAAGTATATTAGACTGAAAGACACAGAATAAGTGTGAATGTAAAAAACAGAAAAAATATTATCTCAGTATAAAAATCACCAGGGTGATTACTGTTATAAAAGAGATGATGTAGATATAACACTCACCAAATTTGTTCATTTGTTAATTTAAAGAAAGAAGTTATTGGCTTAATGTTTAAGGCAATAAATACCAAAAGAAATAGTTTTACAGTAATATGTTAGTATGTTTTAAGTAAGTAAGGAATTTATAAAGAAAATAATAGCAATACCTTTATAAGAAATAATAGGCAAAATATAGTAATTATGTGTAACGAAAGGGAACATGGCAGAATTATATTAAAACTTAGAAATAAGTAAATTATGTATTAGCATAGTATTATCCATTTTGGACTAAAACATTAATACATGGCTTAGACCAATCTTGTAAGATATCAAACTAATCTTTGAAAGAAAATAGGAACATCTATGTAAAGATTACGACCATTGAAATTATCCCCAAGTAAACATAGCCATTATAAAATATTTATTCAAATTAAACAAAAAATTCAAGGTTTGATAACAATGGGTTTATTTTGAGATCGACCAGGTAGAATAATTACGTTACCATGGAAACTGTGGAGTAACAAGCCAAAAATACCGTTAGATTTTTTCACTGAATGTATGACGCTTTAAGGATATAGACGCTAATTTTCGAGTGACCAAAATTGTCCATTAAACATAGAAAATATCAGAAAAAGTTATTACTAAGTGTATACCAAGACATAAGATAAAGACTGGAGCCATATTATTGAAGTTGAGGCCAAATTAACGAAAAAAGGAAATAAATTACTACCAGTTAAACTGAAAAAGATGCCCGATGTCCTGAACCCAGCAAATTAAAGAAGATTATAGTATAACCCATGAATAACAGATCGTATGAATTCGCCATAACTACGGAAGTGATAAGTACCTCTTAAATTACCCGAAATATATAAATAAACTCACGTTAATTATCTCACTAAAGGTCGAAATCTCACTGAACTGAAATTCATTACTTTCAAAGATTAAAAGGAAATTTAAGTCACTGACAATTTATAAACTAACCAATATAAACTGTTGTTAATGATCCATAACTTGTAAACACTTTTACTACACTGCGCTAAACAAATTACACCTACACAATATGTTAGTTAAGTTTACTTGTTGTAAAGGTGTGTATTTTTATTGTTTTTAAAACATTTGTAATCCTTTGAACGTAACCTCAAGAACCTATGACAAACCGACATTAATAACTTGTATACAATTTTCAACAGACGCCATCATTAAACGTCTGGTATCAATTCAAATATCGATTGTCAAACCCTGTAATTGTCTCATATAAATAACCGGAGCATTTGTATTAGAATAATTTGTATTAAATGAATAATAATCACTAATAAAAAATGTGTAAGTTTTGAGTGTAACCACGGTGTTAAAATTTCATTAGGAGGTGCACAATATTTTATGTACATTTTAGCAGATGACTAACGATTTACACAGCCCACGCATCGAACTGCTGTGTGCTACAGGGGGCCTAGCTGGCGGAAATATTTGAATTATTCAAACCGCCTGAGCTGCGCTGGTCATACGCTTTTGAATTTTATTTTAATTGTTTTAAGAAAACAATTTGGCGCCACCGGGACTTTCTCACCCCTAGTGAACATCAAGACCTGGTTATTCGTACGTTCGCAACGAACGAAATATACAGAAGTTGCCCGCATGTGAACTACGGATCGAGAAGACACGTACACTCATTACACACAAATTATACATTATCCACATTTTGCAGAGTTCCACGGTAGACGTATACACGGCGAGAATACAAATTGGCTTCCATCGCGGGGCTTAAACGAGGCGGACGTCCCACGTCGACTTTACAAATTGGCGCCCAACGTGGGGCTTGAACGAGGCGGACGTCACGGAAATAATACAAATTGGCTAGCCCAAACAGTGGGGCTTAATTAGAAAGGAAGCAGATCTGAGATTTAAGAATTTGTAACCACAACACAACAGAATTAAACGAGGCGGACGTCTCGTTGAGAATACAAATTGGCTTCCATCGCGGGGCTTGAACGAGGCGGACGTCACGGAAATAATACAAATTGGCGCGCCAACTAGTGGAGCTAGAATAATAAAGAAATTACACAATTAAACCCTATAAATTCTAGCGGCGATTACGAAAGATTACAAAATGCACACCAGAGGAGTATCGAAAAAATTGCCAAAGGAGAAGGAGATGGAAGAAAACAGAGGGGAAGAAGAGGAAGGAACACCAATTGAAGAAGTGGAGACAGTAATAACCACAACAGAACCAAGCCAAGACGAAGAAATGGAAAAACAGGCGGGCGACAAGGGAGAATTTAGAGGAGACCCGAACATACTAAAATTAATGGAAATGATGAACAATAATTTGAAGGAGATGAACAATAAATTCGACAAGAATGAGGAGAGCTTGAAGGAGATGAACAATAAATTCGACAAGAATGAGGAGAGCTTGAAGGAGATGAAGAAAGAAACCAGTGATAATTTGAAACAGATCAATGAAAAAATAGTGAGTACTAAGGAAGAACTGAGGAAAACAGTCAACCAAAATAATGAAACACTACAACAACGATTGCTGGAGGAAATTCAGCAAATAAACGAAGAATTAAAGGAAGAATTGAAGGAACAGCTGAAGAAGGACCACGAGAAAAATAAAGACGAAATGAAGCAGCAAATAAGGCTTATTTTCAGAGAACGTCGTGAAGAAAGTGACCAGACAAAAATGGAGATGAATAAGAAAGGGGAAGAAACCAATTACCAAATAGATATACCTAATGAGACATTAGGTAACGGGTTCAAGAAGGTGAATGAAACAATAAACACCACTCCAGAAGGAAATTATGAAAAAACAGAAATTCAAGAAGACCCAAATACATTGTTACATCAAAATAAAGGTAATGAAAATAAAGAGAAGAGTAAGCACAAAGGAACCAACCGTAGAGGAGTACAGAAAAAACAGATAATTAAGAAGACTAAGAAAATACATCAGAGAAAACGAATCAATACCAGAGAGGAATTGGAGATGATGAAGAACGGACTACTTGAGACGTTTAATCGACCAATTAATGACCATACGGAAATGATGAATGTTATGGAGTGCAGGAGAACTCTGAAGGAAATTCTAGGAGGGATCAACGATCAACCAGCGAGTAAAACTTTCAGCAAACCTATCTTTAAATGGAGGATATCCAAAGTTGAAAAGCATCACAACAAAACAATGTATGACAAATTGAGAAAGTCTACAAGAAAAGGGAAATTACCAGAGATAGAAATACCAAATAAACCAATATCAGTGAGAAGATCAATAACGAAGGTACGATTAACTTCGTTGAGTAGTAAACAACATCATCAAGTGATTGAGGTAGGCACTGATGCCAGAGAACACATGGTATTAGAAGAGTGGCTGTACCAGATAGAAGAGACATATATAACACAGACAGAAACAGTGATGCACACCAGAGCAGTCCGAACAACGGAGGAAACTCGTGTAATCATGGACAATGGATAAACCAAATGCAGATAAACACTGGAATATGGGACCATACACTATAACAAAAGACAAGGGCAATAACACTTACGAGATCACTCACCCCGTCACCAAGAAAATAAAGGGGGTATACAATCAAGCCTCAATTAAGAAATATTATGACAACCAACAATAACTGTAAAAAACAATTTAAAGTAAAAACCCAACAAAAATACTTTAAATAAAGAAAAAAAAATAACGTGACAAACAAACAAGTCTGCCAATGCCATAAAGAAAAGATCTGTAAAGAATGTCAAAATTCCAAAACATTCGTAAGTACAGCTTACACTAAGCATTAGAGAAACCATTATGATGAATAAAAATTGTAAAAAATCAAAAAAGATATGTAAGAAAAGCTTACCCAAATATCTTAATAATATTTTAGAACAAGTAAAAATGGAGAGATAAAAGTCACAAGGCATTCAGATAAAGTAAGAGCAACCAACTTACTACAATATTTAAATAAAAATTAACAATAGAGGAGTGTAGTTACAAAACATTCCTCCAACATAAGGTTAAATTACCATAATATTTAGCCAAAAAATGAGGCATAAAAAGCATAACATACTGTAAAGGAATAAGCTACAAAAAATTCCTAACTAGTAAGAAGCCATAACTTACTATGATATTTAAAAATTATGAAAAAAAAAAAAAAATAATCAAAATGATCAGCTTCCACAACTATTTAGAAAGAGGGGAAGTAAAATTACCCAAACCAATGATCACAAAACAATATAAATGAAATAAACGTTCTAAGAGTTATAATGTGAAAGGAGATGAAACAAAGAGTAATTAAAAATGAATAAAAATGTGAATTGTATCAATAAAAAACAATGCTTCAAATAGTATCTATAAAGAAAGATGAAACAATATATGACTCGAACTGAGCTATAATGAAGTATAAAAGTAAAAGATTCCCAACAAATATTATGATTATGATTATTATTATTGTTATTTTGAGTCACGAGTTGACTATATTTAAGAATTATTAATTGAGATTGTCTGTTGAATGAACCAGCAATCATTTTACTGAGCAGGGATGATGTTCCCCTGATATCAGTATAAGAGTAGTTTTGATGAAAAATAAGATTTATAGGGAATAAGTTATAATAAAAAGTCAATAAGCCAGTTCGCAATATGAGAAGATAATGAAGAAAAGACTAAGAAGAATGGAATTAAAGGATACAGAATTAATTATAAAAAATGAATGAGAAGCAGGAGAATTTGAAAAAAAAAAAAAAAAAAAATTTGATACGATACAATTGATAATTTCATCAAACTCAAATTCACGTTTTATAAAATGATCAATTTTGGTGGAAGGGCATTATATAACATTGCCAAACCCTGATCACATTTGATATAAAAAAGTATGTAAAAAATGCCAAGAAACAATATATTTTGATAGATAAATGATAACGAGAATGAAAGTAGTAAATATAATCAATAGTGAAGGAGGAAGAATACAACCAAAGGTGGTCACAAAACAAGAAAATACGAACTAGACTGACAGACAACTGACATTGACCCAACCCTAGAGATTGGCCAGATATTAACCAAAGTGAAGCGAGACAAGAAGACAGTGAAGAAAAAAGAAGAAAATAAAAAAAATTACATGGCCATAACAAGTAACTAACAAGATTGTTTTAAAAGAGCATAATTTTTTATTATTGTTAATAATTTATGTTTAAATTTTTATTAGTGGTAACTTGTAAATGACAGTATCTCAGCAATTGTTATACATAAAAAACCATGTGTAGATATGATTGTATGTATATCCTTATCTATAGGTGATGTGTCAGCTGTTATGTTTAAAATTACACTCATACAGACAGGGAATAGAAATGTGTGCGTGGTTCAATCAGAGAACAAATTGTATAGTCTACTATATACTTTGGAACTTTTACTAAGATTATTTCAGCAGTATGTATATTATTTCAGCATTATGTGTTTGAAAGTATAAGGTTTTGGAGAGTTTATTTATTCGCTAATATTATTGCTGTTGCTACAGATGTAGTATGTTTCAATTAACACAATATATTTTAACATTATTAAATTGTTGTTATTATTACTAATTATGACATTTCAGACCAATTTTTATCACTTTAATGACAATATATACAAAGTTATGTTTTATTTGAAAGATGTATTTACAATACCATGTTGTTTGCATATTATAAAATGATATGTGACAGTCTGAAGTTAACAAAAGAGACATGAACTCATTAGATACAAAAACTTTGTAATAATAGTGAGATCGTGAGAAATATAAGGGTAATTAGAGATAGGTAGGGAGTGACAAAGTTGAACAGTGAAGTGATAAGTGTAATAAAATAAACAGCATATAATCTTAAGAAAAAAGAGTGAAACAAGTGTGACAAACCCAAAATATAAGCACATGTTAAATGAGCAATTAAGTTAAGTATATTAGACTGAAAGACACAGAATAAGTGTGAATGTAAAAAACAGAAAAAATATTATCTCAGTATAAAAATCACCAGGGTGATTACTGTTATAAAAGAGATGATGTAGATATAACACTCACCAAATTTGTTCATTTGTTAATTTAAAGAAAGAAGTTATTGGCTTAATGTTTAAGGCAATAAATACCAAAAGAAATAGTTTTACAGTAATATGTTAGTATGTTTTAAGTAAGTAAGGAATTTATAAAGAAAATAATAGCAATACCTTTATAAGAAATAATAGGCAAAATATAGTAATTATGTGTAACGAAAGGGAACATGGCAGAATTATATTAAAACTTAGAAATAAGTAAATTATGTATTAGCATAGTATTATCCATTTTGGACTAAAACATTAATACATGGCTTAGACCAATCTTGTAAGATATCAAACTAATCTTTGAAAGAAAATAGGAACATCTATGTAAAGATTACGACCATTGAAATTATCCCCAAGTAAACATAGCCATTATAAAATATTTATTCAAATTAAACAAAAAATTCAAGGTTTGATAACAATGGGTTTATTTTGAGATCGACCAGGTAGAATAATTACGTTACCATGGAAACTGTGGAGTAACAAGCCAAAAATACCGTTAGATTTTTTCACTGAATGTATGACGCTTTAAGGATATAGACGCTAATTTTCGAGTGACCAAAATTGTCCATTAAACATAGAAAATATCAGAAAAAGTTATTACTAAGTGTATACCAAGACATAAGATAAAGACTGGAGCCATATTATTGAAGTTGAGGCCAAATTAACGAAAAAAGGAAATAAATTACTACCAGTTAAACTGAAAAAGATGCCCGATGTCCTGAACCCAGCAAATTAAAGAAGATTATAGTATAACCCATGAATAACAGATCGTATGAATTCGCCATAACTACGGAAGTGATAAGTACCTCTTAAATTACCCGAAATATATAAATAAACTCACGTTAATTATCTCACTAAAGGTCGAAATCTCACTGAACTGAAATTCATTACTTTCAAAGATTAAAAGGAAATTTAAGTCACTGACAATTTATAAACTAACCAATATAAACTGTTGTTAATGATCCATAACTTGTAAACACTTTTACTACACTGCGCTAAACAAATTACACCTACACAATATGTTAGTTAAGTTTACTTGTTGTAAAGGTGTGTATTTTTATTGTTTTTAAAACATTTGTAATCCTTTGAACGTAACCTCAAGAACCTATGACAAACCGACATTAATAACTTGTATACAATTTTCAACAGACGCCATCATTAAACGTCTGGTATCAATTCAAATATCGATTGTCAAACCCTGTAATTGTCTCATATAAATAACCGGAGCATTTGTATTAGAATAATTTGTATTAAATGAATAATAATCACTAATAAAAAATGTGTAAGTTTTGAGTGTAACCACGGTGTTAAAATTTCATTAGGAGGTGCACAATATTTTATGTACATTTTAGCAGATGACTAACGATTTACACAGCCCACGCATCGAACTGCTGTGTGCTACAGGGGGCCTAGCTGGCGGAAATATTTGAATTATTCAAACCGCCTGAGCTGCGCTGGTCATACGCTTTTGAATTTTATTTTAATTGTTTTAAGAAAACAATTTGGCGCCACCGGGACTTTCTCACCCCTAGTGAACATCAAGACCTGGTTATTCGTACGTTCGCAACGAACGAAATATACAGAAGTTGCCCGCATGTGAACTACGGATCGAGAAGACACGTACACTCATTACACACAAATTATACATTATCCACATTTTGCAGAGTTCCACGGTAGACGTATACACGGCGAGAATACAAATTGGCTTCCATCGCGGGGCTTAAACGAGGCGGACGTCCCACGTCGACTTTACAAATTGGCGCCCAACGTGGGGCTTGAACGAGGCGGACGTCACGGAAATAATACAAATTGGCTAGCCCAAACAGTGGGGCTTAATTAGAAAGGAAGCAGATCTGAGATTTAAGAATTTGTAACCACAACACAACAGAATTAAACGAGGCGGACGTCTCGTTGAGAATACAAATTGGCTTCCATCGCGGGGCTTGAACGAGGCGGACGTCACGGAAATAATACAAATTGGCGCGCCAACTAGTGGAGCTAGAATAATAAAGAAATTACACAATTAAACCCTATAAATTCTAGCGGCGATTACGAAAGATTACAAAATGCACACCAGAGGAGTATCGAAAAAATTGGCAAAGGAGAAGGAGATGGAAGAAAACAGAGGGGAAGAAGAGGAAGGAACACCAATTGAAGAAGTGGAGACAGTAATAACCACAACAGAACCAAGCCAAGACGAAGAAATGGAAAAACAGGCGGGCGACAAGGGAGAATTTAGAGGAGACCCGAACATACTAAAATTAATGGAAATGATGAACAATAATTTGAAGGAGATGAACAATAAATTCGACAAGAATGAGGAGAGCTTGAAGGAGATGAACAATAAATTCGACAAGAATGAGGAGAGCTTGAAGGAGATGAAGAAAGAAACCAGTGATAATTTGAAACAGATCAATGAAAAAATAGTGAGTACTAAGGAAGAACTGAGGAAAACAGTCAACCAAAATAATGAAACACTACAACAACGATTGCTGGAGGAAATTCAGCAAATAAACGAAGAATTAAAGGAAGAATTGAAGGAACAGCTGAAGAAGGACCACGAGAAAAATAAAGACGAAATGAAGCAGCAAATAAGGCTTATTTTCAGAGAACGTCGTGAAGAAAGTGACCAGACAAAAATGGAGATGAATAAGAAAGGGGAAGAAACCAATTACCAAATAGATATACCTAATGAGACATTAGGTAACGGGTTCAAGAAGGTGAATGAAACAATAAACACCACTCCAGAAGGAAATTATGAAAAAACAGAAATTCAAGAAGACCCAAATACATTGTTACATCAAAATAAAGGTAATGAAAATAAAGAGAAGAGTAAGCACAAAGGAACCAACCGTAGAGGAGTACAGAAAAAACAGATAATTAAGAAGACTAAGAAAATACATCAGAGAAAACGAATCAATACCAGAGAGGAATTGGAGATGATGAAGAACGGACTACTTGAGACGTTTAATCGACCAATTAATGACCATACGGAAATGATGAATGTTATGGAGTGCAGGAGAACTCTGAAGGAAATTCTAGGAGGGATCAACGATCAACCAGCGAGTAAAACTTTCAGCAAACCTATCTTTAAATGGAGGATATCCAAAGTTGAAAAGCATCACAACAAAACAATGTATGACAAATTGAGAAAGTCTACAAGAAAAGGGAAATTACCAGAGATAGAAATACCAAATAAACCAATATCAGTGAGAAGATCAATAACGAAGGTACGATTAACTTCGTTGAGTAGTAAACAACATCATCAAGTGATTGAGGTAGGCACTGATGCCAGAGAACACATGGTATTAGAAGAGTGGCTGTACCAGATAGAAGAGACATATATAACACAGACAGAAACAGTGATGCACACCAGAGCAGTCCGAACAACGGAGGAAACTCGTGTAATCATGGACAATGGATAAACCAAATGCAGATAAACACTGGAATATGGGACCATACACTATAACAAAAGACAAGGGCAATAACACTTACGAGATCACTCACCCCGTCACCAAGAAAATAAAGGGGGTATACAATCAAGCCTCAATTAAGAAATATTATGACAACCAACAATAACTGTAAAAAACAATTTAAAGTAAAAACCCAACAAAAATACTTTAAATAAAGAAAAAAAAATAACGTGACAAACAAACAAGTCTGCCAATGCCATAAAGAAAAGATCTGTAAAGAATGTCAAAATTCCAAAACATTCGTAAGTACAGCTTACACTAAGCATTAGAGAAACCATTATGATGAATAAAAATTGTAAAAAATCAAAAAAGATATGTAAGAAAAGCTTACCCAAATATCTTAATAATATTTTAGAACAAGTAAAAATGGAGAGATAAAAGTCACAAGGCATTCAGATAAAGTAAGAGCAACCAACTTACTACAATATTTAAATAAAAATTAACAATAGAGGAGTGTAGTTACAAAACATTCCTCCAACATAAGGTTAAATTACCATAATATTTAGCCAAAAAATGAGGCATAAAAAGCATAACATACTGTAAAGGAATAAGCTACAAAAAATTCCTAACTAGTAAGAAGCCATAACTTACTATGATATTTAAAAATTATGAAAAAAAAAAAAAAAAAAAATCAAAATGATCAGCTTCCACAACTATTTAGAAAGAGGGGAAGTAAAATTACCCAAACCAATGATCACAAAACAATATAAATGAAATAAACGTTCTAAGAGTTATAATGTGAAAGGAGATGAAACAAAGAGTAATTAAAAATGAATAAAAATGTGAATTGTATCAATAAAAAACAATGCTTCAAATAGTATCTATAAAGAAAGATGAAACAATATATGACTCGAACTGAGCTATAATGAAGTATAAAAGTAAAAGATTCCCAACAAATATTATGATTATGATTATTATTATTGTTATTTTGAGTCACGAGTTGACTATATTTAAGAATTATTAATTGAGATTGTCTGTTGAATGAACCAGCAATCATTTTACTGAGCAGGGATGATGTTCCCCTGATATCAGTATAAGAGTAGTTTTGATGAAAAATAAGATTTATAGGGAATAAGTTATAATAAAAAGTCAATAAGCCAGTTCGCAATATGAGAAGATAATGAAGAAAAGACTAAGAAGAATGGAATTAAAGGATACAGAATTAATTATAAAAAATGAATGAGAAGCAGGAGAATTTGAAAAAAAAAAAAAAAAAAATTTGATACGATACAATTGATAATTTCATCAAACTCAAATTCACGTTTTATAAAATGATCAATTTTGGTGGAAGGGCATTATATAACATTGCCAAACCCTGATCACATTTGATATAAAAAAGTATGTAAAAAATGCCAAGAAACAATATATTTTGATAGATAAATGATAACGAGAATGAAAGTAGTAAATATAATCAATAGTGAAGGAGGAAGAATACAACCAAAGGTGGTCACAAAACAAGAAAATACGAACTAGACTGACAGACAACTGACATTGACCCAACCCTAGAGATTGGCCAGATATTAACCAAAGTGAAGCGAGACAAGAAGACAGTGAAGAAAAAAGAAGAAAATAAAAAAAATTACATGGCCATAACAAGTAACTAACAAGATTGTTTTAAAAGAGCATAATTTTTTATTATTGTTAATAATTTATGTTTAAATTTTTATTAGTGGTAACTTGTAAATGACAGTATCTCAGCAATTGTTATACATAAAAAACCATGTGTAGATATGATTGTATGTATATCCTTATCTATAGGTGATGTGTCAGCTGTTATGTTTAAAATTACACTCATACAGACAGGGAATAGAAATGTGTGCGTGGTTCAATCAGAGAACAAATTGTATAGTCTACTATATACTTTGGAACTTTTACTAAGATTATTTCAGCAGTATGTATATTATTTCAGCATTATGTGTTTGAAAGTATAAGGTTTTGGAGAGTTTATTTATTCGCTAATATTATTGCTGTTGCTACAGATGTAGTATGTTTCAATTAACACAATATATTTTAACATTATTAAATTGTTGTTATTATTACTAATTATGACATTTCAGACCAATTTTTATCACTTTAATGACAATATATACAAAGTTATGTTTTATTTGAAAGATGTATTTACAATACCATGTTGTTTGCATATTATAAAATGATATGTGACAGTCTGAAGTTAACAAAAGAGACATGAACTCATTAGATACAAAAACTTTGTAATAATAGTGAGATCGTGAGAAATATAAGGGTAATTAGAGATAGGTAGGGAGTGACAAAGTTGAACAGTGAAGTGATAAGTGTAATAAAATAAACAGCATATAATCTTAAGAAAAAAGAGTGAAACAAGTGTGACAAACCCAAAATATAAGCACATGTTAAATGAGCAATTAAGTTAAGTATATTAGACTGAAAGACACAGAATAAGTGTGAATGTAAAAAACAGAAAAAATATTATCTCAGTATAAAAATCACCAGGGTGATTACTGTTATAAAAGAGATGATGTAGATATAACACTCACCAAATTTGTTCATTTGTTAATTTAAAGAAAGAAGTTATTGGCTTAATGTTTAAGGCAATAAATACCAAAAGAAATAGTTTTACAGTAATATGTTAGTATGTTTTAAGTAAGTAAGGAATTTATAAAGAAAATAATAGCAATACCTTTATAAGAAATAATAGGCAAAATATAGTAATTATGTGTAACGAAAGGGAACATGGCAGAATTATATTAAAACTTAGAAATAAGTAAATTATGTATTAGCATAGTATTATCCATTTTGGACTAAAACATTAATACATGGCTTAGACCAATCTTGTAAGATATCAAACTAATCTTTGAAAGAAAATAGGAACATCTATGTAAAGATTACGACCATTGAAATTATCCCCAAGTAAACATAGCCATTATAAAATATTTATTCAAATTAAACAAAAAATTCAAGGTTTGATAACAATGGGTTTATTTTGAGATCGACCAGGTAGAATAATTACGTTACCATGGAAACTGTGGAGTAACAAGCCAAAAATACCGTTAGATTTTTTCACTGAATGTATGACGCTTTAAGGATATAGACGCTAATTTTCGAGTGACCAAAATTGTCCATTAAACATAGAAAATATCAGAAAAAGTTATTACTAAGTGTATACCAAGACATAAGATAAAGACTGGAGCCATATTATTGAAGTTGAGGCCAAATTAACGAAAAAAGGAAATAAATTACTACCAGTTAAACTGAAAAAGATGCCCGATGTCCTGAACCCAGCAAATTAAAGAAGATTATAGTATAACCCATGAATAACAGATCGTATGAATTCGCCATAACTACGGAAGTGATAAGTACCTCTTAAATTACCCGAAATATATAAATAAACTCACGTTAATTATCTCACTAAAGGTCGAAATCTCACTGAACTGAAATTCATTACTTTCAAAGATTAAAAGGAAATTTAAGTCACTGACAATTTATAAACTAACCAATATAAACTGTTGTTAATGATCCATAACTTGTAAACACTTTTACTACACTGCGCTAAACAAATTACACCTACACAATATGTTAGTTAAGTTTACTTGTTGTAAAGGTGTGTATTTTTATTGTTTTTAAAACATTTGTAATCCTTTGAACGTAACCTCAAGAACCTATGACAAACCGACATTAATAACTTGTATACAATTTTCAACAGACGCCATCATTAAACGTCTGGTATCAATTCAAATATCGATTGTCAAACCCTGTAATTGTCTCATATAAATAACCGGAGCATTTGTATTAGAATAATTTGTATTAAATGAATAATAATCACTAATAAAAAATGTGTAAGTTTTGAGTGTAACCACGGTGTTAAAATTTCATTAGGAGGTGCACAATATTTTATGTACATTTTAGCAGATGACTAACGATTTACACAGCCCACGCATCGAACTGCTGTGTGCTACAGGGGGCCTAGCTGGCGGAAATATTTGAATTATTCAAACCGCCTGAGCTGCGCTGGTCATACGCTTTTGAATTTTATTTTAATTGTTTTAAGAAAACAATTTGGCGCCACCGGGACTTTCTCACCCCTAGTGAACATCAAGACCTGGTTATTCGTACGTTCGCAACGAACGAAATATACAGAAGTTGCCCGCATGTGAACTACGGATCGAGAAGACACGTACACTCATTACACACAAATTATACATTATCCACATTTTGCAGAGTTCCACGGTAGACGTATACACGGCGAGAATACAAATTGGCTTCCATCGCGGGGCTTAAACGAGGCGGACGTCCCACGTCGACTTTACAAATTGGCGCCCAACGTGGGGCTTGAACGAGGCGGACGTCACGGAAATAATACAAATTGGCTAGCCCAAACAGTGGGGCTTAATTAGAAAGGAAGCAGATCTGAGATTTAAGAATTTGTAACCACAACACAACAGAATTAAACGAGGCGGACGTCTCGTTGAGAATACAAATTGGCTTCCATCGCGGGGCTTGAACGAGGCGGACGTCACGGAAATAATACAAATTGGCGCGCCAACTAGTGGAGCTAGAATAATAAAGAAATTACACAATTAAACCCTATAAATTCTAGCGGCGATTACGAAAGATTACAAAATGCACACCAGAGGAGTATCGAAAAAATTGGCAAAGGAGAAGGAGATGGAAGAAAACAGAGGGGAAGAAGAGGAAGGAACACCAATTGAAGAAGTGGAGACAGTAATAACCACAACAGAACCAAGCCAAGACGAAGAAATGGAAAAACAGGCGGGCGACAAGGGAGAATTTAGAGGAGACCCGAACATACTAAAATTAATGGAAATGATGAACAATAATTTGAAGGAGATGAACAATAAATTCGACAAGAATGAGGAGAGCTTGAAGGAGATGAACAATAAATTCGACAAGAATGAGGAGAGCTTGAAGGAGATGAAGAAAGAAACCAGTGATAATTTGAAACAGATCAATGAAAAAATAGTGAGTACTAAGGAAGAACTGAGGAAAACAGTCAACCAAAATAATGAAACACTACAACAACGATTGCTGGAGGAAATTCAGCAAATAAACGAAGAATTAAAGGAAGAATTGAAGGAACAGCTGAAGAAGGACCACGAGAAAAATAAAGAAGAAATGAAGCAGCAAATAAGGCTTATTTTCAGAGAACGTCGTGAAGAAAGTGACCAGACAAAAATGGAGATGAATAAGAAAGGGGAAGAAACCAATTACCAAATAGATATACCTAATGAGACATTAGGTAACGGGTTCAAGAAGGTGAATGAAACAATAAACACCACTCCAGAAGGAAATTATGAAAAAACAGAAATTCAAGAAGACCCAAATACATTGTTACATCAAAATAAAGGTAATGAAAATAAAGAGAAGAGTAAGCACAAAGGAACCAACCGTAGAGGAGTACAGAAAAAACAGATAATTAAGAAGACTAAGAAAATACATCAGAGAAAACGAATCAATACCAGAGAGGAATTGGAGATGATGAAGAACGGACTACTTGAGACGTTTAATCGACCAATTAATGACCATACGGAAATGATGAATGTTATGGAGTGCAGGAGAACTCTGAAGGAAATTCTAGGAGGGATCAACGATCAACCAGCGAGTAAAACTTTCAGCAAACCTATCTTTAAATGGAGGATATCCAAAGTTGAAAAGCATCACAACAAAACAATGTATGACAAATTGAGAAAGTCTACAAGAAAAGGGAAATTACCAGAGATAGAAATACCAAATAAACCAATATCAGTGAGAAGATCAATAACGAAGGTACGATTAACTTCGTTGAGTAGTAAACAACATCATCAAGTGATTGAGGTAGGCACTGATGCCAGAGAACACATGGTATTAGAAGAGTGGCTGTACCAGATAGAAGAGACATATATAACACAGACAGAAACAGTGATGCACACCAGAGCAGTCCGAACAACGGAGGAAACTCGTGTAATCATGGACAATGGATAAACCAAATGCAGATAAACACTGGAATATGGGACCATACACTATAACAAAAGACAAGGGCAATAACACTTACGAGATCACTCACCCCGTCACCAAGAAAATAAAGGGGGTATACAATCAAGCCTCAATTAAGAAATATTATGACAACCAACAATAACTGTAAAAAACAATTTAAAGTAAAAAACCAACAAAAATACTTTAAATAAAGAAAAAAAAATAACGTGACAAACAAACAAGTCTGCCAATGCCATAAAGAAAAGATCTCTAAAGAATGTCAAAATTCCAAAACATTCGTAAGTACAGCTTACACTAAGCATTAGAGAAACCATTATGATGAATAAAAATTGTAAAAAATCAAAAAAGATATGTAAGAAAAGCTTACCCAAATATCTTAATAATATTTTAGAACAAGTAAAAATGGAGAGATAAAAGTCACAAGGCATTCAGATAAAGTAAGAGCAACCAACTTACTACAATATTTAAATAAAAATTAACAATAGAGGAGTGTAGTTACAAAACATTCCTCCAACATAAGGTTAAATTACCATAATATTTAGCCAAAAAATGAGGCATAAAAAGCATAACATACTGTAAAGGAATAAGCTACAAAAAATTCCTAACTAGTAAGAAGCCATAACTTACTATGATATTTAAAAATTATGAAAAAAAAAAAAAAAATAATCAAAATGATCAGCTTCCACAACTATTTAGAAAGAGGGGAAGTAAAATTACCCATACCAATGATCACAAAACAATATAAATGAAATAAACGTTCTAAGAGTTATAATGTGAAAGGAGATGAAACAAAGAGTAATTAAAAATGAATAAAAATGTGAATTGTATCAATAAAAAACAATGCTTCAAATAGTATCTATAAAGAAAGATGAAACAATATATGACTCGAACTGAGCTATAATGAAGTATAAAAGTAAAAGATTCCCAACAAATATTATGATTATGATTATTATTATTGTTATTTTGAGTCACGAGTTGACTATATTTAAGAATTATTAATTGAGATTGTCTGTTGAATGAACCAGCAATCATTTTACTGAGCAGGGATGATGTTCCCCTGATATCAGTATAAGAGTAGTTTTGATGAAAAATAAGATTTATAGGGAATAAGTTATAATAAAAAGTCAATAAGCCAGTTCGCAATATGAGAAGATAATGAAGAAAAGACTAAGAAGAATGGAATTAAAGGATACAGAATTAATTATAAAAAATGAATGAGAAGCAGGAGAATTTGAAAAAAAAAAAAAAAAAAAATTTGATACGATACAATTGATAATTTCATCAAACTCAAATTCACGTTTTATAAAATGATCAATTTTGGTGGAAGGGCATTATATAACATTGCCAAACCCTGATCACATTTGATATAAAAAAGTATGTAAAAAATGCCAAGAAACAATATATTTTGATAGATAAATGATAACGAGAATGAAAGTAGTAAATATAATCAATAGTGAAGGAGGAAGAATACAACCAAAGGTGGTCACAAAACAAGAAAATACGAACTAGACTGACAGACAACTGACATTGACCCAACCCTAGAGATTGGCCAGATATTAACCAAAGTGAAGCGAGACAAGAAGACAGTGAAGAAAAAAGAAGAAAATAAAAAAAATTACATGGCCATAACAAGTAACTAACAAGATTGTTTTAAAAGAGCATAATTTTTTATTATTGTTAATAATTTATGTTTAAATTTTTATTAGTGGTAACTTGTAAATGACAGTATCTCAGCAATTGTTATACATAAAAAACCATGTGTAGATATGATTGTATGTATATCCTTATCTATAGGTGATGTGTCAGCTGTTATGTTTAAAATTACACTCATACAGACAGGGAATAGAAATGTGTGCGTGGTTCAATCAGAGAACAAATTGTATAGTCTACTATATACTTTGGAACTTTTACTAAGATTATTTCAGCAGTATGTATATTATTTCAGCATTATGTGTTTGAAAGTATAAGGTTTTGGAGAGTTTATTTATTCGCTAATATTATTGCTGTTGCTACAGATGTAGTATGTTTCAATTAACACAATATATTTTAACATTATTAAATTGTTGTTATTATTACTAATTATGACATTTCAGACCAATTTTTATCACTTTAATGACAATATATACAAAGTTATGTTTTATTTGAAAGATGTATTTACAATACCATGTTGTTTGCATATTATAAAATGATATGTGACAGTCTGAAGTTAACAAAAGAGACATGAACTCATTAGATACAAAAACTTTGTAATAATAGTGAGATCGTGAGAAATATAAGGGTAATTAGAGATAGGTAGGGAGTGACAAAGTTGAACAGTGAAGTGATAAGTGTAATAAAATAAACAGCATATAATCTTAAGAAAAAAGAGTGAAACAAGTGTGACAAACCCAAAATATAAGCACATGTTAAATGAGCAATTAAGTTAAGTATATTAGACTGAAAGACACAGAATAAGTGTGAATGTAAAAAACAGAAAAAATATTATCTCAGTATAAAAATCACCAGGGTGATTACTGTTATAAAAGAGATGATGTAGATATAACACTCACCAAATTTGTTCATTTGTTAATTTAAAGAAAGAAGTTATTGGCTTAATGTTTAAGGCAATAAATACCAAAAGAAATAGTTTTACAGTAATATGTTAGTATGTTTTAAGTAAGTAAGGAATTTATAAAGAAAATAATAGCAATACCTTTATAAGAAATAATAGGCAAAATATAGTAATTATGTGTAACGAAAGGGAACATGGCAGAATTATATTAAAACTTAGAAATAAGTAAATTATGTATTAGCATAGTATTATCCATTTTGGACTAAAACATTAATACATGGCTTAGACCAATCTTGTAAGATATCAAACTAATCTTTGAAAGAAAATAGGAACATCTATGTAAAGATTACGACCATTGAAATTATCCCCAAGTAAACATAGCCATTATAAAATATTTATTCAAATTAAACAAAAAATTCAAGGTTTGATAACAATGGGTTTATTTTGAGATCGACCAGGTAGAATAATTACGTTACCATGGAAACTGTGGAGTAACAAGCCAAAAATACCGTTAGATTTTTTCACTGAATGTATGACGCTTTAAGGATATAGACGCTAATTTTCGAGTGACCAAAATTGTCCATTAAACATAGAAAATATCAGAAAAAGTTATTACTAAGTGTATACCAAGACATAAGATAAAGACTGGAGCCATATTATTGAAGTTGAGGCCAAATTAACGAAAAAAGGAAATAAATTACTACCAGTTAAACTGAAAAAGATGCCCGATGTCCTGAACCCAGCAAATTAAAGAAGATTATAGTATAACCCATGAATAACAGATCGTATGAATTCGCCATAACTACGGAAGTGATAAGTACCTCTTAAATTACCCGAAATATATAAATAAACTCACGTTAATTATCTCACTAAAGGTCGAAATCTCACTGAACTGAAATTCATTACTTTCAAAGATTAAAAGGAAATTTAAGTCACTGACAATTTATAAACTAACCAATATAAACTGTTGTTAATGATCCATAACTTGTAAACACTTTTACTACACTGCGCTAAACAAATTACACCTACACAATATGTTAGTTAAGTTTACTTGTTGTAAAGGTGTGTATTTTTATTGTTTTTAAAACATTTGTAATCCTTTGAACGTAACCTCAAGAACCTATGACAAACCGACATTAATAACTTGTATACAATTTTCAACAGACGCCATCATTAAACGTCTGGTATCAATTCAAATATCGATTGTCAAACCCTGTAATTGTCTCATATAAATAACCGGAGCATTTGTATTAGAATAATTTGTATTAAATGAATAATAATCACTAATAAAAAATGTGTAAGTTTTGAGTGTAACCACGGTGTTAAAATTTCATTAGGAGGTGCACAATATTTTATGTACATTTTAGCAGATGACTAACGATTTACACAGCCCACGCATCGAACTGCTGTGTGCTACAGGGGGCCTAGCTGGCGGAAATATTTGAATTATTCAAACCGCCTGAGCTGCGCTGGTCATACGCTTTTGAATTTTATTTTAATTGTTTTAAGAAAACAATTTGGCGCCACCGGGACTTTCTCACCCCTAGTGAACATCAAGACCTGGTTATTCGTACGTTCGCAACGAACGAAATATACAGAAGTTGCCCGCATGTGAACTACGGATCGAGAAGACACGTACACTCATTACACACAAATTATACATTATCCACATTTTGCAGAGTTCCACGGTAGACGTATACACGGCGAGAATACAAATTGGCTTCCATCGCGGGGCTTAAACGAGGCGGACGTCCCACGTCGACTTTACAATATATAATCAATACCGACATGTATTCTCTGATACACCTGGCAAGATAAAAAACTTTCAATGTGAATTGAAATTTAAAGATCACACTGAGTTCAAGAGAAAGTCATATCCAATCACATTTTCACTTAAAGAAGCCATACGTGAAGAAATACAAAGATTAATTGAGAATGATATCATTGAAGTTAGCAATTCCCCGTACACTAATCCCATTGTAGCTGTACCTAAGAAAAACGGCGCAGTGAGGATTTGCTTGGATGCGAGGGAAATAAATAAGTCCATAATTAATGACAGGACGTCGCCTGGCGAAATCGACGAGATATTAAAGAGATTTTATGGCACGAGGTATTACAGTATATGGGATACTGTCTGTGGTTATTGGCAGGTGGAGCTACACCCCAATAGCAGGAAATTTACAGCATTTATTTTCGAAGGCCGTAACTATCATTTTAAAAGGTTACCCTTCGGCCTTGTGAATTCTGTGGCCATTTTTGTTAAATGCATGGATGAAATATTAGGACATAATACTTTGCAATTTACGACAGTGTATGTCGATGACCTGTTAATCGCATCAGATAATTGGGAAGAACACTGTAACCGGGTGGCACAAGTGCTAAATAAATTAGAAGAAAACAACATCACGCTCAAACTAGACAAATCAAAATTAATAGCCAAGGAAGTACAATTTTTGGGGTTCAACTTATCAGAAATTGGAATCACACCAGCCCAAGAAAAGATGGAAGCCATACAGCGTTTCCCGATACCGAAAAACAAAAAACAGTTACAGTCATTCCTCGGAATTTGTAATTACTACAGAAAATTCCAGCGCAACTATTCGGAATTAACGGCTCGATTTTCATCACAATTATCGTCAAAGGAAAAGTGGAAATGGGGGTCTGACCAAGACACTACCTTTGAGCTAATCAAGAAGAAATTTCTCGATACAGTAATGCTACACCATCCTAATTTTGAAAGACAATTTTTTATGAACTGTGATGCTAGTGATCTTAGCCTTGGTTCAGTATTATATCAGGAGGACCAAGAAGGTAATCACCAAGTAATTAGTTTCGCAAGTAGAACACTTAACAAATGCGAACGAAACTATCATACAACAGAGAAAGAGCTACTAAGTATAGTGTTTGCCTGTGAGAAATTTCGAACCTTCATTTTAGGATACCCTATTACGGTACGAACAGACCACAAGTCTATATCTTTTCTAAAGAATTGTAGGCTAAAACATGGTAGATTAACAAGGTGGACACTGACGCTCCAGGAATATAACATCCAATGGGAATACATACCAGGGAAAAGCAACATAGCGGCCGACGTGTTGTCCCGAGTGAACATCATAGCCCAGACATTCGAGGGAGAAAAAGAAACCATCGCCAAAGTCTACCACATATTGAAGAACAAGTCTGAATTAACCAACATACTACCTGACATAAACATTCATCAGAACAAGGATCCTAAAATCTCACAAATCATCCAACGATTGTCAGAAGATGATGAAAAAATAATACCATATTACTGTACTCACAACCGATTACTATTCACTAAAACTCAAAAATATAGTGAACAATGGAAGGTTGTCATACCGCAAACCATTGAGAAAGAACTAGCAATTGATTACCATGTACGTTATGGTCACATGGGAGCAGTCAAAGTAGTCAAGGCACTACAGGAACATGTACACTTTAAAGACATGAACCGCAAAGTGAGAAAATATATTCAAAATTGTCATGTATGCCAGCTGGTCAAGTGTAGCAATGAAAAACGAGAAGGGGTGATGATACCCATAACATCAACAGCAAAGTTAGAAAAAGTATTTTTAGATATTTGTGGACCATTTCCACGAAGTGATGGAAGGCACCAATACAAATATGTAGTAATCATATTCGACCACTACACAAAATTCACAAAACTTTATCCAATAAACCGAGCTACCACTAACAAGATACTAGACATTGTGATATCTAGATATATACCAGAAGTGGGAAAACTACTATCAGTAATTACAGATCATGGAACGCAATTCCGAGGACGAAAGTGGCGGGAAACTCTAATCCATCAGGGCATAAAGACATACAAAACGTCTGTGTATCACCCCAACAGCAACCCTGCTGAGAGAGTGTTGAGAGAAGTAGGAAGGATCTAAAGAACCTACTGTCACAGCCAGCAGAGGAAATGGGAGGAATATCTACCCCCGGCTGAAGACTTCCTGAACTTAGCGTATCATCAATCAACAGATGAGACACCCTATATGGCTATGTATGAGCGAAGACCACCCCGGGAAATTACTGACATTATAAAATTTCCTCCAGAGAGTGAATTCAGATTTAACAAGACAAAATTTTATAATAACGCAGTTGAACGAGCTGACAAACTTAGGCTCAAATACCAGAAATCGCAACCTAAAATCATAAAGTACGAAGTGGGAGACAAAGTACTCATAAAAAACCGAGAACTCCCAAGTGCAATTGAAGGTATTGCGAAAAAACTGCTACTGCTATTCACAGGCCCATATACTGTAACCAAAAACAACCTGAATAACACTTATGAGTTACAAGACCCAATAACTAAGAAAATAAAGGGCACATACAACCAAGCTTCAATGAAACGGTATATCGAAGATTAAACTATATGATAAAAGTGAAACATAGCGATGAAGATTATTGTTTATTAATAAGTGAAAAATGGAAATATGATTGTGAAAATAAATATTGACTATATGAAGTAAACGTGACATATTGCGATGAAAATTATTTGTTACTGATATTAAGCGAAAAATGAAAATATAATTGTTAGAATAAATGTTGACTATGTGAAGAAAGGATGAAATATTGCTATGAAGATTATTTGTTGTTTATATTAAATAGGAAGGGAATGTATAACTATGAAAATGAACGTTGACTATATTGTAATTTTGTAATGTAAAAATATGTTCCAAAGAAGTTATGTAAGGATAAAGAAAATTGTATTTACCAATAATACTGCTACTACCAATAATGGAAAAGAAAAAATATAATTATACGAGACTGACAAACAAGAACCTTGGCACAAATTATTTCCAAGAGCCACGTCAACAAGTAAAATCACCATCCTACCCGTACTACCAATGGAAAAAAAAAATTTATTATACGAGACTGACACATTCCATCTTTGGCACAAATTACTTCCTAGAGCCAAGTCAACAGTAATTCACCATCATACCCGTACTACCAATGAAAAAGAAATAATACTATACGAGACGGACACCCAAGATCTATGGCATAACTATATATAAATAAATATTTCCAAGAGCCACGTCAACAAGTAAAAATACCATCATACCCGTACTACCAATGGAAGAATATTATTATACGAGGCCGACAAACTACATCCTAGGCACAACAAATTCCAAGAGCCACGTCAACAAGTAATACACCATCTTACCCGTACTACATGAAAAAATATAACTATACGAGAAAGACAACTTCCATCTTTGGCACAAATTACTTCCAAGAGCCACGTCAACAGTAAAGACAACAACATACCCGTACAGATAAAAAAGGAGACAGTGAACTAGATGATATATATAAGAAGAAAATAAGAAGTTGGAGGAACGAAACCAAATAAGTATCATTAATGTAGATGAAAGATAGCACACAACCATAGTGTTTTCTAGTGTCTTTTACTAGAAGAGAGCCTATACCAAATGGACTATATCTCAATTGAAACATGAGAAAATATATTCATGAATTGTATCCAGAGAAGTAAACCCCGAAAACAAAGAAGATTATGAAATGACGTTTAATGTAATACAAAGAGAAGAGATTAATTGATGACGAAGAAGAATGAAAAACAATATATTAACGAAGATGATCATGAGAGTATACCAGTGATAAAATGTAAAACAAACTATCCCTGTAATATGTGAAGAATTTAGTTGAGTTGAATCAAGGAGAAGAGAGTATAACAATGTATAAACCGCAGATGCGTGAGATAATCCCAAGGATATTTATTATTTGTCGAAAGAACGACCACTTTATATTTTTTGATTATTTGAGATGAATTGACTGATGAATAATGCCAGCAATCATTTATTATTATTGATGGAGATGATGTGCCTCCGTATTTATTGATATTAGTATGGCCAGTGGAGTTGTATGCCAAAGTGAGCCGCTCTGAACTGCCCCAGCTAAACTTATGTTAGGGAATTAGGGAACTAAATAAACAAGGGAGATATTTACGTAGAAGAGAAATGATTATGATTCAAATAGAAGAAAGTGAAGGGATATATATATAAAAAAGCATATGAGTCGACATGGAACGTACAACAATTGATGAATTCTTCAATAAAAAATATATGAGTATACTGATTCAGAATTAATCAATTCTTATAGGAAGGCATATGTAACGTACCAAATTTGGTAGTTACATAGAGTAAACAATTATTACGTCAAGTGACGGGAAATCATGAAAATAGTTCTAAGTACGTAAAGCAATGGAAACAAAAAGTGAGTATCTACAGATACATTATTGTAAAATACCAACAAAGAAGAAGGAAGTGTAATATAGCATCATCGAGTACAAAAGAGAGAAAGAAAATGACCACAAGCCAATATAAAATGTTAGAAACCAGGCCCAATAGTTTCCAACAGTGAGGGGAACAAATAAAAACAATAATTATGTAAAATGAAAGGAAGACGACAGATTTCCAACAGTGAGGGGAAACAATAAAAACAATAACTATATAAAATGAAGAAGAGACAACTCAAGAATAACCACAATGATGGCAAACCAACCAATCTATATATGAATACAAATACGATGGAGCAACGACTACTACAAATGGAAATATTGAAGAAGACGTTTAAACCAAAGGAAGAGGAAGAGTAAGGAAACATGACACGAAGAGTGAAGATAATGTATGTATCATACAAGAAATCACCATTAACCAAGTATACAAGGAATTATACTAGTGACCGGAAGAAGAATAACGATTATCAACTATGAAGAAACAGTGTTTAGCATGTGTAAGAAATCGCAAACAGTAATAGTGAATACTTAATGTAAGTGTGAGAACCTGTAACAAGTTAACCAATTTTAACCTAAATAAACCCCACAGACAATACCAGTGAGAAGGTTTATAACAGAGGAAAATGTGTTACCTTTATAGTGGAAACATCAAGGATTAAATAGTTAAAATGCACAAACAATTAGTGTGACCAATTTAATCAAGATTGTAATCCAAAATAGATAATCATAAGACCACCAAGAGTAATGTAAGATAGAACAGTAAAATCATTGTTCATAGAAACTGATAATAAAAGCTTTGTTAAGTTTTAAAATGAAATATAACTGAATGCCACGGTAAGACGGAATACAATTTAAAGAAAGTCCAGAAAAAATAATAACAAACAAGCTAGTTTGTTAAGTATCAAATAACAAAGGTACCAGAAATTAGGTACAACACAACAAGAAATGTAATACCATTAGTTTAAGAATACTTGTGTTATTGTTTAGAAAAATAGTGTAAACATGTGTATTAATCAACAATTAAACCATTGTAATAGAATACCATAATGAAGTCATAATAGTTGAAGCAAATACTGCATAAGAATATGTTGCACATTGATACATAACCCCATAGGGAGTGCACCTATAACACAAAATCATATATGTTAATTAAACCAAGCAACCATCAACAATTGTTTCAGTCAAAGATTCATTATAAATAATGATGCACACTAATAAATAATATTTTATACTGAAATACACAGCACATAAAGCAGATTAAATATGATAGCACAAAGCTAGATGAAAAGAAACCCAATATGACAAGTTAGTTAAGCAAAATACATTATTAAAACTTGTCCAAGGATTACTGAAAATGTTACCAGTAGTCAGAAAAACATCTAGTACTACTTTGAGAACAAATCACAATTGTAATAATAATCGTTTTATAATCAAATTATTGAAAACTAACTGACCATGAATGTATAGCCAGATGTAAACTAATACAATGTGACAAATTAGTTAAGCAAAATACATTATTAAAACTTATCCAAAGCTCACTGAAAATGTTACCAGTAGTTAGAAAAATATCTAGTACTACTATGAGAACAGATCATAAGTATAATAATAGTAATTTTATAGACAAATTATTGGAAACTAAATGACTATGATTGTGGAATCAAATGTAAACAAACACTGTATAACAAATTAGTTAAGCAAAATGCACTATCCAAACTTGTTCAAAGGTAAATGAAAATGTTATCAGTAGTCAGAAGGATATCTGATACTACTATGAGAACACATATCAAATGTAATGATAGCAATTTAGTTATTGATTTATTTAAAAATAACTGACTATCATGTCATAACCTGATGTAAACAAACCCAATGCTAAGAATTGGAAAGCTTTCAGATAGCGAGAGACTAATAAATACATTAAATTAACAAGGTACTATAGTTGTACACTATATTCATTTGTAACATTATATACCTTATATGATAAAATGATTGACAAAGTGATAATTTAAAGAAAAGAGAGCAGAAGGTGTTTGAATAAGACTATTAGCATATGAAAAACAACATTTTTCAAATAACAAAGTGTAAACCAATGTAAATAAATGTATAGATTAATGTTAGAATACCAAATAAATGTCATTAGATAAGGAATAATAGTGTTATAAGCGATTATAAATAATCGAATATGGACGTTTGAAGACACCATTACCCAAATATTGTTTGAATAGTAATTGCACCTGTTTTCTGTATTGAACAGATGAGAAATGGACTCAAAACGCTTAATAAGAAATGTTATTGTGTAATTAGAATAAGATCTGGTGAAATAAACTTATTAATATTAAGATTCACCATAGGAATTTGTGAAATAATTGTAGTGCGTTAATAATGGACGGATTTTATCCTTGTTTAGACTTTATTTAAAGCCCAAGGTGTCCGCGATCTATTGCCACCAACTATTCAACGATGTGACAATTAATAAAAAAGTTATAGCGATTATAAACTTTTTAATCATTTTGTGTATCAACGCTTACGTCACTATAATCTCCAACCCATATACGAAATTGGTAAAAAATTAAAAGTTTTATTTAACCGAGGTGTTTTGGGGTGGAGAGTTCGACAATTTGAACCAATCAAATGAATTAAAACAACCAGACAAGCAAGAGACGCTTAGGTGAAGCGTCACAGTCATCTTTCAGTCGTCAAAGAGTCTACTAGCAAAATCGGCGAGCAAGGTCGATCAAGAAATGTATGAAGTTATATTTGAATTGTGCGCGACACTTTCATAAGTCATGCTATACACACATAACCTATACATAACAAAGAAACAGCGAGTGTTCAGTGTGTAACGTGTCAAAAATGGGTAATTTTATTTATTGCATTTCTGTGGTATTTGTATTTCATTTCGGGATTTTTATACAAAATATTGTGAAAGTTTTATTTTCTAACAAACCAGAACACGTGGCAAGTAGAACAGTTTCAGAACAAAGGCAAGACGCAATATTCCGTTGCGAAATCAGTTCAGGTATGCAGCCACCCTAAATTTCTCAGAACTTTGTTTAAATGTGACCGCGCACGCACGCGCGACACAGGTATGCGCGCTGGAGTGACGCTCCTTCAGAAAACTCAAAATGGCCTAGAGGGGAATCGTTGAAGTTTCATTTATCATGAGGCCGGATACGAAAGATTTAAGGACCACCTCTTTCGTGACGTCAGACTAGCAATGCCGAATATCGTCGGCACTCACGACAGAAACCGTCACTATGTCGCATGTGCTTAGCCAATAAACTGTAACAAATCAACTCTGAACGACAACGAAATCCGTTGGCAGTGAACAGCAGTTTCCTCCCGCTTGCCAGAGAAGCGAGACAGTCTACGTTAAGCGGGCCTCGAGTAACAGAGTACCACTACAGACACCTACATTTTCGTTTCGGGCCCGGTTGATCGAGTTTTCATAAGATGTAATCAGTTCAAATATATCGCTAAGACCGACCGGGACCCGAGGAATTGAACGATATTATAAACGGTTGCCGTGCAGTGACAGTGGGAGAGCAGTGAATAACGGACAATGTAACCGAAACGAAAACACGTGTTCGGTCGACGGTGTTAATCAGTTTACCGCGAATAAAAAACAGAACTTCGTAAAACACAAATAAGGGGGAATATGTTAAATTGTGTGAGTGTGTGCGAGAGCAAAGCTGGGCTGTTTTCCATAGTTTAAAACATATTAAAGGGTAAGGTATATGTAACGAATTCAAAATGTGTTTTGTAATTTTTATTGTGGTGTGCTTTGTATTAAGGAATTCCATTCGTATGTAAGTAAAAAGCATTCATTTCATAACCAAAATGTGTTAGACTAAGTTATTTCGTCATTACCATTTTCTCATTTCTGTGCTGCAAGATTCGTCTAACGTTCCGGGATCTTTCTGAATTATTAATTGGGTGTGGTCAGATAGCTAAATTGTCCCTTTTATTTAAGGTGGAGTATAAAGGTTTTCGATATTTTTACCTATAAAAAATAATCGTGGCGACCTTGGTCTTCTGATAAATTTTAATACGGTAAGTAGTTGCGAAAGCAAACAGGTAAGTTCTGGCAGTGTATTTTATGTATTTATATATTTCGGCGTTATTCTTTAATATCATCACATATGGCTCTCGCTGCCAGGATTTTCGTTTAATTTTATTTATATGAGATAGACCTATTTTAATGCACAGAAAATAGGATGTGGTAATGACGAACTTGTAAAAAATATTTATCGCACATAATTACACACGTGCGAGTAGGTTAGGTTTGTATCATTGTGATTTACAGTTGTATGAGTACAAGGTAAGAAATGGCGGATAATAATGAAGAAGTCAGCTTCACTGACAATAAAATAGAAAGTCAGTCGACACCAGTCCCGATTAAAAAATCTGAAGATAAAGATATAATGAAAATGATCCAATTTCTTTGTACCAGTTTCGATAAATTTGATGTAAAATTAGATGAACAAATTAAATTGAGCAATGACTTTGACACCAAACTAGAAGTACAGAATAGTAAATTTGACGAGTTAAAAAATCAGAATAATGAGTTGAAAAATGAGATCCAAGAAATGCATAAATGTTTTGAAAATAATAATGAACTAATAAGAACTAGTTTGAGTAAATTAGAGCAGAGTAGTGAACGAATGGGAGTAGTTGTAATAAATCCAAATAAAGAGAATACGAATGAAAATTATAATGACAAAGAGTTAACAAATGATGACAATGATGTTGAAAATAATGAATGTAATATTGAGAATAGTAATGTGTTTGAAGAGTTAGTATCAGAGACTGATACGGTAAAAATAAATAATGAGAGTACTAATGAAATTGCAGAATGTAGTGATAATGAAATGTTGATGTATGCTTATGAGTTAGAGCGAGAGTGGAAAAATAGTATAGTAGCTGAATGTGTAGGGCAGAGGGTAAATTTTCCCATTATTATTTATGATGATGATTCAATGTGGTCACAAGTGTTGTTGTTGAAGGGCAAGAGTCCCGTAGTAGTAGACGATTGGAGTTGTTTATATTTGTTGTGTAATTTTGTACCCTCTGTCTGGAGTAATTTTGAGAGTGTGATATGGTGTTATAATGAGAGAGATTTAAATAGAGAATTGTATGTTAATAAAGAAACAGAATTGTATGAATTGAATAGAGAGTATGATGAATGGACAGTGAGGTTAGAAGTGTGTCTAAGTAATAATGAGTTAATTGATAATATAAAAATAAATAACCCGATAATGAATACAATTACTGATGGAGACTTAACAGATGTACTTAACGTTGACTTGTTTTATGATTATTTTGGTAAAATGAATGAATTTGGGTTGTATGGTTACAACACACAAAACAGTAATTTGTGTGTTAATGAAATTGAACAATGTTATATAAAACCAAGATTAATCTATGACGATGGTGGGTAGGCTATAAAACAGTAAAAGACAGTTATAAACATTTTGTTTTGTGGTTTTGACCTAGCTTATTTGGACATTGAAATATGATAACTGAATAAATAATGAATTAGATTTGTAAATAAATATGTAGTGAAGTTAATTGTATGTGTTGTAAAGGGTTAAGTGAACAGTGTATGTAGGTAGATAATTGTTGGAATAATAAAATTAATATGTTGTAATTTAAATAAATAATCAGAATTAATTTTGAAAAACAGTAATTGACTAATTGTAATTGTTTTGATAGCTATATAATTTGTATTTTTCAGTAATTAATTCAATTAAAACAATTTGATATGTTTTAAATATTTTGATTGATTATTTAAATGTTAATTAATTAAATTTTCTAATGAATTGAAATTATGTTACGAGGTGAATTTGGTAATTAAATGATAAATGGTTTGATTTAAACTAATATTAGTGTCAAATGTTTCAGAGGTGAGGTGAAAGTATTGGGGGGTACAGTGATTATGTTTTGTGTATGTCATTTTAAATGGACGGTAAGTATAGAAATTTTATAGTACGAATCAAGTATAATAAATATGTTTATTTGAAATAATAGTGTTAAATTAAAAATGATAATTGAGAAATTTTAATAATAACTGAAAGATGATATATAATAATTATTACTAATGAATTTGAAAATTTTAAGTAACCCAAGTGTAGAAAGTTATGGAGGAGTTAAAGGATTAATGATGGAGGAAAGTTTCATATTATGATGTTGTACATTTAATTTCATATTTAATTATTTAGTTTAGTGTTATAAAAGGTATCTTACTTGTGATTCCCCAACTTTTCGGGCGGTCACGGCCTCACCGAACCCTGACCGTGGAATTGGTTTAGCTTTAACAGCTATGGTTGGGGCACATTACGTTAAGCGCTGCCTTAACTGGCCATAGCTGTTATCGTTGTCAAGGTGAATTTTGAAATTGACAGGGGGGAATTAAGGGGAATCACCAAACTAGGGAACAGCGGCTACCACTCTGCCCGCATGGGGGCAGCAAGGCCAGGTGGTAGACCCGTTTAAGGGCGTTTAATTATAGACAAGAATATGCTGATATTCACAACGTTAAAATGTAACTGCCGAAGCAAAGACACGGAGAGGTCAAACTACTCCAAAAAATGCCGTCTTTGTGGAAGCGAAAAGGCGCCACAGTCTTACATAACTTGCAATAGAGTGTGTGGATGGGAGGTGACTCAGATGAGCCACGAATTTAAATTTTATAACGTAAAAATTGCTAACTCAAAGTTTGATCAAATAAAAATGCTTGTGTTCTGTTTAAATAACTAGATGCTCATACATTCACTATAAGGTGTTCATTCCATAATTTTAAATGTATTATTTTATTGTCGTAGGTTAGATATAAGCATTGATAAAAATATGTGTTTTGATTGTGTGTGTATTTTTGACCCTAAGTAAATAATTAAACCGACTGGCAGGCGGTTAATATAAATTATCAGAATCAGAAAGAGTGGAAACAAGGAGGTTAGAAGTAAGTATTGATAAATATATATTTCATGTGATTTGCTAAATGTTGAGATGTGTTTTCATGGTGTTAGGAATATCAGCTGATCAGCAATAAAATGTCACTGTTATATTGGTTGTAAATGTTCCAGGTAATTGATGTTTAATGTAATGTTTCAATGTATTAAAGATATTGTTTTAAAGTAATGAGAAAAGTAATTTGATAAAGTGAGAAATAAAGAAATAAATTGTCAGAAATAATAAAAGATAGTTTTTGGGTGATGAATATTTTGTGGGACATGTCGATCAGTCCAAGTTGAAGTCAAAGTTAAAGAAATAGTAGAGATGAAAATAATGTAATGTTGTTCTGAGTTAATGTAATGTTCTAGAATTTGGAGAAGTATTGATGTTGACACAGTGGTTGTGGAGAATATATGTAGAGTTTTGAGGGATATATTGATATTATTAATTGATGATGTTCTTTTGTTGTAGTTGAAGTAAGGTAATAAGATTGAGATTTTGGGGATGGCAATTTTGTAATAAGGGGGTAGTGTAATGTAGGAGTCCGCAACAAGGTTGGGACGGGATGGGACCGATTTAGGGGGAAGGGGTCGCCTCAGGTAGCATCCAGGAACCAGATAATGGGAAATGAGTTTTGGGGGGGGGAAACACGTATCCTAAGTACAAAGGGTTAGAGAGTATTTTTTTATGTATATAGAGAGAAGGTGGCGAATTGAGTTTAATGATAGTTGGGGTTAGAGAGTGTTTGGGTAGATATTTTGATAGAGATGGGTGTCACGTTAGTTAAAGTTGATGAGTATTAGAGTCAGAGGGGTAGAGATTATAAGTGTAAGCCTACCAAATGGTAAATTAAATTGTTATAAGTATTTAAGTCACCCACAGTAATGGAGAATAAGATTGTCAAATACAGAAAGAGATTTATAACAAAAATATAAAATTTTAATTACAACCAGTGGCAAACTTTGATAGAATTTGATAAGGTAAAGATAGAAGGTGTTTATTTTGAATAATTTAAATGTCAATTTGCTTATTATTTATAATAATATTTTGTTAATTTTAAATGTTTTATTTTATGATATTTTGTGTTTTAAGACCGAATTTTACAGATGTTAGGTGTATTTTCAGATAGAACCTGTACATAACATATGTGGGTCAAGGTTTTTGGACTTGACCTAGTTTTGATCAGCTGACAGTGAGGTCATACACATACTAAGCTTGTTTAGTAAGGAGATTAATTCAACTTTTGTTTTTTTTTTGATCAATTTAAATAAATTTTAAATAATTTCTATATGTAAAGGAAACATTTTAATAAATTTAAATTTTTTCTTTGAATTTTAAAATTTTTGGAAAAATATTTTTTTTGAAAAAAAAAATTTGATTTTGTGCCTGCCAGCTAAGGGATATTTTAAACTTTGATTATTTTATTGTTTGTGTACTAACCATGTTTATTTTTATTGAATTATGCTATTGAATTGTATTGTTAGACTCTAGGTAATCACATGTTAAGGTTAAGGATGTTCTTAATTCTAAGAAATGTTTAAACTGATTTATTTTAAATAACAGAAAAACCTAATGAAGAGAATAATTCAAAATAAATAAAAAAATTTTTGATTTGATTTTAAATGAAAACAACCAATGGGTTGTAAGTTCAACAATTTGTTAAAGAATTTTTCAATTTTTAATATGTAATGTGAGTGTGTGTGAGCCCAGTATCTGCTAAAGGCAGCCCAGCTTGCATAAAAGGGGAAACATATCGGCTGAGGATCTGGCATAAGCTAAGCCAGGGGTTGAGGATTTTTGGGGTAGCATGTTAGAAGGCGAGGTGCGCCGTGGTGCGTGTCTGATCGATTTTTCGGTGTTGGGATCTCTTACAGAGAAGTCCAGTGATCTCGTTCAGATGCGTCCATAGTCGCCGAGCCAGGGGGGTCGTGTGCCCATGTAGAGTAAAAAACAAAGGGGGGTTGTTGGCACCAGTTCCTCACCGGTCCTCTTAAGGGTTTTATCAATGAGATTTCTTCTGTTTTGGACAGAAGAATTCTCATTGGGGGGGTATTGTAACGTGTCAAAAATGGGTAATTTTATTTATTGCATTTCTGGGGTATTTTTATTTCATTTTATTTCATTTCGGGATTTTTATACAAAATATTGTGAAAGTTTTATTTTCTAACAAACCAGAACACGTGGCAAGTAGAACAGTTTCAGAACAAAGGCAAGACGCAATATTCCGTTGCGAAATCAGTTCAGGTATGCAGCCACCCTAAATTTCTCAGAACTTTGTTTAAATGTGACCGCGCACGCACGCGCGACACAGGTATGCGCGCTGGAGTGACGCTCCTTCAGAAAACTCAAAATGGCCTAGAGGGGAATCGTTGCAGTTTCATTTATCATGAGGCCGGATACGAAAGATTTAAGGACCACCTCTTTCGTGACGTCAGACTAGCAATGCCGAATATCGTCGGCACTCACGACAGAAACCGTCACTATGTCGCATGTGCTTAGCCAATAAACTGTAACAAATCAACTCTGAACGACAACGAAATCCGTTGGCAGTGAACAGCAGTTTCCTCCCGCTTGCCAGAGAAGCGAGACAGTCTACGTTAAGCGGGCCTCGAGTAACAGAGTACCACTACAGACACCTACATTTTCGTTTCGGGCCCGGTTGATCGAGTTTTCATAAGATGTAATCAGTTCAAATATATCGCTAAGACCGACCGGGACCCGAGGAATTGAACGATATTATAAACGGTTGCCGTGCAGTGACAGTGGGAGAGCAGTGAATAACGGACAATGTAACCGAAACGAAAACACGTGTTCGGTCGACGGTGTTAATCAGTTTACCGCGAATAAAAAACAGAACTTCGTAAAACACAAATAAGGGGGAATATGTTAAATTGTGTGAGTGTGTGCGAGAGCAAAGCTGGGCTGATTTCCATAGTTTAAAACGTATTAAAGGGTAAGGTATATGTAACGAATTCAAAATGTGTTTTGTAATTTTTATTGTGGTGTGCTTTGTATTAAGGAATTCCATTCGTATGTAAGTAAAAAGCATTCATTTCATAACCAAAATGTGTTAGACTAAGTTATTTCGTCATTACCATTTTCTCATTTCTGTGCTGCAAGATTCGTCTAACGTTCCGGGATCTTTCTGAATTATTAATTGGGTGTGGTCAGATAGCTAAATTGTCCCTTTTATTAGGTGGAGTATAAAGGTTTTCGATATTTTTACCTATAAAAAATAATCGTGGCGACCTTGGTCTTCTGATAAATTTTAATACGGTAAGTAGTTGCGAAAGCAAACAGGTAAGTTCTGGCAGTGTATTTTATGTATTTATATATTTCGGCGTTATTCTTTAATACCATCACAAGTGCAGAGTGAATTCAATTAATAAATACGGCCAGTGTATAATAACGGTCGTATTTTCGAGTTTGTGTTTTATAAAAAACCAGGGAGTACTATATTTTTTATTATTTAACAAATAAAACGGAAATAATAATTTCTGTCAACGAACGGAAAATTATTGTTTGGGTACTACGCTAGTCAGTAGTATCGAAGTGTATTAATTACGATGAAAATTATCAGAATCAAATAAAAGAATTATCTCGCATTTATTAACTTAAGAAATAAATGTTTTACGATTTTATCGTAATTAAAGAAGTCAATATTAATTTAAATATTACAAATATGAATGAAATGATTAGTCACTCAATTGACTCATTTCGTTGGATTTGACTAATAAATAATTTTTTTGCGAGAGATATTCTAATTAACTGATAGTTACACATCAGATACACTATGAATAAAATATATGTATTTAGATTATTAAGGACTCGATGAATAATTTACTTATCCACAATAACTACTCACGTTTGTTAGCTAACCTAGAAATAATAACGACAACTTTGTCACCTTTTCATAATTCTGTTCTCAAGTAATATAAATCAAATGAAAGCTATCACAAGAGTTTTTTCTCATTATAGATTTTTTCTCTTGCCAATCAATGATTTTTATAACCAACTATTAAATAATAATAGTAATTTTTAGCAGTGCAACTCAACGCACGTGTTATTAAGGTAACTGCTGTGTTCATTATATCCAGCGTACGATAGTACGGTAGTTATCGATTCTATGGTACCGACTTTTAATTTTAATATTTGTTTGTTTTTTTGTATTAATTCTTTCTTAAATATTATTATAAAAGATAAAAGATTTTATTTTTTAAAATAACTAAATAAACGATTTTTTTATAAAAAATAAACATATTTTTTATTTTTTAACAAAAATAACATATTAAACGATCAAATGAACTTCGGTTCTAATAACCTGTTTGACACTGCTATACGGTTGATTGATAAGTATAGCCAGTCGTGAGGAAGTCGTAGTACAGCGTGCATGCATGCGGGCGCTCCAAGTGATTCAATTGTTACGTTTTTATTTTATATATATTTTATTTAAAAGTTTTTAAATATTTTAAACCTATGACAAACCTCAAATAGTGGTATACATTTATGTTTTTGACTTTGTGTATCTGAAGATGGGATTTCATCCCGAAACGCGTCATTAAAGACGGAAGCAAGTGTCACTAAGGTGGACCGATTAAGGTAATTTAATTATATTAACCATAAAGTGACTCTGTACGTAAAATATGAATAGATTTGTATTTAATTATTTAAATACGAGTTTAACATGAATGTAAAGAGTACCCATTACTTAGTACTTCCTTTTAGAAAGGTACTCGCCATCCTTTTAGAAACACCTCTCATATGCATTCCTGTGCCTCTAATAGTTGCCTGCTCCAGTTAAGTAATAGCGATATAGTCGATTTTTTACTTAACTAAAGCCCCACGTTAGGTGCCAATTTGTTACCACCAAATTATTCTGGTTTATTTCTTTATATGTGACTCCCGTGTATCAACGTTAAGACCCACGTTGTGAACGTCAATTATTTAACAAATAAATCTGTTTGTTACTTTATTAACTATATTTGAGGATGTTTAAAAGTCCCACTGTTGGGTTCGCCAATTTGTAACAAATAACTCTTATTGTTATTATTTATTCCGAGTGTAATACGGTTGCGGGTTTATCGTTAATTCAGCCCACGTTGAATTCACCAATTTGTTACCAATTCAATCTGTTTATAAGGAAATAAATAATATTTATTATGCTGTGGATATTATTCGGTTGTTGATTATAGACCTGTGTTAATTAATTATCAAGTGTTTTACCAGAGAAAAATGCCATATTACGGTTATTATAATGAATAATTCAGTATTTTTCTCCAACCCTAGCCACTATGTATTATCTAAATTGAAAAGAGCGGAGTGTGAAGAGAGTAAGTTAGTTCTCTATTCTCCCGTATTCACCAGCTGTCTGCACTCGAGCGCTGTTATTAGCGAATGACCCGTTCTTATAGGTTAAGTTGTTCCACTTGACGCTTTTATCACTTTCTTTCCCTGTAAATTACACCCTATTCGAAATACAATAACACAGACTCGTCAAATACAAGAAGGATTCTTTATTTTATATTATTTTAAATTTCCAACAGTTGCTTTCTTCGGTTATTAAAGCATCATATCGATCATACAATACCGAATCGATTTGTTATTGAACTCGTGGTTTATGTTACAATTTAATTATAATTTTCAGTTTATCTATTATCTCAGGGTACGTGTAATTCTTTTAACTATTAGTAAGGCCAGGTAATGCAAATTCAGGTTACTAGGTATTACAATTTAAATTAAAATCTTATTATATAAAGTATTAACATAAGCAGGTTTTTACCAAGCGTTTACAAGATACTCATTCAGGCCGTGTTCCACTAACGATGTCAGATCGACGGGTGATGAAGAATGGCTAGGATTTCTTCACCTCCAGCTTCTCAATAAAAGTTGTTGTTAGTGTCCCGGGATGTAATAGAAAGTTCAGTTCTTGATCTTCGCTGATTTTTTCGTTTCTGGTGGTCACAGGTCCCGATGGAATTAGTGTAGTATTAAGTTCTTGCTCTGCAGTCAAAAGTGAGGTTCAATAGGTAAATTTAATTCTCTTTAATTTTTGTTGTATGGTATTTATTCAATTCGACTTCTCCCAGTCTGGATTATCTTCATTTATTTATGATTTCTGTTATAACTCATTTAGTGGTAAGTTTAGGTCATTTTTCTTAAGGTTTTTGATTTGAATTCTGTATATAGGTAGTTTATTCTCAAAGTGATAGTTTAGGAAGTCGTCCAATCCGTCTTTTTAATTAGTGTTTATATTTTAACGTTGATTTGTAATAATTTTATTCATGAGGTTTTGTGGTTTTCTGGCGATTTTTAATGACTGAACTGTCCTCGTTTACATATAACAATTGAATGTCTAAATCAACAAGATTTCCTGCATTTTGTTGCCCTAACAACCATTGCTTCTTCTGTCATTGGATGATATTTGTTATCCTAGAGCCAGAATTAGGAAATATTCTTACACTTATTTAATAAAATACTCCCTGCTTGGAATTACACTAAATCACATAAAACTTTCCCTTAATCTGCCTTATTAAACCGTATACATTTTACTACATTTTCTTCTTAATTGACTTATTTTAAAAGGGATTATTTTCCTTTACAAAATACTAATTTTTAGGCCTATTAGATTTATTACAGGTGTTATAATTTATTGTTTTTAATTTAATTTTTCTTACCTGACCCACTGTACAAAGAGTCACTGGCTTATGGCCCATTATTTCAATTTTAATTTCCTGATTTCAATTCATTATTATTATTTAGTTCATCATTGAACCCTTCATTGGTTTTTAACATAACTATAATGACCACTTGACAACTTATTAACACTTATTGTCTTCCTGGCCAAGTTTACAAATATTATTTTAAAACATCTTCATTAATTATTTAAAGTAAATACACTTAACATAATACCATACATAATAAACACACTTGTATTTAATTACTTAAATACGAGTTTAACATGAATGAAAAGAGTACCCATTACTTAGTACTTCCTTAAAGCAATGGCTCCGCACTTACTACATACAAAACACAAAATAAATATCATGTAAACTCAATATCATGATAAAGTACAACAACAAGTACATTTTATAAAACATTAAATATTAATTTAACAGTCTATTATATTCAAACTCATCCACAGTAAACTCATCTCATTAAACACATTGTTTATAGTTTACATCTTACACTGCTCATTCCATATTTTATATTTAGGTACACTTTCAATATTTTATTACCTAGTAACCTTACTAGGTATCATCAATGCATTTTTTAGGTGAGATTGGCCCTCTTGTACTTAATTATGGCATACCTTGTGCCGAATCTAGTCTTAGATCGGCGATTAAGCAGTATATAATGTCCGGTAAACGTTAAACGCAGTACAGAATTTGAAGCGCTTTAATTGGTGCTGCACTCTTGCAGCGAAGATAAGCACTAATTCTGCGCTTATCAAGTGCCTGAGAGGTGCTGGCATCTAGCGACATAACCGGTTCGCTAGGTTGAAGCGGAAATAATTTTTATGCAAAGTTCATCTCACATAAAACTTCGTCGCTGATGGCTGCCTTTTTTTACTCCGGGAGATGAAGAAAATTTCGTCCACCATCCTTCCCACTATGTCAGGCTAGATCTGAATAGAACTGCGGGTCCCCCGAGCAAGTCGAGGAAAAAGCCCAACAACATAACCTGAACATGTAACACCAAGAACTTCTCTCTCTCTTCATCTGCCGGAGGAATAGCCATGACGCCACACCAACACCTGTAATGTAGGCCACGAGATTGCCACCTCACCCCCATGGACAAAAATAAGGTGATCTCAACCCATTATATTATTTTATACGTAGTGATGCACTCAATAAGACCCAGTGAACCAGTTCAATCAATCAACCACAACACTTTCAAGTTTTTAAACATTTTAACTGGATCCCCAATTAACGGGACAGTATAGTGTGTGAACTGGGAGGGAAATATTTTATAAATTTTATTAATTTGTTGTAAAATTGTCAGCTCAGAGGCTGACATGTATCTTAGGCAGTTCAACATTCAAACGTATAATTCCCTCTTATTTCAGTATATGTGTTTCATTACAGCTTTTAAGTCATTCATTCAATTTGTAATTTCTCGGTTTCAATTTAGTGTTCATTTTATATATATATTTTCTAAATTTTAAATTCAGTTTGGTTCATATGGTATAGAAATTTCTGGGGTAGTTAGGTGGATTCACAAGTTTAATCCTGAATGGGTGCATGTCCATGCAGTGTTGAACAAGTGTTGAGACAGGTTGAATTATGCACAGACTGGCAAACGAACATGTCGGTCTCTGGGCCAAAAGTACCTTTTAAAAGGGTTATAAAATTCATGACATATTTCTATTTTCACAACTTAACCATATTTCTATATATATATATATATATATAAATTCTTTTATTAATTATAATAACTGGGGTGTTAATGGTTTTCTAACTTTTTTATTTCTTCCAGTATAAGTGCCCTGTGTGGCGTATTTTATAATAGTATTAGGCACTTGGCCAAATTTTAGAATTTATTATGTCCTGGAGACTACTGGAGTTGCATAAGCATAATCTAATACACATGTCATGTGTTATGCACAAATTAAGTATTGTAATCCTAACATGAATGTCCATAAAAGAATTAATAATATACCTCATGGGGGTAAGAAAAGGGCGTGGCAAGAGATCTTTGTATAATTGTACTGTATTGTGGAACATGTGATGTATTGTATATTTGTGTGTGTATTTTGGGGGGTTATATGTATTGTACGAGCCTCCTGGTGGTCTAGTGGCTAACGCGGGCGATTGATGCGCTCGTGGTCCCGGGTTCAATTCCCGGCGGAGGTTCCGTACGGCGTGCACTCAGCGTCGTGAGGCAAACTGAGTAGGCGCTGAGATAACAGCGCCGCCTCCTGGCTGTGAATACCGCAACTAGCGGCTGGTGGCGCGTAGTACTAGCCATACACCGTCACACTAACACAAAAGCCGCGCGCGGTACGCCTTGGTCCTTAACGGACTGTTGAGCGGAGGTTTTTTTTTTTTTTTTTTTTTTTTTTTTTTATATGTATTGTACATTTAGGTGTATTTTTGGGGGGAGTTTAGATATAGGGTTTTTAGAAAAGAAAGATGAAACATAGGATTATATATCCTTTTAATTTTGATGACATTAATTTATTCTATCTCAATTAATTTTTGCTGAATATGTCTTCTAAGAAAGTAATTTATTTTAATTAACTTTAATAACAAGTATGTGGATTTGTGACTATTTAATTTTAATTAATTTGTTTGAGAATTTGTTATTCTAATTTGTATTATCAAGAAGTCTATAAAAATTATCTCCATTAAGTTCAATGGATCATTTTAAAGAGAACATAGAAAATAAATTTTATATTATTAATATTTTACAGGAAACTTTATTTAAAGAATAGTAATGATTTTAAATTTTAATTCATTTTAAAGAGAGATAGCAAATAAAAATTATATGTGTTAATAATTTTCAGGTGACATTGTTGAAGATGTATAAATTATTTTAATTAACAATTTAAGGGGATAATAGATTCTGACTGTTGTGTTTATTGATTTTGTTATTAATATTGTTTTCAAAATGGAGATAGAATAATAAAAGGGATTTTATTAATTGTTTAATTTATGAGTTTTCATTGCAAGTCCCGTCTCACTGGATCCAGCGCAATTTTGGCTTCTCTAGGCTTTGGTCTAGTTCTAATTAACTTGTGGCCCCTCTTTTCAAAAAAAAAAATTAAAAAAAATTTCAAAAAAAATTTTTTCAAAAAAAAATATAATCTTTTTTTTTAACTGTCTAAGTTAAAGAGGGGTTACAACCTTGGGCATTGTTTTCAGTCATGTTGACAAACTTTTTATGTAATGTCGGGAACTTTGTTACGTTGCATAAAACTCCGCCTCGGAAAGAAGTTTATTTTGGCTGAATAAAGTTTAGTTAAAATAAACTTATAGTTTCTTCATACTTTGGAATAATTTATTTAATAAAATTATTAATTTATAATGGTTTCAGTTTTTCATTGTTTCTGTTTTAATTCGCAATTCGATGGGTTCTTTGGGGTTTATTTTCTCTTTCTATTCTTTAAACTTTTAATTGCACCGGAAAACTGTGTTGATACTCATTGTGTATCTGGTCATTAATTCTCTACTGGTATCTCCCTCAGTTGTAGACCTGTCCTTTCTCTGGAACTCATAACTTCTTCTAGCTTTTTACGCTATCATTTCTTATTATCATTTTTATATTTAATTTCCTCTCTTGGTGTATAATCCCTAAAATACTATATTTCCCTAACATTTTTCCCTAATATCATAGCTGGTACGGAATCAGAGGGGCACTATTGGCTTCCATTACTCTGCCGTTTCCCTAACTATATCTTCTGAGATCAGAGGAACTTCATCTCTGTCCAGAAAAAAAATAAACGTTGCACGATCACAACACAATACATATAATTATTACCTATAAGGTAGCTCTTTCGCTACAAACTTATATTCAAGGGATGATTACTATTATTTCTGAGGTATCCTAATACTTTTCTTAAATTATTTATCTCGTTGTTCTGTAGTTCCATTTATCATATTATTCACCAGTATATTAGTTAAAGCTGTTCAATATTCATTTTAAATTCTTCTTAGTTCCGTGCTGTCAATTCATTATTCTTTAGCATACGTATTTTACTATTTTTAATTCACTCCCATTTACTTCTGCAATTAAACACTGAATCTCCTCCTTATCATAAATTGTATGGCATATTCTTCCTTCATTTAACTCATTTCTAACCCTTCTTTCTCTTCTTTCATGTTTATTAGTTTAAAATAATTTCTTCTGAATTATATAGTAAGGTGTTCTTACTTATCTTTGAATTTTTGGTTTTTTAAATTGATTCCACATAATTTCCCTGAAGTATCGTGTAATTAGTTTATTTCATTTAATAGTTGGTTTAATATATTTTAATTAGTTTCTCATTATTTTCCTTTGGTTTGCTTTATTTGTTATCCATAAAATCAGTCCCTTTTCTCTATATTCTGTTTGGAATCTGTTTAACCGTGGTCCATTACTTCCTCTGTACTGATTGTTCGGATTTCCCTAGCGTATAGAATTATTTCCGTCCTTTGTGACGTGTCTCGCTATCATCTGGTCCTTCCATCTTGTCGCTATACAATTTTCATTTATGCTAAAGTTTACCATCGTCTTTCGAACTGATTCTTCCGTACTGTTTCTTAATTGTTCAAATGGTTCATACATAATCTCCAGAAGTCCTCCATGCTCCTCGGTTAGTTTTGGCTTTTTCGGTCCTTCTAATCTATCTAGGAATTCAATTGTGGTTCGTTTAGAGTTTCTTAATTGCCTTACTTCTCTTGGTTCCGTCATTGGTATATTATGCAGCTTAACTAATCCCCTTTTAATCATCTCCAATCCTTCCCGCGTATTTATTAATTTCCTTTGACGTTTTTGCCTTATTTTAATTGTCTTCATTTCATTGTTAACCCGTTCTATTCTTCCGGCTATGTTGATTCGTACTTCGTTTAAATTTTCTTGGGTTTCCGCTTGTATCTCCTTTACTCTAGTATCGTTATGGTTTCCTATTTGGTTTATTTTGGCCTCTACTTCCACTCTGAGTTGTATGATGGTTTCATCCGTCTTTTCTAGACCTACCTTAGTTTCAGTTATTTGCTGTCTTACTTCCTTTTCGTAATTATCAACTCTTTTGCTAAGTGTTTCATTGACAATTGCAATACTTTCATTGATGACTTCCCTCAACGCTTGGTTTTGTTCATTGATGATTTGCCGCAACTCCTTATTATTGTTTTCAATTTTCTCGTCTATTTGTCTGTTATTTTCCTGAATCTGTTTTAAGCTCTCATCGTTCCTGTCAAACCTATCATTGATTTGGTTTAAGCTTTCATTTATCAGCCGGTTATTCTCATCAGTTTCCTTTTAATTTTTGTCAAACTTCTCATTCATTAGTTTGATTAAATTCTCGCTTAAAGCCTCGTTTTGTTTCCTTAAGTTTTCCTCCATTCGTTTAAAATTTTCATTATTGGCTTCCTTCTGTTTCTTGGAATCTTCTTTAATTAATTCCCATAGTTTTAGTAAATCCATATCACCTCTGGCTTCCTCTTTATCGCCCGCCTGTTGTTCCTTCTCACCTTCCGTAACTATCTCTGCTTCTTCTTCCCTTCTGTCTTCTTCTGTTTCTTGGTCCTTCGCCATCCTTTTAGAAACACCTCTCATATGCATTCCTGTGCCTCTAATAGTTGCCTGCTCCAGTTAAGTAATAGCGATATAGTCGATTTTTTACTTAACTAAAGCCCCACGTTGGGCGCCAATTTGTTACCACCAACTTATTCTGGTTTATTTCTTTATATGTGACTCCCGTGTATCAACGTTAAGACCCACGTTGTGAACGTCAATTTTTTAACAAATAAATCTGTTTGTTACTTTATTAACTATATTTGAGGATGTTTAAAAGTCACACTGTTGAGTTCGCCAATTTGTAACAAATAACTCTTGTTGTTATTATTTATTCCGAGTGTAATACGGTTGCGGGTTTATCGTTAATTCAGCCCACGTTGAATTCACCAATTTGTTACCAATTCAATCTGTTTATAAGGAAATAAATAATATTTATTATGCTGTGGATATTATTCGGTTGTTGATTATAGACCTGTGTTAATTAATTATCAAGTGTTTTACCAGAGAAAAATGCTATATTACGGTTATTATAATGAATAATTCAGTATTTTTCTCCAACCCAAGTCACTATGTATTATCTAAATTGAAAAGAGCGGAGTGTGAAGAGAGTAAGTTAGTTCTCTATTCTCCCGTATTCACCAGCTGTCTGCAATCGAGCGCTGTTATTAGCGAATGACCCGTTCTTATAGGTTAAGTTGTTCCACTTGACGCTTTTATCACTTTCTTTCCCTGTAAATTACACCCTATTCGAAATACAATAACACAGACTCGTCAAATACAAGAAGGATTCTTTATTTTATATTATTTTAAATTTCCAACAGTTGCTTTCTTCGGTTATTAAAGCATCATATCGATCATACAATACCGAATCGATTTGTTATTGAACTCGTGGTTTATGTTACAATTTAATTATAATTTTCAGTTTATCTATTATCTCAGGGTACGTGTAATTCTTTTAACTATTAGTAAGGCCAGGTAATGCAAATTCAGGTTACTAGGTATTACAATTTAAATTAAAATCTTATTATATAAAGTATTAACATAAGCAGGTTTTTACCAAGCGTTTACAAGATACTCATTCAGGCCGTGTTCCACTAACGATGTCAGATCGACGGGTGATGAAGAATGGCTAGGATTTCTTCACCTCCAGCTTCTCAATAAAAGTTGTTGTTAGTGTCCCGGGATGTAATAGAAAGTTCAGTTCTTGATCTTCGCTGATTTTTTCGTTTCTGGTGGTCACAGGTCCCGATGGAATTAGTGTAGTATTAAGTTCTTGCTCTGCAGTCAAAAGTGAGGTTCAGTAGGTAAATTTAATTCTCTTTAATTTTTGTTGTATGGTATTTATTCAATTCGACTTCTCCCAGTCTGGATTATCTTCATTTATTTATGATTTCTGTTATAACTCATTTAGTGGTAAGTTTAGTTCATTTTTCTTAAGGTTTTTGATTTGAATTCTGTATATAGGTAGTTTATTCTCAAAGTGATAGTTTAGGAAGTCGTCCAATCCGTCTTTTTAATTAGTGTTTATATTTTAACGTTGATTTGTAATAATTTTATTCATGAGGTTTTGTGGTTTTCTGGCGATTTTTAATGACTGAACTGTCCTCATTTACATATAACAATTGAATGTCTAAATCAGCAAGATTTCCTGCATTTTGTTGCCCTAACAACCATTGCTTCTTCTGTCATTGGATGATATTTGTTATCCTAGAGCCAGAATTAGGAAATATTCTTACACTTATTTAATAAAATACTCCCTGCTTGGAATTACACTAAATCACATAAAACTTTCACTTAATCTGCCTTATTAAACCGTATACATTTTCTTCTTAATTGACTTATTTTAAAAGGTATTATTTTCCTTTACAAAATACTAATTTTTAGGCCTATTAGTTTTATTACAGGTGTTATAATTTTTTGTTTTTAATTTAATTTTTCTTACCTGACCCACTGTACAAAGAGTCACTGGCTTATGGCCCATTATTTCAATTTTAATTTCCTGATTCCAATTCATTATTATTATTTAGTTCATCATTGAACCCTTCATTGGTTTTTAACATAATTATAATGACCACTTGGCAACTTATTAACACTTATTTTCTTCCTGGCCAAGTTTACAAATATTATTTTAAAACATCTTCATTAATTATTTAAAGTAAATACACTTAACATAATACCATACATAATAAACACACTTGTATTTAATTACTTAAATACGAGTTTAACATGAATGAAAAGAGTACCCATTACTTAGTACTTCCTTAAAGCAATGGCTCCGCACTTACTACATACAAAACACAAAATAAATATCATGTAAACTCAATGTCATGATAAAGTACAACAACAAGTACATTTTATAAATCATTAAATATTAATTTAACAGTCTATTATATTCAAACTCATCCACAGTAAACTCATCTCATTAAACACAGTGTTTATAGTTTACATCTTACACTGCTCATTCCATATTTTATATTTAGGTACACTTTCAATATTTTATTACCTAGTAACCTTACTAGGTATCATCAATGCATTTTTTAGGTGAGATTGGCCCTCTTGTACTTAATTATGGCATACCTTGGGCATTGTTTTCAGTCATGTTGACAAAGTTTTTATGTAACGTCGGGAACCTCAACTTTGTTAAGTTAGAATATTCCTCTGTCACATGTGTGTATATTCCCGTTCTTTTGTTTTTCATTTGTTCAAGATTATCATACCATCTATCCCACTCATCATCAGTCATTCCTTCCACCTTTTTATAGTTATTTTCGTGGATTGTCCCAATAGTCTCTTTTTTACCACACTTTGCGTCTAGCTTCCACATTTCCCTATAAATACCTGTCAACGTCATTTTGTCATTCGGTGACCCCGCTATTTTCGCACGACTCATCTGTGCTCGTTCGTGATCAGTGGTATTTTTCTTAATATACTCCATATCCTTGCTGAATTTTTTAAATAGCACTGTCATCCATTCCGCGTAACTTAATCGTCTATCTTGTTCGGGCATTTTCGTTTTCTGTTGTAGCATAACTCATTGTTGCATTTCTGTACTTCTTATAGTTGCCGACAAAAATTAGGTTTTTCGTTATATTAATTTGTGTATACCTCGAAATTCCTTCCTAATTCAAGCCCTTTAAGTTGAGCGCCATTTTGTTACCTGTCGTTTACTAATCGGGTTTAAGTCTTTTTAGCCCTACGTTGTTAGCATCATTTGTAACGTCTCGCGTAGTAAATATTTTCTTTCGTGACGTTTATCGTATAATAACTTCGTTAGTTTATACTCTGATAGTGTTATTTTATTTTTAATTGGGTGTGTGATATTCATTAGCACTGACAAATAAATCACGGTATTCTTTATTATGGATTACTTTTCAGTTGTTTGTAAAAGGGTAGAAGAGAGAGAGAGAGAGAGCGAGAGACTTCCTCTCTTTGAGGGCGATTTGATCGTTTGTTTTTACGCGCGTTGCATCAGTTGTTTTCTATTTGCGAACCAATTACAGGTTATGTTATTCGTAGTACTTCATAATTTCTGATGTCGGAGCTAATTTTCTTACTCTTCTCGGCTATTCCCTCGTTTCCTGTAACAAAACTGTGATCTACCAGAAATAATACACAGTCAATTACCTAAAAGAAAGGTATTTATTAATTGAATTTGATTTATTTTTTCTGGATATTGTTACCTCCAGTTCATAGTTTTACAAATCAATTATTTTTCAACATTTTTTGATAAAAGTTTTTTTTATATAACACAACAGATGTATTCAATTACAGTTATTAGAAAAAATTAATTAATTATATATCTCAGGGTTATTTGAGGGTTCTTTGAACTATAAGAACGTCAGAAATGTTTAGTTAATCATATCATACTTAACAATAAATAATATTTGTTTTCTTAAAGTCTGATTCAATAAGTTCGTTTTTTAAACGCCAGAGTGCAGACTACGTATTCATACAGAAGACAAGAAAATAAATATGGCTGCTGTAAATTCTTAATGAGCCCACGTTTATACTATTTTTGGTTAAATAAATAAAGTTTATAATGTTCACACTAAATTTTATTATATATTAGATGATGTTATACTGTTTCTAGTGTTCGTTACTTGGTGGTGATGTGTAATTTTTTTGTTTATTAAGGTAGGCGTTCTCACCAAATGTGACAGTTCAAAATTTTCATTCCATCAGATGTTGGGATTAATTTTCAGTGCTCTTCAATGTTCTTGCATCAATTATGGTGTTTCAACGGATGTCTCATATGTAGTGGCTTGTGCTGAATCGTTTCATTAATTTAGAAAAGTGGTTTTCCCGAATTGTAGTTACTAATTTTTAAAATTTGCTGGACATTATTTTTTGGTCATCATCTCTCTTGGAATCCAATTTAACAATTAACAATTCTTGTTGATTAGTTACTCCTAGTAACCAAGAAATTGACAAGTTTTTATTGGCTAACCTAGGTACAGTTTTAGTAAATAGGCTAGTATTAATTATTATTATTTCTTCCCTTCTTTTAGGAAAAATACTCCTTTATAATTTTTAACTATAATTACATTTAATTTATATAATTTTTCTTCATTTAATTACATAAACTTAGCTACTTGTATTTTATAATTTAATGATTTTCAACTTGGTTTATTTCTGACTTATACTTCGGTTAATGTATTATTACTCTAGGCACTATTTTATTTTCCCCCCATCTCTTAACTTTATTTTAATTAGCAATTATTAATTTCTTATATAACCCTTTATAATCCTTTAAACATAAACAAAAATAATATTTTAATTTTATTGATATTGCCTTTGTGGCCTAACAACACAAAACTACAACAACTTATTACTAATCATATAGTTTATTACTATAGTCCAGCATCTTCACTATTTGTGATTGATGTCTTTTTGGTTTTTTTATATTATATACACATATCATACTATGTTGCACTTTGTACACACCGCACTTTTATGGTAACACTTAGTACATTGTTTTTTAAATGCTAAAGTGTTTTATGGTACAAATGTTTTCATAGCATGATACTTAATCCCTCATTTCTGACTTTTGGAATGGGTAACTACTGACTTTTTATTCGTATTATTATACAAATACTCCTTTATTTCTTATCAAACAGAGGTTATGTAATGTTACAACCCTTGACTGATCTAGTTTCCTCTTGGCCGTACTTGTTTGGCTTTTTCGAATTACTGGCTTTTTATCTTATGTGTCTACATATACAAATAATATTGTTTTAACATAGATATGTCCTTAACATAACATAATACATTTTATTCTTCCCATACCTCTTAACATTAACCTACTCTTGAAAGTATTATTCAAAATCTAAAAAAATGATTCACTAATTCAATAATGAATTCATGTTAATAACAACTCCATCTTTTTTCCATTTAAACATCTCATTTTATATCTCAATTTCCTCCTCATTAATGCAGATTACTACTGCTATCTTTATACAATACAAAACCTGGTTATATAAAATAGCAAATTATGCAATACAACAAGTACAGTCAACAAAATGTGTATTTCACCACCTCATTATTAATCGTGTTATCGTGATCAATCTTCTCTACTTTATTATTCATTTTAAACTCCTCCACTCACATCATTTCATAATATCCCCCCTTCTAAATCCCTTAACCCCTGAAACCCCGCGTTACAAAAGTGTAAGTGACCTCAAGGACTTTCACCCTTTTGGTATTACACAAACTCGCATAAATGAAGTTTCTCCCTTGTAGCATGTAACGTTGCCACCACCCATCCACTACTCTGTTTCCCCCCCAAGGCTGGACTGTCTCGCCCAGTTGCTTCCACAAGGACTGAAACGGCTGGAAGTATACATTTATTTTACCCCGTCCTTGCTTCGGCGTTACATTAATTTCAGTTTTACTGGTATTCTGGATATCAGTAACCCTACTAAAATAATTATTTATAAACCCATAAGCGGTCTATCACCTTTCCATAGGTGTATAGCCATTGTTCCAATGTTATTTCAGATTCCCCTTATTCCCTCCCAGTTAACTTTGTAGGTACACCAATTTAGAAAATAACAAACTATGGTCAGGATAAAATAAGTCTGCCCATAGCTTGTTCAAGCCAAATCCACGGTCAGGGTTCGGTGAAGCCGTGACTGCCCGAAAGTTGGGAAATCAACAGTTAAAACATATTTGTATATGAAACCAAAACCTTATAACACTATTTACATAACAACCTACAACACATACAAAGTGTCAACTAATACCATACAGTTTTCTCCGTCACATTCCATTACTATGTTTTTACTATACATTTATCCACAATAGTGGGTACAAATTACCAATTTGGTTGATTCAGCATTATTTTATTCTATTTGCATAAGACACTCGTCTGTTAATGTTCACATGTTACCAATTATGGGTACAAACTATAGACAGGGCAGACAATTTTTTTTTTTTTATATGTACTTGAGTGGTGCCAAACAATGCACTTATGACCTTAATGTCTACTCAAGCTTATTTGGGATCCCCCTCCCCGTTCTTCAAAATCAATAATTTCTACTTACACCGATTTGTTTGCAGAGGAGGACCATCGTTGTCCCACCCCATGTCTAAGGTACACTCCAACCATGGTTCGCCCCTACTAAGCCAAACTCCACGGTGAGGGTCGGTGATACTGTGACCACCCGAAAATGGGGAAGAGTCCCTTCTGAAAACATTAAACATAACCAATACACTTGTTATACATTCATTTCTATTTGGTCCAGTAAATTTTTAAATTTGTCGTGTTGTGCGTACCCACTATTTCTCTTGTTACCTGATTTTGCAACACGTATGCATTGTCCATCTTGATTTCTGTTATTTCATATGGACCCTCATACAATAAAAAAAATGTTGAATCTCCTTCTCTTGGGCATTTGATAAATCATGTCTTCTTACCAATACTAGTTGACCTACTTCATACTTAGTCCATTTACCTTTCGAGTTGTGTCGCCGTTTTCTCCTCTCACCCTTAGTTAATAAATTTTCATTAGCTATTCTAAGCTTTACGCACCTATCTGTGGTAGTACTTTCTGGTGGATAATCAAACAGCTGTTCTAATTCTTTGTGGGCGTGTCCTCTTTACTAGCTCATAAGGTGTGGACTCATGGATAGTACAGTTTAACCAATCCTCTATTTTATTTACATACATAGGCCACTCGCTCTGTTTGGCATGGCAATACGCCCTAAAAATCCTACCTATTTCCCTCATCACTCTTTCGGCCTGATTGGACTGTGGATGGTACACCGCTGTGTGTTTAAGTATTATACCTTCCCAACCCAAAGTCTGCCGCCATTTCCCACTAATGAATTGGGGCCCATGATCTAAAAGTATTACTTTGGGTTTCCCTATTTTGGTCATATAATCCCGCGTTATCTTCTCACTTAAAACTTTGCTCGTCACCCTCTTTATACTATATAGCTTTACAAATTTCGAGAAGGTATCCAATACCACAAATACATACATTACTCCCCCTCTACCCTTTGGTAATGGACCATACAAATCAACCACAACCAAATCGAATGGTCTTTCCACCTTAATGAACGTTAATTCTCCTTCCAACCAATAGTTAACTACTTTGGACTTCTGACACAAATCATACCCCCGGAGTAATTTTCTAACATGCCTTTCCATATTTTTAAATACACATGACTCCTTCAATACGTTTACACATTTTTTCGCCCCAAAGTGCCCATATCTAATGTGACAATCCCATACTATTTTATCTACTAGCCCTTCTGGTATAACTAACCTCTCACCACGCTCCCCCTCTACTTTCTTAAATAAACTCCCTTGATATATTTGAAAATATTGGCTATACCTGAAATTATCTAAGTCGGACTCTAAACTTATTATTTTACTCAATTTGGCATCAGATCGTTGCATTGTTTTAAGGTCTGTCAATTCTTCCCCAAAAAGCCTATCTTCCCGGCCGAGTCGAAAAATTTCTATCTCTTTTAAATCCCTCCCTGTTTTATTTCCCTCTATGTGTACCCTTGATAGAGTGTCGGGTATCTTGTTCTCTACCCCTTTAATGTTTTCCCAGGAAAAATTATACTCTTGTAATGCTAACACCCACCTAGTTAGTCGACTGTGGGTTAATTTACAGGTATTTAAAAAAAGATTGCGCCTTGTGATCTGTCCTGATGATCATAGAACTTCCCAGCAGATAGGTTCGAAATTTTTTAACCGCGAAGACAATGCTTAACAATTCTTTCTCCGTCGTAGTGTAGTTTCTTTCGGCTGCTAGCAAGGTTCGGCTGACAAAAGCTATTGTTCAATGTTCCTGGTCATAGTCCTCCTGGTACAGTTCTGCGCCCAGAGCTACATTGCTAGCGTCCGTCTGCAAGTAAAATTTTTGTTCGAAATTAGGATGGTTCGTCATGATCATGTCCATAAATTTGTCTTTTATCTCTTTAAACGTGTTTCTTTCTGTTACCCCCCATTTCCAGTGTTTATTTTTCTGTAATACCGCACTCAATTTCGAGGTTATTTGAACATAGTTCTTCTGAAATTTCCAATAAAAATTGCATAAACCCAAAAAACTTTGTAACTGTTTTATGTTCTTCGGTTCGGGGAATCTCATGATTGACTCTACCTTTTCTGGGTTAGCTTGAATCCCTTCAGGGGTAATAATGAAGCCCAAAAAGTGTATTACTTGTAAAAATTTAGATTTCTCCCAGTTCACTGTCAATCCCCCTCTTTGCAATTTATCTAACACATATTCCTAATGTTCAATATGTTGTGAGAATGTTCTTGACACTATTAAAATGTCATCAACATAAATAATTAAAAATTCTAAATTATTCGGTTGTAATATTTTGTCTAAACATTTTATAAAGCTTGCCACACTGGTATTGAGTCCGAATGGTAGTCGTTAGAACTGATAATTTTTTCCATTAAAAAAAAAGCCGTATATTTTCTACTCTCCAACGCTAACGGGATCTGCCAGTAACCCGCAGTTAAATCTAACGATGTCATGTATTTAACCCCACTAAATTTCTGAAATATTTCATTTATTGGTTCGGGTGACTCCCGGTCAGGAATAATAATCTGGTTTATTCTATGGGCATCTAGACATAACCTCACTCTCCCATCCTTCTTTATAACAACAACTAACGGATTTGAATAGGGTGACACCGACCTCTCAATTATATCCTCCTCCAACATTTTATCTAACTCCACCTGAACAGCTCTTCTTTTATAATAGGGCACTGGATAACTTCTTTGTACGTAGGGTGTGTGTTCCCTTACCTTTAACTCACACTCATAGATCCTGGCTCTACCAGGTAACTCCGCAAACACCTCTTTAAAACTTTCCACTACCTCCACAACTCTTCACGTTGGGGACTCCCTACAACTCCACCCTAACTAAAAAATGTATGTGCCCTGTTCTCTCTCTCTCTCTCTCTCTCTCTCTCTACATATATTATAACGCTTTCGTAGTGTCGTCCGTCTATTTCTGCAAGCGTGTAAACGTGTCAGAGTGTACTTTGTGTAATGTGTCTTACCAATCCATCCTCGCTCGGTAATGTAACTTACGATGCTTGAGTCCGTCGTGACCGTACGACTAACCAGGTATCGTAGTCCTTACCTGAGGTTCACTAGGAGTGTATATTCCCGTGTGGTGCCAAATTGTTTATTTAAAACAATTAAAAAATGTATTATTATCAGCGGTTCAGCTCAGGCGGTGTGGGGAATTCAACTTGTCCCGCCGCTTATCGATTTTTATAATCAAGCCAGCAGTTTGCTGTATTTGCTGCTTGAGCGCTAGTTGCCAATTCATAGATGTCCGCTATAATGTACAATATTAATAATACACTTTCCTACTGAAAATAAAACACATTTGTTATACACTGTATTGATTTATTAATGAATGGTTATTACTATTTTCATTGACACAAGTTATATTTGGCTTATTATATTATTTTGCACCGGTTATTTATCTATGAGACAATCTCTCTCTGGGTTTAACAAATCGATTTTGAACATAACAAATACACCGTAATGGCGTTCTACCGAAGTAGTAAACAGATATTTTCGTTCAATCATCTGGATTCTTTTGATCACGATAAAAGGATTAGATGCAATTACAATAATAAAAATACACAACCGTACAATGTTTCTACTTAAATCTTATAACGTGTAGCTATAAGTTGTTTGTTGGAGTGTAGTAAAAGTGTTTTAAAGGTTTGTAAACTAACAATAGGTTTACTTTATAATTGGACAAATTTTCAGTGTCTTAGTATTTTTATTTAATCTTTGAAAGAGAATAAAATCAGTTTAGTGATATTTCATAATATAGTGAGAAATATTCAAAGTGCATTATTTCGGAAGTTTGGATAAATTATAGGATACTTAACAGCTTCGTAAAATAAAAATTGGTTGTTCAAAATTTTGGCTTCTGTTTTCCAAGAGCGTCACTTTTCGAGTAACGATATTCAACAGTAATTTTCACCACCAACGTCGTTTTCTATGGTTACCAAAGAATTCTGATTGGCCTAGCTTGATATAAATCCTGTTAAAAAGAAGAATGATCCGTCACGTTAGGACCAAAAGGGTTATGTTGAGCTTCGGTCCGAGTGGACCAAATAAAAATATGTTGAATGTCGGCACATGTGCTCTAAGATTTTTTCCATCAGAAAGAATGAAGCTTGGTGTGTTATCGCCAGGATGCAGAATGATAAAGATAGTGGACTGTATTAATACATTTATTAAGTTTCCTTTTTTTACACTCAACTCATAGTACTAAGATTGGCTAATTCTGAAGATTAATTTTGAAGAAACCGATTCGTAAATGAAGCACATTTTGATGAGGCACAAATGTGTGCACTCAGCTACATTGAAAAACGTTGAGGCCTAAGGCCTAAATAATTGTCGCGGCAACAAGAAAATGAAAAGGACAGAATCAGGCAGCAAATGTAATAACGTCCGCTGCCAGCCAAGGCTCGTAGAACTGTATCGTTGTAAAAACATGATAAGAACGATTTGAAAGCGTACAGATTAGCCAACCTATGAATGCGAAAATTACCACACTACTGTCCATAACTGCCCGCAAAAAATCAAAAGATTTTTTAATACATTTTAATAACTTATTGTAGAAAAATACAGAGTTCTTAATAATAAAGGTTAATCTCAGTAGGCTGCATTGAACCTTGAGTTGTAATCTTAGATAACAGTTATGACATTAACTGCTTAGCGATAAGCTTGAGTGATGATAAGAGTTAAGCAGGCCAAGGTTGGCGTGCAACTTGATTTGAGCATGAGTATAAATGCAAAAGTTAGCAATGTATTGCCAATATATATTGTATGTATACAATATTGAACGATATAAGACATGAAAATACATAATTTAACAATGTTTAATGATGAATAATCGGTGACTCATCACATGATGGGCCCGATAAATTGTAACATTTATGCAAGTCATAGTGGTTAGCTTGAACCAGTTAAGGCCAGTAGACCTATACAAGTAGTATTGAATACAATGAACAAACAAAATTATTATAAAATTATACATGTAAAGACATAAATTTAGCATGACGCCATATAGTTTGAACGATGCATGCTATCCTGAAGTTTCAGGAATATACAATAAATTGTTATGTGAAAACAAGCTATACATAGTTGACTGATTGCAAGCACAAATTGTAATGACATGTATGTCATAATTAAAGCATCAATAATAATTGTGCAATGCGTGATCACAAAATGCAAAATACAATATAAAAATAAAAATATAGACGTGGCGTGGTTATAGACAGTAGATGCGAAAAACAATGTGTTTTACATAAATACAAGTTATATAATAAATACAATAGAAATCAGTTTAGTTAATTACAAATATGAATAAGGCACAATAGCATAAGTGACAAGTTAAACAATGTGGTTATACAAATGTAATACATGAGTTGAACAGTTGCGAGAAATACATTCATAGAATAATAAATATCACACATATTGACAAATGCGCAAGAAAATGCATACATGGTTTGTATAACTGCAGACCATGCAAATATTATGTAACAAATTTTTATATAAAACAATACCACCAATAACATGACACATACCCAATACCAATATCAAAATGTAAATGTGTAGGACATAGTATGCCTCACAAATTACTAACATATAAATACAAATATAGCAAAGTATACCACCATGAAACTATGATAAGTATAGACATAATAGCACAGTGCATGGTCGTGAAATTACAAGTCACATGCAAATTTAGTATAAAAACATGCAATGATGCAAATTAACATTAAAATGTTGTGATGATACATATCACAATTAAGTTGACCAAATGGTCATACAATGAAGTAATGAAAGCCAGTGGCCAAGTAAAATAGCATTGTGCTAAAGAATTATAGTAACCTTGTGTCTAAGTCTCGTCCCACGCTGGCAACAAACATAGCTTATGAACTGGTCTCCGTAAAATACCAGTAGGCGTGCGAATGTCTACAACTCTAATTAAGTTGTCTGGGCCGGGAAATGTGGCGGTAATTACACCAAATTTCCATGCTAATGGAGGTAAGTTATCCTCAATCAGTAAAACCAGGTCACCAATGGAAACATTATCCTTGGCGAATTTCCATTTGTGACGTTGTTGTAATTGATGTAAATAATCACGAGACCATGCCTTCCAAATGACTTGGACAAACTTCTGGAGAAGTTGCCAATGTCCAAGACGAGAGATGGGAACGTGAGATAAGTCTGGGTAAGGTATCGCCGTTAATGGCGCGCAAATCAAAAAATGACCAGGTGTAAGTGGCACCGGATCATTTACATCCGATGAAATGGCAAATAATGGGTGTGAGTTTAGACATGCCTCTATCTGAGACAAAACTGTCGTAACCTCCTCGAAGGTGAGTATAGACTTGCATACCACGCGGCGCAAATGATACTTTAAACTCTTTATACCGCTCTCCCAAAGACCACCAAAATGGGGTGACGAGGGCGGAATAAATGACCATGAAATACCCTGAGAGGTCGTAAAGGATTTGATTGATGAGGTAGCATCCTTATTATGCCAAAGATTGTAAAGGTCATGTAAAACATTGCGGGCCTTCCTAAAGTTCGTGCCATTATCAGAATATAACCGGCTGGGTATGCCCCTATGGGACATAAACCGACGTAAGGCAGCTATAAACGCGTTGGCTGTAAGGTCGGAAACCAATTCCAAATGAATGGCCCTGGTTGCTAAGCAGATGAACAAAGACACGTACGATTTTGACAGAATCCTAGATTTCTGCCCGCCATGACGAATCATGAAGGGACCACCATAATCAACTGCGCAGAATAGAAACGGCCGCGAAGGAGTGACTCTAGGAGATGGTAGAATACCAAGCCTCTGAACCTGTTGTTTGGCACTAAACCTGAGGCACTTGACGCATCTACGAATGATGGAGCGAATGACTATCTTGGCGTTAATAATCCACCAACGTTGACGAAGTGAGTGATGCACGAGTTGAGCACCAGCGTGAAGTAGACGAATGTGTTCGCGTTCAATAATAAGGCGAGTAATATGAGCCGATGGATGCAAGACAATAGGATGCTTATTGTCATAAGGTAGTTGCGACTGCTGTAAGCGCCCGCCGACGCGTATTATGCCAGACTCATCAAGAAACGGGTCCAGAGAAGACAACTTACTCCTAATAGAGACAGAAGACCCATTACGAAGACAATTATTCTCGGCAGCGAAGTGGATCGGCTGAGATTGTTTTATGAAGAAATTAAGAGTGTAATGAATTTCAACGGGGGTAAGAGCGCCCGAAATTTTCTCAGCACTGGAGAGTCTAATATTTTTGATGAATCGAAGGCAGTAAGCGTATACGCGTGTCAGACGGTGCAACGATGAAAAGTCCCTTGAAAGATCAATAGCCAGGGTAGACATTAGAGAAAGGTTGGGGGTTTTTTTCTCCTCCGCAGTGAATTCAGAAGACGACAGATTAGAAGGTAAAAAGGGTGGAAAAAGATTGGACTCGGAAGATTGAGACAAACAGGCGAGACCGTGCCACCAAAGCGAACAATCGCGCAAAACGTCGGGGTGACATCCCCTAGAAATAATATCAGCAGGATTATGTCGAGAATTGATGTGATGCCATGGGTAGGCTTGCGTAAGACGCTGAATCTCGGCAACACGATTAGCGACGTAGGTTTTCCACCTCGAAGACTGGGCATGAATCCAGTAAAGGGACACCATAGAGTCAGAATATAGATGAACACTATTAATAAAGGAATGAAGAGCAGGGACGAGCTTGAATACGAGTCGCGATAACAACAAGCAAGCGCAGAGTTCAATGCGAGGTAATGACACCTGTCGTAGGGGGGCCACGCGAGATTTAGAACACAGAAGGTGACAAGAGGCCGATGAATCTTGATAAATGACTCTAATGTAAACACAACACCCATAACCCTTTTCAGAAGCATCCGAAAACCCATGTAATTCAACTATCCTTGCCTTAGACTTGCAACGAATAGAACGTGGGACAATAATTTTACTGATCAGACATAATTTATCGCATAATGAATGCCAATGCAAGCGTAATTGCCCGGAGATTGGCTCATCCCAACCGAGATTGCACAGCCAGAGTTGCTGCACAAACTGTTTGTACAGGAAAACAATGGGACCGACGAGTCCGAGTGGATCGTATATGCCTGCGATAATCGATAGGATTTTCCTCTTGGAGATGCTTGATTCAATGGGGAATGATTTGATGTCAAACAAAAATGAATCGGTAGTGTTATTCCAGAGAATGCCCAAGGTACGCACATTACCCTGTTTGTTTAAAGGGAGTGATAAATTGTCATGATTTGCGACCACCTGGGGTTCATTTGATGCCCATTTATGCAGCGTGAGACCGTATTGACTCAACAACGTACCTAAGTCAGATTTCAACTTGGTCAGATCAGAAATGGTGTCTGCACCGGTTAGCAAATCGTCGACATAGAAGTCATTGGTTATAGCTGACGCTGCGTCAGGAAAAGAAGCTTCATGATCCTTACCAATTTGATTAATACAGCGAGTAGCCAAAAACGAAGCACTAGCAGTGCCGTAGATTACAGTTCGCAATACAAAGTCTTTAAACTGTTCGAGGGGAGAGTCACGCCACAGAATACGTTGATAATGACAATCCTTCTCAGCTACCAGAATTTGTCGATACATCTTCTCGATGTCGGCGATGAGAACATAGTTATGCATACGAAATCGCAAAAGAATAGGAAAAAGGTCTTGTTGGACGTTCGGGCCTACCAACAAGATGTCATTGAGAGAAAGGCCATTGGTAGTTTTGGACGAACCGTCAAAAACGACGCGAAGATTTGTCGTAGAACTAGAATGCTTAAAGACGGCATGGTGTGGCAGATAGTAGGTATTTGAAACCCCAAAATTGATAGAGCAATTGTCGATAAGCGTCATGTGGCCAAGATCCTTACACTCGTGAATAAAGTTTGCGTATTCGCGCGCAAGCTTAGAATCACGCATGAACCGGCGTTCTAAACTCAAGAATCTTGCTTCAGCGCTGGCATAGGACTCACCCAACTGGGGATGGTCAGACTTAAATGGTAGCGAAACAACGAACCTACCCTCTTGATTACGATGAGTAGACCTAACGAAATGCTCCTCACAAGCTGACTCGTTATTAATAGGTGCATTATCAGGGATAGTTTCGGTCTCCCAAAATTTTTCGAGAGACTCCAAAATTTGACCGTCGTTGTTCCTAGCTAGGAACGAAACAGCAGGACCCTTATAACGGCAGTGTTTGGGCAGATTGCCTGCAAGAATGTAGCCTAACTTTGTTTCCTGTATAATAGGAAAATGAGAACCGCGTACGTATTTGTTAGCTAAGATTAAATCTAGGTAGAATTGCGCTCCTAAAAGTATGTCGATGTCAGCTGATATGTTGAAATTTGGATCAGCAAGGAAAACGTTATCTGGAATGTTAAATTGATTTATGTCAAAAGCTTGTGCTGGCAGTTTATGGGTTAATGCAGATAAGACAGCACATTTTGCCTCGAAGCTAAATCTTTGATAGCGGGAAATAATGCGTATAGACGCAAGATTAGTGGCACAACACGTGGTGTATTATTTATACCTGTAATCGGTATGTTAGATTTAGTCAAGTTAAGCTGTAATTTCTTGGCAAATGATTCCGTACAAAAATTTATTTGTGTACCCGCATCCAAAAGAACTCTTGCGAGTTGTCTGTTGCCAGCCTGGTCAATGACAAACACAATTGCTGTTGATAAAAGAATATTATTTGTGGATTGTAATTTGAGTGAACAATAATTACTGCTGCTGGCAGAAACTGGCTTCGACACATTGTTTATGTGCAACAATGTATGGTGTCGTTTTGAGCAGATCTTACATGATTGTTTAATCTTACAATTAGATGAGAAATGGTCTGGTCTTAGACAATTGGTACAGCATTTATGATTTAATATAAATTGTCCTCGTTCTGATGTGCTTAGTGCACGAAATTTATCACACATGTAAATTGGATGATTAGATTTACAGCATAAGCATGAATAATTATTTGACGCTGAGTGATAACTTTTAAATGCAGTGCTGCCAGCAGCGTTTCATGATTTATGTTTGTCAGATTTATTATTGAATCTTAAACTTAGCTTGTTGAATTGCTGTCCGGCATCGATAGGCAGTGTATTTTCTAACAACTGTCTACGTGCGTTTAAAAACTGAGTAAAACCTTGAAAGTTAGGAAGATTATCAGGGTCTATAGACTCCTTCCATAATTTATTCATAGTATGGTCGAGTTTTGCTGACAATAATTGTACAGTGATAAGCTCGAATAAATCCACTGACAGTTGCATGGCCGCCAGTGAATTAACGGAAGACGTTATCGTATTTATAAATTCTGCCAAACTTTGGACAGAGTCTTTAATTGTTGACTTTACTTCAAGTAAATTTTGAATATAGTACTTAGCTAGTATGAATTTGTTGTCATATCTAGCGGACAGCAAACTCAATGCTATCGAGTAGTTTTCGTTACAAATAGGTAATGACTTAATTAAATTTAGCGGCTCATTTTTCAGAGACGAATACAAATAGTGTAATTTCTGCACTGACGTTAGATCAGATCTGGCATGCACCAAGTCCAGAAATATTGAGTAGAAATGCTGCCATTCTAAGATATTGCCTGTGAAGCAGGGCAAACTTATCGGTTTTAGTTGCATATTGCTTGTTAATATGGGAGATACAGTCTGAACGTTAAAGGTTTCTATCAATTGTAAGATATTGGCTTCTGTTGAATATAACAGCTCTTCGACCTCAACTCGGTCTTCTTGAGCAGCGTTTATGTTTTTAGAAATAAGTTCAATTTCGGACTGTACCTCATCTTATTTTGTTGCCAAGCTTTTTAGACTTTCAAGTCTAACTGTTAAAAAATGTTTGGTGTTAGTGTTCTTGTCAAAGTTACTGATAGCCGAATTAATACGCACTATGGCAGACTTTAAGCCGCCTCTCTTTCTGACCAACACTTTGAGGTCTTCTTCAGCCATTGTACGCACCTGATAATGATGTTAATGATGTGGTACCTGGTATGCGATGTCCTGAAGCGTCGAGGCCGTGGAGAAGATGGCAAACACACAGACCGGAGAGATGACTGCTTACACTGGAGTACTGACGCTAGCACATGGATGGTCTTGCAGTGATGTCGTCAGGAGGCTCAAAGGCGACGAAAGAAATGCTGGTTAAGTCACGACACGGTCGGATCAGTGAATATGCTGAGTCGCCCGTGATGGCCAGAAATTGGGGCAGAAAAATAATGAAAATGTGAATGACGAATCCGGCCCGGAGGACCAAAAAAATGTTAATAAGAAGAATGATCCGTCACGTTAGGACCAAAAGGGTTATGTTGAGCTTCGGTCCAAGTGGACCAAATAAAAATGTGTTGAATGTCGGCACGTGTGCTCTAAGATTTTTTCCATCAGAAAGAATGAAGCTTGGTGTGTTATCGCCAGGATGCAGAATGATAAAGATAGTGGACTGTATTAATACATTTATTAAGTTTCCTTTTTTTACACTCAACTCATAGTACTAAGATTGGCTAATTCTGAAGATTAATTTTGAAAAAACCGATTCGTAAATGAAGCACATTTTGATGAGGCACAAATGTGTGCACTCAGCTACATTGAAAACCGTTGAGGCCTAAGGCCTAAATAATTGTCGCGACAACAAGAAAATGAAAAGGACAGAATCAGGCAGCAAACGTAATAACGTCCGCTGCCAGCCAAGGCTCGTAGAACTGTATCGTTGTAAAAACATGATAAGAATGATTTGAAAGCGTACAGATTAGCCAACCTATGAATGCGAAAATTACCACACTACTGTTCAAATCCATTGTTATCAAAATTTGAATTCTTTTAAACATCCTCATATATCTTATGACTTTCTTCATTCCATTATCTTCCTTCCTAAGTATTAATTATTAGCACTGTCATTTGTATTTTCTTACAAAGATTATTTTGGTATCCCACAAGATTGGGTTATTTCATGTTTTATAAGTTTACAATTAATTTAATATTTACTAATTACATTTCTCTGTTTATTTAACTCCTTATTTTAATATTTTGCTTTTAATAAGATTTACAATTTATCCTTGGTTGATTAGTCACCTTGGATTTGTTAATTACTTGGTTATTTTCGTACAATTAGTGTTTGTTGGTGTTTGTTTACTGATCCATCAGTAAGTACCAGTCAAGGATAAAACAAATGATGAAACAGATAACATTTATAGAAGAAAATAAGAAAAAGTATTTATTGGAAAGTAATCCAACAGCACCAACTTTTAAAAGTCAGGTTAAGATACATAAAGAAGGAAAACCAATTAGACCGATTGTTTCTTTTATTAATGCACCTATTTATAAATTATCAAAGGAAGTTAGCAGAGTACTGAAAGAGAAATATGAATTTGGGACAAAATACAACATAGAGAATAATGTAAAATTGATAGAAAAATTAGAAAATATTAGGATTAATGTAAATACAAAATTGATATCACTGGATGTTAAGGACATGTTTACCAATATCACAGTAAATAAAGTTATTAAGTTAATAAACGATAATAATATGGGAGAATACAGGTATAAAAAGCAGTTGATGAAAGTAATTAAAGAATGTGTAAATCAGAACTATTTTAGGTTTAATAACAAGTTTTATATACAGAAAAAAGGTTTACCTATGGGGTCTTCATTATCCCCTATTCTTGCTGAAATATACATGAATGATTTTGAAAAGCAATTAATAACTTCCACTAAGTATAAAGACAATATAAAATTATGGTCTAGATACGTTGATGATGTATTAGTAATTTGGGAAGGAAGCATAGAAGAAGTGCATGAGTTTATAAATGAGGTAAATAATAAGGATAAAAACTTACAATTTAAAGAAGAGATAGGAGCTAAGAAAATAAATTACTTAGATTTAAACATAGAAATTAAAGATAATGAGAAACTACAGTTTGGGATATTTAGGAAAGAGTCGTATTCTGATATAATTATACCAAGAGAGTGTTACCACCCATATAGATATAAAATGCTGGCAATCAATTCATTTTGTTACAGAGCTCAGAAGTGTTTAAAAGAGACCGAATCAAAAGATAGGGAGTTAAAAACGATAAAGGGAATTGTAAGGAATAATAATTATAACACCAACATAGTGGATAAAGTTATGAAAAGGGTTAACATACAAAAAGCTAAAATAGAACCAGAACAAAAGAATTATGCAGGGTCATTGACATACATAGGTTCACATACTAGAAAAATTATAAAATGTTTTAATAAATATGGAGTAGATATAGCTATTAAAAAATGTGAAACGGTATTTGATAAGATAAGGAATAAGAATATAGAAAAAATTCCAGTATTACAGAAAAGCGGAATTTATAAATTAAAATGTAAAGACTGCAACAAAGAGTACCTAGGTGAGACAGGACGGAAATTCGTATGCAGGTTGTCTGACCACAAACGTGGAGAAGGTAATAGAACAACCAATTCGTTATATGCAAGACATTTCATAGAAGACAACCACAAGTTTGTTAATCCTTTGGAAGAATACGAAATTGTAAAAGTAGTAAATAACACAGTTGAAAGGAAGCTTAGAGAGGAGTTAGAAATATTGAAAGAAAGAGAAAAAGGGTTAGACAATTTAATTAATATTAAAATTAAATTTGATAATGAAGAAATATTTTATAACATGATTAAGAAGTAAATGATAGAGGACAGATAGATAAGATTAAGAATTATATTGCATAGTACTAATTGGATGTCTTAAAATAAGGGTGTATGACTTACCCACGTGTGTGGAGAGGAAGAGGGTAAGTTTAAAAGGATGCACACACACACACACACACACACACACACACACACACACACAACACTGAAACACAAGGAATTTGCTAGAAAAAGATGTAACTGTACAGATAGTGGGACAGGGTTTAGGGGGTGGGGAAGGGTAATTTATATTAATGCTTGTTGTGTGTGAGTAGGGTGGGGGTGAGGGGTGAAGGGTTTGTTTTCACATATTTCCTGTCTATTCCAATCTGACGATGGGCTGTGAGGCTTGAAAGCGCTAATTGGGATAATTTTTATATAGTGGTGTGGAACAGTGATCATTCTGATTGTGATTTCAACCACTAACACAAATTTCTTCATTAAACGTCTTTATTTTGTTCTTATAACAATGTTTATTATCTATTGATGTGTTTTGGTTTGGTTTTTGTGTGATTTGTATGTTACTACTGTTTTATTCATTATGTATTGCTAATTATTTACTAACTGGTTTTCTCGTTTTCTAAATCAAACATTGCTTTCTTTTCTTTACTTATTTACTCTGCCAAGGTCAACAATATGGCTATTAATTACCATTTTTTCATCATATAAAATACAACATTTATGTCTATGGTTGGTAAAATTAAAATAAAAACACACATATGTAAATTCATTGTCAATAATTAACATAATAATTGTTAAATAATTTACATATGTGTTTTTATTTTAATTGAATTTTAGTATATGACGACCTATTTTCGAGCAAGTGTCTGAGGATGGGTCAGATGACCTGAAACGCGTCACACTAATTTTATTCTAAACACTTAACTAAAAATGAACTTTTTCATGTGAAAACTTACTAATTTTATTGGACGCGTTTTGGCTTAGTATCCGCCTTCTTCAGCTTTGGTAACAGACTGCCAGCATTTTGTAACGGTTGTGTGGAAGGTGAAGTGGGGGTGGTGTGTGGTGGAAGGGGATTGGCGCGGGGATTCAACTTACTGTTTGTTTTCTGTATAATTGTGTCAAAAAGTGTATGTGATTTATATTGTAATTGATCGTTGAGTATGTTGTTTGGTTGTGTTGTGTGGTGTTTATATATTTCGTATTGTTCAGTTGTGTTGAGTTTTTGATCTTTGGGTATGGTAAAAACAAGTAAAACTCAACACAACTGAACAATACGAAATATATAAACACCACACAACACAATCAAACAACATACATACTCAACGATCAATTACAATATAAATCACATACACTTTTTGACACAATTATACAGAAAACAAACAGTAAGTTGAATCCCCGCGCCAATCCCCTTCCACCACACACCACCCCCACTTCACCTTCCACACAACCGTTACAAAATGCTGGCAGTCTGTTACCAAAGCTGAAGAAGGCGGATACTAAGCCGAAACGCGTCCAATAAAATTAGTAAGTTTTCACATGAAAAAGTTCATTTTTAGTTAAGTGTTAGTGCTGTGAAAGAAGAGATGAATAATCAAGACAACTTTATTCTAAAGATAAAATTCACAAGACGGACCTAACAAAGGTAAGAAAATAAGAAATTAAAATACGTGACTTGGACCGTTAACAAACAAAAATGTTTAATATTTGATAATACTTGAAGCGTTGGTTTTTATTGATACAATTAACATTTTTATTCATTTTTAATTACTCTTTGTTTCATCTCTTTTCATATTATCACTCTTAGAATGTTTATTTTATTTATTTCGTTTTGTGATCATTGGTTTGTTTATTTTACTTCCCATATTTTTCTAAATAGTTGTGGAAGTTGATCATTTTGATTGGGGTTTTTTTTCATAATTTTTTAAATATCATAGTAAGTTAGTGTTTCTTACTAGTTAGGAATTTTTGTAGCTTATTCCTTTATAGTATGTTTTGCTTTTTTGCCTCATATGTTGGCTAAAGATTATTGTAAGTTGATCTTCCTTTGTAGGAATTTTTTGTAACTTTATTCCTCCATTTTATAGTTTTTTGTTTAAATATTGTAGTAAGTTTGTGGTTCTTACTTTATAGGAATTCTTTGTAACTTTATTCCTCCATTTTATAATTGGTCTAATATATTATCGAAATATTTGCATAAGTTGGCCTTACATAACTTTTTGAATTTTGAAATTCATCTTATACTTTTCTTTATTATTTATTTGCAAACTTATTCATTTGTCTTGTTATCTCTTTTTATTCAAAGTAATTTGGTTGGTTTTATACCTTAAGTTTTTTCTCAGTCATGTGTGGCTGTCATAATATTTCTTAATTGATGCCTGATTGTATACCCCCTTTATTTTCTTAGTGATGGGGTTAGTGATTTCATAAGTGTTATTGCCCTTGTCTCTTGTGATAGTGTACGGTCCCATGTATAATAATAGTAACTTTTTTGTAATGCCTTCTATTGAGCTGGGTAATTCTCTGTTTTTTATCAGCACACTTTCTCCTATCTGGTATTTGATAGTATTTTGCTGGTTCTTAGAATATTTATTCTTTTGTTGCTCTACCTTCTCTGCGATTCTGTTATAAACTTTTCTTTTCTCGAACTGGTATTCAGTGTTTGTGGGAAATTGAATCAGATCATTTATCTCTCTAGGTGGTGGCCGCCCGAACATCATTGAGTATGGTGTGGCTTCAGTGAAGTTGTGGTAAGCCAGGTTTATAAATTCTTCAGTGGGTTTTAGGTAATTGTGCCATTCCTTTTGTTTATCATGGCAGTAGGTCCTTAGGATTCGACCCACTTCTCTAAGTACTCTCTCAGCTGGGTTACTGCTGGGGTGATAAACGGATGTTTTGTAGGTTTTAATACCATGTTCCCAGAGTTTGCTTTTCAATAGAGTTCTTTTAAACTGATTCCCATGATCGGTTATGATTGCCATAGGTTTCCCTACTTCTGGTATAAATTTGGTTAATATGATTTCAATAATTTTCTTGGTAGCAGCATGGTTAATGGAGTACAACTTAGTATATTTGGTGAAGTGATCGAACATGATTACGATGAATCAAAATCGGTGTCTTCCTCCACTGCGAGGAAATGGACCACAAATATCAAGGAATACTCTTTCTAATTTTTGACTTGATATTATGGGTATCATCATACCCTCTTTTTTCGAATTGTTGCAGTTTACCATTTGGCAAATATGGCATTTTTGTATAGTTTTGCTCACCTTTCGATAAATATTCTTTATATACACTTGTTCTTCTAATGCTTTTATTACTTTCATGGCACCCATATGGCCGTACCGAATGTGGTAGTCCAAGATCAGTTGTTCTTCGACAATAGACGGGATTACTAGTTTCCACTCTCCAAAGTTAGGGTTGTTTTTAATGAATAACAGGTTATTGTGTACCTTATAATACTGTACAATGGGTTCTTCTTCCTTCAATATTCTCTCCTGGATACTCATTATTTTTGGGTCCACATCTTGGTGTCTTCTTATTTCCAGCATTATTTTTTCCAGATCTGTTCTATCCTTGATTATGTTATACACCTTAACTAACTGTTCTTTCTCTCCCTCGAAAGTTTGTTGCTGGATGTTGATACGGGATAATATATCAGCAGCTGTGTTTTTCTTCCCTGGTAGGTATTTCCAGTTAATATGGTATTCTTGTAGTAATAAAATCCATCGGGCTAGTCTTCCATGACTGAGCTTACACTGCTTAAGGAAAGATATGGATCTATGGTCACTTCTCATGGTTATGTTGTATCCTAAAATGTAAGTCCTGAATTTGTTACAGGCGAACACAACACTAAGTAGTTCTTTCTCAGTGATGTGGTAGTTCCTTTCACATCCATTTAAGGTTCTACTTGTAAAGCTTATGACCATATGTTGCCCCTTATCATCTTCTTGATATAACACAGCACCTACACTCACGTCGCTCGCATCACAGTTCATGAAGAATGGCTTTTTGAAGTCTGGATGGTGTAAAATAACGGTGTTTAAAAACTTCTCTTTTATTTGTTTAAATACTTCATCTTGTTCGGCTCCCCATGTCCATTTATCTTTAGTGGATAATTGTTTTTTAAATTGTGCTGTTAACTTGGAATAATTGTCCTGGAATTTCCGATAATAATTGCAGATTCCAAGGAAAGACTGTAGCTGTTTTTTGTTTTTAGGTGTGGGGAATCGTTGTATCGCTTCAACTTTTTCTGATGAAGGGGAGATGCCTTCTTCTGTTAGATTAAACCCTAGAAATTGTACCTTGCGGGCTATAAACTTTGACTTATCCAGCTTAAGGGTGATGTGGTTATCTGATAATTTTCTTAATACTGTCTCCACTCTATCACAGTGTTCTTGCCAATTTGATGAGTTTATCAGCAAGTCATCTACGTATACGGTGGTAAAATTCAGCACCTCTTGTCCCAATATCTGATCCATACACTTAACGAATACTGCAACCGAATTGATCAGTCCAAATGGCAGTCTTTTGAATTGATAGTTCCTCCCATCGAACAGAAAAGCTAAGTATTTTCTACTGTTCGGATGTAGCTCCACCTGCCAGTATCCACATACTGTATCCCATGCGCTGATGTATTTTGTACCATGGAACTTCTTTAGAATCTCTTCAATTTCACCTGGGGATGTTATATCATTTATGATCATTTTATTGATCTCTCTTGCATCGAGGCATATTCTTACTTTTCCGTCCTTTTTCGGTATCGCCACTATTGGACTGGTATATGATGATTGACTTAATTCTATTATATTGTCTTCCATCATTTGGTTGATCTCTGCCCTCACTGCATTCCTTTGCGAGTAGGCGATAGGGTAAGATTTTTTCTTAAAATCAACGGGCTCTTTGAATATGATTTTACATTGGTAGTCTTTTACCTTGCCCGGGGCGTCAGAAAAAATATGTCGATATTTATTGTAAATGTTTATGAGATCCTCTGCCTGGTGTACACTAATCTATTGATCTCGTCCTCCTCGTTGGAATTATCTGATCTCCTCCAGCTTGCTCGACCATAGTTCTTCATCCTTCCATTCATTTATCATTTTCCATGTGTTTGTTGACAATAATTATTTTGTAACATAGTACAACAGTTGGTTATTGAAGGTAAGTTACTACCCTTCACTATACTTGTTGTCCATATTCCATGTTCAGTGTTTAGTGACACTTCTCCTTGCCGTAGATCGATTATGGCAGAGTATTGGCAGAGTACATCACATCCAACAAGTATTGAGAATGGCAGGCCGCTAGCAACAAGAAAAGACATAGTGAATGTTAGGCCTTTACTGTTAAGTTCCAAGGACACTTGTTTCCTGACAGTTTTGTTTTGTCTGCCTGTAGCACCGATGATGGTCACATTGTTTATTGGTAGAGTTGGTATAGGTATACTACTTTCCTGTTGTAGTCTGCTTAACTCCACTTGGTCGATCAAAGATATATTAGATCCTGTATCGATCATTAATGTTGACATGATTCCATTTATTTGGGCACTTATGTACACTATCTCACTGTTTCGGCTAGGCATCGGTTGATTACTTTCCTCAATCAACTCGTCTCTTATATTTTTTAAGTAATTTGTATGTATTATAGTGATCTTCTTGTCTGTCGTCTTAAATTCCCCAAGAGATTGGTCCAGTGATGGGCTGTTCACAGTTTTCACTGACCTTAGGCGTTTAAATGAGGGCTGGCCTTATTGTCCCTAACTTCATTAGTGTTTATTTGTTGGTTCGTTACTGGCTCCTGTCGGTTGTTCATGTTACCTCCATCGTTCACGGTATTTTCCTCGAATGTATGGCTTCTTGTGTCTGGTACCTGGTTAAAGTACGCTCGTCGGTAATTAGCTTGGGAATAGTTTCTTCCTGGACTCCACTGGGTTTGTCCTCTCACGTAATTCACTTGTTGTCGGTATCCTTGGTTGTTGTTATTATTACCGTTTCCAGGGCGATAATAGTTATTAGGACCATTCTGTGAGTAGTTACCCCTGTTGTTGTTTCTAAAATTATTATTGTTGCTCTCACTTCGGTTAAAGTTTCTGGGTGCATTATTACCACGTTGGTTCCCTTGATAATTATTAGGGTTGTTTTGTGGTGGCTTGTTATCACCTTGTTGGTTTGGTGATGATGGTCCTTCGTTTACCTTACTATTTCTGAAGCTCGAGAATCTATTTTTCCGGTATTGCCATTCGTGCTCATGGCTCTCTAACAAACTAGCCATGTCTTGAATGGTTTTGACCTGACTGTACATCCGGGCTTTCTGTATGGCGTCGTCGTAATGGTAAGACAATTGTATCACAAGACACTCTTCCGGAATACGGGGTTCCAAATTTCTTGCCATGCAGATCTTTCCCAGGAAGTAGGATGTGAGAGATTGTCCGTTCTGACTCTCATACCTCCCGTTGCTTAAGTTGTTGCGGGCCATGTTCTGGGTCGATTCAGACCAGTATTTCGCCTTGAATTGGGTCTTGAATTCTTGGATGCTCTGGATGTCTGGTCTTGTGGCGGTCCACCAGTTGTCATAGGTTTCTTTGAACATCTCGTCCAGCATTCCCCTCACCGTTGTCCATCGGGTCTCGCGATTTTTTGTTATCAGCTCTTCCACCCTTTTCAGGAATTCAATTGGGTTTCTTTTATAATTGCAGAAGTTGATCGTATCTCTATTGTCAGTGTTAATGATATGGTTAGTGTTACATGGCCGGTCACGCCAGGCGTCCACTTCTTCCCGTAATGATTCTTCTCGTCTGTGCATCTCATCAATTCTTTGTTTGTTTTTGTCCACCTTGCTGTCGATTTTATTTAGATTGCTGTACATTCCTTCCATTCTTTCTCCCAGGTCTGTTCGTACAGCTGCTATCTCCTTCTGGTTCTCTTCCCGGACTTGATGTATGTCCTGGTCCATCTGTTCACATCTTTTGGCTGTTTCTTCGTGACATTCCTCAATTCTCCTTTTATTTTCTCCTTCGAGGTTGTTTATTTTATTTAGTACTTCCTCACGGACTTCTGAAACAGTTTCGTTGGTTTTCTCCAGTCTCTCCAACGTCTCCTCTAACTTCTCATTTGTTTCGGTGATCTGTTGCTTGGTTTCTTGCCAGTATTCCATTAATTGGTGTTGTAATGTTTCGTTGTTTTGGTTAATTGTTTGTCTTAACTCTCCCTTAGTACTTTCGTTGGTACTAATTATTTTTTCATTGATTTGTTTCAAACTCTCCTCACTCTTGTCAAATTTTTCATTAATTTGTTTTAGGCTCTCTTCACTCTTGTCGAATTTATCGTTCATCTGTTTCAGACTCTCCTCGTTCTTGTTGAATTTCTCCTCCTGTTTCTTAAAATTTTCACTGGTTTCTTTCTTCATGCTGTCAAATTTTTTGTTCATACCTTTATTTTGTTCGGCTATGAAATCCATTAACTTCTGTAATTCGGTTGACCTCAGACCTCCTCTAGCTTGTTCTCCGTCACCCGCCTGTTGTTCCATTTCTTTGTCTTGGGCTGGTTCTGTTGTGGTTATTGTTGTCTCCACCTCTTCAATCGATGTTTCTTCCTCTTCTTCCCTTCTATTTTCTTCCATTTCTTTGTCCTTCGCCAACTTTTTCGATAATCCTCTTGTATGCATCTTGATCTCCTTCCGTAATTGCCGCTAGAATTTCGTATCTCCCTTTCTTCTAGTCCCACCAGTTGGTCGCCAATTTATAACGCTTTCGTGGTGTCGTCCGTCTATTTCTGCAAGCGTGTAAACGTGTCAGAGTGTACTTTGTGTAATGTGTCTTACCAATCCGTCCTCGCTCGGTAATGTAACTTATGATGCTTGAGTCCGTCGCGACCGTACAACTAACCAGGTATCGTAGTCCTTACCTGAGGTTCACTAGGAGTGTATAATTCCTGTGTGGTGCCAAATTGTTTATTTAAAACAATTAAAAATGTATTATTATCAGCGGTTCTGCTCAGGCGGTGTGGAGAATTCAACTTGTCCCGCCGCTTATCGATTTTTATAATCAAGCCAGCAGTTTGCTGTATTCACTGCTTGAGCGCTAGTTGCCAATTCATAGACGTCCGCTATAATGTACAATATTAATAATACACTTTCCTACTGAAAATAAAACACATTTGTTATATACTGTATTGATTTATTAATGAATGGTTATTACTATTTTCATTGACACAAGTTATATTTGGTTAATTATATTATTTTGCACCGGTTATTTATCTATGAGACAATCTCTCTCTGGGTTTAACAAATCGATTTTGAACGTAACAAATACACCGTAATGGCGTTCTACCGAAGTAGTAAACAGATATTTTCGTTCAATCATCTGGATTCTTTTGATCATGATAAAAGGATTAGATGCAATTACAATAATAAAAATACACAACCTTACAATGTTTTTACTTAAATCTTATAACGTGTAGCTATAAGTTGTTTGTTGGAGTGTAGTAAAGGTGTTTTAAAGGTTCGTAAACTAACAATAGGTTAACTTTATAATTGGACAAATTTTCAGTGTCTTAGTATTTTTATTTAATCTTTGAAAGAGAATATTTCATAATATAGTGAGAAATATTCAAAGTGCGTTATTTCGGAAGTTTGGATAAATTATAGGATACTTAACAACTTCGTAGCCTGGGGTTAATCAGTTGGTCTGGAACAAAGGACTGTAGCTGCAATAGAATTCAATTTTCAATTATTCAGGCTTCTGGCATCTTTTTCAATGTACTTGGATTAATTTATTCACTTCGTTTTGAATTAAAAGGTCTTCGCCATCGGTTAATTGAGTTCAGTCATAGTCAGCCTCCTTCTCGTTCAATTTTGACAATTTGTTTAACTTTTATAACATTTTAAATAAAAAATTGGTTGTTCAAAATTTTGGCTTCTGTTTTCCAAGAGCGTCACTTTTCGAGTAACGATATTCAACGGTAATTTTCGCCACCAACGTCAGTTTCTATGGTTACCAAAGAATTCTGATTGGCCTAGCTTGATATAAATCCATTGTTATCAAAATTTGAATTCTTTTAAAAATCCTCATATATCTTATGACTTTCTTCATTCCATTATCTTCCTTCCTAAGTATTAATTATTAGCACTGTCATTTGTATTTTCTTACAAAGATTATTTTGGTATCCCACAAGATTGGGTTATTTCATGTTTTATACGTTTACAATTAATTTAATATTTACTAATTACATTTCTTTGTTTATTTAACTCCTTATTTTAATATTTTGCTTTTAATAAGATTTACAATTTATCCTTGGTTGATTAGTCACCTTGGATTTGTTAATTACTTGGTTATTTTCGTACAATTAGTGTTTGTTGGTGTTTGACAGTTAGGCCTTTCTCAAATCTAAGTAGCCATTACTGATTCTTGATTATTTCATATACATTATATCTCATTTTAGCTTAGAGCTTTATTTTGTTCTTATAACTATGTTTATTATCTATTGATGTGTTTTGGTTCGGTTTTTGTGTGATTTGTATGTTACTACTGTTTTATTCATTATGTATTGCTAATTATTTACTAACTGGTTTTCTCATTTTCTAAATCAAACATTGCTTTCTTTTCTTACTTATTTACTCTGCCAAGGTCAACAATATGGCTATTAATTACTATTTTTTCATCATATAAAATACAACATTTAGGTCTATGGTTGGTATAATTACCCCATCCATATCCTATTCATAAGTTTGTTAAACAATTATTTAACACTTAATATCTAATATTGGTGTACAATTCATTACCTTTGATTTATTTCTTTTTGGGTGATAAACAACCTCACCTCTATTGAACATGCTTCAATAAAATCATCCCTTATAACATGGGTGTTTATTGATGGTTTTAAACTTCTTATTTTATAAAAACTCTTTGCCTTCTTTCCATGTTAACACTATCTTATTACATTGTCATGTGGTTCTCACCTTTAAATTCTACTATATACTTTTAAACTCTACAATAATATTCTTTTCTAATCACTACAGTTAATATCACTCTTCAGTGTTCATTATTACTTAATTAATGGTTTATTTTAAATATTATTCTTAACAACTTTCTTAAATGTTATTGTTCACTATTAAACCTTTAGTGTTTGTTATTTTTACTAAGTGTTTATCTTAGCTTTCACTATTTTCCCTATTGCTGTCATTGACAATATTTTTATTTACTCATCACCTGCACTTTTAACTTATCTTGTGTTTATTATAATTTACTTAGTGTTTCTTTTTCTATCATTTCACTTTAGGGTAATTTCACTTTCACTATGTTAAATTCCGTTTACTTCTCACTATTTCAATATCTCTCTCTTTCTCTACACATATTATATATACTTATTAATATCATGTCTTTCTCTATTACTAACTTACATGTACTTCTAATTCTTTGGCTAGTGTATTTTTAGCTATCGTGTTTTATTAATGACTAATTACAATTGTCACTCAATCAATACTAACATTTATTATTTATATTTGTCCTTTACCAGTTTTGTCTCCTTTATTATATTTGATTATATTATTTCTCCATCCTCTATTCTCTATTCCTTGTTTGTGTTTTCTCGACTTGTTTCTTTTTATTTTCTTCATCATTGGTTTGTTTCCTCTTTGTTCTCATTTTTCTTCTCCTTCACTTCTCATCTTGTTTACTTTTATTTTGGTTCTTATCTGGCCAATCTCTGGGTTTGGGTCAAAGTCGTTTGTCTGTCAGTCTAGTCTGTGAGTTTCTTTAATAATCACCTTTAGTTCATCATTCTTCCTCCTTCTTTCTTAATTACTTTTTATATTTTTATTCTCTTTATTATTTATTTATTAAAATATATTATTTTTTAGCATGTTTTATACATACTTATAGTCATCAAATATGATCTGAATTTGGCGATGTTATAATATTCACTCTTGTTTCTGTGTCCCCACTGCCGACCCGTTTTTGTATTACTTTTATTCCCAAAATTCTTACCGTGTCTAATACCCGTTCAAAACTAACCCTAACTGGTTTAACTTCATTATCTATCTCCACCACCCGTTTCTTGAAATCAATTACTGCTTTATGCCTTACCAGAAAATCATTACCCAAAATAACCTCCAGATTCAACCCTCGGACTACTAAAATTGTATTCTCAAATTCAACCCTGTTTATTATCATATTTAATTGAACCTGTTTGGTTACTTGTTTACTCCGAACCCCAGTAACACCTACTATTGTAACCCCAGCAACTGATAAAGATGGAATATTTTTGTTTACTTCCTTTAATTCTTCTAATATATGTTCAGAAATAACTGATATTTCGCTACCCGTATCTACTAATGTTTTTACTTCCTTACCTTCTATAGTGATCATTACTTCGGTCATTCCTGTCCCCGGTTTCTCTATATCGGGGTTGTCCTCTTCCATTAATCCCTTGGATATATCAGTTCTAATCAGATGATTCCGATAGGTACTGTCATCCTGGACCACGCTGCTACCTACTGACAATGGTTGGGTCCCCTCCTCCATTGTCCTTTCTAGTTTTCCAGTTGGGCGGCGGCACTACCCTGTGAGTACCCGCCTCTACCCCTGGTGGCATTTCCACTACCTCTAAGCGCTCCGCTGCTACCGTCTTCTCCTCTCTGATGTTGATTGTTCTGGTCTAATGCTGGTTCAGTTTGCTGGCCGTTCCTCGCCTTACTACATCTATAACAGACCATTCTTATACCATAATTTTCAAACCTATACTCCGGACATCTCCACCCCTCGTTTCGATTAGTATTGTCTCCCCTCGCACCTCTATGTGCGGCTGTTGACCCCCTCGATTGAGTATGACTTCCGTTATTGTGTGTCACCAGCGGGTTCTGATGCCTACCCATCTCCCGGATCTTTATATTCTGGAATATGTCTAAAATTTTCTCCAGTTCATTTATTTCAGCTACTTCGCACGTCATTAAAGTGATTTGTACCTCCCATGGTAAATGCTTACTAACGTGCTGCACGAATGACTGAAATGGTAACGGCGATTCAAGGTACTTTGCTTCGTTGAATATTTTCATGACTTAAATGGTTACATTATTATCATGGGTTCCAAAATTACCAGACCCAATTATTTTACTTCTTAGCACCTCTAGGTCCTCTTCTGACCAGTATTTATCCCGGAACGCTCTTTCAAAGTTCTCATAATTCGCCTACTCGGTTCTATGAAGCTCCGCCCATATTGTGGAACTCTCCTTAAAACATTTAATGATTTTTAACAGCTGCACTTCCCAGCTGTTATTATTAAACCTGTTAAATTCTCGCACCCGATTTACGAACTGCATGAGGTGTACTCCCCTATTGTCACAACTGAATGACTCTAACTCAACGTCATTGTTTACATCGCGAGTAATCATTACTCGTTCCGTAACGTTGTTTACTTTCTGGCTTATCGCCACATGCAACTCATCTTTAACCTCAATAATGCTCTGCTCAATTGAAACAAATTTATTATTATTGATACATTCGAACTGAATGCTACGTTTGTCCATAACACTCACCTTCCCTTGTATTGACTGTATTTCTATCTTACACTTACTCTCTATTTCATTAATTTTACGGTCAGTATTAGTTTAATATATCTTAATATTCTGACTAACTTCTTCAATCTTATCTACAGTGTTATGTTCACACTCATTTATTTTACTCTCCATATTTTCTTTTACTTTATTAATTTGTTCACTAAACTGTTCGTCTACAGACTCTATCACTTGTTTTTTAATTGTATTGAAACATTCGTCAATCTCATTCAGACATTTATTCATATTAATTTCAAATTTAACATTATTTTGTTTCATATCATTAATATTACTTTCACTTTTAATATTTTGTTCATTGATATCACTCCTTACTTCATTAAGCTTTACATTCTGTTCATTAAATTTTAATATCATTTACATCGAAACGTTTATTAATATCACTCTTTTGTTCATTAAATTTTATATCTAACATTGATTTTAACATTTTAATTATTTTATAGTCAGATTCACTACTCTGTTTTATTGAGACTGGGGTTGAATGAACTTCAACGTCCCCCATTATAATTGATTCAGTCAAACTGTTTTCTTTTATGACTACAGGATTTGACTGAATTTCTGACTCACTCATGATGGTTGGGTCATTCAAACTGACCTCATACTCATTATTTTCCATGTTTTTTAATTCTTTTTAATTAAACACTTATTCAAATACGGTATTGAGATAAATGAGAGTTTAAATACTAAACTAAACTTTTTACACACCACGTGCTATTGTGAACGTATTAAAACCTACAAATTTTTTCAAAAATTGCCGCCGCTTCCAAGCCTATTTCCTGGTGTCAAATTTCAGGGCTATTAAACATAAACATTACATAAAAATCCTGGCAGGGATTCGCCAATTGTAACTGTCTAAACACTTTTGCCCAAACTTACCAAACTATATAATACTTACTCCACGATCTTTTCTCTGCACTTACCTTATACTACATCAGCATATTACAGGTCGCCAACATATTTTGTAGTTGAAATATGTAAACTGTGACACACTTCCCCTTAAAAACACTTGAATAATTTATATACTTTCGTTCCCTTGACTCAGAAGATCTTACAGGCTTGTCTAGGCGAGATTTTGATGCAGAAAAATAGGTTAGGTTTTGGCGCAATAATTATACTGAACACGTGGTCGTGGTGACATTGAAATTTGTATTTATTTTCAGTTAGAAATTCAAAGATTGCTAACCCTATTCATCTTGTGATTAACAACTCACTCAACAGTGAACACACATAATTATTATTTGAACAAAACTAAACTTGCTTAATTCTATTAAGGCGAACCAGTACTTCGCATTAGGGTGCTTGATGCGCTCATGGTCCCGGGTTCAATTCCCGGTGGAGGCTCCGTACGGCGTGCACTCAGCATCGTGAGGCCAAACTGAGTAGGCGCTGAGATAACAGCACCGCCTCCTGGCTGTGAATACCGCAACTAGTGGCTGGTGGCACGTTGTACTAGCCTAGCCATGCAACCATCACATTGCACACACAACAGCCGCGCAGTACGCCTTGGTCCTTTCAGGGACTGTTGAGCGGAAGTTTAGTACGTCGCATTCACTCTCTCCCTCTCATTCTTTTAACCCCTTAAATCTGAGATCTCATTATTTTCTGAATGGTGTATTTTGCTAATAGCCCAAATAGTTATTAAAATTTGTTCAGTCGACCTAGTTTGGATAGTACTTAGCTGTGAATGCTATTCCAATGTTGCGTCATTACTCGTTCAGTTCACTTTTGCTCCAATACTCACAAAACTGTTCCACACAGTTAATTAATTTTGCCAATTGCTTTTACACTTGAAGAGATTTATTTACCACTGTTTTATATTCATTTTCACACTTTTTTGTAGGCCTACACTGAATTTGTCCGCGGACTTGGTTCAACACCACCATACGGCTTGGAGTTGGTCGTTGACTGGGGCGAATGACAACTGGTAATCGTATACACTCTGGGCTGGTCACGTGGTTCTCCTTGCTCCCTGCTTCCTCTCTCATCTGAGCCCATCGAAGAATGCAGAAGTTTGTAAAATTCAGAACTGCGTTTCGTTATTGGAAAACACGTGTTCCTTTCGTGATATTATCGTGACGTCAGACTGACCACAAAATTTCCTTACCTTATAAGGTTCTGATTAGTTAGTTGAGACGGCAATGCCTACGTCATACTTGCTTAGTCGCCATTCAGATGTCTAAATTCGTATTTTACCAAGGGTTACATTGATCGTGAATTATCGCACAATATTAAAAATGATTCTACCCATTTTGTCCCGTTACAGGGGGGAGAGAAATAAATGTATTACTTTTATTTCTGTGCACAATTGAGTGTTATTTTACTATACACAACTTGTTAATAATAACTATTCTTGTAGCATGAATAGAAATCCAGCTGAACCCTGTGTCTGAGACTTAACACTTTGAGTGCAGTCACCTTAAAACAGTTCCATACCGTGAAACGGGCTACTTTTTGTAAAACTGCTTGTTTTTAAAAGTGTACACAAATTTTAATGTTATCCTAAAATAAATTACATACTCATTTTCCTTATACTTTCTATAATTAACAATGTAAAATGTAAGATACACTGACTGCATAGTCAGGGTCAGAATTCATGTATTCCTAACTGCTGTCACTTTGCTCTGCTTATTCTGCGATTTTTTTTCTGGATAAATATTCCACAATAATGATTCAAAATAAAAAATAATATGTAAGAGAAGTATTATTTCTAATAAAAAATATCTACAAAACTCTGTAGCCTAAATAAACGTAAATGACACAACAAAGCTAACCAAACACCACATGAGTTGTAAACAAACAAGTACCAGTGGCTGTGTACAGCAGCCTTGATTACAAAGTTTCAACAACTTGTACCTGACCATGCTGACATGTAGTGACAAAAATTTGTTCTACAGTACTAACAGCTGACAAGTTTTGTCAGATCGTAGTAATATTATTATAGATCGCGTTTAAACATAAACAGGCCATGGTAATATTACTACACCCGCACAAGTCCCAAGTCCACTGCCTTCATAATATTACTACCCCCACACTCAAAGTGTTAATCATCGTGGATGATGATATCTAGAAAGCTTGAATCATTCCAAAAGTTTGTATATTTCCTTGTTCCTTCTAATTCTGGAGTTTTCATTTTCCCTTATGGGTCCCAATATTTGCCTCAGGATTTTCCTCTTAAACACAGTTAATTATTCCAGTGCCTTTTCACTCATCACCATTATTTCACTCCCATAGTTTACAATTGAACAAATAATTGTCTTATAGGACTCATTTACCATTATCATCTCTGTTGCCTTAAGGATGGATGATAATACGAAATGTGGATTATTTTTTGTTCTCCAAAATGCTCCTTCCTCAAGTCATTCAGTGTTATAGCAGAGGCATTTTATTTCTCCAAAGTCTTACCAGTCATCAATAATTGTTGGCTGACCTTCCCTTCAAACATTAACTGCAATTATTTGTTTCATGTACGAGGTCTGTCCAGAAAGAATCCAACTGTTTTGAGAAAAATAGCTTGACTATCATCATGGGGGCTTAGTCCACTTCGAAATACTCCCTTTGGGACTAAACACACTTATCACAGGATCTCTACCACTTCTCAAAACGGTCTTCAAACTGCTCTTTCATTGCCGTCAGCTGCTCATCGCATTCTCCTGAATTTTGTCCACCATTGAAATCTTTTTCCTTTGAGCGGAGATTGTAGCTGTTAAAGGAACAAGAAGTAAGAGGGAGCCAAATCAGGACAGTAGGATGACTAAGTAACCTGTGTGATTTAATGTTTCACCAAGAAATCTTGTACCAGGTGCAAAGACTGCAGCTGCATTGTCATGGTGAAGGTGCCAGTCAGCACGTGCCCACAGCTATTTCTGTTTTTGCCTCATTGCCGTAAGGAGTGTATTCATGGTGGACCACACCTTCATGGTCAAAAAACAGTCAGTATGGCTTTGATGTTGCTTCCAGAACATGACTCACTTCTAAAGATTCTCGGCCATCTTAAAAGCATCAGTACCACACTTTGTCACTCAATGAATTCTCCGGTTGAATGGACAGTTTGTGCAACTCACAGAGACACCAGCGGAATGGTTAAGTACAATCAATAACAAATTGATCAAACTTTTAAATCTTACAGTTTTACAGTTGCAACTGTTAGAATACATAACCAAATTTTAACTTAAAACTATCAACAGAATTTAAATTCATATACAGGGATGACTAAAACAATTTTGAGATCTCAATAAACAGGGGTAGTAACAATGTAAAGCGGAAAGAGAGGGAGAGAGAGAGAGAGAGAGAGAGAGAGAGAGAGAGAGAGAGAGAGAGAGAGAGAGAGAGAGAGAGAGTATGAGAGTGCGTATAGTGATAGTCAAAGTACTGGTTGACTAGTAAACGTTATTCTAAGTAACCTTGTTATAGTATTTAATAATCAATAAATTTTATGTTTTTGGGAAATTTGTCTTGAAGAATTTTAATATTAAGGATATTAAAAAATTGATGGATTGTTGAATAAGAATAAAGAAAGAGGGCTTGTAAAATCATTCTGTTAGCATAATTATTTCTCAATCAAAACCAAGTAATCCTTCTGCAACTGGTTTCGTCTGTAGGACACTGGAGTGAAACCCGAAGGCAAGATATTAAAATCTGATAAAAATTCAATTGTTTCAATGGCACCCAAACAGGGACAGTGAGTGTAATTTATTACACAAACCAGACCTAATTCTAGTTGCAGAAACGAGTACTTGGGGTTGAGGGCGGTTGTGTAGTTTAGAAAACATAATCGTGTATATATAAACAATAATTTCATAATGGAGAATAATGAGAATAAAATAAATAAAACTGACGTAATTGTCGGTGATGAGTCGGAAAATAAGTCGATGTTTATAAATAAAGAAAATATATTAACCGAGTCAGCTGAAAAAAGCGACTCAGGAATACAAACAGATGTAACGCTAGCAAATGAAAGTAATTTTGGTAATTTTACCGAATCAAAAATAATGAATGAAGTTGAAATTCATTCAACGCCAATTTCAGTTAGTCAAAATAAGAAAGCTGATGACGGTGGTATGTTAAAAGATTTGTATAGTATGATATGTAGTATGAAAGAAAGTTCAGAAAAGCAATACACAGTGTTAAATGAAATGAAAAGGGATAATGAGGTTAAATTTAATGTACTAAGCAGTGGTGGTAATGAGTTGAAAGAACAAAATAATGAAGTAAATATTAAGCTAAATGAACAGAAAATTAAATGTGAAAGCAGTTTTAATGAATTAAACAAACGCTTTGATATAAATGATGTCAGATTTGAAGAGCTAAAGAGTGATATTAATAACGTGAAGCTACAAATCTCTAACATTAATAAATGCATAAATAACATTGATAAACGTTAAGTAATATTGGTGAACATTTCCAGACAGTTAGGAGAGAAAGTAAAATAAACGTGTTAAGGGACTTTAATATTGAAAATAGTAGTAATGAAATATTAGAGCATAAATTAATCTGTTCTGATAATGAAGATAGTGAGACTATGTGTAGTAATCATGATGATGGTAAGCTAAGCGCTAATGAAAATATAAACAAGGTAAGTGGCAGTGTTAGAATAAGCAATGATGAAACATTATTGAATAAAAATAATGGTGATATATTAAGTAATAGGGGTGGTAATGAGAATAAAATGAGAGTTGAGGTTAATCAAGGATTGCTAGTTAGTGTTTATGACTTAGAAAGGGAGTATAGAGATAGTTTAATTATAGAGGGTGAACAGGGGGCAAATTTTTCTGGGGTTCAATGTGAAGCAAAGACTTCACAAGTGGTGCATGAGGATAAAAAATCCTCATTAGGACATTTGGGCGACAATGGGTCGGCAAATGGTCAAAATAGGTTTCTGTGTATATCTGGTACGGCCAGATGGGGTTTAAATAATAAAGTGGTTTTGCCCTCTGTGTGGAATGAGAATGTGAAATTGGAATGGGAGAGTGATAATAAAGAGAAAAATAGAGTGATAGAGTTGTTTAGATTAAACAGAGATTATGAAGGGATAGTAGGGGGAATAAATACAGAAATAAATTATTATATTATACAAAATGTAGACTTACCTTGTGCAGTAGTAAACAATGAGAATATTGGTGATAAACATTCACCTGTTGGGAGAGTTTGTGCACTTGTAGTAGCCGATAAAATAATGTAACTCACCTGGGTTTAACAATGAATACTAATGGAGACTGGACCAAAAATAATAATGTAGACTTGGTTTATGATAAAATAATAATGGGGGACGACCCTAAGAATTATTATTCTGGTATAATGGAGAAAATAAATTTTTATGGTTATCACACAAAGGGTAATCATATAAGGGTATGTAAATAAGAACAAAAAATTTTACATGAAAATCAGACTAATTTTTTATGACGGGGGTTAGATAAATCGTGAATGAACATTTAATTATTTGAGTTAATGGCAATTACTTGGCTTATTTAGATAATGAAGTGTGGTAACTAATAACTGGATATGACAAAAATTTGTAAATAAATGTGTATGTTGATATTCTGGTAGTGCATCAGTTGATATGCTGTTAAAATGTATATTGTTTGTTTTGTGTGACTAATGTTTACAGGTAGGAGGGAATGGATAATAATAATAATATTTTATATTGATGACTAATTTAAATTTTATTATGAAATGGAGTTAACTTTTTGTGAATAGTATAATGAAATAACTTAGTGTTGTGATTGTAATGGAGTTAAAATTTATGTGAGAGGATTTTATTAATGTAGAATCATTTTGAATACAATGTAATTAAAGTAACTGAAATTGTTTTGAACATATGAAGAGACTAAATTAAATTTGAGTTGGCCTTGGATTAACTTAACAATGTGAATTTTAGTGATGCGTTTAAATTTATTTTGATCTGAATCTTGACTGTAATTGTAAAATAAATAATCATTGATGAAAACGCAATGATTAAAATATTCATTTAAATAGAAAACTGAAGTAAGTGTTAGTGGTGATGTAATCAGGAATGTTGAGGCTGAGTCAGTGTTTATAAAACAAGTCTTGTATACAACTGTTGGTGTAACCAGGTATAAATAATCTCTATAGTAATGTTATTATGATTCATTTGTATTTTACGTAATCCACTTGTACTTTTGGCGGGGAACCGTGTTTTGTTAGGGGGGAAAAAAATTAACAATATATAACTGGTATGTGATTTTTATGTATTCAATGTAAATAAATGTAAGTAGACAGTAAAGTTATATTGCTATGTAGACATATGCATATTGTATTTTGTAAAAAATTGAACCAGTACTTTGCCAATAATGAACCAATACGACTAAGAGGAAACGAATCGGTTGGGGATATGGAAAGATAGAAGGCCATTTGTTGACATTTTAATTGAATGTTTCAAGTCAGGTGATACTGTGGCGGGTGCCTATCTGATTTTATGGTGTTGGGATCTTGAGCAGAGAAGTCCAGTAAGGTCGGATGGGTTCAGCCACAGCCACCGGACTAGGGGAGTAAGTACCCATGATTTTAGTAAAGAACTAAGGGGGGTTGTGGCGCCATATCTTCACTGATCCTCTTAGGTTTTATGCAATGAGAGTTTTTATGCTGTGGCATAAAACCTCTCATTGGGGGGGGGGTATTGTAACGGTACAGAATTGAGTGTTAAAGATAATAATTTAAATCAGTCTTAATCAAAGTAGTTAGTATTCACCTGTGGGGTACCCCATTGTAACCAGCCACACATACAGTATTATTGCAGACTGTTTATGTCTGATGTCTGGAGCCTGCCCAGCTAGACGTATTACGCAACCGCTTGCCAGCTCAGTCTCTTTGTGAATCACAGTAAAACACTTTGTCACCCCAGTTTGCATCAGACAGTAGCAGAAAGCAGTCATCGTTAGATTAAAAAAGTGGACTGCAGAGCCGCGCGGGCAGTATGGGAGCGCGCGGTTCCTAAAACTATTGAACTGTATAATTGTTTAATCTGTGTGAGCTATATACCACGGTCAACCTGTAAGTGCTCGAGCAATCATACAGTCGGCCGACTAAATAACGAGTATCATTTTAATTTATACAGTGGTGATGAATTGTCACAACAATGGAACAAATTTAATAGTTTAATAAAAAAGAAAAACTCGCGGAGTGAATCGGAAGGTTGAATGGACAGTTTGTGCAACTCACAGAGACACCAGCGGAATGGTTAAGTACAATCAATAACAAATTGACCAAACTTTTAAATCTTACAGTTTTAAAGTTGCAACTTTTAGAATACATAACCAAATTTTAACTTAAAACCATCAACAGAATTTAAATTCATGTATGGGGATGACTAAAACAATTTTGAGATCTCAATAACGGGGGTAGTAACAATGTAAAGCAGAAAGAGAGAGAGAGAGAGAGAGAGAGAGAGAGAGAGAGAGAGAGAGAGAGAGAGAGAGAGAGAGAGAGAGAGAGAGTATGAGAGTGCGTATAGTTATAGAGTCAAAGTTCTGGTTGACTAGTAAACGTTATTCTAAGTAACCTTGTTATAGTATTTAATAATCAATAAATTTTATGTTTTTGGGAAATTTGTCTTGAAGAATTTTAATATTAAGGATATTAAAAAATTGATGGATTGTTGAATAAGAATAAAGAAAGAGGGCTTGTAAAATCATTCTATGTTAGCATAAGTATTTCGCAATCAAAACCAAGTAATCCTTCTGCAACTGGTTTCATCTGTAGGACACTGGAGTGAAACCCGAAGGTAAGATATTAAAATTTGATAAAAATTCAATTGTTTCACCACATGTCGTCATACAGAACGTCTCTGTGTAGAAACCATTTTGGTTTCATTTCTGAGAACAGAAGTGTCTATAGTAAATAATAAATCATTTTTTGCAATGGGCAAGCAAGTTATCAGTTTTATCTTGCTGTGTTAAATTCTTGGATTTCATTGTCCATGGCGTGTCCATTACTTAACTAAATATAATTATTTCACTACCGACTTGGAACACAAATATCAGGACTTGGACTTCAAAAAACCAGGATACAGAATCGCATACAAAACTACTAACAAAACAGAACACACACTATCAAAACACACACAGCACACAAAACAAATTCGATCTACCTGGTGTTTACAAACTAAATTGCTCAGATTGCAACACCACATTCTACATAAGCCAGACAGGACGTACCTTCAAACAAAGATACATTGAACACACAAAGGAACTACACTCCACTACAGAATCCACCTTTGCAAACCACACATACAAAAACATTGACAATAACATGGACATTCTACACGTACACACAAAAGGCCGAAAACTAGACACTCTAGAACAATTGGAAATATACAAACACACAAAAACGACATCATAAACGAACAGACACAATTCAAATCACACGCATTATTTGAACATATCACACTCCACGCACAATATCGAACTTTCGAAAGTTGATACAGTCGCCAACAACAAGACGAACAGTGCTCCCAACGGCACCCTCTGAAGAAGCTTTTTGAAAGCAAAAACCGGTTAAGGCTATAAGGTAAAACTTTTATGTTTTTACCTATAAAAAACTTTGTGTTCTGAGTCGGTAGTGAATTAATTATATTTAATTGTATGTGATTTGTCTAACGAGTAGATTGCACTTTTATAGATGTTAGGCAGTGTATGTCTCTCATCTTTATTGAAGTTATTAAGATTTTGAATAATCTCTAATGACTCTTCAACTATTCTTGGAAATTAATTCTGGTTTGCTATTACTCGAATCTTGAAAAACACTGGAATTCTTCATTATATAACTGTGCTCGGCAACAGCTGTTTTCTTCATTTTTATGTTTTTTGTGTGCTGCATGTGTTTTTTTTCACCCACTGACCTCATAAACATAAACAAGCCTGCAACTAAAACCAATTTTGTAGATGCCAAGATTCACCAACGGTATGTTGTCCTTCACATGATGTAGCAGTTTTTTTTTTACATTCTTCATCATTATATGCGAGTGTTCTTTACAGCTTTCACTGCCTCTCGCATCTCAGCTTCTTACTAGGATTAAAATACTGCCCTAATTTGGGGCTTCTAAAAATCCTATCAGTTTTAAAATGCATGTTGGTTCTTGGTATCCAAGTCACGTAGGAATAGTAGATTATATAAATAAATCACCTTGTATCCGTCGTGTGACTTCGTTGTACGTCGATTAAAATGAATCGTTTTGGAACATATGCTCTATCATCAGAATAAATCACTCTATTGAGGTTGTTAACAGTTAAAATCACATGTTACACATAATATAACTCTCTTGCTTTCTAAATGGTGCGCACCACAGCGAAGCCGATCAGACACTGAATTATTATCTGAGTGATTTCGCCTAAGCAGGTTCACTGCTGTATCGTATAGTGGGTTGGATTTAAAATTTAAATGGTCATTCAATATGAAGTCTCGGCTGTTTATGTTATTATATGCTTTGCATATTTCGAACTCTTCTATTGCGTCCATGTAACGGCCTTTGTTGCACACATGTAGGGGTATCAATTTAGATTTGAAATCGGTATAATTATGATTGTGTAAGATTAAGTGGCGGACAAAGTTGGACTTGATATTATTTAACTGAGTGAGATTATTTAGGTGACGTTTTGGTGTGTGCTCTTTAAATCGTTTGAGGAAACCTCTCCCCGTTTGACCAATGTAAAAACTGTTGCAGTCCTTACATGATAATTTATATATGCCGGATTTCTTTTCTAAAGGTATGGGTTTTCTGTGACGTAGTATTTTTAATAAACTATTGTTTGTTTTGAAGGTAGCAGTAATATTCAATTTATTAAATCTGGAGGTTTAATAAAACACATTGTTTACATTATATACTTGTTACAATACACACACAGTTAATTGCACTAAAATTTATTTACAAATCTTCATCATTAATTGTTCAATTTTACCACACTTCATTTCCATAATCAGCAAGTCAGAACCATAAATCAAAATATTTAAAATGTCCATTTATTAATTTTATGTTCAGCCTCCATCATCAAATAATAGTCTTACTTTTTTATAACATAAATCGTTCTTGTCCACACTCAATTTATTATTATTATTATTATTATTATTATTATTATTATTATTATACTCTAATATTTCAACTTGTTCCGTAAAATCCACATAATAATTTATTGGATTATCCCACTTTATTATCAAATCATAAAACCTGTCTACATCATTGATTTTGGTCGTGTCACCATCTGTATTATTACCTATCACCCTTGAGTATTTTACTCTCTCAATTTCAAAATCATTTACTACTAATACTCCGCGTCTAAGCACAGGTGAGCATTCAATATAATTATCATTATTATTATTTCTTTCTGCATAATCTTCATAACAGGGTAAGTCAACAATATTACTAATTATCTCTCTCTTTGTTTTTTCTAGTAGCTCTTCATAACTTCTAACAACATCAAATAATATTATCTCTCTTTCTCTAAATGTGAACAATTCTACCACTCTCTCACAAAACCACTCATCCTGACACCATCTCACTTTGTTTCTATCACTCCACACAAAAGGCAACATAACATTATTATAACCCATCCTGATTCTTTCAGGGAACTTATGATACATAAAAGGGGACCTACTTCGAGACACCTTGTCTCTCACATCATTACTGGAGGAAACTCTGTCCTCATAACTCATTATCGGAGTCTTTGCTCCATTTAAATCACCGGAAAAATTTGCCCTTCCGGCAAAATTTTTAAACCCAACCTCTCTTTAACCACTATCTTATTACTACTCTCTAATTCCACTAAAACTGTATCTCCACTATTATCGTTCACTTTACTTTCTAACACATTTTTAATTATCTCGTTATCATTTGTTAACTCATTATTATAATTATCGGTACTCACCTTGTTCTCAGTTACTTCATCAATTATATTCCCACTACACTTACCAGTATTTCTTGTAACATTATCATCATCTTTTATTCGTTTTATATCTATCTGGAAACGTTCATCAATACGTTTACATAATTCATTACTCATAAAATCAAACTTTAAACTTATATTCTGCTCCAACTTAATATTTTGTTCTTTAATTTCTTTAAAATTAATATCATTTTTAATATTTTGTTGTTCACATTTTATCCTCTGTTCTTTAATGTCATTACTTAATTGGTCAAATTTGGTATCATTAACATCGAAACGACAATTTATTTTATCGAACTTTTCGTCATTAGAATTAAAACGACTTTCAAACTTACTATACATTTTTCGTAAAAAGCTCATTATATCATTGTCATCAGACTGTTTATTTTTGTTTGTTAAAACTGGAGTTAATTGAATTCCAGAATGAGCAGCTGCTTCGCGTAATTGCATTTGCGTAGCAATTGGGGTTGAATGAATTATTACGTTACTGCCAACAGTTGTTTCTATAACAGCGCTTGGATCAGCTGTCCGCATCTCACTTTCATTCAGTGATTGTGGTTCAAGGTCACTTTCGCTCATATCTACGTCTGTTAAATTACTTTGTTTTGCGTGCTCAGACATTTTGAACTGCTTTATAACTTATTTTTACTTACGTTATAATTACAATTGGTTCATCTTCCCTTCAAAACATTATACTATAACATACATAAAATAAATCTTATACCATAATTACGTACATTTTATGTACATTAAATTTTGCTTTCATAACCGTATTTCACTTTCTGCACTGTCAAAATAGGCCGGTGTAATACAACTTTTTATTATATTACATCCTGCAGTCATGGCACCAATTGTAACCCTACTTATTCCTTTATTTTATTTTACTTATATTTGAAACTTCCACCTACCTTTTAATTCTTGTGATCTGGCCGGATCTCTCGTGGTGAACTAACCCCGCTCGTACGACGGACTGATCAGTGCAGCAAATGAAATAAGGTGTTTGAAATGATTTATTTACTCTTTTAGTAGATAAAACAAAGTAATGAATTTATTGTCATAATTTCAACCATAACTTCCACAATTAAATTAAATTGTATTTGATACTGAGGTGAAGCTCCTTTTTATCAACAATAATTTTAATATTTTTTAACATATTACCTATTTCTACAGTATACTATTACTTAATTAATTCAAGGCGACCCAGATTGCTATTCACACACATTCATTCTTTTTTTATTACCCCGTTTTAATTATTTAGTACCCAAAAAAAAATGAAATTATTTAATTAGTTGAATTGTCAGTCGAGTACTTCACCCTTAACGACTCTGATGATCACGCGTCGTACCGATCACATGTCCAAAAGCTTAACACATTTTCACTTCTTTTCTGTCACTTCACTTCGAGCTGATAGGTTGCTCTAATTTACATTTTTATACACTTTGTGGACATTTTGTCAAATTTTGTAGTTCGCAAACCTTGTCTGACTCTTTCCGGTAACATACACGGCCCCTTGAATTACAAAGCTTTTCGTCACCGTTTAGGTAGCATGGTTTGGCATTGTGCACTGGTGTTGATGCTGCTGACTGGCGAAAATGTTGAGGCTGTGGAAGGCGTGGCCTCTAAGAGTATCCGGCATCAATGAACCGCATGGAACAAAAATCTTCGTCCCTCGCCACTTTTCGTGGCGTCCCTTTGGAGTCTGATGTGCGTCGTCTATGCGCGCATGTTTATGTTGTGCGTCTTTGTACGTGCCTCAATGCTTAATTACCGTGTGTTTAGACTAGGCATCGCATTCCATTGCCAACTCGCCGTTCACAATCTCACTTCATCGTTCTTTTGACGACAATTTTGTTTCACATTGGGATTGAACGTGCAGATAAAAAAATAAAATTATAATTTTTTTAATAAAATAAAAACCCCTCCCTTTTAGTCCCGTTGCAGTGGGGATGTTTGTGTACAGGTTTTTAATGTCAAAGGAGGCTAATGTGGCATTATGGGGGATGTGTGTCTTTTATTTTTGTTACTAGGTCAGTATTGTTTTTTACTGCAATGTTGTTGTCTATTTGTGTGTGTTGTCAAATAATTTTGTCTAGATATTTTGCGAGTTTGTGTGCAAGGGCATTATGGTAGTTGATAATGGGGCAGATCGGAATGTCTTCTTTATGGATTTTGGGAAGCGCTTGGAGGGTAGGTGCTGATGGTCGGATTTGTTTCATGTAGGGCTTTTGTTTATTTGTTATTATGTGTTTGGCTTTGTTGACTAGTTGTTTTGCTGTGTTTTGGTATCTGTCGGTGGGGTCGTGTTTTAGTTCTGTGGTGTTGTTCTGTTCTATGAAGTTTTGTACTTTTTTGTGTAGGTTGTCTGTGGGGATAATTACAGTCGTGTTGCCTTTGTCTGCTTTTACAAATGTGATGTTGTGTTTGTGTGCCTTTTCCCTCAGTTTGATGGCTGTGTGTAGTTGTTGTTGTCTGGTGTCTTATGTACTCCTATTATGTTGTTTATATTATGTCTTAGTGTGTCTTGATGTTCTGGTGCTGTGTTTTGTATATTTGTTTCTGTGTCAACTATGAGTTTTGTTAGTGTTTTGTTGTTATGTTTGTAATGTATGTTATGTTTTAGGCCTTTATCAAGGAGTGTTTGTTCGTTTTTAGTGAGTGTGACGTTCGTGAGGTTTACTGTACGTGGGTAGAATTTGTGCGAGGGAATTATATCTGTGTTGATTGGTGTCAGGTTTTTTATTTTTCTGTCATGTTTTGTCTGTATGTTATGTATTTGTTTTTTGTCCATTTATTTGTATAGATGTGGAATAATTCTACATAGGCCAGACAGGAAGTAGCTTCAAACAGAGATACATTAAACACACAAAGGCACTCAACTCCACTACAGAATCTACCTTTGCAAACCACCTCATTGAAGCAAACCACACATATAAAAACGTCGACAATAACATGAACATTCTACACGTACACACAAAAGGCCGAAAACTAGACACTCTAGAACAATTAGAAATCTACAAACACACAAAAACAAATAAAAACAACATCCTAAACAAACAGACACAATTCAAATCGCACGCATTATTCGAACACATCTCACCCAACACACACAGCATCGATCTTTCGAAAATCTATCCCGTCGCCAACAACAAGACGGGCAGCGCTACCTACGGCAGCCTCTGAAGAAGCCTTTTAAAGGAGAAAACCGGTTTAGGCTTTAAGGTAAATCTTTATGATTTTTACTTATAAAAAACTTAGTGTTCCGAGTCGTTAATACAATAGTGATATTTAGTTAAGTAACGGACACGTCATGGACAACAAAATCCAAGACATTATTAAATTTAATGTGTAAGTTAGTTTTTAGTAACTGGATTTTAACGTTTTGATATTTAAATACCATACTTGCTTGACTAGCCTCTAATTTAAAATGCATGTTGGTTCTTGGTATCCAAGTCACGTAGGAATAGTAGATTATATAAATAAATCACCTTGTATCCATCGTGTGACTTCGTTGTACGTCGATTAAATAGACGCGTTTCGGAACATATGCTCCATCATCAGAATAAATCACTCTATTGAGGTCGTTAACAGTTAAAATCACATGTTACACATAATATAACTCACTCGCTTTCTAAATGGTGCGCACCACAGCGAAGCCGATCGGACACTGAATTATTATCTGAGTGATTACGCTTAAGCAGGTTGAATGCTGTATCGTATAGCGGGTTGGATTTAAAATTTAAATGGTCATTCAATATGAAGTCTCACTTGTTTATGTTATTATATGCTTTGTATATTTCGAACTCTTCTATTGCGTCCATGTAACGGCTTTTGTTGCACACATGTAGGGGTATCAATTTAGATTTGAAATCTGTATAATTATGATTGTGTAAGATTAAGTGGCGGGCAAAGTTGGACTTGATATTATTTAACAGAGTGAGATTATTTAGGTGACGTTTTGGTGTGTGCTCTTTAAATCGTTTGAGGAAACCTCTCCCCGTTTGACCAATGTAAAAACTGTTGCAGTCGTTACATGATAATTTATATATGCCGGATTTCTTTTCTAAAGGTATGGGTTTTCTGTGACATAGTATTTTTAATAGACTATTGTTTGTTTTGAAGGTAGCAGTAATATTCAATTTATTAAATGTGGAGGTTAGAATCTTTGGCATTATATTTGTGTACGTGGTAGAAATAAATGTTATTTTTGTATCCTTATCTACTGGGGGCTTGGATTTTCGAATTTTATGTTTCTTGATGAGATTATCAATTAACATGTTTATGTAACCATTAGCTAAGGCTATATGGTTAATGGTATGCAACTCCTCACGGTAATCATCATCACTGAGAGGCACTGCCAACAATCTGCGGATAAAGTAATTATGAGCTGCCAACTTTTGTGAAAAGGGATGATAAGAGTCAGCATGTATTGTCACATCAGTGGTGGTCGGTTTCCTATAAATATTAAATTTCAATTTATCTATGTGTTTAATGACAGACAAATCTAAAAAATTTAATTTATTATTCACTTCGGTCTCCAGCGTGAATTGAATGTTTTTATTGATACTATTCATTAAGTAAACGTCGGCTAATAGACCAGAGAGAGGTGAACCCATGGCCAATCCATCATCCTGAATGAAAAATTGGTTATTAAAAGCAAAGTAATTTTGTTCTAAAATAGTTCCAAGTAAACCAATTAACTCGTTTATCATCTGTGTATTTAATTTATTATTCTCTAATAAATTTTCTTTTAAGATATTTAGTGTTAACTTTACTGGTATGTTGGTATACAAATTTACTATATCAAACGATGCTAACTTATAATTTGGTAGTAGATCGACATCTTTACATTTATTAATAAAATCCGTGTTGTTTATGACACTATGATTGTTCTTTAAATTTATGTTTCCTTTGATTATTTTGATGAGTTTCTTAGCTGTTTTCTATGCGAACGCTGTGGTAAAATTAACGAGTGGTCTGACCGGTATGTCGTGTTTATGAATTTTGGGTAGGCCAGTGAGTTCGGGAGCTTTTGCATTAATAGGCTTTAGGAAGCGACGTGTGCATTCTCTAAACAAATTTACGCATTTATTGATTTTGTTATTAAATGTCTTGACATACATATCAGTAGGATCAGATTTCAAGGTTCTAATATTGTTGTTTGAAATAAAATCGTTTATTTTCTTTTATACACATCGAAGTCCATGATAACAAGAGTATTCCCCTTATCTGCTCTAGTAATGAGAGCATTATTATCAACTAATTTAGCTTTGATTTGTTTCAATAACTTGAACTCGTTGGAAAACTTATATGTTTCTGTAAACCATGAGGATGGTTGTTAAAATTATGGTGTTTTATGGTATTATTAAATTTATTATTTATTAAAATGCGTGCTTCGGTTTGTAGTTTTGGATCGGCAATTGTTTTTACTGCAGTTTCTGCACTGATAATTTCTTGTATGATTTGGTGTTTATTATTAAGAGGTAAGTAGTACTTGGTGCCCTTATTAAGGATGTTCATTTCGTCTTCATTGAAAGCTATTGTAGTTAAATTAGACACACGAGGATAAAATGTGTGTTTACAAGTGATGTCTGTTTCTTGGTGATGTTTACTCTTCAAATTATGAATTTTACGCGTCTGTTTAAAGTATGTATTGTGAGTAACGTCAGAGACATATTTATGTACTGATTCCATAACATTATTTATGATGGCCAGATGAATATTGTTGAAAATATGTAAATGCAGTTTATAAAGGTGTGCATTGAGTGTTGATTTCTTGATATACAAAGATTTGATTTCCTCCTTGATCCAAAAAACCTCTGCATGTTTTTTGGTTGGTTTAGCAGCCCTAGACAGGGCCTTCATATTTATGACTGCATATTTTGGTATTAGATGATTTTTTAAACAGATATTATTAAATTTAATGTGTAATTTAGTTTTTAGTAACTGGATTTTAACGTTTTGATATTTAAGTACCATACTTGCTTGACTAGCCTCTAATTTAAAATGCATGTTAGTTCTTGGTATCCAAGTCACGTAGGAATAGTAGATTATATAAATAAATCACCTTGTATCCGTCGTGTGACTTCGTTGTACGTCGATTAAAATGACGCGTTTCCGAACATATGCTCCATCATCAGAATAAATCACTCTATTGAGGTCGTTAACAGTTAAAATCACATGTTACTCATAATATAACTCACTCGCTTTCTAAATGGTGCGCACCACAGTGAAGTCGATCAGACACTGAATTACTATCTGAGTGATTACGCCTAAGCACGTTCAATGCTGTATCGTATAGCGGGTTGGATTTAAAATTTAAATGGTCATTCAATATGAAGTCTCGGCTGTTTATGTTATTATATGCTTTGTATATTTTGAACTCTTCTATTGCGTCCATGTAACGGCCTTTGTTGCACACATGTAGGGGTATCAATTTAGATTTGAAATCTGTATAATTATGATTGTGTAAGATTAAGTGGCGGGCTAAGTTGGACTTGATATTATTTAACTGAGTGAGATTATTTAGGTGACGTTTTGGTGTGTGCTCTTTAAATCGTTTGAGGAAACCTCTCCCCGTTTGACCAATGTAAAAACTGTTGCAGTCGTTACATGATAATTTATATATGCCAGATTTCTTTTCCAAAAGGTATGGGTTTTCTGTGACATAGTATTTTTAATAGACTATTGTTTGTTTTGAAGGTAGCAGTAATATTCAATTTATTAAATGTGGAGATTAGAATCTTTGGCATTATATTTGTGTATGTGGTAGAAATAAATGTTATTTTTGTATCCTTATCTACTGGGGGCTTGGATTTTCGAATTTTATGTTTCTTGATGAGATTATCAATTAACGTGTTTTTGTAACCATTAGCTAAGGCTGTATGGTTAATGGTATTCAACTCCTCACGGTAATCATCATCACTGAGAGGCATTGCCAACAATCTGTGGATAAAGTAATTATAAGCTGCCAACTTTTGCGAAAAGGGATGATGAGAGTCAGCATGTATTGTCACATCAGTGGTGGTCGGTTTTCTATAAATATTAAATTTCAATTTATCTATGTGTTTAATGACAGACAAATCTAAAAAATTTAATTTATTATCCACTTCGGTTTCCAGCATGAATTGAATGTTTTTATTGATACTATTCATATAATGTTTTAGGTTTTCGATCTGTCGTACAGTACAATTGAAAATTAGAAAGGTATCGTCGACATAATGTGCATAAAATATTAATCATTTTTGTATTTGTTATGTGAGAGCAAAGGAGAGTTTTCATAAAAATTCAAGTAAACGTCGGCCAAAAGACCAGAAAGAGGTAAACCCATGGCCAATCCATTATCCTGAATAAAAAATTTGGTTATTGAAAGCAAAGTAATTTTGTTCTAAACTATTTTTAAGTAAACCAATTAACTCGACTATCATCTGTGTATTTAATTTATTATTCTCTAATAAATTTTCTTTTAAGATATTTAGTGTTTCCTTTACTGGTATGTTGGTATACAAATTTACTATATCAAACGATGCTATTTGGTAGTAGATCGACATCCTTACATTTATTAATAAAATCCGTGTTGTTTATGACACTATGATTGTTCTTTAAATTTATGTTTCCTTTGATTATTTTGACGAGTTTCTTACCTGTTTTATATGCGCGCGCTGTGGTAAAATTAACGAGTGGTCTGACCGGTATGTCGCATTTATGAATTTTGGGTAGGCCAGTGAATTCGGGAGCTTTTGCATTAATAGGCTTTAGGAAGCGACGTGTGCATTCTCTAAACAAATTTACGCATTTATTGATTTTGTTATTAAATGTCTTGACATACATATCAGTAGGATCAGATTTCAAGGTTCTAATATTGTTGTTTGAAATAAAGTGGTTTATTTTCGTTTTATACACATCGAAGTCCATGATAACAAGAGTATTCCCCTTATCTGCTCTAGTAATGAGAGCATTATTATCAACTAATTTAGCTTTGATTTGTTTCAATAACTTGAACTCGTTGGAAAATCTTATATGTTTCTGTAAACCATGAGGATGGTTGTTAAAATTATGGTGTTTTATGGTATTATTGAATTTATTATTTCTTAAAATGCGTGCTTCAGTTTGTAGTTTTGGATCGGCAATTGTTTTTACTGCAGTTTCTGCACTGATAATTTCTTGTATGATTTGGTGTTTATTATTAAGAGGTAAGTTTACTTATGCCCTTATTAAGGATGTTCATTTCGTCTTCATTGAAAGCTATTGTAGTTAAATTAGACACACGAGGATAAAATGTGTGTTTACAAGTGATGTCTGTTTCTTGGCGATGTTTACTCTTCAAATTATGAATTTTACGCGTCTGTTTAAAGTACGTATTGTGAGTAACGTCAGAGACGTATTTATGTACTGATTCCATAACATTATTTATGATGGCCGGATGAATATTGTAGAAAATATGTAAATGCTATTTATAAAGTTGTGCATTGAGTGTAGATTTCTTAATATACAAAGATTTGATTTCCTCCTTGATCCGAAAAATCACAGCATGTTTTTTGGGTGGTTTAGCAGCCCTAGACAGGGCCTTCATATTTATGACTGCATATTTAGTTTTTAGTAACTGAATTTTAACGTTTTGATATTTAAATACCATACTTGCTTGACTAGTCTCTAATTTAAAATGCACGTTGGTTCTTGGTATCCAAGTCATGTAGGAATAGTAGATTATATAAATAAATCACCTTGTATCCGTCGTGTGACTTCGTTGTATGTCGATTAAAATGACGCGTTTCGGAATATATGCTGCATCATCAGAATAAATCACTCTATTGAGGTCGTTAACAGTTAAAATCACATGTTACACATAATATAACTCACTCGCTTTCTAATTGGTGCACACCACAGCGAAGCCGATCGGACACTGAATTATTATCTGAGTGATTACGCCTAAGCAGGTTCAATGCTGTATCGCAGCCGTTCTCAACCTGGTGCTCGCAAGCACTGTAGTGCTCGCGTAACTAAAAATGGTGCTCATCATGGATGTATAAAAAAGTGCTCGTGAGCAACAGTGATTCCTAATTTTTAATTATGAACTATATAGAACGGCCGTACAGCTGTTGTCCACCAACAACTGAGTATAGCAGAATACTGTTTGGAAACCTTTGTTACTTCTAAGAGCACTACTTGCAATGGTTTCCGGAATTGTCCATAGTTTACAAGCCGATACCGACTCTATTGTTTGCAGCTTTAAAAGGCAGAGCCAGCCTATGAGGGGTTTATTACTGTTAGGCGCCAGGTTGTCTCATCTTGTAAATGAGCTGTTAAACACATACTAGTACCCTCAAAAGAAGCGGTTATTCAAAATATTTTAATTTTATTGCCTCTGAAATCCCTAAACTTGGCAGCGTTAGTACGTTCTCACAGAAATAGTCATGTAGCATTTTACACTTAGCTCAACCAATCAATTTTCAGATTTTAAATAGAAATTTTGAAATTTGCCAATGAGACTTTAAGAGCAGCCACTACCATAGAGGTATATAGATAGAGGTGGTGAACTGGCTGAGAAACCGTCCAGCTGGAAAAGAGAGATGGAATCACGTAGGGGTCATTTCTGTCCTTGTCTGCCTCTAACGCTGAACTCACGCTGAATCAGCTGATCCGCACGAGTTCCACTCTCGCGCATGCGTCAGTAGACAAGGATAGAAATGACCTCTATGAATGTTTCTGCGTGGACATTTCAACTTAGACGAGAGCCTATACTTTGCCCCCTCTATCTATATACCTCTATGCATGGCCACTACTCTCCTCCCATCCCGTTTGAGGGCACGGAAGCAGAAATTAGATGTGTTGTTGATTTATCAGTTTTATTTAGATTGTGACTGGAGTGACATAGTGTAGCGGTGTACACCAGTTTTGTGACATTTTTTGTTGTAGAATTGCTGTTCTGTTATTCGTGAAATAGCCTACTCGTAATTATTGTCAGTTTGCAATTTTCCTTTTGCCTCGAAGTGTGTCGTGAACGTTCTTAAAAAAAGAGACATGGATAAATTTGTAATACGAAAACATAGTGAAGAATCGATACCTAAGTTACCTTCTTCATCAACCCAAGATTCCAACAAAAGTAGCGGAGCAAAAAGAAAGAAACTGTATTCTTTTCAAGGTAACTGGGAGACAGATTTTTTGGTGGTCACTAATGACGAGAATACCGGAGTTATTTGCGTTTTATGTCATGCACCTTTATCAGGTTTCAGAAAAGCAAATTGTCAAAGACATTATGAAACTCATCATAGTGCGTTTTCTGATCAATATCCCACGGGATCAGATGCAAGGATACATAAAATCAAAGAGTTAAAATCACAACTCCAATGTCAACAGAAGTCTTTTTCATTTAATGTTAATAGTTCTGTTAACAAACTTTCAACCGAAGTGTCTGTATCTGTGTCTCATAAACTTGTTCAGCATGGAATCCCATTTACAAGTGGAGAAATTGTGAAGGAGTGCATAGTTTCCGCAGTGACAACTCTCGCTGAAAGTATACCTGAGAAATACAGAAGTGTTTTGATTAATGCGGCAAAAAATGTGCCACTTAGTAATGACACTGTTGCCAGGCGCGTTGACCTCATCGCGGCTCAAATTAAACAAAAAGCACTCCAGAAACTTTCTGAATGTAGTTATTTTTCTCTTGCTGTTGACGAATCAACAGACATTGCTTCTGTAGGCTAGCACAATTGGCATGCTTTGTACGTTGTATAGATAATGTGGGAATTGTAGAAGATTTCTTTTTAACAATTTTACCGCTCCCGGGTACAACTACGAGGCAAGACATTTACAACGCTGTAGCGAATTTCCTGAAACCTAATGGCATTGATTTATCAAAGCTCGTGTGTGTGGTTACTGATGGCGCACCTTCTATGGTAGGCCTAGGTAAAAATAAAGGATTTGTCGCTCTTCTGAAAAATGATGAACATTTTCCTCCCTTTGTTCACTATCATTGTTTAATTCACGTTGAAAACTTAGCCAGTCATCTTATATCTGTTCCTGAAATTTCAGAACAGTTAAAACTGATAGTTAAGTTGATCAACTTTTTGGTTTGTAAACCCCTTTTAGCTTACTAAAAGTCTTCTTGCATGATTTATCAGCGCCACATTCAGAACTAATCCTACATGCGGAAGTTCGTTGGCTAAGTAGCGGGGAAGCAATTACAAGGGTCTGGAAAGTTTTCGAAGAAATCAAAGCATTTATTTCTGCCAACGATTATGTCACTAAGTTTCCAGAAATATTCGGGGATGATTTCAAAATCAATCTTGCTTTCATGGTAGACCTATTTCAATATCTCACCGAGCTGAACAAACGTCTTCAGGGTCAGAAAAACACAATTTGTGAACTGAAAGAAATTATATTTTCCTTTCAATCAAAGTTACACAGATTTCTCGGGACGGCAAGTAAAAATGACTTGGTTCATTTTCCTGAACTGGCACATACACTCTCGAGTCTTGGTCGTCCCCACTCGGAGTGTCCTGAAATTGTCGTTCTGGCAATTCAAGATCTGTTGAAAGAGTTTGCTACATGTTTTCACGTACTCAAAGAAAGTGAGCCGTTGTTTAATATGGTGTTCAATCCATTTCAATTCAATGTGGACTCTCTCAGAAAAATTCAGATTATTCAATAGCACAATCTTCCTCGCGCAGAATTTGAATTATTAGAGCTCCAGTCCTCTCAAACCTTAAAATATCTTTTCGAAAAGGAAAGGATCACAGATTTCTGGGGTGCAAATCATGCAATGAAATTTCCAACATTGCGAAATGCTTCTCTCAAGTGCTTGGCGATGTTTGGGACAACGTACCTGGGTGAAAAATGTTTTTCATTAATGAAATACATCAAGAACAAAGCATGATCAAGATTAAATGACTCATATTTGGAGGACTGTTTACGTGTGGCTGCAAGCGACTTCTCCTTAGATATTAGTGAAATTCTGAGTAACATTCAGGCCCAAGGATCTCATTAGCCTGGTGAGTGTATTTATTATTATTATTATTATTATTATTATTATTATTATTATTATTATTAAATTTTCATGGTGCTCTCCCACTTGCCCCGGATTATGAAAGGTGCTCTCAATCACAAAAAGGCTGAGAATCCCTACTGTATCGTATAGCGGGTTGGATTTAAAATTTAAATGGTCATTCAATATGAAGTCTCAGCTGTTTATATTATTATATGCTTTGCATATTTCGAACTCTTCTATTGCATCCATGTAATGGCCTTTGTTGCACACATGTAGGGGTATCAAATTAGATTTGAAATCGTTATAATTATGATTGTGTAAGATTAAGTGGCGGGCAAAGTTGGACTTGATATTATTTAACAGAGTGAGATTATTTAGGTGACGTTTTGGTGTGTGCTCTTTAAATCGTTTGAGGAAACCTCTCAACATTTGACCAATGTAAAAACTGTTGCATTCGTTCCACGATAATATATATATGCCGGATTTCTTTTCTAAAGGTATGGGTTTTCTGTGACGTAGTATTTTTATTAGACTATTGTTTGTTTTGAAGGTAGCGGTAATATTCAATTTATTAAATGTGGAGGTTAGAATCTTTAGCATTATATTTGTGTATGTGGTAGAAATAAATGTTATTTTTGTATCCTTATCTACTGGGGGCTTGGATTTTCGAATTTTATGTTTCTTGATGAGATTATCAATTAACGTGTTTTTGTAACCATTAGCTAAGGCTATATGGTTAATGGTATTCAGCTCCTCACGGTAATCATCATCACTGAGAGGCACTGTCAACAATCTGCGGATAAAGTAGTTATAAGCTGCCAACTTTTGCAAAAAGGGATGATAAGAGTCAGCATGTATTGTCACATCAGTGGTGGTTGGTTTTCTATAAATATTAAATTTCAATTTATCTATGTGTTTAATGACAGACAAATCTAAAAAATTTAATTTATTATCCACTTCGGTTTCCAGCGTGAATTGAATGTTTTTATTGATACTGTTCATATAATGTTTTAGGTTTTCGATCTGTCGTACAGTGCCATTGAAAATTAGAAAGGTATCGTCTACATAACGTTGTAACTAGTTAAACGAGGTCGTACCTGTTAAAATGTCTCACACTTGTTTATATGGTGTATTAGTGTGAATTTAGTGTGTTTGCCTCACACTGGTTGTTACATAAATCGACGTCACTACTGGAGTCCGTAGCGTTGTCAATGTCACCAGTACAACCTACCTGCTAATTCATAGGGATTACGATTCCCGGGTGGCGCCAAATTGTTTTTGTTAAAACAATTAAAACTTTTAATTTTTAAAGTAATATGTGGTATTAGCATGGACAGCTGTGGCGTTCGAATTATTCCCGCTGCTACACAGGTTGTCGACTCGGCCACTCGTGACAAGCGCTAGTTGGCTATGACTTAAAACTTCGCTAACACACATATATTTACAAAAAAATCCTATGAAATAACAAGATAGTAATGTACTGTACTGCGTTTTTTAATACACATTTAATTATTAATAAACATGACAATTGAATCATAAACAAATTTATAATATTATGCTCTGGCTTAGAGCTTGAAACACAAAATATCTCAGGTTGGCAAAATTGGTTTCAAAACACTATCGTTCATTTACTTTTAACAAAATTACTATGTTTTTAAAAACCTGGAGTTCTTTTGATCATGAAAATAGACATAAACGTTGATTACATGAAAAGAAAGTACACTATTATACCTTATACGTACTTAGGATTTATAATGTGTTTGTACAATTTGTTCAGTAGTGTTGTACTTCTGTTACAGTAGTTATGTTCACAAATAAGGTTATCTCTATAAGTTAGTCAAATGTTTTTTAATGTAAGTAAATTGTGCCTTTACCTTTGAAAGAAAATACTATTTTTTAAATAGTGAGAAATTTTATCATTTGAAAATAATTCAAGTAATTTAGGGTTTTTGGGAGTAAGAAATTATTCAGTACTTATCAGTTCGTCTCACGTTGAAGGGTCATCATCAGGGTAGGCGTGTATTTTTCGAATTTGGGCTGGTTGTAGGCTTCCAGCATCTTCTTCAAACTGGTCTGGGTTTTTTATTTAATTAGTTTATTTAATTTCGCTCCTGGTCATCATTAATTCTGTATAGATCGACGTCTCTTCATATTGGATCATTTTGGTTCACTAGTTGACTTGTTGTAACTGTTTAAAATAAAGTTTTAGTTTGTCCAATTTCTTGTGTGGCGTACCCACGCTTCGTTTCTTCAGCGTCTATTATTTTTAACGGAAAAATAAGCCTCAAACGACTCGTTGTCATAGTAACTAATAATTCAATGCTGGTTTAATTACTCCTTACTTACATTGTTAGAGATATTTGAATTTTTATTCAAATTTATTAAGTATTTTCCTAATGATTTTATTCCCTTATAATTCCTTTGGGATAATAAATGACATCACTATTATTTTTCTTTCCTTTCAAAGTTTACAATGATACCTCATAAGGTCATATTCTGTTACACTTTAACTATAGTCTAATTAGTTGACATTTAATAAATAACATATCTTTCTTGAATTAAATTATTACAATAATATTTCTGTGTTGAAATAACTGATATACAATTATTGTCCATTCACTGTTCTTAGATTAGTAAGATTTTTTGTGAAATTGATACAATTTGCATTTGAATGTTCTTGGCAGTTAACTGTTTTCATAGTTACAAACAGCCATGATTGTTTTCTAGTGTATTTCCTTTTTAAATTACATTCTGAATTCAGCCTGATGGGCTTTATTTATTTGTTTGTGTTTTAATTATTATTCAACATACATTTTCATTGCTTTTCATTTAAAATATAATAGTTAGGTTTATGGACTGTAAGTCCCCTTTCAGTCATATTCCTTCTTTAACATTGACTCAATTATTCTTTATAAGTCATAAATTATTCTTAGTACTAACATTGATTTCTTTCTTGTCTTATAAACTAGGGTGATAAACATTGTCACTTTCTCTAATATTATGAAGGTTAATTCCCCTTTCAACATGGGGTGTTGTATTCTTTATAATTTTAATCTTTAATAACAAACTTTACTTCTATCCTATCATGCCATGTTAACACAAGTTATGGTACTGGGCTTTCTCCCTGATATGTCACATGCTTCCCTTATATTAATTTTAAATACTATTTTTAATTACTTCTAGGTATACAACTAATTATAGTTCCACTCCAATCATTGGTGGTTTATCAATGTTTTAAAGAGTGTCTATTTCCTTAGCATTCTAATTTGAATGTTTCACACTCACTTTCACTATTTTTTAGGGCATTAACACTTCACTAAAACACTTCACTTTGGTTCACTGTTTTGTAATGAGTGTTATTTAATGGGTAACCCCTATACCTTCTCCTACCATTTCTCACTATTTTTGTTTTAGTATTATTTTTACTATAAACAATATTAGGCTAGTTGTGTTTTGGGTTGATTCTAACCTTTCTGACAGGGTTAGTGTACCTTTCCTATACTACATTGTTTTACAATTGTATTGTCTTAAAAATTGGATACATATGTTAAATTAATGCTAATAATAACATTGGTTTCATTAATATATAATTATTCAAGGTTTATTGACCGTATTCTATCTCTAAACATACAATCTTTCCCTTTTATATATGTGTGTTAGTTTCCCCTTGGGTTTTATCTGTCTCCTCTTCATTCTTCCTCTTCTTCTTCTTCAATCCGGTTCGGTTCTCCTCTTCTTCTCTTCTGGTTTAAATTCTGTTTACTTGTATGGATCTGTCCTCTTCTTCTGGTTCTTCTTTAGTTCGGTGTCCATCATTGTTTTGTCTATCATATTTTAATAAGTATGTTACGTGGTTCCCTTCTTTATGTCTGTGTTTTCGGCTCAATCACTTGGGTTGGGTAATATCGTGGTACGTCTTGTCAAAGTATTTACATTTTAATCATTTTTTACACATTTTATTTCATATGAAGTAAATTTTATATTAAGAATTATCTTTTTTATTACTGGTACGAGATTTGGCTTAATTGTATCGTTACATAATGCCTCTCCTCTAAAATTGATCATTTTAATAAAATACTAGCATAGTTTTTTATGAAATTATCAGTTATAGATAACTTTTTTCCTTCTCTTCCTTGTTTGTTTCTCCATTCTTCGTTTCTCTTCTTACTTAATTCACTCCATTTCATTTGGATCTGTTTTTATTTATTTCCATTGGTGCATATTCCCTCATACACAAATTTTTTTCCCTAACTTTATATAGTAGCTGGTTTCTCCCATTACTACTCAATTTTCTGAGACTAGAGGCACATCTTCTCTACTCAGTTCATATAGATTGCTGGACTTTTCAACAGTCAATCTTAAATCTTTGTCAACTTGTGACTTAATAATAATAATAATATAATAATATAATTGGGATTGTCCACCTTGTGGTTTGTTTTTAGATCACTTTATCATTACTACTCATTCTTCCTTCCGCTATACCTTAACTATACACCATCATCTACTCATATACTATATTGAGAAATTTTATCTTTACTCATATGTTAATTTCATCATATGTCACTTTTCATTATTTCGTTTTCAATGCTCGTTGTGATCATCTTAATTGTTTTAGACATTTAGCATGATTCTGCTTTAGCCATATCTGTATATTGGTTTTATATACAATTTCTCTCTCTCCTTGTACCAGGTAAAGTTTTATTTATTTTTTCTGATAATACTTTTGATTCAGTATAATTTCAAGTATTTATCTCAGTAATTTGAACTTGGTTTTATTTTTGTTTATTTTACTCTGTATTCAACATCATTTTTGATAATTCTTTGGTAAGTTAATGGTCTTACCTTAAAGGAATGTTTGTAGCGTATTCCTTGTTAGCTATTTTTTGTTTTTAATTATAATTGTAAGTTTGTGCTTCTTACATTTTTATCACATAGGAATGTATGTAACTTATTCCTGATTATCTCACTTTTTACTTCATACTTCATATTTCAATCTTTTGTTATATTTTAAACTGATTTAAATTGAAAGGAATTTGTGTAACTGTTTCCTTTGTTTTTCTCTCTTTTTTTTTTCATTAAAACTTTTTATTGTTCCGCATATATCATCTAAATATTTGAGTAAGCTGCTCTTACAATCTCTTTTAGAATTTTGAAATTGGTTTCATTTCGCAATGGTTTTATTTTTCTTCATAAAACTTTTTTATTGAAGTTTGATTGTAAACTCCCTTGATTTTCCTTGTATTGATATTACTGATTTGGTAAGTATTATTACCATTGTCTCTTGTGATGATATACGGTTTATTATGATATACATAATTGTTTATTTATATTGCTATATACAGGACCTTGTTATTTATATTCTTGGTAAGTTGACTTCTCCTTTTCTTTCCTTTATTATTTCCTTCTCTTGTTCGACTCTTTGTTATTATGCACCTCTACTCCTTCAAGTGCTTGGTAGACACACTTATTCTGGATGATATTTTGTTCATGTCATCACCACCTTACCACATGTTGGGGCCATACCCTCTCTCCAAAACTTAAATCATCTTCTCTATTACCTCCATTCCTGTGGTTATCAGGTGGTTCTTGGCTGGGTTCGGCCCTTATGGTGTTTACTTGAGCTATCCGGGGTCCTTCGTCATTACTTGTTGTATCATGCCGTATTGAAAAACCCGGATTCTCATGAACTGTTACCCAACTTCCGCTATTATTTTGGTTGGTATTGGGTTCCTGGCGGTGGTTATCTTCATTGCGAAGTGGTTCATCATTCCTATCCTCTGCTGGTAGGTTATTATTATTATTTGAGACTTGATAATAACAGTTAGGACGATAGTTCTGGCCATATCTCCTTTGGTTATTCTGTTTTTGTCCACGGATGAAGTTTACTCGACGTCTGTCGTCATTTCTATACTGATTACCCCCGGGTCCCCGGTTGTACTGGTCATTGGGATGATACCGGTTGCCGTAGTAATTATGGTCATTGGGGTGACCATTGGTACGTCGTTCAGGTCCATTTCCTCGGTAATTATCATTCTGTCGGTAATTATTATTTGGGCTGTTTCTATTATTGTTTGGACTTCCTGGGTGATGGTTCTGTTGTCCTCGGTTACCAGGCTGAACGTTTGGAGGGTGTTGTTGGGTATTTCTATTGAACGTTTGTTCTGCATTATTATCATTATTATTGCGGCCCCAGTTATTTCTGTTATTGTTTTGTGGATAATTATATGGTCCGTGGAAATTAGTTGTATTGTTATTTTCATTCCACTTACTGTACCTTTGGTTAGTGATCCTGTTTCTTCGATATTGGTTATCATTTTCCATGTCCTCCAGTAAGCTAACCATTCCTTGGATTGTTTTAATTTGGCCTTGTCGCCTGGCCTTCTGGATGGCCTCTTCGTAATGGTAACCCAGTTGTATCACCAACGACTCTTCCGGTATCCTGGGTTCCAAATTTCTGGCTAAACATACCTTTCCCAGAAAGTACGATGTTAACGTGTGTCCTCCTTGTGTCTCGTACCTTCCGTTACTAATGTCATTGCGGACCACATTCTGTGTTGATTCGGACCAATACTTCTCCCTGAACTGTTTCTTGAACTCTTGAGTATCATTTATCTCAGGTCTTGTGGCCGTCCACCAATTGTCATGGGTGTCACGAAACATCTCGTCGATCATACTCCTCACACTAGACCATCTGGTTTCTCGGTTCTTCTCTATCAGCTCTTCTACCCGTTTGAGGAATTCTATTGGGTTTCTCTTGTAGCTACGAAAATTAATCATTTCTCTGTTCTCACTGGTTATGAATTGTGTGTGATTATATGGTTTTTCTCTTAATGCATCTAATTCTTCCTGCATCTGTTTCTCTCGCATACTGATTCCCTGGATTTTTTCTCGGGTCAGTCCGTCGACTTTATCTATGACGGTGTACACCTTCTCCACCCGATTGTTTACATCCAGTTGTAGCTCTTTGTGCCTCTCCTCCAATTCCTTGACCACCTCCTGTTTCTTCTTCTGGCATCTTTCGTTAAGGGCTTGGTAGAATTCGGTCACTCTCAACTTATTTTCTTCTTCGACATCGATGATTTTATAATTCATTTCTTCTCGTACTTGTAACAAGGCTTCGTTGGTCTCTGCTACTGATTGCCTGGTCTCCTCTCGACACTCGACCAATTGTTGCTCCCATTCCTCCTTGGTTTTCTCCCTTGCTTCCTCTATCTTCTGTTGGAGAATATCATGATTATTTTCCATCTTTTGATTTACTATTTCTAGATCCTTCTTGATCTGTTTCTTCAACTCTTCACTCTTCTTCTCCAAAGTCTCCTGACTCCTCTTCAAATCTTCATGGTTGTTCTCAATTTTGTTATTCAAGAACTCTACACTCTCCTTCATTTGCTTCTTCAATTCTTCACTGTTTTGGTCCAGTTTTTTCAATATTTTATTTCTATCTTCCTTGTCTGACTCTAGTTTTTTATTTAAATCTTCATGGCTCCTGCTCATCTGTCCAAATTGTTCCATCATGAACTTCATCATTCTATCTAGTTTTGTTTCTTCTGTTGGTTTGACTGGTTGTTCAGTCACCATGACTTGTGCTTCTATTTCCGGTTCAGGTTCAGGTTGAGGTTCAGGTTCAGGTGGGCTTGGATTTTCCATTTGGTCCTCCTGTGGGTTTTCTTCTGACAATTCTCCAGTCGTTTCCTCCATTTCTACTTCTTCAACTTCCTCCACTTCTTCTGGGTTTCCTTCTTGGTTTGGTGTTTCCTTCCCTTTGCGTCTCGTAACCATCCCGTGTCTATTTATGACCGCCGCTAGTTATTCTTCCTAGCCGCACGTTGCTGGTCGCCAATATGTAACTAGTTAAACAAGGTTGTACCTGTTAAAATGTCTCACACTTGTTTATATGGTGTATTAGTGTGAATTTAGTGTGTTTGCCTCACACTGGTTGTTACATAAATCGACGTCACTACTGGAGTCCGTAGCGTTGTCAATGTCACCAGTACAACCTACCTGCTAATTCATAGGGATTACGATTCCCGGGTGGCGCCAAATTGTTTTTGTTAAAACAATTAAAACATTTAATTTTTAAAGTAATATGTGGTATTAGCATGGACAGCTGTGGCGTTCGAATTATTCCCGCTGCTACACAGGTTGTCGACTCGGCCACTCGTGACAAGCGCTAGTTGGCTATGACTTAAAACTTCACTAACACACATATATTTACAAAAAAATCCTATGAAATAACAAGATAGTAATGTACTGTACTGCGTTTTTTAATACACATTTAATTATTAATAAACATGACAATTGAATCATAAACAAATTTATAATATTATGCTCTGGCTTAGAGCTTGAAACACAAAATATCTCAGGTTGGCAAAATTGGTTTCAAAACACTATCGTTCATTTACTTTTAACAAAATTACTATGTTTTTAAAAACCTGGAGTTCTTTTGATCATGAAAATAGACATAAACGTTGATTACATGAAAAGAAAGTACACTATTATACCTTATACGTACTTAGGATTTATAATGTGTTTGTACAATTTGTTCAGTAGTGTTGTACTTCTGTTACAGTAGTTATGTTCACAAATAAGGTTATCTCTATAAGTTAGTCAAATGTTTTTTAATGTAAGTAAATTGTGCCTTTACCTTTGAAAGAAAATACTATTTTTTAAATAGTGAGAAATTTTATCATTTGAAAATAATTCAAGTAATTTAGGGTTTTTTGGGAGTAAGAAATTATTCAGTACTTATCAGTTCGTCTCACGTTGAAGGGTCATCATCAGGGTAGGCGTGTATTTTTCGAATTTGGGCTGGTTGTAGGCTTCCAGCATCTTCTTCAAACTGGTCTGGGTTTTTTCTTTAATTAGTTTATTTAATTTCGCTCCTGGTCATCATTAATTCTGTATAGATCGACGTCTCTTCATATTGGATCATTTTGGTTCACTAGTTGACTTGTTGTAACTGTTTAAAATAAAGTTTTAGTTTGTCCAATTTCTTGTGTGGCGTACCCACGCTTCGTTTCTTCAGCGTCTATTATTTTTAACGGAAAAATAAGCCTCAAACGACTCGTTGTCATAGTAACTAATAATTCAATGCTGGTTTAATTACTCCTTACTTACATTGTTAGAGATATTTGAATTTTTATTCAAATTTATTAAGTATTTTCCTAATGATTTTATTCCCTTATAATTCCTTTGGGATAATAAATGACATCACTATTATTTTTCTTTCCTTTCAAAGTTTACAATGATACCTCATAAGGTCATATTCTGTTACACTTTAACTATAGTCTAATTAGTTGACATTTAATAAATAACATATCTTTCTTGAATTAAATTATTACAATAATATTTCTGTGTTGAAATAACTGATATACAATTATTGTCCATTCACTGTTCTTAGATTAGTAAGATTTTTTGTGAAATTGATACAATTTGCATTTGAATGTTCTTGGCAGTTAACTGTTTTCATAGTTACAAACAGCCATGATTGTTTTCTAGTGTATTTCCTTTTTAAATTACATTCTGAATTCAGCCTGATGGGCTTCATTTATTTGTTTGTGTTTTAATTATTATTCAACATACATTTTCATTGCTTTTCATTTAAAATATAATAGTTAGGTTTATGGACTGTAAGTCCCCTTTCAGTCATATTCATTCTTTAACATTGAATCAATTATTCTTTATAAGTCATAAATTATTCTTAGTACTAACATTGATTTCTTTCTTGTCTTATAAACTAGGGTGATAAACATTGTCACTTTCTCTAATATTATGAAGGTTAATGCCCCTTTCAACATGGGGTGTTGTATTCTTTATAATTTTAATCTTTAATAACAAACTTTACTTCTATCCTATCATGCCATGTTAACACAAGTTATGGTACTGGGCTTTCTCCCTGATATGTCACATGCTTCCCTTATATTAATTTTAAATACTATTTTCAATTACTTCTTGGTATACAACTAATTATAGTTCCACTCCAATCATTGGTGGTTTATCAATGTTTTAAAGAGTGTCTATTTCCTTAGCATTCTAATTTGAATGTTTCACACTCACTTTCACTATTTTTTAGGGCATTAACACTTCACTAAAACACTTCACTTTGGTTCACTGTTTTGTAATGAGTGTTATTTAATGGGTAACCCCTATACCTTCTCCTACCATTTCTCACTATTTTTGTTTTAGTATTATTTTTACTATAAACAATATTAGGCTAGTTGTGTTTTGGGTTGATTCTAACCTTTCTGACAGGGTTAGTGTACCTTTCCTATACTACATTGTTTTACAATTGTATTGTCTTAAAAATTGGATACATATGTTAAATTAATGCTAATAATAACATTGGTTTCATTAATATATAATTATTCAAGGTTTATTGACCGTATTCTATCTCTAAACATACAATCTTTCCCTTTTATATATGTGTGTTAGTTTCTCCTTGGGTTTTATCTGTCTCCTCTTCATTCTTCCTCTTCTTCTTCTTCAATCCGGTTCGGTTCTCCTCTTCTTCTCTTCTGGTTTAAATTCTGTTTACTTGTATGGATCTGTCCTCTTCTTCTGGTTCTTCTTTAGTTCGGTGTCCATCATTGTTTTGTCTATCATATTTTAATAAGTATGTTACGTGGTTCCCTTCTTTATGTCTGTGTTTTCGGCTCAATCAATTGGGTTGGGTAATATCGTGGTACGTCTTGTCAAAGTATTTACATTTTAATCATTTTTTACACATTTTATTTCATATGAAGTAAATTTTATATTAAGAATTATCTTTTTTATCACTGGTACGAGATTTGGCTTAATTGTATCGTTACAACGTGCATAAAATATTATATCATTTTTGTATTTGTTATGTGAGAGCAAATGAGAGTTTTCATAAAAATTCAAGTAAACGTCGGCCAATAGACCAGAGAGAGGTGAACCCATGGCCAATCCATCATCCTGAATGAAAAATTGGTTATTGAAAGCAAAGTAATTTTGTTCTAAAATAGTTTCAAGTAAACCAATTAACTCGTTTATCGTCTGTGTATTTAATTTATTATTCTCTAATAAATTTTCTTTTAAGATATTTAGTGTTTCCTTTACTGGTATGTTGGTATACAAATTTACTATATCAAACGATGCTATTTGGTAGTAGATCGACATCCTTACATTTATTAATAAAATCCGTGTTGTTTATGCCACTACGGTTGTTCTTTAAATTTATGTTTCCTTTGATTATTTTGACGAGTTTCTTAGCTGTTTTGTATGCGGGCGCTGTGGTAAAATTAACAAGTGGTCTGACCGGTATGTCGCGTTTATGAATTTTGGGTAGGCCAGTGAATTCGGGAGCTTTTGCATTAATAGGCTTTAGGAAGCGACGTGTGCATTCTCTAAACAAATTTACGCATTTATTGATTTTGTTATTAAATGTCTTGACATACATATCAGTAGGATCAGATTTCAAGGTTCTAATATTGTTGTTTGAAATAAAGTCGTTTATTTTCGTTTTATACACATCGAAGTCCATGATAACAAGAGTATTCCCCTTACCTGCTCTAGTAATGAGAGCATTATTATCAACTAATTTAGCTTTGATTTGTTTCAATAACTTGAACTCGTTGGAAAATCTTATATGTTTCTGTAAACCATGAGGATGGTTGTTAAAATTATGGTGTTTTATGGTATTATTAAATTTATTATTTATTAAAATGCATGCTTCGGTTTGTAGTTTTGGATTGGCAATTGTTTTTACTGCAGTTTCTGCACTGATAGTTTCTTGTATGATTTGGTGTTTATTATCAAGAGGTAAGTTGTTCTTGGTGCTCTTATTAAGGATGTTCATTTCGTCTTCATTGAAAGCTATTGTAGTTAAATTAGACACACGAGGATAAAATGTGTGTTTACAAGTGATGTCTGTTTCTTGGCGATGTTTACTCTTCAAATTATGATTTTTACGCGTCTGTTTAAAGTATGTATTGTGAGTAACGTCAGAGACGTATTTATGTACTGATTCCATAACATTATTTATGATGGCCGGATGAATATTGTTGAAAATATGTAAATGCAGTTTATAAAGTTGTGCATTGAGTGTTGATTTCTTGATATACAAAGATTTGATTTCCTCCTTGATCCAAAAAATCTCAGCATGTTTTTTGGTTGGTTTAGCAGCCCTAGACAGGGCCTTCATATTTATGACTGCATATTTAGTTTTTAGTAACTGAATTTTAACGTTTTGATATTTAAATACCATACTTGCTTGACTAGCCTCTAATTTAAAATGCATGTTGGTTCTTGGTATCCAAGTCACGTAGGAATAGTAGATTATATAAATAAATCACCTTGTATCCGTCGTGTGACTTCGTTGTATGTCGATTAAAATGACGTGTTTCGGAATATATGCTGCATCATCAGAATAAATCACTCTATTGAGGTCGTTAACAGTTAAAATCACATGTTACACATAATATAACTCACTCGCTTTCTAATTGGTGCGCACCACAGCGAAGCCGATCGGACACTGAATTATTATCTGAGTGATTACGCCTAAGCAGGTTCAATGCTGTATCGCAGCCGTTCTCAACCTGGTGCTCGCAAGCACTGTAGTGCTCGCGTAACTAAAAATGGTGCTCATCATGGATGTATAAAAAAGTGCTCGCGAGCAACTGTGATTCCTAATTTTTAATTATGAACTATATAGCACGGCCGTACAGCTGTTGTCCACCAACAACTGAGTGTAGCAGAATACTGTTTGGAAACCTTTGTTACTTCTAAGAGCACTACTTGCAATGGTTTCCGGAATTGTCCATAGTTTACAAGCCAATACCGACTCTATTGTTTGCAGCTTTAAAAGGCAGAGACAGCCTACGAGGGGTTTATTACTGTAGGCGCCAGGTTGTCTCATCTTGTAAATGAGCTGTTAAACACGTACTAGTACCCTCAAAAGAAGCGGTTATTCAAAATATTTTAATTTTATTGCCTCTGAAATCCCTAAACTTGGCAGCGTTAGTACGTTCTCACAGAAATAGTCACGTAGCATTTTACACTTAGCTCAACCAATCAATTTTCAGATTTTAAATAGAAATTTTGAAATTTACCAATGAGACTTTAAGAGCAGCCACTACCATAGAGGTATATAGATAGAGGTGGTGAACTGGCTGAGAAACCGTCCAGCTGGAAAAGAGAGATGGAATCACGTAGGGGTCATTTCTGTCCTTGTCTGCCTCTAACGCTGAACTGATGCTGAATCAGCTGATCCGCGCGAGTTCCATTCTCGCGCATGCGTCAGTAGACAAGGATAGAAATGACCTCTATGAATGTTTCTGCGTGGACATTTCCACTTACACGAGCGCCTATACTTTTCCCCCTCTATCTATATACCTCTATGCATGGCCACTACTCTCCTCCCATCCCGTTTGAGGGCACGGAAGCAGAAATTAGATGTGTTGTTGATTTATCAGTTTTATTTAGATTGTGACTGGAGTGACATAGTGTAGCGGTGTACACCAGTTTTGTGACGTATTTTTTGTTGTAGAATTGCTGTTCTGTTATTCGTGAAATAGCCTAAGCGTAATTATTGTCAGTTTGCAATTTTCCTTTCGCCTCGAAGTGTGTTGTGAACGTTCTTAAAAAAAGAGACATGGATAAATTTGTAATACGAAAACGTAGTGAAGAATCGATACCTAAGTTACCTTCTTCATCAACCCAAGATTCCAACAAAAGTAGCGAAGCAAAAAGAAAGAAACTGTATTCTTTTCAAGGTAACTGGGAGACAGATTTTTTGGTGGTCACTAATGACGAGAATACCGGAGTTATTTGCGTTTTGTCATGCACCTTTATCGGGTTTCAGAAAAGCAAATTGTCAAAGACATTATGAAACTCATCATAGTGCGTTTTCTGATCAATATCCCACGGGATCAGATGCAAGGATACATAAAATCAAAGAGTTAAAATCACAACTCCAATGTCAACAGAAGTCTTTTTCATTTAATGTTAATAGTTCTGTTAACAAACTTTCAACCGAAGTGTCTGTATCTGTGTCTCATAAACTTGTTCAGCATGGGATGCCATTTACAAGTGGAGAAATTGTGAAGGAATGCATAGTTTCCGCAGTGACAACTCTCGCTGAAAGTATACCTGAGAAATACAGAAGTGTTTTGATTAATGCGGCAAAAAATGTGCCACTTAGTAATGACACTGTTGCCAGGCGCGTTGACCTCATCGCGGCTCAAATTAAACAAAAAGCACTCCAGAAACTTTCTGAATGTAGTTATTTTTCTCTTGCTGTTGACGAATCAACAGACATTGCTTCTGTAGGCTAGCACAATTAGCATGCTTTGTACGTTGTATAGATAATGTGGGAATTGTAGAAGATTTCTTTTTAACAATTTTACCGCTCCCGGGTACAACTACGAGGCAAGACATTTACAATGCTGTAGCGAATTTCCTGAAACCTAATGGCATTGATTTATCAAAGCTCGTGTGTGTGGTTACTGATGGCGCACCTTCCATGGTAGGCCTAGGTAAAAATAAAGGATTTGTCGCTCTTCTGAAAAATGATGAACATTTTCCTCCCTTTGTTCACTATCATTGTTTAATTCACGTTGAAAACTTAGCCAGTCATCTTATATATGTTCCTGAAATTTCAGAACAGTTAAAACTGATAGTTAAGTTGATCAACTTTTTGGTTTGTAAACCCCTTTTAGCTTACTAAAAGTCTTCTTGCATGATTTATCAGCGCCACATTCAGAACTAATCCTACATGCGGAAGTTCGTTGGCTAAGTAGCGGGGAAGCAATTACAAGGGTCTGGAAAGTTTTCGAAGAAATCAAAGCATTTATTTCTGCCAACGATTATGTCACTAAGTTTCCAGAAATATTCGGGGATGATTTCAAGATCAATCTTGCTTTGATGGTAGACCTATTTCAATATCTCACCGAGCTGAACAAACGTCTTCAGGGTCAGAAAAACACAATTTGTGAACTGAAAGAAATTATATTTTCCTTTCAATCAAAGTTACACAGATTCCTCGGGACGGCAAGTAAAAATGACTTGGTTCATTTTCCTGAACTGGCACATACACTCTCGAGTCTTGGTCGTCCCCACTCGGAGTGTCCTGAAATTGTCGTTCTGGCAATTCAAGATCTGTTGAAAGAGTTTGCTACATGTTTTCACGTACTCGAAGAAAGTGAGCCGTTGTTTAATATGGTGTTCAATCCATTTCAATTCAATGTGGACTCTCTCAGAAAAATTCAGATTATTCAACAGCACAATCTTCCTCGCGCGGAACTTGAATTATTAGAGCTCCAGTCCTCTCAAACCTTAAAATATCTTTTCGAAAAGGAAAGGATCACAGATTTCTGGGGTGCAAATCATGCAATGAAATTTCCAACATTGCGAAATGCTTCTCTCACGTGCTTGGCGATGTTTGGGACAACCTACCTGGGTGAAAAATGTTTTTCATTAATGAAATACATCAAGAACAAAGCACGATCAAGATTAAATGACTCATATTTGGAGGACTGTTTACGTGTGGCTGCAAGCGACTTCTCCTTAGATATTAGTGAAATTCTGAGTAACATTCAGGCCCAAGGATCTCATTAGCCTGGTGAGTGTATTTATTATTATTATTATTAAATTTTCATGGTGCTCTCCCACTTGCCCCGGATTATGAAAGGTGCTCTCAATCACAAAAAGGCTGAGAATCCCTACTGTATCGTATAGCGGGTTGGATTTAAAATTTAAATGGTCATTCAATATGAAGTCTCAGCTGTTTATATTATTATATGCTTTGTATATTTCGAACTCTTCTATTGCGTCCATGTAATGGCCTTTGTTGCACACATGTAGGGGTATCAAATTAGATTTGAAATCGTTATAATTATGATTGTGTAAGATTAAGTGGCGGGCAAAGTTGGACTTGATATTATTTAACAGAGTGAGATTATTTAGGTGACGTTTTGGTGTGTGCTCTTTAAATCGTTTGAGGAAACCTCTCCCCATTTGACCAATGTAAAAACTGTTGCAGTCGTTCCATGATAATTTATATATGCCGGATTTCTTTTCTAAAGGTATGGGTTTTCTGTGACGTAGTATTTTTAATAGACTATTGTTTGTTTTGAAGGTAGCGGTAATATTCAATTTATTAAATGTGGAGGTTAGAATCTTTAGCATTATATTTGTGTATGTGGTAGAAATAAATGTTATTTTTGTATCCTTATCTACTGGGGGCTTGGATTTTCGAATTTTATGTTTCTTGATGAGATTATCAATTAACGTGTTTTTGTAACCATTAGCTAAGGCTATATGGTTAATGGTATTCAGCTCCTCACGGTAATCATCATCACTGAGAGGCACTGTCAACAATCTGCGGATAAAGTAATTATAAGCTGCCAACTTTTGCAAAAAGGGATGATAAGAGTCAGCATGTATTGTCACATCAGTGGTGGTTGGTTTTCTATAAATATTAAATTTCAATTTATCTATGTGTTTAATGACAGACAAATCTAAAAAATTTAATTTATTATCCACTTCGGTTTCCAGCGTGAATTGAATGTTTTTATTGATACTATTCATATAATGTTTTAGGTTTTCGATCTGTCGTACAGTGCCATTGAAAATTAGAAAGGTATCGTCTACATAACGTGCATAAAATATTATATCATTTTTGTATTTGTTATGTGAGAGCAAATGAGAGTTTTCATAAAAATTCAAGTAAACGTCGGCCAATAGACCAGAGAGAGGTGAACCCATGGCCAATCCATCATCCTGAATGAAAAATTGGTTATTGAAAGCAAAGTAATTTTGTTCTAAAATAGTTTCAAGTAAACCAATTAACTCGTTTATCGTCTGTGTATTTAATTTATTATTCTCTAATAAATTTTCTTTTAAGATATTTAGTGTTTCCTTTACTGGTATGTTGGTATACAAATTTACTATATCAAACGATGCTATTTGGTAGTAGATCGACATCCTTACATTTATTAATAAAATCCGTGTTGTTTATGACACTATGTTTGTTCTTTAAATTTATGTTTCCTTTGATTATTTTGACGAGTTTCTTAGCTGTTTTGTATGCGGGCGCTGTGGTAAAATTAACAAGTGGTCTGACCGGTATGTCGCGTTTATGAATTTTGGGTAGGCCAGTGAATTCGGGAGCTTTTGCATTAATAGGCTTTAGGAAGCGACGTGTGCATTCTCTAAACAAATTTATGCATTTATTGATTTTGTTATTAAATGTCTTGACATACATATCAGTAGGATCAGATTTCAAGGTTCTAATATTGTTGTTTGAAATAAAGTCATTTATTTTCATTTTATACACATCGAAGTCCATGATAACAAGAGTATTCCCCTTATCTGCTCTAGTAATGAGAGCATTATTATCAACTAATTTAGCTTTGATTTGTTTCAATAACTTGAACTCGTTGGAAAATCTTATATGTTTCTGTAAACCATGAGGATGGTTGTTAAAATTATGGTGTTTTATGGTATTATTAAATTTATTATTTATTAAAATGCATGCTTCGGTTTGTAGTTTTGGATTGGCAATTGTTTTTACTGCAGTTTCTGCACTGATAGTTTCTTGTATGATTTGGTGTTTATTATCAAGAGGTAAGTTGTTCTTGGTGCTCTTATTAAGGATGTTCATTTCGTCTTCATTGAAAGCTATTGTAGTTAAATTAGACACACGAGGATAAAATGTGTGTTTACAAGTGATGTCTGTTTCTTGGCGATGTTTACTCTTCAAATTATGATTTTTACGCGTCTGTTTAAAGTATGTATTGTGAGTAACGTCAGAGACGTATTTATGTACTGATTCCATAACATTATTTATGATGGCCGGATGAATATTGTTGAAAATATGTAAATGCAGTTTATAAAGTTGTGCATTGAGTGTTGATTTCTTGATATACAAAGATTTGATTTCCTCCTTGATCCAAAAAATCTCAGCATGTTTTTTGGTTGGTTTAGCAGCCCTAGACAGGGCCTTCATATTTATGACTGCATATTTAGTTTTTAGTAACTGAATTTTAACGTTTTGATATTTAAATACCATACTTGCTTGACTAGCCTCTAATTTAAAATGCATGTTGGTTCTTGGTATCCAAGTCACGTAGGAATAGTAGATTATATAAATAAATCACCTTGTATCCGTCGTGTGACTTCGTTGTATGTCGATTAAAATGACGTGTTTCGGAATATATGCTGCATCATCAGAATAAATCACTCTATTGAGGTCGTTAACAGTTAAAATCACATGTTACACATAATATAACTCACTCGCTTTCTAATTGGTTCGCACCACAGCGAAGCCGATCGGACACTGAATTATTATCTGAGTGATTACGCCTAAGCAGGTTCAATGCTGTATCGCAGCCGTTCTCAACCTGGTGCTCGCAAGCACTGTAGTGCTCGCGTAACTAAAAATGGTGCTCATCATGGATGTATAAAAAAGTGCTCGCGAGCAACTGTGATTCCTAATTTTTAATTATGAACTATATAGCACGGCCGTACAGCTGTTGTCCACCAACAACTGAGTGTAGCAGAATACTGTTTGGAAACCTTTGTTACTTCTAAGAGCACTACTTGCAATGGTTTCCGGAATTGTCCATAGTTTACAAGCCAATACCGACTCTATTGTTTGCAGCTTTAAAAGGCAGAGACAGCCTACGAGGGGTTTATTACTGTAGGCGCCAGGTTGTCTCATCTTGTAAATGAGCTGTTAAACACGTACTAGTACCCTCAAAAGAAGCGGTTATTCAAAATATTTTAATTTTATTGCCTCTGAAATCCCTAAACTTGGCAGCGTTAGTACGTTCTCACAGAAATAGTCACGTAGCATTTTACACTTAGCTCAACCAATCAATTTTCAGATTTTAAATAGAAATTTTGAAATTTGCCAATGAGACTTTAAGAGCAGCCACTACCATAGAGGTATATAGATAGAGGTGGTGAACTGGCTGAGAAACCGTCCAGCTGGAAAAGAGAGATGGAATCACGTAGGGGTCATTTCTGTCCTTGTCTGCCTCTAACGCTGAACTGATGCTGAATCAGCTGATCCGCGCGAGTTCCATTATCGCGCATGCGTCAGTAGACAAGGATAGAAATGACCTCTATGAATGTTTCTGCGTGGACATTTCCACTTACACGAGCGCCTATACTTTTCCCCCTCTATCTATATACCTCTATGCATGGCCACTACTCTCCTCCCATCCCGTTTGAGGGCACGGAAGCAGAAATTAGATGTGTTGTTGATTTATCAGTTTTATTTAGATTGTGACTGGAGTGACATAGTGTAGCGGTGTACACCAGTTTTGTGACGTATTTTTTGTTGTAGAATTGCTGTTCTGTTATTCGTGAAATAGCCTAAGCGTAATTATTGTCAGTTTGCAATTTTCCTTTCGCCTCGAAGTGTGTTGTGAACGTTCTTAAAAAAAGAGACATGGATAAATTTGTAATACGAAAACGTAGTGAAGAATCGATACCTAAGTTACCTTCTTCATCAACCCAAGATTCCAACAAAAGTAGCGAAGCAAAAAGAAAGAAACTGTATTCTTTTCAAGGTAACTGGGAGACAGATTTTTTGGTGGTCACTAATGACGAGAATACCGGAGTTATTTGCGTTTTGTCATGCACCTTTATCGGGTTTCAGAAAAGCAAATTGTCAAAGACATTATGAAACTCATCATAGTGTGTTTTCTGATCAATATCCCACGGGATCAGATGCAAGGATACATAAAATCAAAGAGTTAAAATCACAACTCCAATGTCAACAGAAATCTTTTTCATTTAATGTTAATAGTTCTGTTAACAAACTTTCAACCGAAGTGTCTGTATCTGTGTCTCATAAACTTGTTCAGCATGGGATGCCATTTACAAGTGGAGAAATTGTGAAGGAATGCATAGTTTCCGCAGTGACAACTCTCGCTGAAAGTATACCTGAGAAATACAGAAGTGTTTTGATTAATGCGGCAAAAAATGTGCCACTTAGTAATGACACTGTTGCCAGGCGCGTTGACCTCATCGCGGCTCAAATTAAACAAAAAGCACTCCAGAAACTTTCTGAATGTAGTTATTTTTCTCTTGCTGTTGACGAATCAACAGACATTGCTTCTGTAGGCTAGCACAATTAGCATGCTTTGTACGTTGTATAGATAATGTGGGAATTGTAGAAGATTTCTTTTTAACAATTTTACCGCTCCCGGGTACAACTACGAGGCAAGACATTTACAACGCTGTAGCGAATTTCCTGAAACCTAATGGCATTGATTTATCAAAGCTCGTGTGTGTGGTTACTGATGGCGCACCTTCCATGGTAGGCCTAGGTAAAAATAAAGGATTTGTCGCTCTTCTGAAAAATGATGAACATTTTCCTCCCTTTGTTCACTATCATTGTTTAATTCACGTTGAAAACTTAGCCAGTCATCTTATATATGTTCCTGAAATTTCAGAACAGTTAAAACTGATAGTTAAGTTGATCAACTTTTTGGTTTGTAAACCCCTTTTAGCTTACTAAAAGTCTTCTTGCATGATTTATCAGCGCCACATTCAGAACTAATCCTACATGCGGAAGTTCGTTGGCTAAGTAGCGGGGAAGCAATTACAAGGGTCTGGAAAGTTTTCGAAGAAATCAAAGCATTTATTTCTGCCAACGATTATGTCACTAAGTTTCCAGAAATATTCGGGGATGATTTCAAGATCAATCTTGCTTTCATGGTAGACCTATTTCAATATCTCACCGAGCTGAACAAACGTCTTCAGGGTCAGAAAAACACAATTTGTGAACTGAAAGAAATTATATTTTCCTTTCAATCAAAGTTACACAGATTCCTCGGGACGGCAAGTAAAAATGACTTGGTTCATTTTCCTGAACTGGCACATACACTCTCGAGTCTTGGTCGTCCCCACTCGGAGTGTCCTGAAATTGTCGTTCTGGCAATTCAAGATCTGTTGAAAGAGTTTGCTACATGTTTTCACGTACTCGAAGAAAGTGAGCCGTTGTTTAATATGGTGTTCAATCCATTTCAATTCAATGTGGACTCTCTCAGAAAAATTCAGATTATTCAACAGCACAATCTTCCTCGCGCGGAACTTGAATTATTAGAGCTCCAGTCCTCTCAAACCTTAAAATATCTTTTCGAAAAGGAAAGGATCACAGATTTCTGGGGTGCAAATCATGCAATGAAATTTCCAACATTGCGAAATGCTTCTCTCAAGTGCTTGGCGATGTTTGGGACAACCTACCTGGGTGAAAAATGTTTTTCATTAATGAAATACATCAAGAACAAAGCACGATCAAGATTAAATGACTCATATTTGGAGGACTGTTTACGTGTGGCTGCAAGCGACTTCTCCTTAGATATTAGTGAAATTCTGAGTAACATTCAGGCCCAAGGATCTCATTAGCCTGGTGAGTGTATTTATTATTATTATTATTAAATTTTCATGGTGCTCTCCCACTTGCCCCGGATTATGAAAGGTGCTCTCAATCACAAAAAGGCTGAGAATCCCTACTGTATCGTATAGCGGGTTGGATTTAAAATTTAAATGGTCATTCAATATGAAGTCTCAGCTGTTTATATTATTATATGCTTTGTATATTTCGAACTCTTCTATTGCGTCCATGTAATGGCCTTTGTTGCACACATGTAGGGGTATCAAATTAGATTTGAAATCGTTATAATTATGATTGTGTAAGATTAAGTGGCGGGCAAAGTTGGACTTGATATTATTTAACAGAGTGAGATTATTTAGGTGACGTTTTGGTGTGTGCTCTTTAAATCGTTTGAGGAAACCTCTCCCCATTTGACCAATGTAAAAACTGTTGCAGTCGTTCCATGATAATTTATATATGCCGGATTTCTTTTCTAAAGGTATGGGTTTTCTGTGACGTAGTATTTTTAATAGACTATTGTTTGTTTTGAAGGTAGCGGTAATATTCAATTTATTAAATGTGGAGGTTAGAATCTTTAGCATTATATTTGTGTATGTGGTAGAAATAAATGTTATTTTTGTATCCTTATCTACTGGGGGCTTGGATTTTCGAATTTTATGTTTCTTGATGAGATTATCAATTAACGTGTTTTTGTAACCATTAGCTAAGGCTATATGGTTAATGGTATTCAGCTCCTCACGGTAATCATCATCACTGAGAGGCACTGTCAACAATCTGCGGATAAAGTAATTATAAGCTGCCAACTTTTGCAAAAAGGGATGATAAGAGTCAGCATGTATTGTCACATCAGTGGTGGTTGGTTTTCTATAAATATTAAATTTCAATTTATCTATGTGTTTAATGACAGACAAATCTAAAAAATTTAATTTATTATCCACTTCGGTTTCCAGCGTGAATTGAATGTTTTTATTGATACTATTCATATAATGTTTTAGGTTTTCGATCTGTCGTACAGTGCCATTGAAAATTAGAAAGGTATCGTCTACATAACGTGCATAAAATATTATATCATTTTTGTATTTGTTATGTGAGAGCAAATGAGAGTTTTCATAAAAATTCAAGTAAACGTCAGCCAATAGACCAGAGAGAGGTGAACCCATGGCCAATCCATCATCCTGAATGAAAAATTGGTTATTGAAAGCAAAGTAATTTTGTTCTAAAATAGTTTCAAGTAAACCAATTAACTCGTTTATCGTCTGTGTATTTAATTTATTATTCTCTAATAAATTTTCTTTTAAGATATTTAGTGTTTCCTTTACTGGTATGTTGGTATACAAATTTACTATATCAAACGATGCTATTTGGTAGTAGATCGACATCCTTACATTTATTAATAAAATCTGTGTTGTTTATGACACTATGTTTGTTCTTTAAATTTATGTTTCCTTTGATTATTTTGACGAGTTTCTTAGCTGTTTTGTATGCGGGCGCTGTGGTAAAATTAACAAGTGGTCTGACCGGTATGTCGCGTTTATGAATTTTGGGTAGGCCAGTGAATTCGGGAGCTTTTGCATTAATAGGCTTTAGGAAGCGACGTGTGCATTCTCTAAACAAATTTACGCATTTATTGATTTTGTTATTAAATGTCTTGACATACATATCAGTAGGATCAGATTTCAAGGTTCTAATATTGTTGTTTGAAATAAAGTCGTTTATTTTCGTTTTATACACATCGAAGTCCATGATAACAAGAGTATTCCCCTTATCTGCTCTAGTAATGAGAGCATTATTATCAACTAATTTAGCTTTGATTTGTTTCAATAACTTGAACTTGTTGGAAAATCTTATATGTTTCTGTAAACCATGAGGATGGTTGTTAAAATTATGGTGTTTTATGGTATTATTAAATTTATTATTTATTAAAATGCATGCTTCGGTTTGTAGTTTTGGATTGGCAATTGTTTTTACTGCAGTTTCTGCACTGATAGTTTCTTGTATGATTTGGTGTTTATTATCAAGAGGTAAGTTGTTCTTGGTGCTCTTATTAAGGATGTTCATATCGTCTTCATTGAAAGCTATTGTAGTTAAATTAGACACACGAGGATAAAATGTGTGTTTACAAGTGATGTCTGTTTCTTGGCGATGTTTACTCTTCAAATTATGATTTTTACGCGTCTGTTTAAAGTATGTATTGTGAGTAATGTCAGAGACGTATTTATGTACTGATTCCATAACATTATTTATGATGGCCAGATGAATATTGTTGAAAATATGTAAATGCAGTTTATAAAGTTGTGCATTGAGTGTTGATTTCTTGATATACAAAGATTTGATTTCCTCCTTGATCCAAAAAATCTCAGCATGTTTTTTGGTTGGTTTAGCAGCCCTAGACAGGGCCTTCATATTTATGACTGCATATTTAGTTTTTAGTAACTGAATTTTAACGTTTTGATATTTAAATACCATACTTGCTTGACTAGCCTCTAATTTAAAATGCATGTTGGTTCTTGGTATCCAAGTCACGTAGGAATAGTAGATTACATAAATAAATCACCTTGTATCCGTCGTGTGACTTCGTTGTATGTCGATTAAAATGACGCGTTTCGGAATATATGCTGCATCATCAGAATAAATCACTCTATTGAGGTCGTTAACAGTTAAAATCACATGTTACACATAATATAACTCACTCGCTTTCTAATTGATGCGCACCACAGCGAAGCCGATCGGACACTGAATTATTATCTGAGTGATTACGCCTAAGCAGGTTCAATGCTGTATCGCAGCCGTTCTCAACCTGGTGCTCGCAAGCACTGTAGTGCTCGCGTAACTAAAAATGGTGCTCATCATGGATGTATAAAAAAGTGCTCGCGAGCAACAGTGATTCCTAATTTTTAATTATGAACTATATAGCACGGCCGTACAGCTGTTGTCCACCAACAACTGAGTATAGCAGAATACTGTTTGGAAACCTTTGTTACTTCTAAGAGCACTACTTGCAATGGTTTCCGGAATTGTCCATAGTTTACAAGCCGATACCGACTCTATTGTTTGCAGCTTTAAAAGGCAGAGACAGCCTACAAGGGGTTTATTACTGTAGGCGCCAGGTTGTCTCATCTTGTAAATGAGCTGTTAAACACGTACTAGTACCCTCAAAAGAAGCGGTTATTCAAAATATTTTAATTTTATTGCCTCTGAAATCCCTAAACTTGGCAGCGTTAGTACGTTCTCACAGAAATAGTCACGTAGCATTTTACACTTAGCTCAACCAATCAATTTTCAGATTTTAAATAGAAATTTTGAAATTTGCCAATGAGACTTTAAGAGCAGCCACTACCATAGAGGTATATAGATAGAGGTGGTGAACTGGCTGAGAAACCGTCCAGCTGGAAAAGAGAGATGGACTCACGTAGGGGTCATTTCTGTCCTTGTCTGCCTCTAACGCTGAACTGATGCTGAATCAGCTGATCCGCGCGAGTTCCATTCTCGCGCATGCGTCAGTAGACAAGGATAGAAATGACCTCTATGAATGTTTCTGCGTTGACATTTCCACTTACACGAGCGCCTATACTTTCCCCCTCTATCTATATACCTCTATGCATGGCCACTACTCTCCTCCCATCCCGTTTGAGGGCACGGAAGCAGAAATTAGATGTGTTGTTGATTTATCAGTTTTATTTAGATTGTGACTGGAGTGACATAGTGTAGCGGTGTACACCAGTTTTGTGACGTATTTTTTGTTTCCTTATCTTTTCTAGGTATTTTTTGTTGTAGAATTGCTGTTCTGTTATTCGTGAAATAGCCTACGCGTAATTATTGTCAGTTTGCAATTTTCCTTTCGCCTCGAAGTGTGTTGTGAACGTTCTTAAAAAAAGAGACATGGATAAATTTGTAATACGAAAACGTAGTGAAGAATCGATACCTAAGTTACCTTCTTCATCAACCCAAGATTCCAACAAAAGTAGCGAAGCAAAAAGAAAGAAACTGTATTCTTTTCAAGGTAACTGGGAGACAGATTTTTTGGTGGTCACTAATGACGAGAATACCGGAGTTATTTGCGTTTTGTCATGCACCTTTATCGGGTTTCAGAAAAGCAAATTGTCAAAGACATTATGAAACTCATCATAGTGCGTTTTCTGATCAATATCCCACGGGATCAGATGCAAGGATACATAAAATCAAAGAGTTAAAATCACAACTCCAATGTCAACAGAAGTCTTTTTCATTTAATGTTAATAGTTCTGTTAACAAACTTTCAACCGAAGTGTCTGTATCTGTGTCTCATAAACTTGTTCAGCATGGGATGCCATTTACAAGTGGAGAAATTGTGAAGGAATGCATAGTTTCCGCAGTGACAACTCTCGCTGAAAGTATACCTGAGAAATACAGAAGTGTTTTGATTAATGCGGCAAAAAATGTGCCACTTAGTAATGACACTGTTGCCAGGCGCGTTGACCTCATCGCGGCTCAAATTAAACAAAAAGCACTCCAGAAACTTTCTGAATGTAGTTATTTTTCTCTTGCTGTTGACGAATCAACAGACATTGCTTCTGTAGGCTAGCACAATTGGCATGCTTTGTACGTTGTATAGATAATGTGGGAATTATAAAGATTTCTTTTTAACAATTTTACTGCTCCCGGGTACAACTACGAGGCAAGACATTTACAACGCTGTAGCGAATTTCCTGAAACCTAATGGCATTGATTTATCAAAGCTCGTGTGTGTGGTTACTGATGGCGCACCTTCCATGGTAGGCCTAGGTAAAAATAAAGGATTTGTCGCTCTTCTGAAAAATGATGAACATTTTCCTCCCTTTGTTCACTATCATTGTTTCATTCACGTTGAAAACTTAGCCAGTCATCTTATATCTGTTCCTGAAATTTCAGAACAGTTAAAACTGATAGTTAAGTTGATCAACTTTTTGGTTTGTAAACCCCTTTTAGCTTACTAAAAGTCTTCTTGCATGATTTATCAGCGCCACATTCAGAACTAATCCTACATGCGGAAGTTCGTTGGCTAAGTAGCGGGGAAGCAATTACAAGGGTCTGGAAAGTTTTCGAAGAAATCAAAGCATTTATTTCTGCCAATGATTATGTCACTAAGTTTCCAGAAATATTCGGGGATGATTTCAAGATCAATCTTGCTTTCATGGTAGACCTATTTCAATATCTCACCGAGCTGAACAAACGTCTTCAGGGTCAGAAAAACACAATTTGTGAACTGAAAGAAATTATATTTTCCTTTCAATCAAAGTTACACAGATTCCTCGGGACGGCAAGTAAAAATGACTTGGTTCATTTTCCTGAACTGGCACATACACTCTCGAGTCTTGGTCGTCCCTACTCGGAGTGTCCTGAAATTGTCGTTCTGGCAATTCAAGATCTGTTGAAAGAGTTTGCTACATGTTTTCACGTACTCGAAGAAAGTGAGCCGTTGTTTAATATGGTGTTCAATCCATTTCAATTCAATGTGGACTCTCTCAGAAAATTCAGATTATTCAACAGCACAATCTTCCTCGCGCGGAACTTGAATTATTAGAGCTCCAGTCCTCTCAAACCTTAAAATATCTTTTCGAAAAGGAAAGGATCACAGATTTCTGGGGTGCAAATCATGCAATGAAATTTCCAACATTGCAAAATGCTTCTCTCAAGTGCTTGGCGATGTTTGGGACAACCTACGTGGGTGAAAAATGTTTTTCATTAATGAAATACATCAAGAACAAAGCACGATCAAGATTAAATGACTCATATTTGGAGGACTGTTTACGTGTGGCTGCAAGCGACTTCTCCTTAGATATTAGTGAAATTCTGAGTAACATTCAGGCCCAAGGATCTCATTAGCCTGGTGAGTGTATTTATTATTATTATTATTATTAAATTTTCATGGTGCTCTCCCACTTGCCCCGGATTATGAAAGGTGCTCTCAATCACAAAAAGGCTGAGAATCCCTACTGTATCGTATAGCGGGTTGGATTTAAAATTTAAATGGTCATTCAATATGAAGTCTCAGCTGTTTATGTTATTATATGCTTTGTATATTTCGAACTCTTCTATTGCATCCATGTAATGGTCTTTGTTGCACACATGTAGGGGTATCAAATTAGATTTGAAATCGTTATAATTATGATTGTGTAAAATCAAGTGGCGGGCAAAGTTGGACTTGATATTATTTAACAGAGTGAGATTATTTAGGTGACGTTTTGGTGTGTGCTCTTTAAATCATTTGAGGAAACCTCTCCCCATTTGACCAATGTAAAAACTGTTGCAGTGGTTACATGATAATTTATATATGCCGGATTTCTTTTCTAAAGGTATGGGTTTTCTGTGACATAGTATTTTTAATAGACTATTGTTTGTTTTGAAGGTAGCGGTAATATTCAATTTATTAAATGTGGAGGTTAGAATCTTTGGCATTATATTTGTGAATGTGGTAGAAATAAATGTTATTTTTGTATCCTTATCTACTGGGGGCTTGGATTTTCGAATTTTATGTTTCTTGATGAGATTATCAATTAACGTGTTTTTGTAACCATTAGCTAAGGCTATATGGTTAATGGTATTCAACTCCTCACGGTAATCATCATCACTGAGAGGTACTGCCAACAATCTGCGGATAAAGTAATTATAAGCTGCCAAATTTTGCGAAAAGGGATGATAAGAGTCAGCATGTATTGTCACGTCAGTGGTGGTTGGTTTTCTATAAATATTAAATTTCAATTTATCTATGTGTTTAATGACAGACAAATCTAAAAAATTTAATTTATTATCCACTTCAAAATTTAATATTTATACTAAACCGACCACCACTGATGTGACAATACATGCTGACTCTTATCATCCCTTTTCGCAAAAGTTGACAGCTTATAATTACTTTATCCGCAGATTTTTGGCAGTGCCTCTCAGTGATGATGATTACCGTGAGGGGTACAATATCATTAACCATATAGCCTTAGCTAATGGTTACAAAAACACGTTAAATGATAATCTCATCAAGAAACATAAAAAACGAAAATCCAAGCCCCCAGTAGATAAGGATACAAAAATAACATTTATTTCTACCACATACACAAATATAATGCCAAAGATTCTAACCTCCACATTTAATAAATTGAATATTACCGCTACCTTCAAAACAAACAATAGTCTATTAAAAATACTACGTCACAGAAAACCCATACCTTTAGAAAAGAAATCCGGCATATATAAATTATCATGTAACGACTGCAACAGTTTTTACATTGGTCAAACGGGGAGAGGTTTCCTCAAACGATTTAAAGAGCACACACCAAAACGTCACCTAAATAATCTCACTCTGTTAAATAATATCAAGTCCAACTATGCCCGCCACTTAATCTTACACAATCATAATTATACCGATTTCAAATCTAATTGTGACGGTTCAAAAGTCCGTCTTAATATTCATTGGTACAGAGAGGATAAATTTATTGTATTTTAATATAGGTAAAAGGGTTAGGTTAATTTTCCCAAATGGGTTACCCAAGACGCAGTTTCATCAGTACAACTCGACTCCAAGGTCACGGCGTATGTGCGATTCTACACTCATATTTGTACCAAGCCAGTTAAAAAAGCACTGTTGATCATCATCAATCATGTAATAGCTAACGACTGTGACGCATAACAATGGCGTCGTCCGCTTAAGACAATAGGCGATGACGAGGTAATCCCTTCCACCTATAAAAAATTATGCAAGTATGGCGCCCCAGTCTGCAGAATATCACCATGACGTTAACACGCTAAAATTTTGCTGGCGTAAATTTACCAGCTAGTGTTTTTTTTGAATCAATAAAATGTAACTACAAGTAGACAGTGTTATCAAAGTAATCATTAACATCATGTAAATTCAGTGCAAAGGACAGATAAAAAACTAGAGAGTACACCGACCAGCTGAGTACGCCAAACACAGGGCCTGTCATGAAGAACGTTTCAACCACAACACTCGCAACATTTCAGGAAAGTCAAAATTTACAGTAATATCCTCTTATAAAAATCGAGCTCAAAATTTTGACAAACAAAATTGAATGTACCAATAATAAAATATGTAATGAGAGAGTGTGAGAGAGTGAGAGAGTGTGAAAGAGAATGCCGGCAGTAATCAAACCGAGGCATTGGTTTATGTATTGTTAAAAATTTCATATGAAACTAAGTGAGTAATTAAAATCACAACTGCAGTATAAGATGTTTTTTTATGTCCAATTACATATCATAGAGAAACAATGAAAGTAATTAATAACTAATAGCGGAACTGCAAAGCCGCCATCTTGTAAGTATGACTCCATTTTGATTTTAGCCTTTTGTAACATTGTTCATAATATACAGAGAAATATTAAAACTAGACTTCTATCGTATATACATGTGTGCGAATCTTTATTTCGGCAATCCCAACTGTTTCTGCCTCTCGTTCAACGATACCTTGGACCCAAATAAGACCCAGATAACTAATGTTGGCGATAGAGCCACGTGGCGAACCAGAAGCAGCTGGTGAACCGCATAGTGAGTACATTTTAATTTTACAATTAAAATCATAAAAAATATTCCTTAAAAGGGTGAAAGTTAACAAATGGCAGCCCAGAACAGGGACTTTATATAAAAAATTATTTTTTATATAAATGAGCCAGAGTGCAGAAACAGAGTGGGTACCGAAATGGTATAACATAACACGTAAACATAACATTACAATAGTTAGGTTATGTTGTTATTGTTAGGTTAAGATAAAAAGCGACAATTTAAAAACAAACGGAAATATTTTTCTATTTAAAATGGCAAACAACAATGAAAATATCAGCCTCATTGTAAATGAAAACCAAACGAGTATGACTGAATCAAAAATAATGAGTGAGGGAATTGTTCACTCAACACCAGTCACAAATAAAAGAACTGAAGAGAATGAAATAGTAAAAATGATGCAAACACTTTTTAATATACACAATGCTAAATTTGATGAAAAATTTAACCAACTTGATGGAAAATTTAACCAATTTGATGAAAAATTTAACCAACTTGATGAAAAATTTAACGAACAGAAAAATGAAATCAAAAATAATTTTAATGATAAATTTAACCAATTTGATGAGAAATTCAATGAAATGAAAAATGAAATCAAAAGACGAAATGATAATTTTGATAAACAATTTGACGAAGTGAATAAAAGATTGGATGAGAAATTAAGTCAAATAAGGAATAAGAAGGTAAGTAGCAGTGAAAATAGGACGAAAAATAAGGAAGAAAGAATTAATAACAAGGTGAGTAATAATGATGATTTGAATAATGAGTTTACAAGTGATAACAATGATAATAGAAGTAAAAATATGGTATTAGAGAACAAAGTGGTGAATATTGATAGTGATAATGAAATTTTAGAGAGAGTAGAAGATGATAATGATGGAATGTTAGTGTGCGTTGAGTCAGAGAGAAAGTGGAGAAAGAATATACAGGTAAAGGGGTTGCAGGGGGTAAATTTTTCCCTTAATGTTGTAGTAGAGGGTGAAGAAATGGCTTCACGTGAGTATTTGGAAGACGAAAGGTCTGCAAATAGATTTCCCTGGATTTTTTGTGCACTTCATAGGTGGTGCAGTAATTATGAGTTAGTGTCCCCTACATATATTGAGAGAGAGAGAGATATTGTGATGAGAGAAAGAGAAAGAGAGAGATAGAGATTTTTAAAGTGAATAGAAACTATGAGGAATTTATAGAAAGGTTAGGTGAACAGAGCAGTGATAATAATAACAAGTACTTACCTTATATTGAAACGGAAGCAGTAAGAGATGATATTATAAAAGATGATAATATAACTTACCAGAGTGTGACAGAGAATACTGAAGGTGACAGGACCATACCCGATCATGACGAATTATATGAGATTATGGAAAATTATAAAAAATTGAATAGTTTATACATTTATAATAATAACATAAGGTATCCAATAATAAATAAGTTATGTATACCTAAGATTAGATTGTCGTTCAATGATGGAGGATAAAGTGTTTATTGTGTTATGAACATTTAACTATGTGGACAGTGATTTTTTTTAAATGGATTGTTTTGGGAACTGATTTATGGTCAATGGTAACAAAATAAGTTGGATTGTATATATTTTGTGTGTCAATGTTAGATGTATTTGGGTATTATATTATGTTGTGTATTATATGTATTTTTATGTAAAACATGTATGTAACAGGAAGTCATAGTTTAGTTGATTTAATAATAATTGTAACATTTTTTTGTTTTGACTAGATAAAGGAGGAGATTAATTGTGAGATTTTAAATAATGAGTTAAATAATTGAAGATTAGTTAATTATTGTTGTATAAAAAAGATTTGAAAATGAATTTAAATGGTTTTATGAGATTTAGATTATATAAAGAATAGTAAACAATTAACATAAATATGTTTGGATAGAGGGATGTATTGTTATTATGATGAGATAAGTGATGAATTTTCTAGTGTTATATTAAGGTGAAATGTTGTAAGGAGGTTTGGGTGATAATGATAAATAAGGCATATGAGTTAAGCAGAATTTATTTTAATGGGAGTTAGAGAAAATAAGAATTTTGAAATACCAGTAATACACAAAGAGGGTGTTAGATATTTTAGGGACACAGTGGTTAGTGATTATACGTAGAGAAGGTGAGTAATATGTAATTAAAGAGTAAATAGTAATGGTGATATTTTGTAGATAGCGATGAGGTGGTAAGGTATGATCAACGTGCGTTGTTGGGCAGTTCCCGTAATTAGAGAAAGGTAAGAGTGTTTGCCGATATTTGGTGGAGGGCAAAAGGTTATGAATGTGTATATTGGCAGGTTGGGAACACACATCCTAGTACAATGAGGGTATTAGTTATTTAATTTAAAGAGGTAAATGATTTAAGTGGAATTAGTGAAGGGGGTTGTTATGGAGAGATTGGTGTCATAATATGTAAATCTGGTTGTTAGTAGGAAAGAAGGTGAGTAAGGCTATAGATAAATGCAAATTTAATAAATCAAATTATAGTGAATAACAGAGAAACACCCAAACTAATAGATAATGATCAAGATGAAAATGTCAAATAAGAGAAAATTCATAGTTGAAAAGTTGATATAAAAGAATTGTAACGAGTTAATAGAAAGTTGAAGCTGTAATGTCTTATCAGTTTTTATGCAAATTATATAAATGTAAATTATTCAGTCAAATGTAACAATGTTAATGTTTAGTGTTGATGTTTTATTATGTTTTATGGTAATAGTGTGTGTGGTTAGGAGGTTGCTACAGGGGCAGCAACGGTAACAAATGCTAAGTATTAAGTAAATGATGTTAATAATGGTATTGAACGCAAAAATAGTTCTGATTCTGTGGTAAAGAAATATTGAAATCAGGAAAGCTGATAGATAAAATTTTAAAAGAAAAGTTAGTTGGTTTGCCATAATAAAAGTTATGTTTTGAATCTTATATGATAAAAATAGATAGTTGTTGTTTTTGAAAATTTAAGAAATTGTTTTACGTGTTATGATCATAGTATAAGTATATATTTTCTTGTGGTAAAAGGAGTAAAGTAGTGTTGACTGGAGTCCAGTCTTGGTAAAGATAGCAATGTAAAAGGAGAAGGCATCCTGTCTAAAATCTTGTTTGTTATTTGAAACATAGGGATAAGAAAACAAATGCCTCGGAAAACATAAAACAAAGCAACTAAGAGGAGTCAAATCATTTGCGGATATGGAGGTATATAAGGCCACTATTTTAAATTTTGTATTCAATGTTTCAGCATTTGGTGATGCTGTGACGGCGGTCCTGAGCTGGCCTGCGTGTCAGAGCAGGAGCGTTAAGTGCCTATTGGCCTTGCGGTGTTGGGATCTCACCTGAGAAGTCCAGCAAGGTCAGGCAGGTACGGTCATCATCATTGGGCCAAGGGTAAGTTGTTGTATTTCTTTTTTATGTAAACACTACAGGGGGTTGTGGCGCCATATCTGGGCTGATCCTTTTAGAAAGTGTGAATGCGTCAATGAGAGTTTTTATGTTTCGACATAAAACCTCTCATTGAGGGGGTTTTGTGACGGTACAAAAGTCCGTCTTAATATTCATTGGTACAGAGAGGATAAATTTATTGTATTTTAATATAGGTAAAAGGGTTAGGTTAACTATCCCAAATGAGTTACCCAAAACGCAGTTTCATCAGTACAACTCGACTCCAAGGTCACGGCGTATGTGCGATTCTACACGCATATTTATACCAAGCCAGTTAAAAAAGCACTGTTGAACGTCATCAATCATGTAATACGTAACGATTGTGACGCCTAACAATGTCGTCGTCCGCTTAAGACAATAGACGATGACGAGGTAATCCCTTCCACATATGAAAAATTATGCAAGTATGGCGCCCCAGTCTGCAGAATATCGCCATGGCGTTAACATGCTAAAATTTCGCTGGCGTAAATTTACCAGCTAGTGTTTTTTTTTTTTTAATCAATAAAATGTAACTACAAGTAGACAGTGTTATCAAAGTAATCATTATCATCATGTAAATTCAGTGCAAAGGACAGACAAAAAACTAGAGAGTACACCGACCAGCTAAGTACGCCAAACACCGGGCCTGCCATGGAGAACGTCTGAACCGCAACACTCGCAACATTTCAGGAAAGTCAAAATTTACAGTAATATCCTCTTATAAAAATCGAGCTCGAAATTATGACAAACAAAATTGAATGTACCGATAATAAAATATGTAATGAGAGTGTGAGAGAGAGAGAGAGAGAGAGAGAGAGAGAGAGAGTGAAAGAGAATGCCGGCAGTAATCAAACCGAGGCATTGGTTTATGTATTGTTAAAAATTTCATATGAAACTAAGTGATTAATTAAAATCACAACTTCAGTATAAGATGTTTTTTAATGTCCAATTACATATCATAGAGAAACAATGAAAGTAATTAATAACTAATAGCGGAACTGCAAAGCCGCCATCTTGTTAAGTATGACTCCATTTTGATTTTAGCCTTTTGTAACGTTGTTCATAATATACAGAGAAATATTAAAACTAGACTTATATCGTATATACATGTGTGTGAATCTTTATTTCGACAATCCCAACTGTTTCTGCCTCTCGTTCTACGATACCTTGGACCCAAATAAGACCCAGATAACTAATGTTGGCGATAGAGCCACGTGGCGAACCAGAAGCAGCTTGTAACCGCATGGTGAGTACATTTTAATTTTACAATTAAAATCATAAAAAATATTCCTTAAAAGGGTGAAAGTTAACATAATGTTACGACGGTCTACTCGATCGTCGTAGGTACAGTGGAAACAAAATAAGTACAAGACACCAATTAAGTCACTAATCACACCTTTAATTGTTATAGTAAAACAGTTCGTAATTAACAACACAGTGTCTACAACAAATCAAATGAAATTGTTCATACGCAATAAAATGTCCACTAATATTAAAACTCAACTGTATTACAATTATACCGTCCGAATATAAAACGCAACACTTCACTAATAACTACTTGAACGTACACCGTAATAACTCGAACCGCTCTGTAAATATATCGCACTAATACTCTCGAACCGCACAGTCAAAAATCTCGCATTGAACTGAAAAACTAAGGCCGCGACGCGATGTATTTATAGTTACGCTCACACACCAGAAGCTTCCCAAATTGCGTCTTATCTCTCGCGAACTACGTAATTGTACGGCCTTGACACAGTCCGAGCGCCCGAGCGAAGGCCGGCACAGTCGAGAAAATTCTCGCAAAATGCATCTAGTAGCACGTACACCACACGCTTACGTCGAGTTCTTTCTGGCACATTCGATAAACGCGTAGATTGTTCTGTGCTGTTGTAGCAATAATTTGATACCCCTACATGTGTGCAACAAAGGCCTTTACATGGACACAATAGAAGAGTTCGAAATATACAAAGCATATAATAACATAAACAGCCGAGACTTCATATTGAATGACCATTTAAATTTTAAATCCAACCCGCTATACGATACAGCATTGAACCTACTTAGGCGTAATCACTCAGATAATAATTCAGTGTCCGATCGGCTTCGCTGTGGTGCGCACCATTTAGAAAGCGAGTGAGTTATATTATGTGTAACATGTGATTTTAACTGTTAACGACCTCAATAGAGTGATTTATTCTGATGATGGAGCATATGTTCCGAAACGCGTCATTTTAATCGACGTACAACGAAGTCACACGACGGATACAAGGTGATTTATTTATATAATCTACTATTCCTATGTGACTTGGATACCAAGAACCAACATGCATTTTAAATTAGAGGCTAGTCAAGCAAGTATGGTATTTAAATATCAAAACGTTAAAATCCAGTTACTAAAAACTAACTTACACATTAAATTTAATAATATCTGTATAAAAAATCTACTAATACCAAAATATGCAGTCATAAATATGAAGGGCCTGTCTAGGGCTGCTAAAGCAACCAAAAAACATGCTGAGATTTTTCGGATCAAGGAGGAAATCAAATCTTTGTATATCAAGAAATCTACACTCAATGCACAACTTTATAAATTGCATTTACATATTTTCAACAATATTCATCCGGCCATCAAAAATAATGTTATGGAATCAGTACATAAATACGTCTCTGACGTTACTCACAATACATACTTTAAACAGACGCGTAAAATTCATAATTTGAAGAGTAACATCGCCAAGAAACAGACATCACTTGTAAACACACATTTTATCCTCGTGTGTCTAATTTAACTACAATAGCTTTCAATGAAGACGAAATGATCATCCTTAATAAGGGCATCAAGTACAACTTACCTCTTAATAATAAACACCAAATCATACAAGAAATTATTAGTGCAGAAACTGCAGTAAAAACAATTGCTGATCCAAAACTACAAACCAAAGCACGCATTTTAATAAATAATAAATTTAATAATACCATAAAACACCATAATTTTAACAGCCATTCTCATGGTTTACAGAAACATATAAGATTTTCTAACGAGTTCAAGTTATTGAAACATATCAAAGCTAAATTAGTTGATAATAATGCTCTCATTACTAAAGCAGATAAGGGGAATACTCTTGTTATCATGGACTTCGATGTGTATAAAACGAAAATAAACGACTTTATTTCAAACAACAATATTAGAACCTTGAAATCTGATCCTACTGATATGTATGTCAAGACATTGAATAACAAAATCAATAAATGCGTAAATTTGTTTAGAGAATGCACACGTCGCTTCCTAAAGCCTATTAATGCAAAAGCTCCCGAACTCACTGGCCTACCCAAAATTCACAAACACGACATACCGGTCAGACCACTCGTTAATTTTACCACAGCGCCCGCATACAAAACAGCTAAGAAACTCGTCAAAATAATCAAAGGAAACATAAATTTAAAGAACAATCATAGTGTCATAAACTACATGGATTTTATTAATAAATGTAAAGATGTCGATCTACTAGCAAATTATAAGTTAGCATCGTTTGATATAGTAAATTTGTATACCAACATACCAGTAAAGGAAACACTAAATATCTTAAAAGAAAATTTATTAGAGAATAATAAATTAAATACACAGACGATAAACGAGTTAATTAACGAGTTAACAAAATTACTTTGCTTTCAATAACCAATTTTTCATTCAGGATGATGGATTTGCCATGGGTTCACCTCTCTCTGGTCTATTGGCCGACGTTTACTTGAATTTTTATGAAAACTCTCATTTGCTCTCACATAACAAATACAAAAATGATATAATATTTTATGCACGTTATGTAGACGATACCTTTCTAATTTTCAATGGTACTGTACGACAGATCGAAAACCTAAAACATTATATGAATAGTATCAATAAAAACATTCAATTCACGCTGGAAACCAAAGTGGATAATAAATTAAATTTTTTAAATTTGTCTGTCATTAAACACATAGATAAATTGAAATTTAATATTTATAGAAAACCGACCACCACTGACGTGACAATACATGCTGACTCTTATCATCCCTTTCTGCAAAATTTGGCAGCTTATAATTACTTTATCCGCAGATTGTTGGCAGTGCCTCTCAGTGATGATGATTACCGTGAGGAGTTGAATACCATTAACCATATAGCCTTAGCTAATGGTTACAAAAACACGTTAATTGATAATCTCATCAAGAAACATAAAATTCGAAAATCCAAGCCCCCAGTAGATAAGGATACAAAAATAACATTTATTTCTACCACATACACAAATATAATGCCAAAGATTCTAACCTCCACATTTAATAAATTGAATATTACCGCTACCTTCAAAACAAACAATAGTCTATTAAAGATACTACGTCACAGAAAACCCATACCTTTAGAAAAGAAATCCAGCATGTATAAATTATCATGTAACGACTGCAACAGTTTTTACATTGGTCAAATGGGGAGAGGTTTCCTCAAACGATTTAAAGAGCACACACCAAAACGTCACCTAAATAATCTCACTCTGTTAAATAATATCAAGTCCAACTTTGCCCGCCACTTAATCTTACACAATCATAATTATAACGATTTCAAATCTAATTTGATACCCCTACATGTGTGCAACAAAGGCCATTACATGGACGCAATAGAAGAGTTCAAAATATACAAAGCATATAATAACATAAACAGCCGAGACTTCATATTGAATGACCATTTAAATTTTAAATCCAACCCGCTATACGATACAGCATTGAACCTGCTTAGGCGTAATCACTCAGATAATAATTCAGTGTCCGATCGGCTTCGCTGTGGTGCACACCATTTAGAAAGCGAGTGAGTTATATTATGTGTAACATGTGATTTTAACTGTTAACGACCTCAATAGAGTGATTTATTCTGATGATGGAGCATATGTTCCGAAACGCGTCATTTTAATCGACGTACAACGAAGTCACACGACGAATACAAGGTGATTTATTTATATAATCTACTATCAGTTTTGTTGGTGGTACCCTGGACATAGAGCAAGTAAGCCAACTACCTACATCCATCACATTCCACCTGTTTCTCTTGCCGGATCTCGTATACCACATATAGTTAGACAGCTGTTTCCTAAACACTTTGCTTATCCTGACCATCTGCATAACCATTCTGGCATAGAACATGATTTATACATGGACATTTATTTCTGTTAAAGGTATTGATTGTAATAAAAAAATAGTAAAGTAAAATTATCACTAGAAAATTAAATTAATTTATTTTTTAAAATATCACATTTTTAATTCACTAACAAAACTGATATCTTTACTTAACATCTCTTCGTGGCCTTTAAACGTGAATGAAGCTTCAACTTTCTGTCCTAGTAGAACCTGTGGTAACCAGTACTTGTCGTCCACCCACATGTCATCATATGGGACGTCTCTGTGTAGAAACCATTTTGGTTTCATTTCTGAAAACATAAGTGTCTATAGTAAATAATAAATCATTTTTATTTTGCTATTTGGCATTTGCCTGTCTGTGTGGGAAATATCTCATGATAACTTTTGAATGCATCAGCTGATTTTCATAAAACAAAGCATTCGTATGCATATGTTTATACCACAGACCCATATTATTTTTAGATTTATCACCCAAAATAGGGGGGAGACAGAACGCAAAAATGTGAGAGGTCAACATTTCAAAAAACACCGCGTCTATGTGGGGGTGAAAAATAAAAGAAAGTTTTAATCGAAATCTTAATACAGCACTCAGTTTCAGAAATACTAGATTTATGACACCAGGACCATAAAAAGAATCACAGATTTGAGAAATTCTAAAAATCCATGTCAGGTAATAGTGAAATTCCCACTGTAGGGAATTTTAACCCAAATTCACATGTAGTGTCTACTCTGGAGAGTTTTAACCATGGGCGTAAATTGGAAGTCAAAATTTTAAGAGAATTCTAAAAGTATGTGGGCATCATGTTATGAGGAATTTTATTCAAAAAACAGTTTAGGTTTCTTTAATATCTGTCAACACCTCTTGAAATTTTGATTTTGGCCACCTTCAGAATATCTGTAAGGTATGGTTACAAGGAAACTTTAATTATTGTTAACAGTTATGTATATTTGCTAAAAACATTAGATATAGGCTTTTAGATATCTATGGAAATATACATAACCTTACAAAAGCTAGGAATAAATTATTTGTTTTTTAGGCATTATAGTTATAATTTTAACTACAAAAATCATTGCAGTAGTTCAGAGTTTTTAGTGTTGTGTGATTTTCTGCTTTACAATGATAGTTGTTATTTTACTATAAAATAGTAGAGAAAACAGGTTTTTTGTAATAGTTCTGATAATTAAAAAAAATTATAATATTTAAATTTATCTAATAATAAATATATTTTGTTCAAAACAGTGAGTTTGTTCTGCAGCTTAGGGAGGGTAATAGTTATATTTTGAATTTTAAGATATGCTTTAAAATTTTGCTCTATTCTAAAGTAGAATTCTGGTAGATACGAGAAATTTAAGATTAGAATAATAGGTAGAAAGGAAAACTTGAGATTAAACACTTAAATTATAGTTTTATTGTAAACATATACTTTTTTGTAAACAATGAAGAAATTATACTATCAGAAGACACAATTACAAAGTAGCATTCAGAACCAACAATACCATCAAAAAACACATCAACGATACAAACAAGGACATAGACAAATACAATAAACAGGTGTCTACAAATTAAATTGTAATAACTGCAATAGTTTCTACATAGGCCAGACGGGAAGATCTTTTTCATCCTGTTACTCTGAACACTTAAAGGCCCTTTCCAACAACAATATACATTCTGCGTTTGCCACACACATAACCATAGCTACACCAACATAGATACTAATCTTGAAATATTACACCTCTTACCCAAAGGGCAAAAACTCAACACAACTGAACAGTATGAAATATACAAACACCACACAACACAACCAAACAACATACTAAACGACCAATTGCAATATAAATCACATACACTTTTCGACACAGTTATACACAAAACAAACAATAATTCGGATCCCCGCGGCAATCCCCTTCCTCTATACACCACCCCCACTATACCTTCCAACCAACAAACGTTACTAGGTACTGGCAGTCTGTCGCAAAGCTGAAGAAGGCGAACACAATGCCAAAACGCGTTCTACATACAAAACAGACAAGTAAGTTTCACTTGAGAAAGTTTTCAATATTATATAAAGTGTAGTGCAGTGGAAGAAGATGATGAACAAACAAGACAACTATCAGAAGATAATTCAGCTTTATTCATTGGAAAGCAAAAGAAACTACAAGATTAAAGTTGATATATATAATTTGTTATGATAGTCCAAAGTCAAGTTCCTAGGTGAAATATTTAGTAGTTTTGAGATCAAAACAGGAGTTGTCAAAGTTTGAGGATTATCCCCACTCCTATTCAACTGTATAATAGAAAAAATCAGAGAACAGAAGGAAGACAGAATCAACAAACAAATCAGACTAGATTTCAAATTGAAAGGAGTTGTTTTGAACTGATTAACATTTACAGGTGACCAGACCATTTTAGATAAGAATGTAGAATCAGCCACAATGCAAATAAACTTACTCAAGGAAATGGCCAACATAACTGGATTTCAGATAACCTTTGAGAAAACTACAAACGTAAAAAATTTACCCAAACAGTTAAGACTGATTATGGCAAATAAACAAGATCAAGAAATTCTGGTACCTGGGAGAAGTAATCCAACTTAGTGATGAATTTTTATGTATTACTGGAAGGGTTAACACGGTTATAATAAAACGCCATTTTACTAACCTCGTCTGTTGTTTCTTTATTAATAGCAGAGTAGCCAACATAACCATAAAACATTATACAAAATCATTTTGATATTATAATTAAATATTGTAAGTAACATAGGCTATATAAAAAGTACAAATATTTAACACTCTCCCTTAATATCAAAATGTTTTAAAATAAAGTACAAAAGAAATTGACTGCATAATTTGTTAGTTTTAATGATATTGCATATTGACTTAATAAAACAAAATAGCCTACTTTAATTTAACTTACAATAAGGCTACCATATATTCGTTGCTTTGTGCCGGCGCGGAGCCGGCCGTTACAAAATATTGTAGAACAGTTTCATTTTATTGTAACATAACGCGAAGCACTCGCGACCTTTGTTCGGCGGTGAAGGGGAGCGGTATGGTGTGCCGTTGCGCGCGCAGCTCTACTTGTGCTGTTACGATTGTGTGCTGCCGGTGTCCGGCAGTCAACGCTTGCCCTGCCAGAAAGATTGTCCTCCATCTCCTCTCTTCGATTCGTTTCTACGCAGTTTGAATCTCTCTACATGATGGAGTAGAGAATAAAACGACTCCTGGTAAGAATTAATTATTTTCATTAGTTGTTTGGATATTTAATAACAAGATATATGCGATCGTGTGAAGTACGTATTTATGTGTGTGCGACCTGACAAAGTTATGTAAGAGATGTTTTTTACTGTTGTACATAACGCCATTCATATAGCCATGCCTTATTATTTTCTGTAATAGTGCGAGAATTTTTTCAAGAGTCATTCTCATAGTAAAAGTGCATTCCATAAAAATTAATCAGAAAAACTTGGTGCGCAGTCAAGTAGTGAACGGTGTCGGTGCATGTAGTATACTGTCGCCGTCTTTGTTAATTATCTTCACAAATAGAGAATGAAGTGTGAGAGCGTCTGTGTATGAAACCTAATTGAAGGTAAAACATTCTCAATGCTGTGAGTGACTTGCTGTTAAATTTTTTTTGACCAAATAATGATGACTGCTCTGCACGTGGCCGGTTTAACCTGCAAAATTTTGTCGAAGCATGTTGACTGAGTACAGTTCACTTGTATTAAGCCACTATTTAATTAAGTCTGTTCATGGCTCAAACTTACTTATTCATTGACTGAATTCAGACCATTTAATTGAGTTGTAAAAACTTTAATTAATTAATTTTGTGCCTTTGGTGAGAGTTAGCTGGCGGCCCGTTAAGAGGTTAATTACCTTAACTCGGGTGTACATTCTTATAGACTGTTCTCTAATTTACTTGATTTCTTAGGGTTCTCGCACTAAGTCGGTTTTCTGGTCTGCGGTGGGCTGAACATCTGCCCGAGCTGTGAACCATGTCAAGACCGCCTACGAAGAGGGAGATGGAGACGGAATCACTATGTTGCACTCGCCAGCACTTATGAGGTGACAGTTATGCTTTTTCTTTTTTGGGGGCCGAACCGGCAGTGTGCCTGTTTTATGTGAATAACTTAGAAGCCAGGGGACCACGTGTCCAGACTGTCTATTGGGAAGTGAACTGTGATCATGACTCTGAACACTCTCGATAAAAAAATTACTGAACTTTTTATAACCCTTTTCTATAACACTAAATGCTATGACTGTAAGTGCGTGCTGCACTGCGGGAGCGCGCCAGCCATTTCACTCTTGTACCATTTTACAGTTGTATCTCTTTTCGCTTTCACTCTTTACACAAATTTAGGTTATGGCCCTGTAGCTCTGTTCCGGCTGGAACAGTGGTGTATAAAAAAAAAAAAAAAAAATTATTTTGACTGTGGTTTCACATTTAAGGGTTGGGGGCTTTCCTGAAGTTTTTTTGGGGACGTTTTAAGGGTTTACAAAAGGGCACTTAGTTTCTTGGACACGCGCTGGGGCATTATCAGACAGGCTGATGACCTGTCAAGTTTTGTCAACTACATGTGGGCGCGCTCCCACAGATGCCAGAGCACAACCACCTTATTGTATTCTTTTTCTAATTATTTTATACAGTTATCTGAGGCTAATCGAAACGATTTATTAATGTTCTTGAAATATTTTAGCCGATTTTGCCCCTTGCACAAGGGCTAAGCTGATTGTTTTCTTAACTGGCAAACACATATGGGTTGACTTCACACGTAGAGAAGTTGCTGTTTAATTTTGAATATAAAACTGGTTTTCATCCTTTTCTTTTTGGGTAAATTAAATAGATATACATATTGTCAAAATCTTCTGAAATTGTAAAGCCTCAATCAATTAATTTCTGTTATTAAAGTACATAAGGATTTAATTCCTTTTTGGGATTTTGTGAAGTCAATACTGTCTAGAATTTTATAAACACTGTCTGGAAGTAGGTGAGGAGTTTGTTAACATTACCTGGTGCTGTGAACGGAACAAAGGTTCACACACTCATCATGGGTCATTAATAAACGGAATGCTAGACAAATGGGTGGTCCAGTTTCATTTATGCGTCATGAATTATTCGTCTTTAAAGGGGTTTGGAGTTTATGTTATCCTACTGAACGGGTTGCCGACGGGCGTATATTTTATCACTGCCGGGGCATAAGATGATAGTTGCTTTACCCGGTGGGTGGGTGCGTTACAGGGGCATGCGTGTTGAAAGTAAATGATTGTGAGTTGTGTACCTTGTGTTCTGTGTGTGTGTTGTTATGTGTCTAGCTAGCCACACGACGGGGAGAATTTTACATGTGTTTGTGCATTTTATATTTTATTTATGTATGTACATTTAACTTATATACTATTATATACACTTGTTCTGATGCAATTCTATCCAATTATATACACTTGTTCTTAGGTAAACTGGAATTATATATGCTAGTTGTGATTTAAATTTTTTATATTATATATATGTATATACATTTACTTTGTGCACCCTTATGCTCATGTACACGTAATTTATACATGCTTGCCATGATGTACCTTTTGGTAGTTTTTATATAGATACATATATTTATCTTGTACACATGTATGAATTCCAGAGATATAATAAATCTGTTATTGTTATATTATGGCTGAGTTCATTGCAAGTCCCGTCATACTGGACCCAGCATAATTTTTGCTTCTCTAGGCTCCTGCCTAGTTCTAAATAACTTGTAACCTCTCTTTGCAAGCCAACAAGCAAGGAGATAGAAATTTAACAAGAAATAAGATAAATACTAAAAAGCATAGAGAGGTTACAAATGGTAGCAGAGCGTGGTTCATTCTAGGCCTGAACCCTTGGGTCCTGGTGTGTGACGGGGCTTGCAGACTCGGAAATATTAATGCAGTTGTAAATTAATGATTGTTGTAACATAGTTGATATATGCCAGTGTAGGCTAATTGTAGGTTGTTTAAATTGTGAGTCGGGTCGCACCACTGAGGCGGTTAATTATGTTGAAAAATAAAAAAAAAAAAAAAAAAGATTTTTGATAGCTTGTACGGCCGGGAGTCTCAAGCGTTGGCCTGGAATTTCGAATGTTAATTAGGCTCGGTGTTGAGCGTGGTATATTGACGGGATGCGGTATGGCCCGATCGGAAATCGGTACCGGAACTGATTTGTGTCCGGTTGATGTTGAATGATTCTGCATTTCCGAATTAGGACTTGTAGTTGATGGTTAGTTGCTTGTTGTGAATTATGTGTTGGTACGACGTGTGTGTCGAGTTGCTGGTTGCTGTTATATGTGTGTAGTTTTGTTGTTTGTCTTTTGTCTCCTTCCGTCGTGGAGTGCATGGTTCAGAATAGGCCAGGTTTCCGCAGCGCTAGAGAACCCGGGGGTCTACTCAAAGGAAGGACAGTACTTGAGTTTTTCCGTTTCTTGTAAATATGCTTTTGTGGGTTATGTTTTGTGTTCAGTGTATTGTGTGATTCTGGCGGGGGTAGGGTATCAAGGACTACCCAATCCTATTTCCGGCATCCTCCAGAGACTTCCGGTAGTGGATGGAGAAGATGAGGGCAAATTGTTGGTTTTTCTGGACATCGTCCTGGAGTTGGCGGATTTTCCGGGGCTGTCCGATGAGGTCCTCTTGTCCGTTATATATCCGTACTGCCGGGGTTTATTGGCTGAGCTGGTCACCCGCACTCTGCGTCGTGGTGGCAGTATCGACTCTCTCCATGGGGAGGTGTTGGACTCTTTCATACCCCGTCGGCGACGTTGGCATTTGGAACTTAGCCGGTTCTATCGTGCACAGGCCAACGGAGAGGCGTTGGGGGATTTTGTGCAGGATATCCGTAAATGTGCTCGGGTTTTGAGGTTAGGGTTGCCCGAGAAGGATGTCGTTGGAAGAATTTTAGAAGGGGTGTCGCCCCAAGAGAGATCCCGTTTGGTGTTCGCGGACCGTCCACGTTGTTTTGCGGACCTCGAACGGCTATGTGTCTTTTCTAAAACGATCCAGGTGATCGACGAGTCCCGTGAGCACGTGACCCATGATAAGTTAAGACACGAGAGGCATGGGGGGCGAATTGTTCCATCCTCATGCGGTAATGAAAATAGTATTACAAACTCTTGTAGCGAGAGGCGCCGTCGTTCGCCTAATGTGACTTGTTTTAAGTGTGGTAGGTTGGGCCACGTCAGACGATTTTGTACCGGGGTTGGGTCGAGTCCAACGTCCCTTCCCAGGGCGCCCAAGGTCATTCAGAAAAGGCTCAATGAGGGGAAGATATGTCGGAGGTCGTCCCCTACCTGTCGCGGGTCTTCTAAGGTACGCGCCTCCAGGCCAGTTGTAGGTCCCAAGTCTTTGGGTAGCAAGGTCCTCCAAACCATCTCTAGACCCACTTCCGTATGCCCCTTCTTGCTGTTGGAGTTGAAAAAGAGTCAACTCAGAGCATTAGTTGACTCCGGATCAGCAAGATCCATCATTTCATCTAAAGTGTGCGAGGACCTTGAGCGACAGGGTTTAATTAAACGGTCAGAAAAGTCTTCCGTAGTGTGCTGGACGGCATCCCAGGAAATTCTGCCCATTTCCCGGGTAGTTTCATTCAAGTTTAAAATCGAGGGATTTTCTTGGGTGTGGAGCTTTCTGGTTTCTCCGGCTCTGGGAGTTGAATGCATTATTGGTGCTGATTTCATCTGCAAAAGTGGTCTCGTTATTGACATCCAAGAGCACCAATGTTATTTTAAATTCAATCGGGGAGTTGTAATCCCGTTCCTTGGATATCAGGGGACCAGGCAAGATATCCAAGAGGTTAAGTGCCCCGACACATCTAGAGACCACCTCTCCCAGTCCCAGCGGTCCGCTTTAGATCAGTTGTGTGAGCGTTTCCCCACTGTATTAACTCCGGCCCTTGGGCTCACACATCTCTTGGAGTATAAGATCCGCCTAACGGACTCCAAGGTGGTGCGCTCCCACCCTTATAAGTTTGCCCCTCCGAAGATGAGCATCTTGAGGGAGAAGGTTCAAGAATTATTAGATCAAGGGGTGATTGAACCTTCTCAGTCCAGTTATGCCAGTCCAGCGTTCCTAGTGCCCAAGCCTGGAGGTAAGCACAGGATGGTCATCGACTACCGCAAGCTGAATGCTAACATCGAGGTAGATTCGGTCCCACTTCCGGACCTTCATTCTGCGTTCAATTGGTTCAGTGAGGCGAGGTATTTTACCATCATTGACCTCAACTCTGCATATCACCAGATTCCCTTGACGAAAGAAAGTAGGCCCTACACGGCATTCTGTGTTCCGTGGAACCTCTATCAGTATACTAGGGTTCCTATGGGTCTAGCGGTAGGGGCCCAAACACTCACCCGTTTGCTTGACACCGTTTTTCACGATGTCAAGTTCAAGTACGTTTTTAATTATCTTGATGACTTGCTGGTGTACAGCAAGGGGTATGAGGAACATTTGAGTCATCTTGAGGAGGTGATGTGCAGGTTGAGGGGTGCCGGCCTCACTGTCAATCCTGAAAAGGTGAAGTTTGCCCAGACACAAATTTCTTTTCTGGGCCACCTGATTTCCCATAGAGGTGTCACTGTGGATCCTGAGCGAACACAGGGGATCAGGGACTTTCCCCCACCAAAGGATGCCAAAGGCATCGCGAGATTTGTGGGGATGGTCAATTTCTATCGGCGTTTCATCCCAAACGCGGCGGAGATTGCGGCACCTCTGAATGAACTCCGGAAAAAGGGCGCCAAATTTGTATGGGGGGAAAAGCAACAGAAGGCTTTCGAGACTCTGAAGGAAGCCATTATTTCCCCTCCAGTACTGAGAATGCCAGACTTCTCGAGACAGTTTATCTTACAGACGGACGCGAGTTCGGTGGCGCTCGGGGCGGTTCTGTCCCAAGTTGTTGATGGTGCTAGGCAGCCTGTGGCCTTCATTTCTAGAACTTTGACCCAACAAGAACGGAAGTCTTCAGTGTATGAGCTAGAGTGTTTGGCTGTGGTATACGCTCTAGATAAGTTCAGGCGTTTTCTGGAACACGCTGAGTTCCTGCTCGAGACCGACAACCAGGCTCTCTCTTGGCTTCTTGCTCATCCCCGGCAGCTGAGTAAGATTGGACGATGGGTGGTTAAAATCTCATCCTTTAAATTTAAGGTGCAACACATTCGGGGAACTCAAAATGTGGTTGCAGATGCTTTGTCCCGTATGTTTTCCCAGCCCAGCGAAGCCCAGCCGGAGCAACCCTGTTCTGTTCTACTAGACTTTCCGTTAGCTTTTACTGATGTGTTGCCCCATCAGTTAAATGATGAAGAGTTGGGTCCGATCATCCAAAATCTAAAAGAGGGTAACGTGCAGGTCCCCTACTTCTTGTCCAGGGGCGTCCTATGTTGCAGAGAGAAGAAAGGACGGGCCCCGAAGATAGTGCTGCCTAGCAAACTTGTGCCCATGGTCTTCAGCTACTATCACAATTCCCCGGTAGGTGGACATAAGGGAATTTCGAAGACCATTTCCAGTATTAGGAAAAACTTCATCTGGAAGGGCATGGATAGGGACATAGCAACTCGGGTGAAGGCATGTCATCTCTGTGGCTTAAGCAAGCCTGCCCAAAACACAAAGTTGGGGCTGTTGTCATCTGATGTGGCGAGCAGACCGATGGAGAAGCTATTCATCGACTACGTGGGACCCTTCCCGCGTAGCAAGTCAGGTAATGCTTACCTACTTGTCTGTGTGGATGCTTTTTCGAAGTTTGCCTGGCTACTGCCCTTACGGCAGGCAACTGCTCGATTGACCATAAACGCGCTCCAGAGTCATGTATTTCAGCACTTCGGTCTTCCGGCCATCATTGTCTCGGACAATGGTCCACAATTTATTTCTGGCGACTTTCGGCGAATGTGCTTCGCCAATGGCATCAAGCATGTAACCACTTCCCCGTATTACCCGCAGCCGTCCCATGCGGAGAGGTTCAATAGGAATCTACGGTCCGCACTTATTGCCTATCACGCTGAGCAACAGACTACCTGGGACCAGAACTTAAAGTGGTTACAACTAGCTTTCAATACGGCCCTGCATGACAGTCATAAGGCCGTTCCTTTTGAAGTTATGTTTGGTTTCTCGCCTACGCTTCCCTTGGCCAACTTATGGAATATTGACGATCTTCTGCCTAGTAACCCAGACATTAGGACGGCAGATAGGTGGAAAGAGGCCCGGAAGAATTTGCTCCGTGCGCATGAGCGCGTCCGTGCTCGGTATAATCAGGGGCGTATTCCAAATCCCTTTAAGGTAGGAGATTTGGTCTACTGCCAGAGCCACCCGATCAGCTCGGCTGCCGATAAAAGAGCCGCCAAATTATGCTATCGTTGGTCGGGGCCGTACCGTATCCTCGGGTTTACGTCACCGGTGACGGCGCGGTTGGAGGAGCCAGGTGGTGATGCTAAAGAGATTACTACACATATCTCCAAATTGAAATTGTGTAGAAAAGGGTAAACGGGCTGAGAGAAAGGGGGGGAACGGTGGCGGTCTCTGTGTGAGTGAGGACGTTGTCTATTGTAAGAGGGTGTGCTCCGGGGGCGAGATTGAGAATAGTATGGTAGCGGGTAATGTTTCTCACAGTCCCAGTGGGAATCATTTACTTCAGGGATGCGCCCCTGCCTGCGCGAGCCTTGGTTTTCTCCAATTGTCCTTATGTCCGGAGGGAGCCATGTCCTTACCTTTGGTCCTAGCCCATGACCATAATCATCCTTGACCATCCACCTTCCGATTTTCCTAACCTTACCTAGAGAAAAAAAAAAAAAAAAAAAAAAAACTAGAAAAGCAAAAAAAAAGGAGTTAGAGAGTGGAGGGTCGGCGGTGTCCGGCGCGGGGTCGATCTTGCTCCTCGTACCGAACATCGTCGACCGCATGCCCTTGGAGCGCACTTGTAAAACACAATATATATATATATATACATTGGAAAGGTGCCATAGTCACAGTTGACATGGTTTTCCGTTAGGTCCCAGCGGGGACCACCGCATCATGGGGACTGTCATCGCCCCTCTTTCCCCTTGGCCCGTGCAGTATGGTAGTGTGTAAAATGGGGAATAGTATTAGGGAATCATCCCGTAATTGTATGGGGCAGATGCCCTGTTTAGGTGGCTATCGTGTTCTGGCTTGGGTGGACGAGCCTCAGGAGGTCGGAACTCAGGGAGCTCCCGAACTTTTCTTTTGTCTTTCTTCTCTGTCCCTCTTTGCTGTGGGCTGGCCCTGATCAGGTCAGTGTGCAGCAACCGCACACTTACACTATACACGTCTTCTTTCGTCTCTTTCGTTTTCCCTTCTGAGCCCCTGTTCTCCTAAGAGCAAATGCCATCGGGCCACCTTACCCACGATGTCCACCGGATTTTTCAGTTGGGAGTACACTGCAGGGTACTTTCCCGAGTTGTGGGGCAACCGGGTTGCCCTTTCGGGGTGGGGGTGTGCCGGCGCGGAGCCGGCCGTTACAAAATATTGTAGAACAGTTTCATTTTATTGTAACATAACGCGAAGCACTCGCGACCTTTGTTCGGCGGTGAAGGGGAGCGGTATGGTGTGCCGTTGCGCGCGCAGCTCTACTTGTGCTGTTACGATTGTGTGCTGCCGGTGTCCGGCAGTCAACGCTTGCCCTGCCAGAAAGATTGTCCTCCATCTCCTCTCTTCGATTCGTTTCTACGCAGTTTGAATCTCTCTACATGATGGAGTAGAGAATAAAACGACTCCTGGTAAGAATTAATTATTTTCATTAGTTGTTTGGATATTTAATAACAAGATATATGCGATCGTGTGAAGTACGTATTTATGTGTGTGCGACCTGACAAAGTTATGTAAGAGATGTTTTTTTACTGTTGTACGTAACGTCATTCATATAGCCATGCCTTATTATTTTCTGTAATAGTGCGAGAAGTTTTTCAAGAGTCATTCTCATAGTAAAAGTGCATTCCATAAAAATTAATCAGAAAAACTTGGTGCGCTGTCAAGTAGTGAACGGTGTCGGTGCATGTAGTATACTGTCGCCGTCTTTGTTAATTATCTTCACAAATAGAGAATGAAGTGTGAGAGCGTCTGTGTATGAAACCTAATTGAAGGTAAAACATTCTCAATGCTGTGAGTGACTTGCTGTTAAATTTTTTTTGACCAAATAATGATGACTGCTCTGCACGTGGCCGGTTTAACCTGCAAAATTTTGTCGAAGCATGTTGACTGAGTACAGTTCACTTGTATTAAGCCACTATTTAATTAAGTCTGTTCATGGCTCAAACTTACTTATTCATTGACTGAATTCAGACCATTTAATTGAGTTGTAAAAACTTTAATTAATTAATTTTGTGCCTTTGGTGAGAGTTAGCTGGCGGCCCGTTAAGAGGTTAATTACCTTAACTCGGGTGTACATTCTTATAGACTGTTCTCTAATTTACTTGATTTCTTAGGGTTCTCGCACTAAGTCGGTTTTCTGGTCTGCGGTGGGCTGAACATCTGCCCGAGCTGTGAACCATGTCAAGACCGCCTACGAAGAGGGAGATGGAGACGGAATCACTATGTTGCACTCGCCAGCACTTATGAGGTGACATTTATGCTTTTTCTTTTTTGGGGGCCGAACCGGCAGTGTGCCTGTTTTATGTGAATAACTTAGAAGCCAGGGGACCACGTGTCCAGACTGTCTATTGGGAAGTGAACTGTGATCATGACTCTGAACACTCTCGATAAAAAAATTACTGTACTTTTTATAACCCTTTTCTATAACACTAAATGCTATGACTGTAAGTGCGTGCTGCACTGCGGGAGCGCGCCAGCCATTTCACTCTTGTACCATTTTACAGTTGTATCTCTTTTCGCTTTCACTCTTTACACAAATTTAGGTTATGGCCCTGTAGCTCTGTTCCGGCTGGAACAGTGGTGTATAAAAAAAAAAAAAAAAAAAATTATTTTGACTGTGGTTTCACATTTAAGGGTTGGGGGCTTTCCTGAAGTTTTTTTGGGGACGTTTTAAGGGTTTACAAAAGGGCACTTAGTTTCTTGGACACGCGCTGGGGCATTATCAGACAGGCTGATGACCTGTCAAGTTTTGTCAACTACATGTGGGCGCGCTCCCACAGATGCCAGAGCACAACCACCTTATTGTATTCTTTTTCTAATTATTTTATACAGTTATCTGAGGCTAATCGAAACGATTTATTAATGTTCTTGAAATATTTTAGCCGATTTTGCCCCTTGCACAAGGGCTAAGCTGATTGTTTTCTTAACTGGCAAACACATATGGGTTGACTTCACACGTAGAGAAGTTGCTGTTTAATTTTGAATATAAAACTGGTTTTCATCCTTTTCTTTTTGGGTAAATTAAATAGATATACATATTGTCAAAATCTTCTGAAATTGTAAAGCCTCAATCAATTAATTTCTGTTATTAAAGTACATAAGGATTTAATTCCTTTTTGGGATTTTGTGAAGTCAATACTGTCTAGAATTTTATAAACACTGTCTGGAAGTAGGTGAGGAGTTTGTTAACATTACCTGGTGCTGTGAACGGAACAAAGGTTCACACACTCATCATGGGTCATTAATAAACGGAATGCTAGACAAATGGGTGGTCCAGTTTCATTTATGCGTCATGAATTATTCGTCTTTAAAGGGGTTTGGAGTTTATGTTATCCTACTGAACGGGTTGCCGACGGGCGTATATTTTATCACTGCCGGGGCATAAGATGATAGTTGCTTTACCCGGTGGGTGGGTGCGTTACAGGGGCATGCGTGTTGAAAGTAAATGATTGTGAGTTGTGTACCTTGTGTTCTGTGTGTGTGTTGTTATGTGTCTAGCTAGCCACACGACGGGGAGAATTTTACATGTGTTTGTGCATTTTATATTTTATTTATGTATGTACATTTAACTTATATACTATTATATACACTTGTTCTGATGCAATTCTATCCAATTATATACACTTGTTCTTAGGTAAACTGGAATTATATATGCTAGTTGTGATTTAAATTTTTTATATTATATATATGTATATACATTTACTTTGTGCACCCTTATGCTCATGTACACTTAATTTATACATGCTTGCCATGATGTACCTTTTGGTAGTTTTTATATAGATACATATATTTATCTTGTACACATGTATGAATTCCAGAGATATAATAAATCTGTTATTGTTATATTATGGCTGAGTTCATTGCAAGTCCCGTCATACTGGACCCAGCATAATTTTTGCTTCTCTAGGCTCCTGCCTAGTTCTAAATAACTTGTAACCTCTCTTTGCAAGCCAACAAGCAAGGAGATAGAAATTTAACAAGAAATAAGATAAATACTAAAAAGCATAGAGAGGTTACAGCTTCCTTTTAAACGAATTCATAATAATCTGTCATAGCCTATATAATGAAAATTTTTTCATTTTTTTTTTTCAAGAATGTTTACTAGCTTACATAATTTTAAGCAACATGTTTTTAAATCTTTCAAACTTGATGTTTGATAATGGTTTGGTAAACACATCCGCTAACTGATTCTCTGAACAACAGTATTTGATATCAAATAGTCCATCATGAAATTGTTCACTCACATAGTGAAATCTGACATCTATGTGTTTGCTCTTTCTACTCAATTGTCCAGATTTTATTAGTTTTATCGCACTTTGATTATCAACATTCAATGTAGTATTTACAGTTTTGTTTGTCAACTCCTGGATGAATGTTTTGATGTATTTGATTCTCTGCAGCATTCAGCAGCAGATATATATTCCGCTTCTGTTGTTGATAAGGCAGTTATGGGTTGTTTTCTAGAACTCCATACTACTGGTGCGCCTCCTAACATTAGGACGTATCCACTAGTACTTTTTCTATCTTAAACATCTCCTGCGTAATCTGAGTCACAAAATGTTTCAGTTTCCATACGGTTTGATTTTATTGCAGGAAAAAATATTCCCAGATTTTGCGTTCCTTTTAGGTACCTTAAAGTTCTTTTCACATTTTGTACATCTATCTTTTCTGGTTTTTCCAGAAAACGACTTTCGTAATTGACAGCAAATGCCATATCAGGTCTGGTTTTGTTTGTCATGTAGAGGAGACTTCCAATGGCTTCTCTGTAAGGAAACTGTATTCCTTCGTTGTCAATTACAGTAGTCTTCTCTTCTTGTACAATTGGGGTTGTTACTGACTTGCAGTTTGTCATATTAAAATTAGTGAGTACTTGATTTGCATAATTTGTTTGTGTAATGTAAATTCCTTTTCTTTCTAGTTATCTCCATTCCAAGATAAGTGGATGGCTTTTCACTACTTGTCATTTCAAAGTTTTCTTTAAGTTTTTCTAGTAAATTCTTCATTTTTTCAGGATATTTTCCCATCATGATTCCATCGTCAACATGAATAGCTAAATATAAGTCATTCTTGGTGTCTTTAAATATACATTGATCTGTTTTGAGTTGTGTAAGTCCTTCATTTTTAAGAAATGATGTGAGTCTTTTATTCCATTGATTTGGTGCTTGTTTTAGTCCATATAAGGCTTTGTTTAGCCTACAAATTTTTCCTTCTTCATCAAATCCTTCTGGTATTCTCATATAGATTTCATATTCCAGTTCTCCGTACAGGAATGCAGTTTTGACATCAAAAGTCTGAATAACAAGATTTTCTTGAGCAGCTAAGGAAAATAAAACTCTTAACGAAGCACTTTCAACAACTGGACTAAACGTATCTTTAAAATCCAAATTTCCTTTTGTTTGTTCGCAGCCTCTTACTACTAGTCGAGCTTTATATGTGCCGTCATCTTTTATTTTGAAGATCCATCTGCTAGTTAGTATTTCTTTTTCTGCAACTTGTTTTTCATCGACTATTTCCCAGGTGTTATTCTTGTTTAAAGATTCTTTTTCATTTTTAATGGCTAACTTCCATTTTTTTTTATCATTTCCTGTCATACATTCATTGAAAGTAAGCATCACTTGTCCATCTTGAAGATTTTCTTCATATCTAGTAGGACGTTTAATATTTACCCTTGGTCTTAAATTGTAACGTTGTTCTTGTTCATGTTGTTCATTTGTGTTAGGCCTATCAGTTTCTAGTCCAATTTCTTCTAGGCCTATTTGATTTTCTTCGACTGGGTTATTCCCTTTTTCTTCATTCACGTTTTCTTCTTCAATGATTTCTTCCATATCTTCTTGATTACATGGTACTATTTCTGGTATTTCTTCTGCTTTTGATTTTACAGACTCCCTTTTGAAGACAACATCTCTTGATACAAAAATATTTTTCACTGGATCCCACAATCTGTATCCATTCAGTGTGTATCCCACAAAAATACTTTTCTTACTCCTGCTGTCGAATTTCTTAAGCCGTCCTAAAACTTTAGCATAAGCTACTGAACCAAATGTCTGAAGTCTTGATAGGTCAGGTGTCTTACTATACTATTTCTCTGCAGGTGTTGTATCTAATGTGACAGTTGGACTTCTATTGAGTAAATATGCAGATGTTAGTATAGCTTCCCCCCACATTTCTTTGGGTAATTCAGAGTCGAAAAGCATTGCTCTAGCTTTTTCCATAAGTGTTCGATTCATTCTTTCCGCTGTGCCATTTAACTGCGGCGAATAGGGTACTGTGTAATCGATAACAATTCCTCTTAATTTACACCATTGTCTAAGACCAGAGGCAATGTATTCACCCCCATTATCACACCTTATTTTAGAAGTTTTAAGATTGAAATGAGCTTCAGCTTCATTAACATACTCTTTTAAAAATGTGAAAACCTCTTTTTTAGATTTTAAAAGATACACTTTACAAAAGTGAGTATTATCATCAACACATGTCAAGAAATATTTTTTACCATCATGCGTCTGAGATTCTATTGGACCACACAGATCAGAATGTATTATTTGTAAAGGTTTAGAAGCTCTGTCTCTTACTGAATTGAAAGATCTCACTTGTTTAGCTTTGAGACAAATATCACAAAAAATATCTTCACATATATTTAAATTAGCTGAAATACCTCGAGACATTTTAGACAAGTTTTTTAAATTACGAAAAAAGTGACCTAATTTCCTATGCCATTCCATAGCTTCACTACTTTTAGTTTTACCCCTATGTTGATCAACACTTACGAGTACATCTTTTTGTTTGACATTTATATTAGCCTTAGGTCTACATTTATTTTGTTCAGTGTTACTTACAGCAGCTACTTTTGGAACACTTTCATTCTCAGTTAGGTTAACTACATACAAACAATTTTTGTTTTTACTACCTTCTAAAATTACATTATCATCTTTCAATATTTGAACTTTGTTTCTAGTAAATAATACCTTACCACCATTTTCAGTAAGTGCATTGACAGACATCAAATTATTACTTAATTCAGGAACATATGAGACATTTTTTAAAGTACACTGTTCCGAGTCAACATAGCCTACAGCTAGTGATTGCATACTCTGATTTTTCTTTGCAACAGATATGTCTTTATTACATGATTTTTACATTTTCAAGGATGGATAAATCGTTTGTCATGTGGTTTGGAGTACAACCGCTATCTACGATAAAAGTTTTATTTGGAATAATGCTATTCTGATTTACACTGCTATAGCCTACTGGTGAATGAGTTTCAACGGTTTTAGTTAAAAAGGCAGTTTTACTATCATTAGGCCTATTGGGCTTTGCTTTAGATTTTACGGAAATAGCAATCTTTATCAGTGTGATTAGTTTTCTTACAAATACTACATGATACTTTAGGTTTAAAGGATTTATTTTTTAAGAAACAGTCCTTTTCATAATGATTTGACTTTTTACAGTAATTACAAAACTTAGATTTGTTGTTTGGACAGTTCTGACGGATATGACCGGTATCTTTACATGAATAACATCTTACTTCTCTAAGCATACCTTGAGATCTGATTTTAAAAGCTACACTCTCACTATCACTCGATGACTTCGCTTCTTCTTGTATCAGCCTAGCCTTCAAGTTCTCCAAGGTTCTGTCCGTTGAATTCGTCGAGTCCCACGCACTTGAAAAATGTTTGTAATATTCTGGAAGAATGCTCAGAATTTTAGTGATTATCGTTGTGTCGTCTACTTTCTGGTCGAGTCGATTGAGCTTGTATGCGACGTTCTGAATATAGGCTAAGTTAGACATCATGTCCTTTTGGTTGTCAAACTTGTAGTTGTAGAATTCTTGTAAAAGAGAGCATTTTTGTTGTGATGTGTCTCTTTTATAAATGTTAGATAATGTTTCAAACATTTCCTTTGATGTTTCACATGTGACTAAGTGCAATTTTACTGGATGTTCAATGGTCATAAGTATAACGTGTTGGGCTTTAGCGTCCTTTAATTTCCATGTCTTTACCTTGTCTGTATCTTCAGCTTGTTGCTCCAAAGTTTCTGTACCATTTACAATATCCATAAGTCCTTTGGCTTTGAATAACACTTTGACCTCGAAATCCCACATTGTGTAAGCGTCGGCATCTTTAAGTTTTTGTATATTGTTTATTTCACTTTCGCCACTAGACATTTTTACACGACCTCAATTAACACGATTTTAATTTTACGATTTTTACTGGTTAAGGCTTTAACTGAGCACATAACCTGATGAATTTTTATGTATTACTGGAAGGGTTAACACGGTTATAATAAAACGCCATTTTACTAACCTCGTCTGTTGTTTCTTTATTAATAGCAGAGTAGCCAACATAACCATAAAACATTATACAAAATCATTTTGATATTATAATTAAATATTGTAAGTAACATAGGCTATATAAAAAGTACAAATATTTAACACTTAGCAGACCAGAAAAAGATGCCAAACAAATGAGAATTCAGAAATGGAAACAGCATATCATGTAACGGGATTTGTATAACCAATTTTCTAAAACATATTTATTGTAATAAAGCGTAGCTAGTTAGGAGTGTAGAATTGAGGGGGGGCAGACGATGTCTATATAAGGTAAGGAATGCAGTCCTGCATCGGTGAATGACGAAAAAGTGAATCAGAGTTGAGATGTGGCGGCAGCCAGACGCTGTTATGAACACGTGGAAAGCAAATGACGTCAATCCAATAGGCGAGACGAGGTGCAGGAATCCACCTGAAACCAGTTCCAAAGGCAGTAAAGTGAATTAGCGTGGCCAAGCAGGCGACGCATAGGCAGTCGGAAACTCACAGCTGAATTGTACGGTCGCATGGTAATAGTGTAGGGAGGCCTATGCGTGCTTTTACGGTAGGCCTACACCAAAATTGTGTTTTGGAAAATGTAATGGTGCAGAAATAAACTTATGAAGTAACCAATGAACAAAACGGATCATGGTTTAAAAGTGTGGAAACGTCAAGTTTAGTTCACGTAAAAAACGAACTTTCACGGGTGGGGCAATGACTGAGAGACCACGTGCAGATAAGTAAAAACAATTGGCCAAGAAATTGATCAAAGTTTGTTTGTATTATAAAATTCAAAGTTTATTCATATAATAAAATTCAAATTTATAAAAATCAATAACATAATGCTATCTCAAAAAGGGGGTAAATAGAGAGAGAGTGAGAGCATGTGAGAGAAAAAGGGGGAGGGGAAAGAGAAAAGGAAGAATGTACTGATTTGCTATTAATAAAACAATTTTGGTGTGTTGTAATTTTTGTATCGCAGAATTTTTTGTGTTATCATAGTAAAAAGAAATTAGTAATTTTTTGAGCAAAATAAAATAAGAGTTGTTTTGACCATAATCATGTGTTAGTTAATTAATACGCCAGTATACCCTAACCTATTCTCTGTATCAACGAGTTCGTCTAGACAGCCCTGGAATAAATGTTGTATAAGGGAATTTTATTTATGTAAATTGTTTCTTTGGGGAGAGTGTAATTGGTTTCCATATTTGCTCCTAAAAATATGGTGGCGGCCCTGGGAACTTTGGGAACCTTCTAAGTTAATGTAAGTTGAAGAAAGATCGTATTCATCGGGGTAAGTGTCTTCTTGTTTATTTCCACAGTTACAATCACCTCATCAGAAACTTATATAACAAGAAATACATCCCTAGGACAGAAAAATTGAGATATTATAACAGAGTAAATAAAAAAAAGTACATCTACATGAGTTAGATTTTAAACATGGGCAGAATTGGGGAACTGCATGTAATAGAAAAGAGAGAAAGGTAAATTGTCTAAAAATTCCTTAAGCTGAAGCAAGTCAAATAACAACATATACTTAGAAGCTGAGAGGAAATTTCCAATCAGATTGAGAAGATTACATACTATGAGGGAAAGAAGATCAATATCTAAAGAGAATGGATTCTGAAAGAGTAACTTAAACAAGTCTTTGATCAGAGTCCTAGAACAAGCTTGAAATTGTTCCCAGAGAGTAAGGAGGATATACAGTTAATGAGATAAATTGAGATGCAATAATAGACAGAAATTTATTTAGACTCAATAATCAACTTCAAGGGAAAAATTAAAATTGAATAACAGATATCATTAAACTTATTCAAGTAAAAACTGCTATAACATTACAGCTCTCCTTGGATTCTCGTTCCTGCAATTTCCTTTACCATTCATTGATGACAGTCACTGGTGTCATCCGTCCCTCTTGCCCAACAATTGTTACTTTTTGGTGTTTTGTTGCTTTAGTAACTATTTAAAGTGTTAATCAGATACTATAGTTCTAAATTTGTTTACTTTTTGTTGCTCAATAATGTTAACCTCAAATATTCAGTATAAGTGAACGGGTAAGATGAAAGATATCCTGTTGAACAAAAAGTTATTGTAAAGTATGTGTTGAAAGTTGAAAGTTTAATATTAGTGAAATTGCTAGAAAATGTAACATTTCCAGATAGTTTGTGAGAAGAACAAAGGAAAATTTAACCAACGATGTTTCATTTTGTAGTAAGAGGAAAGGAGTGTGTGGTCATAAAAAAAATATTTTTCCAAGAAGAGAGAGAGATAATTAATGAAAATTATTAAACAAAATAGGTCCGTCACTACTACAATTACCACAAAAGTACTAAATGATTTTGGACTACCAGTATCTGAAAGATCTGTTCACCAAGACTGTATGTACTGGGAGTCAAAAGTTGATGCCCCGTTAAGTAACCCAAGCTGACTGCAGCTATGAAAGAAAAGAGGCTACTATGGGCCAGGATGTTCACTTCTGAAGAATGGACTAAGGTAAGTAACAATGTTAGATTAGTTCAATTAACATTAAGGTAGTTAGTATGAGGGGTGTTTGATAAGTCCGTGTAAAAATAAAGAAGATACAATTTTTTGGGGAAAAATCTTTTTTATTTCTCAACATAATCTCCTTTCAAGTCTATACACTTAGTCCAACAATGCTCAAGCTTTTCGATCCCATCCTTACAGTATGATTTATTGAAGTCTTCATAGTATTCACATGTTTCGGCAATAACTTCATCATTTTGTGAAAACCTCTTTCCAGCAAGTCACTTCTTCGAATTTGGAAACAAATAATAATCCGAAGGTGCTAAGTCTGACGAGTAGAGGGGGCATGCGGAAAAATTTCATAACTTATTTCATAGCGTAATTCAAACGCTTTTGCTGTCACAATCGCAGAAGAGTGAGCTGGTGCATTGTCTTGGTGAAAAGGAACTTTCTTTTTTGTCAAATGTGGTTGCTTTTTCTTTATTCCCTCGTTTAGAAAGAACTTTCTTTTTTGTCAAATGTGGTTGCTTTTTCTTTATTCCCTTGTTTAGACAATTCAGTAGACATGCATAATATTGCCCATTTATCATTTTACCCTTCTCCAGAAAGTCAATTAAGATTATGCCATGAGCATCCCAAAATACAGTTCCCATCACCTTACCTGCTGATGGAACAGTTTTCGCTTTTTTTGGAGCAAGTTCTCCTACTGCAACTGTTTTGACTGTTTCTTGGTTTTGGCTTGGTAGTGATTTATCCAAGTTTCATCAACTGTTATGAAACAGTCCAATAATTCTTCTTGATTACTAGCCCAGGAAAAATAAGAAGTTTTAAGGAAAAAATGAGATAAAAGCTAATTTTTTGTACATATGGTCTTTGAACCATAAATTATACAAAACCAATGAGTCTACCACTCAAAAGTGTCTAGGGGTAGTTTTACAGGGGTTGAAAGGGGTGAAAAAAACGATTTTTCGCATATAACTTAAAAAACGAGGTATTTTTTCCAAAAAATGTTTCAAATAAAAGTTGTAGCTCACAAAATTCCCTATAATTTGGTGGGTGTCACATTCCTGTACATCAAAGATTATTGGAATAGGCCATATTTAAAACTTAGAGTATACTGTATTATTTTGTATTTTGTGTGTATTGCATGTGAATGATCATTTTTTTGTTTTTTTTTTAAGAGGATGAATATTTACAAAAAAGTAAAAAACACATTTTTGATACGTTCACATAATCTATTATTCCAGGTGAAATAATTTGATAAAGTATCTTTCGATATTTACAAAATTGTAATGATAATAACAACAGTAAGAATAATATAGTAAAAGGATTGCAAAATGAAACAAAAATTTTATAAAAAAAATTGAATAATAAAAGGAAATGCAATAATTATTGAATTTAAAATCTGAACATTTTTACTGCTTAATGACTAAAATTAAAATGATGTAAAAATACAAAAAAATTAATCTTTAAAAATAAAAAAATAGTCATTAAAAAAATTAATTACATAATTAAACACATATCATAAAATATCAAAATCAGAAAGTAATCAGTTTATGAAATCAAATATGTGAATTACACAAAAGGAAGGTAGAATCAACACAAAACATTTATAAAAACAAACACTTAAAAAAGATAAAGTAAAATTTTTACAACTGAATAAATAATTTGTTCAGAAATAGCAGATGACAAATTTAAATTGAATTAAATGGAAATTATTTAAAAATAATAGAAAAAAAAATGTTACAAGAAAACATGGTAAGATTTTCCTTTTGTAAGAGTCTTTTTATAATAAAAATTTAAGTCACAAAAAGTCTTCAATATCACTGTTTCTATTGACATATGTTTCTTCAAGATCATAAACAAGAAATTCACATTCATTTTCATCATCAATATTAATCTCTTCACTATCAGTAATATTAATATGATAACCTGGCGTTTCACAATTCTGACATGTTAATACTTGGCAATTTTTACTCATAATTGTGCATTGCAATCTGGATTTTAGGTAGCGACAACGAATAGTAGAACAGTCAGTTGTGCAGCCACAGGAAATCAAATTCAAAATTGATTCAGGAGCTGGTTCTAATGAAGACTTAATGGGCTGCGCAAAAAATTATTTTTCCTCTCCCATCCCCATTCCTCTGGACATTTATGGTTGCCTAGCCATTTCTGAACTTGGTAGTAAACTCTAAAAGAATGCTGAGCTGCAGCTGCTGATGTTGGATGTAACAGCTCTAATTTGGCAGATGCCTTTTTGAGAGATTTCTGAAACATCTGAAATCTGTACTTGTCTAGTATTTGCCTTTCATCTTTCGAACCATACAGAATTAGAAATAATTTTTCACCAGCTTCTTCTACTTCACTTTTATTTGAATTCACACTATTAAACACTGCTACAGCATTGTCCAAATTTCTGCTATTCTCCAATGGCTTCAGTAATTGTTTTTTACCTTTCCCATGAACTGAACTAGTCGTGTCACAGCCACTAAAAGCATGTGCCAGAAGGATGAAACTTTTGACATTTGTGAATTGCATTTGCAAATTTTGTGAGGAAAATAATTTTGCTTCAATTTTGCCGATATTTAATTTCAAGAAAAATATATCTTTGTCTGCTGGACTTAAAGCTACCACAAGTAGAAGCAAATCAATATCTTGGCCAACAATTGTTACTTGCAAGTTCTGAGACTTCTGAATGGCAGTTTGCACAATCAGTGTATCTACGTCGTCTTTTGTTCTTCGAATTTTTTTTTCCAACATTTCAACGAGTTGTTTTTTATTTTCACTATTAGCTAAAAACTTTTCTTGGCCGACGGACTGGGGGGGGGGGTTACTTCCGTTATGCTGAACTGTGGACTGATGTTCGCCTATCGACGTTGCTGTTCAAATTTTTTTGTTCTGTCAGGATTATCATATCCATCAAAGATGATTACTGCAGACTTAAAAGTAAGCGAAACATATTCCACGTACATATTGCATACGTCCTTTATAAGTACTGCATTTTTTCAAATTCCATTTCACTTTGTGCAACATATACCCTCCATCTATTATGTAGATATCTGTTATGTTTAGTAAATTGTCATCGATATTTTTAAACTCATCATATAAAGCAGACTTGGTTTTTTTCATTCCAGTATTCGTGAAAAGAGACATTGGGTACGGTGCAATTTCAAACTTAAAATACTCTGATATATCATCACTCAGTTCTCTGCACAACAGCATTCTTTGACAGAAAATTAAAGGATTTATAGTAATACCCTTTTCACGTACTGCTGTAGAGGAATTAACGGCACTCAAAGGATGTACTCTGTTTTCACGTTTTATGACAATGTCCTTATACAATTTCCCAGCCAATTTTTTCATATCGTTTTCACCAATTTCCTTTGATTTATGACAATTACTAGTATCATTTCCAATAATTCGAGTACTGAGTGAAGTAATGATTTGCGTTTTTGAAAACGGATCGTGATTAATAAACCAATCATACAATTTATTGACAGAAATGAATGCAGAAATTATTGACAAAATTTGATGCAGAAATTCATTTGCATCATAAAAAGATTTATATGCTTCAATATGGGTAAAATCGCCCTGAGACACTATTTTAAAGTAAATATTGACTGACCGGTTTAGTCTAGTGGTTAGGGTGCTGGTTTCTAGACCAAGAGGTTCAGGGTTTGATTCCCAGTAAGGTCTGGCATTTGTTCATCATTCAAGTCATTCCCATCTCATTACCTACGCACAAGCTTCGGCTTATATAAACATCATCCTCTTCAACAATATTTGACATACAGGAATGTGACACCCATCAATTTATAGGGAATTTTGTGAGCTACAACTTTTATTTGAAACATGTTTTGATAAAATACCTCGTTTTTAAGTTATATGCGAAAAATCGTTTTTTCACCCCCTTTCAACCCCTATAAAATCACCCCTGATAAATTTAAGTGGTAGACTCATTGGTTTCGTATAACTTATGTTTCAATGACCACGTGTACAAAAAACTAGCTTTTATCTAATTTTTTCCTTTAAAGTCAAATTTTTTGACTATTTTTCCTGGCCTATACGTTGGAACAGTTCCAAACCGTGTTTAGAAATGTTCAATCGTTCACAATTTTGATAGATCATGAGCAAACGTGGCAGCCATCTTGCGGACAGCTTTCGCATATGTACATGTTTGTGTAAAATATGATGCACCCATTTATTGGAGATGCCTATTGTCTTAGCAATTTCACGCACTTTCAATCTTCTGTCCTCCGTGGCCATATTATGGATTTTTTCAAGATTTTCGTCGTTGTAACCTTAACAGGCCATCCAGAACATTCAGCATCGTTTATGCTCATGTGACCATTATGAAAATAACCAAACCATTTGTAAACTATTCTAGTCGATGGAGCTGACTCACTATAATATTTATCCATCTTGGATTTAGTTTCCTGTGCAATTTTTCCTTTCAAAAATAATGTTCCATCACCACACAAAATTCTCTTTCATCCATTTTTTGCAAATCACAATACTCGATAAATTCAAAGATTGGCAATAGTAGAATTATGAACATATGTGACTGAAACGTGGTGTGTGCTCCTAGCGGAGATGCAGGAAACTAAAAATTATGTCATTTGTGTACTACTACTGCAATCTCTTGACTTTGCACGGACTTGTCAAACATCCCTAAGCAAATTGTTACAAAGGCCGGTTCATCATGCTAACAGTAATATTTTTTTCAGTGATGAGTGCACCTTTCAAGTCCTCAGTGACAATAAGCAATATGTAAAACAAAGACCTGGAGAAAAATTTCATGAAGACTGTGTTGTAAAAACTATTAAACGTCCACCATCAGTGATGCTATGGTCAGTCATCAACCCTAAAGGACGGCTTTACATTGCTGAAGGGAGAATGCGACAGGACTAATACACTAGAGTTCTTCAAACAAATTTATTCCCCAATTAAATGACTGGTTTTCCAACAGTGAACAGGGAAACTGTTCATGCAAGATTCAGCTCCCTGGCATACAGCAAAAGGTGTTAAAAACATTTCTTGCCCAGAGCAGGATACAAATTCTTGAATAGGCAGGAAGTTCATCAGATCTCGACCCATTTAAGAATGTATGGGAGCTTTTAAAATGAAAAATTAGAAAGGAACATATAACTAATTTCCATAAGGAAGATACAACTCATTTCCAGAATAATTTGGCATTGGAATCATAATGATAATTTAAAGGTAAAGGCTTTAAACTGCATTAAAAGCATGCATAGAAGAACTGACAGCATTATCAAAGCTAAAGGAGGGATAACAAAATGCTAAATACATTAGACAAATAAAATTGTATGTATATTTAATGTCTTGAGTTTATGTAAAAATAAATATTCTAAAATTTTTACTAATTACTAGTAAATAGTACTTTTTACTATTTTGATGTGTAACATTTAATAAAAATAAAACTTGAAAACAAAAGAATTGATATATTTTTTGTTTTATGACATGATGGGGGCTTAAATGTTATTGAGCAACAAAAAATACCCAACTTTATAATTATAGTATACAATTTACACTCTAAATAAAATTATAAAACACCAAAACATAAGACAACCATCATAAGAACTTTACTGAATCAGACAGCTGATTGCAATGTTGTGTAATACATACCAACAGGGGCGGATTAACCATTAGGCTGACTAGGCTGTAGCCTAGGGCACGGCACTTTAAGGGGCGCACAATTTTAGTAAAAAATAATAAAATTTTACAGCTAAATGTAAAATTGGTAATAAATTACAAGAATAAAAATTTGAGTTCATTTTGAACACAGGCGCCTGTTTGCAAGAAGTTTTGGTAAAACTGTACATAAATAATATTAAATGCTTTCCAAACTGTTTTCTCCGGTTATGAGTCATCGGCTCATAGGACTATGCCTTATAAAAGTCATGAAAACTGCAAATGGTTGAAGGTGTAACTCTAAAACAATCTCTGAAAAATAGCCTCAGTTTTCAATTCCTGAGACTATTTCCAAAAAACAGTAAGATATTTGAAATATTCCTAACTAAGAAATATATTGTAGGGTGTTTAAAGCTTCATTCAGCCCCTTGGAAATAAACGTAAGAGTAGCCTATGGGAGGTGAGGGGGCACTAAAATATAATTAGCCTAGGGCGCCAAGATACCTTAATCCAACCCTGCATAACAAAGATGTAAACAATCTCACAAAGTTCCCAATGTACACTGTAGGCATAAAAAGTTATTTTCCTGATGATATATCATATTAGCTTAACATATGTAAGCTAAAGAAAGTATAAAACCAATTTCACTAACAAAAACTGTCAGGTTTTCTTTTTTTAAAGGGGTGGTGTAATAATTTGGCCAGGGTCTGTACATATAAAACATTTTTGGCCAAATTATTTCTTTGTTCTTGGTGGATTACATACTTATTTGTAACACACTGCCATCTTTATTAAAACTTTACATATACAGTAAACCCCATTATAACAGACCCCGGTCATAACAGTCAGCTCTAAGAAACATGGAATGTTGAAAAATTAAAGACAAACAGACTCAAAAATGACAATTAGCAATGCTGGATAATGTGAGCAAAGTAATGGTAAAGACCACTCTTGAACTATGTCATTGAGTATGTTCAGCAATTAAAAAATGAAAACACATTGCCTAAGATAATCACGTAAGACACCTTCGTGAGTTATTGCTTAAAGAAATTATTTCGAATAAATACGAAACAAAAATCAGTAATTTTTTTAAGCGCCAGTAAATATGGAAAGGGATTCTGACACCTAGCCATCTTGAAAAAGATAGTGTAATAAAACGAGCTTGTCTCGATTAAAATGTTTATAAAATATTTAAAATGTAGTATTTGAAATTAAAAGTGTGTTTACAGTTGAAAATTAAAGTTAAAAGTTATGATGAATCGAAAAAATTATAATTGTCTGAAAAGAACTCCTTTAAATAAAATAAAAATAATTGCAGTAATGTTGTTTGAACTATAACGTTGCTTAATTCAATAAATAAAGCGTACTAGCTGGTCGCTTGATGAAGGTAGCCGTTGCGTTGATTCTGGCAGCGAAATTCCTCCTCCAGGTTGACAGTCGTCTAGGTACGTAAAGTCTAGTCACGTCTGGACAATAAAATTAATAAAATACACTTCCACGTACCTGGTCGTGATTCTGGAAGTTCGGAAGTTCACTTTTTTAACAAATTAATAAGCTGCCAAGACGGTTTACAAAACCAGCTTGCTTTACTTACAAGGTTAGGTTACCTTGTTTAATAATGGGCGCCACACAGGTTTATTTCGGGAAAATCCCATGTATAACCCATTAATAGAATCAAATGATTATTAATTCTCTTCTTTAAAAACTGAAATTGTGTTTATTGCCCTTATGGCAATTCAAATTCAACAACGTATGATTTCAACTAAGTGGTACTTTGATTATTCTGAATGAATTATTTATTTACTTTTAGAAATAAATTAAGTCAAGTTATGCTGCTAATAACTGGGTTTTATTTGTACCCTTGATAATGAATTCAAACAAACATAATTAAGAAAATACATTGATATACAATTGAAATTGTTTCGTTCACTTACCCTACTGCACTAGCTCAGAGCATAAACAACTTTTCTGGTTATGTCCAGATAAACTTTACTTTAAACATTAATTTTATTTATATCTCGGCTGTAAATTCTTTGAAACACAAGAAAGAATGCTCATGCCTACACAGAAATTAATTATTTCATAAAACAATATTGACTAGTAAGGGCTTGTTGTTTACTAACAAAAAATCAAACCTATTTATAGGTTAGGCGTTCGTCACGCTTGCTTAATTATTCACAAAAGTTATATAGTGAGACCACTTAAGACTAACATCATTCTTAAACAGGATCGACAAATCCACGAAATAAATTCAGTCATTGTGTAACACAGAAAATGTTTTGGTGTTATGCGTCAGTACAAATTTTGTTTACAAAAATATATAGGTTAGTGCACTCAGTGTAATGGAATAAATTGTCACGATGTTACCTCTTTATTTTAATCTTTTAGATTAAAATTTAATTAAACACTCCAGTGGTCGGATTGTAATGACCCTGGTTGGACACTGCACACGCACTTGAACAGAGAATACTTGTCCGCTTCTGACTAAAATGGACCTTTTATAATACTATTTAATTATTTTCTCCTGTTCGATATATCCCGCACTAAATAAAATAAATACTTCACATCGATGCACTGATTCTAGGTAGACTATATTGTAGTTACTTGTTGTTGCCGAAATGATTCAATGGACGCACTATTACATGAAGCTATAAGTTGATAAAATTTTGAGGTGACGAGCGACACCTGCTTGCTCGAGATGACTGTCAAAAGTGGCTAACGGAAATTACCTGCATTCCGTTATATACCCCCTGTTTTGATAAGGCTTAGGCGATTGTTTCATTTAGTAAGCTATTTTCTGATTGGCTTAACCAGACGTTACGAAAATGACGCATTGTTTTCCAACTGTTACTAACCGTCTTTTTGCTAAAATGGTTGACAGCTGTCGTTGTTGTTATTATTGATAAACAAATTTCTTACTTTCTATTTACAAATGATGCTAACGCATGTCACGCACTTATTATAGTTGCGATTGGGGTTGTATCGCTATCAAATTAAAGGATATTTTTACTCTTTAATTTGATATAGTTTGACACTGGTTTTATTCACACTTTCACTGACATTTTTTAATAAATAATGTTCAGGTATATGGCTTCGCGCTGTCGTCTGCTCGCGACGCCGGCCACGACTCTCTCTTATCAATACATTATTTGTGTTGCACATCGCGTTTTCACTTAAACGTCTGTGTCGGGACACTAATATATCCGTCTTTATACTTATTTAGTGAATATAATTATTAAATCTTAACTTACTGATGTAATACATTGCTATGAACTATCCTTACTTCCTAATGACATTTTGGTTTACTCCATTTCGCTCTATGTTATTCATTAATGATTGAGTTGTTACTTGCATAATACACTAACAATGCTTATTGCTACGTTTGGTATAATGATTGTTCAGTGTATGTTATTTACACTAGTAGTACTTTCTACTTATCACCTTACTGACAATCGTTCGTTTTAGGCGTTGCCTAGGCATACCTTTCACATCGGGTTTATGCCTTAATAATGTTCATTGGTTACATTTGGTACATTGATGAGGTAGCTTACTTATATAAGGTTCCCTCTTACAATTATTTTTCCTTCTTATGAGTACATTTGAGATTGTAATACCGTTTCAATTTTATATTGTGGCCATAGCTAATCTTAGTCATTGATGATTTATTCTCAGCCAAATACTGTTGCTGATATTATATTATTCGGGTCGTTACTTAATTATTTTTATTAACATGTGAAATTACATTCAAGTTATTCACTGACTCGCTTGACAGCTTATAGTGAATCTAGGTTGTCCATTAGTTTGTGTCAGTTATAGTATTGGTTGTAGTGTCAAGCAGTGTTTTGTTTACTGCTTCTGGTGGCACTTCTTCTTTCTTCTTCGTTGGTCCTTCTCTTCTTCGCTACTTTCATCATTATATTATCTACTTACATTACCTTCATGTACGAGGCGTGTCCGGAAAGTAAAGATACAAAGGTCATAATTGGTCTAAAAATATTTATTTACAAATTATAACTGACAATTATGTAAATACATATATCTTTATTTCTCTACATAATTACCGCCATTATGCAAGCACCCATTAAGTCTGGAAACCAGCTTTTGTATCCCCATGTCATAGAAGTCTGCCGCCAACCCTTTGAACCATGTCATGACCTCTTCTTTTACCTCGTCATCGTCATCGAACTTTTTTCCGGCCAGATATTTTTTCAGGTGAAGGAACAAGTGAAAATCACTGGGCGCGAGGTCCTGGCTATGCGGCGGGTGATCCAAAACATCGCATTTCCAACTGCCAGAGGTCACGCGTGCAGTATGCGTGCAGTTGGAAATGCGATGTTTTGGATCACCCGCCGCATAGCCCGGACCTCGCGCCCAGTGATTTTCACTTGTTCCTTCACCTGAAACAATATCTGGCCGGAAAAAAGTTCGATGACGATGACGAGGTAAAAGAAGAGGTCATGACATGGTTCAAAGGGTTGGCGGCAGACTTCTATGACACGGGGATACAAAAGCTGGTTCCCAGACTTAATAGGTGCTTGGATAATGGCGGTAATTATGTAGAGAAATAAAGATATATGTATTTACGTAACTGTCAGTTAATGATTTGTAAATAAATATTTTTAGACCAATTACGACCTTTGTATCTTTACTTTCCGGACACGCCTCGTATTTATTAATTCTATGGGTATATGTCTAGGTTATGTAACACTTGGTCATGTTACATATACTCCCCTCTCAAAATTGATAATTTGAGAGAAATTTTATATTTGATAAAATTATCATTTCAGTTCAGTTTTGGTACCTTATTACTGCTTCTCTTTTTTTTTCTTCTCTCTTTAACATTCTATTAGTGTGTTGCACTAGATTGAGTTCTTGGCTAGTGATATAATTCTTAGCTTACTAGTATTTTTTCAAGTTTCTCATATTCTAAGTCATTTAATTACAATAGGTTTCACTTCTTAAATTAACAATTTCCTGTCTTACAATAATATATTTTTTCTTTCTCATTACATATCTTTATTTTCGTGATAAATTCTATGGTTCTTTCGTTTTTCACCTCACAGATTTTTTATTAATAATCCTTTATATATTACCATATAATTCCCATAATTTGTAGTGGGTTCGGAGTCAGAGGGGCTCTAATGACATCCATTCTCCGCCGTTCCTCAACTACACGTCCTCAGAATCAGAGGCATCCTCATCTCTGTCTGGGACAAAATAAAAATTGCACGTAGCAACAGTTGCACTATCACAACACATAAAATATAACATATCATTCATTTTTCAATAATATAACATATTACTCAAACAATTGTTTACCCGGAGTACTGTGGTGAAGGCTAATGATTTCCCGCGATGCTAGCTGTACTAATTGTTTACTAATTGCAACCCCCGCACAGGTAAAAACTGCATCATCGGCTAATCAGAAAAAAGAAGGTGTGTGAGAGGCTTGCATCATGCCTTGCCATAAAGTACTTAATGAGACGCTTTCACCCCGCCGATTCATAGCGATCGCAGCATGCTTCTAAATCAAGACGGACTCCATATGCAGACGAGGGAAATACGCACTCACCGCTGACAAGAGCTTCGCCTCATCGAAGAGGAGCCGATGGTCGGCATTGGTGAGCGCGTGCTCAGCTACGGCAGACTTCTCCGGCTGTCCCAATCTACAGTAACGGCTATGTTCACCCACACGTGTGATGACACTGCGCTTCTTGGTTCCAATATACACCTCGCCGCACGAGCAGGAAACTCCGTACACTTTTTTTTTTAACTACACCAAGTTTGAAAACTTTGTACATAATATTTTGTTTAGTTAAAAGAATCTATCACTCTTCTCGTAAGCTATCAGACAACATAAATATCGGTATGGAGAATCATACATAACTTCCATGTTCTAAGATTTATATTTACAATAATTTTTGAAATGAAATATTTCTATTGAAACTACTTCTTTCTTCAGCCTTAACCACAGTACTGTGGTCACTAACGTATACCACCTCACGTTAGCGCACTCGATTTTCACTGATGATGGCATTGCCGAAATGTCTGGTTTTGCAGAAAACATTAGACCAAGGCCAAACAGCCCGGGAAGGAATTTTAACAACAAACTACTTCTTTGTTGCCGATAAGGTAGCACACATATAAAAAATTATCCCCTCCCTGTTCAGCTATTATTTTCATTTATAGAAAATTACCCTTCAACTACCCTTTTAATTTATAAATATTTCATCTACCTTTCTACAGTGGATTGTTATTACCTTCATTTCAGGATACTTTATTTATCAAAATTAAGTACTTTACTCTTGTTAAAACATAAAACGTTGGAGGCAAACTACCCCTTCTCCTTAACCGATCTTCACCAAAATCATTAGGCCTTGAGTTTTCTACAACTCAGGCTCATATGCAAAAAATTATTTGGTTCTGTTTGAATTTGCGGCAGTTATCGTTCACTATACAAAAAATTCTACACACAGAACTTTTGGGAAAATGACTTTTCTTCATGTTTTGAGGGTAGTACAATCAGAATCAGCCCTTATCTTGAACACAATTTTTTTCACCATTGCCATACTTCCATTTCCTTATGGAACATGGAAGTAAAAAATAGTTCTTGGATTTTGTTGTCCATGACGTGTCCGTTACTTAACTAAATATCACTATTGTATTAACGACTCGGAACACTAAGTTTTTTATAAGTAAAATCAAGGTAAGGTAAATCTTTATGATTTTACTTATAAAAAACTGAGTGTTCCGAGTCATTAAAAAATAGTGTAAAAAACCTACTGTCACACAAATATAAAAATCATTTTGAAATAAAATGCTTTAGTCATTGGTCTGAATAATATTGCTGTCACAATGTTACATTGTTATTACAATCAGCCTACAACACCAGACTCGTTGTTATTCAGAGTTTGGGTGCAAGTGATAGGAAATGTGCAAGTTTGCCTAAACACTGGTAGGTATAAACATTTTGGAGCTCAAATACTATGTTTACAAGTAATATATTCATAGTACCTTCTGATTCCCGAACAATTCCACTGTATTTGTCAGTCTTGAACACATGAACTTTGTGGATCGGTGGCGTACCATCAAACTCAAATTCGATATAGCCAACTTGTTCTACCCGCTTAACATCTAATCCACACTCTTCCTTCACTTCTCTGAAATAAAAATAATGTTTTTCCTTGTAGTGAGCTATTACTTCTCTGAAAACCTTCAAAAGTTTAAAATCTGAATGTAACTCGTAGAGTGTAACAAGATAAATAATTAAATGTATTGCTGAATAGCACGTTGATTTTATTGACTGATTCTTTCAACTGTAGAAATAATGTAATTAACAAAAATGATAAAAATAGTTACAAACATAAAAACATCTTCCATGTTATTTATAAAATGTGTGAAAATTTCAGGTGCCATGCTTCATTACTGGAAGCAAATATATTGACTAGCATTTTAATTTTTTCAGCTTAACAGCTAGATTTTTTAACTGGTAAGCATTAAAAAACTTAGACATAATAGTTCTCGGTTATTAGATATTTAAAATTGTTATTTATCAAATAAAATTGTCCCTGTTCGGGCGCCATTTGCAATAGTTCTCGGTTATTAGATAAATATCACTATAATATTGACGACTCGGAACACTAAGTTTTTTATAAGTAAAAACGTAAAGTTTTACCTTACAGCCTAAACCGGCTTTCACCTATAGAAGGCTTCATCAGAGGTCTCTTATAAACTTATAAAAAACTTAGTGTTCCGAGTCGTCAATATTATAGTGATATTTAGTTAAGTAACGGACACGTCATGGACAACGAAATCCAAGAAGTTATTAGATATTTAAAATTGTTATTTATCAACTAAAATTGTCCCTGTTTCGAGCGTCGTTTGTAGTAGTTCTCAGTAATTAATAATTAAAATTATTTAAATTTGTGTTACCTTACCTTTATTTGGACGTCAAATGTAAGTCTTGACGTTCATGTGAAAATTACCAAGGTGTCATCTAGTGTACTCGGCAGAGAAAAACAGGTCAATGTAAATAAACAAGTACATATTTATAAGATCATATAAAACATTACTTTATTTCTTTAACATGACATTCATTTCTTTTTCTACGTATTTTTATATAATTATATTACGGCATACTGTGATAGCCCATTATAGGATGTTATCAACTAAACATATTAAAAGAAAACCAAATATTGAAAATACACATTATAATCGGTATACCTTAAATAATTAACGCAACCCAGTGTTTTTGTTCATTACGTAATTTTCACACTCACATACATACATACATATATATATATATATACACTACTTCTTTAAATCCCCATTTAATTAATAGCTTTTTTCTTTGTTTTATCAGAATTTATACAGCTGTATACTATGTTAAAATTTGTTCAAAATATAGGAAAAGTTCAAAAGTTACTCATCCTCGTTGCTAATCCTTTCGCCACCAATTCGGATTTGTTATTCACCACTCCGATATTATTTTAAACTGTTAACCTTGTTATTAATGAATGTCCACTTGTTTCTCACTACGTTATTATTTTAAACTGTTAACATTGTTATTACTGAATGTCCACTTGTTTCTCACTCCGTTATTATTGGAAATACTTTTAAAACCACATTTTATATTAGTCGGTCGACTGGATATTTTGCTCGCGAGCACTGTTTTCTGACCGCGCGGTCTGAGTACTTTTGTCGACTAAAGATTTTCAAAATGGCCAAAGATCTTCTGTGTGCGGCAACTTGCATCAGGATTGGTGGAACGCATCTCGAGGAGCTTACGTCATCTAGCACCTGATGGGAAGGAATTTTTCAGGCGTGCTTTTTTTCGTGTGACCATTGGCCGACTCGGGCGCGCATACGCATGAACTCGCACCCCTTTTGACCATTTACATTCCCAGACTCTTTAATTGCTTTTGTGCAACACGTACGGCTTGGTACGAGGGGGACTGCTCAAAAGTGTTCAAAAATGTCATCAATGCGTTTGTGATCAAAATGTTGTTCAGCCTGAGTTGCTACTACTTTTTATAATTATTAAAGAATAAAATAAATCCCAATAGTTTGTCCCGTTACAATACCCCCCAATGAGAGGTTTTCTGTCGAAACAGAAAAACTCTCATTGCCTAAAAACCTAAGAGGATCAGCTAGGATATGGCGCCAACAACCCCCCTTTAATCCTTATTACAATCATGGGTAACTTACCCCTCTAGTCCGATGACTATGGCTGCACCTGAATGACATTACTGGACTTCTCTGCTCGAGATCCCAACACCGCAAAGTCAGACAGGCACCCGCCACAGTATCACCAAACTCTGTAACATTCAATCAAAAATATCAATTACGGGCTTTTCAACATACCACATCCTTAACTGACTTGTTTCCTCTTAGTCGTACTGGTTTGCGTTAAGAAGCACTGGTTGCATTTATTCGTATATTCTTACCATAAGTATATTACATTTGTATGTTCAAATAAACATTCTTATTTTACAAAAACCTAACCTCAAAATAACCAATACCATTTAGGTTAATATCTGATTACAATTTTTTAGCAGTAAATAACTTTTATTTCCATGTCCATTAATTAAATATTTTACCTGTTTGTCTGGTATTATCATTTCAAATCAAAACTAGATTATTCAATCCCCATCATTGCATTTCTATCAGTTATCATTTATTTTATAATTCAAATCAAAAGAAATCCAAGTTCATTACCAAAATTAACATTTTAATTTAATTAGATCATATCTTTCCATTAATTATTTTAATTACATTACTTAAAACTTTTTACATTAATTAAATCCCTTCACCTAAATTTTAATTACCTTATAATTAAACACTAAGTTACTTCAAAACAATCTTGATGCATTTAACTTCATCTGGTATTTATTTACTGCATAATAAAATTTCCTCTATCATCTTTATAACCTGTACATCAAAACTTTCAAATTTACTACCAAATTCCTATGTTTTAATTGAATTTAATTTTCATTCTACACACATTCATAATTATACACTGTCAATTATTAAAAAATAAAAAACTTATTACTACCATAAAATCGATTGCAACTATAAATTTATTACAACAATATAATATACACAAGATACTATGAATCAGCTGATATCTTGATATCTTATCAAAGTAGCATAACCTCATATAGAGAACATAGAACATAAAAACATAATACATTTTTTTTTTTTTTTTTTACCTGTTCTATTTCCATTAAGATTCATAGTTATTATCTACATTATCAAGCATACTACTTATTACTACCATAAAATCGATTGCAACTATAAATTTATTACAACAATATAATATACACAAGATACTATGAATCAGCTGATATCTTGATATCTTATCAAAGTAGCATAACCTCATATAGAGAACATAGAACATAAAAACATAATACATTTTTTTTTTTTTTTACCTGTTCTATTTCCATTAAGATTCATAGTTATTATCTACATTATCAAGCATACTACTTCGGTTATTTTTTTATACAATACAAAATGTGATTATATACTACACAGAAAGTTATTCAATACAAGAGATACATAAATCATCACAACAACCTCCTCCAGTACTTCAGTACGATTAACACAATTACAATAATTATCAACGTAATTTACTCTTTATTTAGTCAGAGCTTACTTATTAACAACTTAACAACCTTCTTCCACACACACACACTATGGCCCCCCCGAACTGTAGTGCCCAGTTGCCTCCACGAGAACTGAAGTTTTTAGGGTGTAGACGCTGCCTACCCCGTTCTTGCTTCGGTGTTATAAAACATTCGGTATTACTGATGTCCGAGGACACCAGTAATCCTACTAAAACTTAGGTATATGCCCTTAAACGGTCTACCATCCCATTCGATGGATAGCCGCTGTTCCAAAGTTATAGTGATTACCCTGATTTACCCCCCGGTTAATTTCTAAATTCACCTCTTACAACAATAACCAACTATGGCCAGACTTAGGCAGAACGAGACGCAATGTGCCCTGACCATAGCGAGTCAAAGCTGAGCCAATTCCACGGTCAGGGTTCGGTGAGCCCGTGACCACCCGAAAGTGGGGAAACACAAATAAAATACATAATACTTGTTTAAAATTCCTATACACTAACATAGTAAACATAATACAACATAAACATTCATAAAGAACATGAACCTCATTTCATTAAAATAAACATCTCATTTGAACCTGAATAAAATTTACAAACATTTCAATTTTAATTTCAGTTGAACCTTTTATTCCTCAACCTTTGATTATTTATCATTTATTGTACCATTAAATTCTTCACAAAATCCAAATCTATTATCAACATTCATTATATATAACATTTAAAATTCAGATTTTAAGATATCATTTCAAAATAACATCTTACCTAAGTTAACTTCCTTCAAACTCATTTAATGCCATCATAAGACTCTTTTACTTTACTTCAAAGTTATTATCAAATTCATACTTACATATGGTTAATCACTCCATCAAATAAACACATCATCACTTGTCATAGACTCAAACTATAAACAATTCTCACCACAAATATAACGTACAAAACCATATGTACCTTCTGAAACATTATAACAACCAAACATATGACTCCATAACTACACACATTTTACCTTTACTCATTTACTATTTATTATAAAGTTCCAATCTTAGGAACATCATTTAAATTAATTACCAAAATTTATCCATACAACCTTAATTAATTAATTAATTCATCTCAAATTATTTAACTCAATCAGTTTTAAAAACACTAAGTTATTTTAATTACATTATACCAAAATAATTACAATTCATTTGCATTATAAACTTCATAATTATTCTCATTATTTATTGAGTCTGATAAAATATTATTATTATTATTATCATTATTAAAATCAGTTCCTACTACACACATACATTGTTTTATTAAACATACATAGTACAACATAACCTCTTATACAAACACAATTAACCTCACTATAAATTTATTTACAATTTTTCGTCATATCATTATTGTTTACCACATTTCATTTCATAATTTAGCCAAGTCATTACCATAAACTAAAATAATTAAATGTTCATTCACTGTTTATTTAACCACCATCATCGTATATTAGTCTGGTTTTCATATTACAATTCTCGTCTTTATTTATACTCATTACATTATTATTATTTATATAATAACCCTTTACATTTGATTCCTCTCCTATATCGCAAGAATAATTCACCAAATTACTCACCACTATTAATTCATACAACCCTTCTACATTGGTATTTTTCGTCCTGTCTTCGTCAGTATTTTTGGTTACCATCAGGTAAGTTATATCAACATATTCATCTACTATATGAGTTACATCGTAAGGTGAGTAAGCAATATCATCAACCTTATCATCATTTGCTGTACTACCTATTTCGCAAGGTAAGTATTCAATATTATTTACTCTCTCTCTATTTATTATCTCTATCAACTCTCCATAACCTCTATTCAGCTTAAACATCTCTATCACTCTCTCTCTCTCTCTCTCTCTCTCTCTCTCTCTCATAATCACTTTCTATTTCCATTAAAACTTCATTGCCCCTATTATTATTTATTTTACCTTCTAACACCACATTTTTAACTATATCATCATAATTACCACTAGTTTTAAATTCGTCACTTACCTTAGTATTTGTACCTTCATTATTTTTGTTCTCGTTACACTCACCTTTAACTGTACCATTTTCTACCTCCTCCTTCAGAGTTCTACTTTCGTTTATTTCGTCTTGTATTTTATTTATATTTATCGTTATCTCACCTTTTATTCCCGCAATAATCTTATTTTGTTCCTCTAATTTATTATTTATTTCTCTTAATTTTCCGTCTTGTTTGTTTATCTCCATTTTCAGCCCTATGTTACTAGCATTTATCTCTGATTTTATTTCCGTTCTAAACTCATTTAAACTCGTGTTCAAATTCTTATTTTCTGACTTCATTTCAGTTTAAAATTCATTTAAATTATCATTATTCTTTTTCATTACTTCCATAATCAATGCTAATTGATTAAATATATCTACATTATTGCTTTTGCTATTCTTAGAGTCTACTATTTCAATTTCGTCTGTTATTTCGTCTACGCTCTCATTAATATTTGTCGATACTAAACTGTCTTGTGTAACGTTTAATATTGACCCCCCTCTACACACTCACATAACTTTGCATTCGTATTTTTCTCTACGATTTTGACTAGGTTGTAAATTATTTAATTTTAATTTACAACGTCGCTGTTATGGGCGCCATTTGCAATAGTTCTCGGTTATTAGATATTTAAAATTGTTATTTATCAAATAAAATTGTCCCTGTTCGGGCGCCATTTGCAATAGTTCTCGGTTATTAGATATTTAAAATTGTTATTTATCAAATAAAATTGTCCCTGTTTCGGGCGTCGTTTGCAGTAGTTCTCAGTAATTAATAATTAAAAGTATTTAAATTTGTGTTACCTTACCTTTATTTGGATGTCAAATGTAAGTCTTGACGTTCATGTGAAAATTAAACAAGGTGTCGTCTAGTGTACTCGGCAGAGAAAAACAGGTCAATGTAAATAAACAAGTACATATTTATAAGATCATATAAAACATTACTTTATTTCTTTAACATGACATTCATTTCTTTTTCTACGTATTTTTATATAATTATATTACGACATACTGTGATAGCCCATTATAGGATGTTATCAACTAAACATATTAAAAGGAAACCAAATATTGAAAATACACATTATAATCGGTATACCTTAAATAATTAACGCAACCCAGTGTTTTTGTTCATTACGTAGTTTTCACACTCACATACATACATATATATATTGTAACCCACCGAGATCCTATGTGTTAAAATTAAATGTATTTGATTTAATTTTAAAATTAAAATTCGATTATAATGAAATCTCGTGTTACAATATAAAAACAACTCTCTTTAAAATATTTGCAGTAACAATCTTTAGTAATAATTGATAAATATTGTTTATTTAGTAAAGTTTGATAATTATAGTGAATAATATGTTAATCGCTGGTCGGTGGATGAATGTAGCCGTAGCGTTGATCTTGCAGCGGAACTCCTCTTCTCGGTTAAGTGTCGTCAGTGTACATAACGTTAAGTCTCGTCTGGACAAATAATTTATAATAATATACACTTTCACGTACCTGTTTGTGATACTGGAAGTTCTGAAGTTCACTTACCAAAAAATAAACTGTCAAGATGTACTTAATACCAGCTTGCTCTATCAACAAGGTTATATCACCCCTTGTGTGCAATAAGGGCGCCACATGGGTTTATTTTAGGAAAATTCCCATGAAAAACCAATTAATAAAATTTAGAATTTGATAAATTCGCTTTATACTTTGTTTAAATGCTTGATGCATTCACTACAATTCAAATCTAATATAGTAGAGTCTCTACTCAGAGTTATCTCCCTGTACTCAATGTTAATTATTAATTCACTATTTGAAATAAATATGATCAAGGTTTATGCTGAATAAAATCGGGGTTTATTTTACCCTTTGAAAATAAAATCAACAATTAAAATACAATTGATACGTTAATATAAACTTGATGTTACTTTGTCCGTTTACAATACGGTCTAGCTCAGTTAGAACAATAAACTCTTATATATATTGACAAATTTAACTTTTAATTATATAATATACCTCACGGGTAGGCTCTTTGAAATACAATAAAGAACTATCTTATGCCTTGACAGACGTTAATAATAATAATTAATAATTTGGCCTCGTTTTAAAACTTGTAACTATTTTTCAGGTTAGCGTGTGTTACGCTTACTTATCTACAAACATATATTTTTCACACTTAGTACTAATACAAATATCTTACATTGGATTAATAAATCCACTAAATAAATTGATCTGGTGTATCAGATAGAAAGTTTTGTTGTTCTTGCGTCAGTACAATTTTGTGGTAAATAATGATCGGTGCAAGCAGATAAATAAAATAAATTGTCACAGTGTTACCTTATTTCTTTTAATCGTATAGATTAAAATTTATTAAAAACACTCTCCAGTGATCGGATTATAATGACCACTGGTTAATTACACTTCACTCGCACTATGAATGGAGAGTCGGCCCTTTTCTGACTAAATCTAGGCTATGTTAATTACTGATTATAAAACTCTCTCTCTCGTTCTAAAATCACGCACAAATTAAAATATTCACTTTACTTTCGAAGCACTTCCTTGTAGTCAATTGCTGTATCGTTAAATGTCTTGAAGAAATTTTTAAAAGGTTTACTATTGTTGTACTATGTTAAGTTATTAAAAAATATTACGGTGACGAGCGACGACCTTCTCGCTCGAGTGTTGACAAAAAAGTGTAACGAATTCTCTTCGCTGTTGATTATATACCCCCTCGCTACATAGCGCTTAGGCGGTAAAATCGTTTAATAAACTCTTTTCTGATTGGCTCTGATAACCGTTACAAATGACGTGTTGTCTTTCCAACTGTCACCGGAGCGAACGTTGCGCTCTGTTTTTTGTGTTGTTGGTATTACTCGAATAAATCCTTATTTTTAATAAATAATGCTGCTAACGCGCACTATGCACTTATTATTGTTTCGATCACGAGGTTATTACCACCAAATTAAAGTTTAGTTTATGGGCTTTAATTTGATGTGGCTTAACACTGGTTTTAACCTCGTTTTCTTTGAAAATGCTCATAAATAATGTTTAGAAACATGGTTTCTCACTGTCGTCTGCTAGCGATGCATAATACGATTATTCCCTATCTTTTGACATTTAGTGTTTCACATTGTGTTTTCTTTATAACGTCTTTGTTTGACCACTAATACATTTATGATTATACTTAAGAGCTATTTATTGCTGTACAATATTAAATCTTAACATAATTAGAGTGATACATTATTGTAAAAAATATCCTTATTTTCTAATTACATTTCGTTTGGCCTACTCAATTGAACGTTATTCATTAACAATTGAGCGGTGATATTTCATATTACATTTAGTTATATTGATTGTTCAGTAAATTTTACGTTCACTAGGAGTCCTTTTTCCTTATTAATTTACTGACAAACGTTTGTTTAGGCATAGTCTAGACACATTTTTTAGCATCTGTTTATGCCTTAATAATTGTTACTAGTTACATTTTGTATAATAAGGAAGTTACTCATTCATATAAGGCTTCCTTTTATAAGTATTCTTACTTATTAATATTACATCTGGGTTTGTAATGCTAGTTTTAATACACATTGTGGCCATAGCTAATCTAGTCATAGGCTTTGTCATTTACTGGTCGTGGTTCATTTACTTTCAGCCAAATCAGTCAAAAACTTATTTTAAAAAGTCTTTGAGGCAGTTACGTAGATAAAATGCTACAAAAATTCACTTTCTGAAAAATTGTATGTGTTCAATTTGTTTGGAAAATTTTAAAACTAATAATCAGTTACTGATTAATAGATTTATACTCGAGTTCTTGATTTTATCATGTGTACAATTAAAATAAGATATACTGAGAAATTGGGATTGACTCAATTTTTATGCTCTCCTCCAACTGTTTCAAAATTATATTTCAAAACATCCTGGAGTTTTGACTAGAATTATTTCATTGTTTATACATGATTACACAAAATATTATTGTTCCATTAGTATATGTTTGCAAAGAAAAATACAATTAATTGAAATACATGAAAGTTAGCAGAGCAAAAAGTAATATGACCACAAAGAAGTCGTCACACATTCCATGACTAATCTTACTAGGGAAAAAACCACATTATGAATTATGCAAAGTGTAAATTATTTTAAGAAAGAAATTGAGGGCCTAGATATAGATACAAATACTAAAATTACATGTATAAGAGTTTAATAAACGGTATAGTAACTTAAATGAAATGGGCCATTGATGAATATTGTAATAAAACGAAACTTCTGGATGTAGTTGAATTTAAATTTTCTTTTTATTTTATTTATCAGGAGTTTTTTATTATATTAACAAAGTTAATATTTATTCTTTTAAATGATTTATGTCACTTGTTGCCTTCAACCACAGGTGTTAAATCTCCTGTGGGAAGAATCAACTTGTAACCTAGCTTTAGGGTTTTATTTGGATTATGTTATTTTTTTGTTTAAATATACTGACCTTGAGTCCTGTAATTGGTGTTTCTTGTAATACAACAACACACACTTATGCTAAATCTGGGCGCCACCTGAACACTGGTCCAGGAAAAATGAATCAACTGAAGTCTACACTATTAAATCTATTTATAAAATAAATAATCGATTCTTAATTTTGTAAATAATTTTCTATGAATGATAAACCAGTTGAGTTGTAATTATATAAAAATTCAATTTATTAAATTCAAAATTGTCTGAAGGATGGTTAATACACTTTTTAAAATTTGTTCAATAAGTTACAAAGTTCAATATTCTAGATAACCCTTAATTATACCATTGGCTAAAAATTTGCTCAGTTGATCGGTTGAGTTTAATTACCTTATAGTATCACAAGGTTGTGAATTCTTTTAACTTCCAAGATTTATCAAAATGATGCCTTACAAAATTTCTTAAACTAGTATTAACTTTATAAGTGAACAAATCTTCGTAGGTGAATGACGTATTGCCAATCGATTTATTACTATGAATATTTTTTGGTTAATTAACCATCAAAGTTTTTTAACTACCAATATTGTTTCCTTATTATATTGTGAATTACAGTGTACTGGTTGGTATGTAGTTCAGTTATTTGAAAAAATATACCAGATCATTATTTAAATAGTTGGTTAAAAACTTACAGTGTCCGTCGAAATTATTTTCTTTCACTGCCTTTAATTTAATTTATTTAATTAAATAAATTTCTCACTAACACTCCACAATTCACTTCACTAATTTAATACAATTTTATTCTTCGTTGGTACTCTTCACGTATTGCTGATAACTCGGCGTTCTAAACACAAATGTGCTTCGTCGTGTAGTCGTCGATCAATTCTTTTTCTGCAAGTTCGTTGTCGTGGATTACTTTATCACTCGTCATTAAAAAAGCTTACTTTGTTTAATTATCACGCACTTGGTTTAATAATACTTCTTCTTTAGGTAATGTGTTTGAAAATTTGTAGAGTCGATCTGCGTGGGTTCTGTCTGAGAAAAAACTGTTCCGCCTTGAGTGAAATTTGAGAAAAAACTGGTCCGCCTTGATTGAAATTTGAGAAAAAACTGGTCTGATTGAAATTTGAGAAAAAACTGGTCCGATGGCCTGTGGTGATGCCGTTTATATACCCTAGCCAAATGCATTGCATTACCTGACGCTTATTACGTCATTTTTCTATTAATTTTGGTACTACTTCCGTTGTTTTAATGAAACATTTGTTCGAGAATCTTCTAGAACGTGTTTTATGGAACCTCATAGAACAATTTTCATTTCCGCCCAACCTTCCATAGCGTCGTTTGTATTCTTCTTCCTCTTGGATTAAATTTTAGAAATTCCTTATTTGATTCTGGTTTTTTTCAGATAACTTTACAGGACTACTTACAATGTAAATTTGACTATTATTATTGAATTCCTTGCAATCAACTGATTAATTTGGTACTAGTTAAGCCTGGTTTCGAATAGGTTAACTTTAGAAAAATACTACAAGTTTATAAGCTTACCTCGTAATGACTTTCAACAATTCATCATTGTCCACTTATTTTGGATAATTAGGTATCTTACACCTTACTAATACATAATGTGAGTAATTATATAACAAAATTAATATCTTTACAATAACATAATATAAGAATAATGGTGAATAAACAATGACCTTGGCTTAGGCCTAACAATTTTTACATTAGTAATTATTAATGTGTGACATTATTATCTTATGAAACAGGCTGTTCTTGGTGTTCAACTCTAGCTTAGGTTTTGGTTCATTCTCATGTCCACCTCCTGTTTCATAATATACAGTATTTTAAGAGCATTATACGTTAGCATCATTTTTTACTCATCTGGGTTGGTCATTTTGATTTGGTCAATATTACCTTTATTTTTGCAATAATTCTTATTGCATTGATATTACTATCAACTGAGCAGGTTACTTCTAGTTTGATTTCATTTATTTACATCTTATTTGCCCCTAATTTAGGGTTTTAAACATCAAATATTTTAATTATGACCCATTTACACTGTCTGTCTGGACAGGTTTACAGTACGGTTCAGGTAACTTCTGATATAACTACTACATTCAGGTTTAATATCTAATGATATCTCTAGGTCTATTGACTTTACACTCTTGTGCAACTTTTAAAAGGAATTTGGTTACATTTTGATAATATATTAGTAATAATTTAAATCATTTTAGATGCATAGTACCTGCAACTCTTTTGACATAGTTTTTTAATATTTTCTTTGACTTTTAGGTATTTTAAAAGTTCCTTTATTTGACATAAAACGTTCATCTTTGTCTACTTGACATTTAGACATCATTACCTTTTTGTTTATGATAATTGATTTTTTCATTATTCTGGGTGCTTGTCACATGCCCATTACATATTTGTCATTGCAAATTTCTAGTATTTGTTTATAATTTTTTATTATTCTAATTATGGATCTAAGCCATTTGGTAAGTCTAGTTGATATATTTAACCATACATTGGTTTCACATTGAGTAATAACTCTGTAACAATTCTGTTTTTATGCCCTATTCTGAGCTGATTCTGACATACATTTTGTCACTTACAAAGGTTATTTCTTAATATTATTGATTACTATTGGTTTTATTTTTACACTTTGCTTCTACAATGTATGGGGTGTCATTATGGTCAAAGTTTAAGTCCTTTTTACTGGTTCTGTTAATAATCCATACTTTAATACCAGTTGTTAGCTTGCTGTATTAAACCTGTTTGGCTTTTAATTACATTAATTATGTGATTTATATGAGTTAACCCTCTACTATTTTATATTTTTTAGTGGTTATTTTAATTCTTATGGTGTTATTTTTTATGGGACGTCTTGTGACATTATAATATCTATATCAGATATTAGGTATACTTATTCAAGTATAAAGCGTTAAAGAAAATCTATGATCCTGTAAGAAAGGGTAATAGCACATGATTCATCCAGATGAATCGTGAAATAGAAGTACTGATATAATTAGGCACATACAATCACTAATGCCTGGAATAGATATTTAGTTAGGATTGTGAAAACATTTAATTTGGAACTTGTGTAAAAGAATGAAGAATGTAAAAGTAAAGGCAATTATGTAAGATTTATTATTGTCTTGTTGGTACATCCTCTTCATTCACTTTTTTAAATATTATATACAGGGTGTCCCGGGAGGAGAGGGAAATAATTTGACAAATGGTTCTATAGTGTAAAAGAAGAAGAAAAGTTCATATAAACATATATCCGGAAACTCTTTGTAAGCGAGTTATGGCTAGCGAAAGATTTCGCCCGGGTTTCGAAGAATGAAGACTTTCTGAAATTCTGGGAAGGTAAATTAAGGGGCGAATTCTGTTGTTTCTTATGGTTTCTGACCTGAAAAATCGAATAAAACAGGTCGCAGAACTGTATCTCCCATAACTTTCATGATATCCGACGTAAAACAGAAAAATCTTTGCCTAAAAACGTATTGTATTGTTTTTAACCAAAATTGGAATTTTTTGTTGATTTTTATTGACTTTATTTACACCATTTTTCTCAGAATTAAATTCTTTACAAGTTTTGTTTTCAACTTTTATGCATTTATTAATCATTTAACAAAGTTATTGTACTTCTAACCTAAAAACACGTTTTTTAACACAAAACACATAATCACACCTGACAACATCAAATATCTGAAACAAATTAAACCAAACCCCCCTACACTGAAAGAACTCGAAAACATAATACAACACACACGGAACAACATAGAGAAACTCCAATCAAAAATACAAGAAAGACAAAACAGGAAAATCAATAGCATCTTAACACGCAGAAACGAAACAGTCCCCACACCGACACACAAATTTCACGCACATACAGTAAATATAACAAAGACCAATTTCACTAAAGCAGAAATAACCCTATTAGATAAAGGCCTAAAACACAATTTAAGAAACAATACAACCAATAACAACAATAATATAAGGTATATACGCGACATAGTCATAGATGCTGAAACGGCCATACAACACACGCATAACAACGACCAAGACACTATACGACACGACATAAAACGCAAATTACAACACACACAAAACACGAACAAAAACACCATAATAACAAAATCCAAACACTAAAAAATATAAAACGAAAATTACAAGAACACAACCTAACCATACTCAAAGCAGATAAAGGTAACATAAATGTCATAACAGAAAAACAGGATCTAAATAACAAAATCGAAACATTTTTTACTGAAAACAACATAACCAAATTAAATAAAGACCCCACCACAAAATATCACAAACAACTAAATAAAATCATAAATAACACAAAACACATAATCACACCTGACAACATCAAATATCTGAAACAAATTAAACCAAACCCCCCTACACTGAATGCACTACCAAAAATACACAAACATAATATCCCCATCAGACCACTTATAAACAACACACAAGCACCCACACACAAAATAGCTAGACACTTAGATAAATTAATCAGAAACAACATAAATTTAACAAGCAACACCACCGTCAAAAATAATTTAGATCTGGTGAATAAAACTCAACATGTCCACATTCCACACAATTCAACACTAGCTTCTTTTGACATAACAAACCTATACACCAATGTACCCATAAAAGAAACTATAACAATATTAGAACACTTACTAAAACTAAATAACACACCAGAAACACACATAAAAGAGATCATCCATCTCACCAAAATTATCACTGAACAAATTTATTTCTCACACAATAACATGATTTGGACCTTACAATTACCAAAACAAACAACACACACACATACAAAATATACAGAAAACCCACCACAACAGACTAAAGCTTTACGAGCTAAATAAAATTTATTATGTTGACATATTGATATTGCTGTGTTAACTACTTTTCCAGGGTCTCGTCAGGTGTACTCATTAGCAGAGAGAAACAGGTGAACACAAATGACCAACACACATTTATGGTTAACGAACCCTTTTTATTTTATTCCCATCTCGTCAATTTCTTTTATAATATTTTGATTATATTTGGCCACGAGGCTCAATTAAGAAAACAACTCATTATTTAACTAATTGTAAAATAACAAATCAAATGAATTTACTTACTATATATAATTACGCAACCAGCACTTCCATATTAAAATCCTTCTCTCTCACTCACTCACACGCAAACATCCCATACCTTTAAGAGATCTCATTTTTTCTTGTTAAACAAATTTAAAGAAATTGGTACCATTTTACTTTTAGTTTTAACCCATTTTTTATGTTTTACGCTACCCCATTACTTAACTGCTGTTGAATTTTGACGGCGTCGCATTGTTAGTGCACTAGATAGATTGTGGTTGTTTTCACTGATGTTGAATTTAAATTATTATGTGTTGATCAAAATAACGTCACTTATCTCACATTCTTCAAACTTTCGGCGTATTTTATTTAAATTTATATGTTATTCACATTTTTTGGTGTGTTGTGGGCCCGCAAAAATACGTTCCGGAACTTTGTATATGTTGCTCGCGCGAGCGTTGAATTTAGACTGGCAACAGGCCAAAAGCACTATTTTGTGAAGCGGCTGTTGGTTAGATGACCAATTTTCATTGTGTTTAAAGTTTGTATCCCTACGCCAGGAGACAGTTTCTGTTACATAACGGCATTCCACAACAAGGATCGTCTCTGACGTAAGATGGTCTGTTGTTGTTAGTTACATAACTTGTTGACTGGTTATGTTGTTTTTGTTGACCTTGGTACAATTTGTCGGTTGTTGAATCTGTTTTACAAAATATTATTGAATAAATGTCACGTATAAAGTCGCTAGCAGTGCTGCCACTGTCACTTCCGTCGCTAACAATAAATATACATTTTGTTTATAAATTTTGTCCCTATTGTTGAAAAAATGTTATTGTTTTATTTAAATTACCCCAGGTAGGCCAAAATGCCACATTACAAGACATGGTCATACATAACTCATCCAACCACCCAACTCAACATAAACATGCAGCTTTCAACTACATGCTCCATAGGCTCACTTCAATACCCCAAAACACACATGACTACCAAGAAGAACTCAACACAATCAAATATATATCAAATGGATACAATCCCGATTTAATAAACAAACTACACAAACGTATCCTAAACACAAAAAGAAAAACACATACAACCAACAGTACACAACCCAGTAAATACATCACACTCACATACTACAATTCCAACACACACAAAATTGCTAACACATTCAGGAAACACAATTATAAAGTAGCATACAGGACTAACAACACCATCAGGAAACACATAAATAACACTAACAAAGACACAGGCACATACAGCAAAACAGGTGTATACAAATTAAACTGCAGTGATTGTAACCAGTTCTACATTGGCCAGATGGGAAGATCTTTTTCCTCAAGATACTCTGAACATTTAAAAGCCCTCACCACAAACTACATACACTCCACATTCACCACACATTTACAAAATGAAAACCATGGTTACACAAACATAGAACACAACATGGAAATACTACACTACTTACCTAAAAGTAGAAAACTAAACACAGCAGAACAATATGAAATATACAGACATCACACACTACAACCAAACAACATATTAATTGACTAATTACACTATAGATCATATATACTTTTTGATACACTTGTTCAAACACACACTTTGAATCCCAGCGCCAATTCCCTCCCACCAGCAACCCCCACCACACACACCTACAACCCATAACGGTTACTTTGTACTGACACTCTGTATTTCAAATCCTACTGAGGAAGACGGACACCATGTCGAAACGTTTGGGACATAAAACCAAAAGTAAGTGTTCACTAGTGAAAGTTTGTGTATATATATAATAAGATTTATTATGTAAAAGAGGCAATTATGTAAAGGAAGATTATGTAAGAAACATAGAAGTAAGAAGCTGGAAAAGAATTGCTGAAAGTAGAGGAATTCAAAGAGGAAAAACAACTGAATTGTAAAGGGCGTCTAAAATTTGTAAAGCGTGTTGACAGATATTAGTTTTGTCAAATCATTAAAGACGCTGAGTTTGTATTTTAAATAAGATTCTTTATGATTTGATGCTGTATACAGATGTTTACAGTTTTCTCAAAATTTTGATTTACATTTTTGACTTATGCAACCTCTAAAATTAAAAATTTTATAGAAAATACTGTATTCAGATTTTGTTTTTGTTTAAAAGTCTGTTTTATGAGGTACTCCACATGCAGTTTTGCAATTTTGTTTTCAAAATTTTGACTCCTTACCTATTTGATTCCACCACTCTTCTTTTTTTGTGGTGGGGGGGGCATTCTAAAAAAGATAAGGAGTCTATTGGGTAAAAGTGTGGACACACATTGATGTGCACAGAAGTTTTCGTTAGACCTACCCCAAGTAGACAGACAGACACAATTACGAAACAATCAAGTTGAAATATGATATCGTCACTTGTTCACTAATTTATCTACATGGATATAAATAACAATTTAGAAACTATATTATATAAACTTTAAGGACTATTTGGAAACGAAAGTTCACAATTATATTTTTTTCAAGCTGCTTATTTCAAAAATATGAGGGTGAATCTAATTAATTTTTATTGGCAAACTATAGACTCATATAAATGAAAATGCTTCATCACTTTTCAACATAATTCCCCCCTTCCCCACACATTTTATGCATGTATGCCAGCACTTCACCGGTGCTTTGATCCTGCAAGAAAAAAATCTTTTAGTTGATTGCACAGCTGTGCATGCAATGCCACTTTCATGTAGACATCCATAGAAAATTGCTTGCTGTCAAGAGCCTGTAATGGTACAGAATTGGGAGGCAGAGTAATAAAACGTTACAAGTCTCCTTAACTAGTCCCATGATACAATACTTACTCAGTGAAGGGTCAGATGAATGAGGGGGAGTGGAAGAAACTGGAAATAAATAAATAAAATTAAATCACTACCGACTCGGAACACAATGTTTTTTATGGGTAAAAACGTAAAAGTTTTACCTTATAGCCTGGACCAGTTTTCGCTTTTAAAAAGCTTCTTCAGAGACGCCGCTGGGAGCACTGTCCGTCTTGTTCTTGGCGACGGTATCGACTTTTGAAGGATCGATGTTGTGTGTGTGAGGTGTGATATGTTCGAATAATGCGTGTGATTTGAATTGTGTCTGTTCGTTTAGGATGTTGTTTTTATGTGTTTTCGTGTGTTTGTATATTTTGGCTATATTTATATATGTTCAGGCTATAAGGTAAAACTTTTACGTTTTTACCCATTAAAAACTTTGTGTTCTGAGTCTGTAGTGATTTAATTATACTTAGTTAATTAATGGACACGTCGTGGACAACGAAATCCAAGAATGGAAATAAATATTCAAGATCTCAACCGATGTGTGAGATGCATGTGGCTGTTCATTGTCATGCTGTAACAAACTCAAACCACTGTCATACTGTAACTGAACACACCACAACATTTAGACCTCATTGCAGTTTTAAAATGATTTTCAAGGAGGTCATAATATGACTCATTGTTTACAGTTGATTCTTCCTTTTGGTATATAATGTTTCAGAACTATAACCTTATGATCACAGGAAAGCGTGTGAGCATTGTCTTGCAGTTAGCAGAATTGCATGCAATTTTTTTTGATTCTGACAATTTTAAATATCACTATTCCATGTTTGCTCACTTGGTTTCTGGTTTAAAATAACGAACTCATGATTTGTTGCCAGTAATTAAGTGTTTCAGAAAACCTTCTTCCTGAGCTTCATATCACTGCAACAATACTGCACAACAGTTCACACAAAGGTCTTTTATATCGGGGGATTACCTACCTCAGTATCTATCTAGTGAAGATTTTGTTAAACTGTAGTACCGTGCTGCTGATTTAATGGACGAACCATGGCTGACACTATTTCAGCCACTTCATCAACCACCTTTCTTTCTGGTAACTAGTTCCATTGCAGCAACAACGGCAGCAGGCCTAGTCACCATTTGAGGCCAGCCAGAGTGACCTGCATCAGGCACACTTGTCACATTACTTTTAAATTCTTGTGCCATTCATATACTTGTAATAATAAACAACTTTCTCAGTTCTGCTTTTGCAATTCTTCAATAGGTATCAGCTGGTTTGTTATCTTCACTACTCGAAAAAAAAAGCTTGCTTTTGAAATAAAGACACTGATGTCTTTGTTGTGGTATTATGACAACATAATAGTTGCAATGGCTGACAGCTGTGTGTGCTGATTCTGTATGCTTGAAGACACAATACTTCAGGAACAAATCAGATCACAGTATAACTAAAAATATTAATGATCGTGTTAAGGTTACTTTTTGACTCACTCTTATAACTGGACTTCTCAGGATATTATGATGATAAACTTCTTATATAAGTAATCCCAGATATACCTTGTTTCAAATATTATCTGAAAATATTGAAATCTCTTCATAGGTACTGTATACAGGTCCTTTCAAAAAGATGTGTAATTTCTGACTGGCTTCACGTGGAGTGATGTAATTTTCATTGAATAACTGTCGTATTTCATAATTTCATGTTGAGTCTGTTTATAATAAAAAATAATGGGCTTTCAACTAAGGAACAGACGAAATATGATGAGCGCAAACCTCTTCAATGAAAAACCTGTTGGGGTCATTGACCAGATTAAGATAATATACAATAATCAAGAGTACTGTAAATTGTTGTCAGGATTAATATAAAACTTTCAAGAAATGAAGAAACATGGTTTCACAATATTCTTTCATTGGATAGTCAGTGATAAGAATCTGTTGCATTAATTATTCCATGATCTTGATAATTCGGAACCATGAATGAACAATGGCACTTTATCCCTCAGGTTATTACAGAAACAATCTGATCTGTCTGTTATGGTTTGACTCCTACCTTTTTATCAGATATTAACATGAGTGTTACTCAGAGTTCCAACAAATTATTAAATAAATCTTATTTGGGTGCGTGTACCAACAAATCGTGAATAGGCATGTAAACATTAAAGTTGAGTTACACACTCTGTAATATATTAAATGATGGACATGGAAAGAATGAAAATTCTAGAAGCGATGTATTTTTAGCCTGGAGTCAATATGGTGAAATGTTTGGAGCCACTAGATTTTACTGACAGGACTTAACATGCTGCTGTAGTTCAGAAAATAAAAAGAAAAAGGTTCTATGTGAGGAAAATGAACCAGAATATTGTGAGACTATAGTGCAAGCTGTTTTTAAAGATAAAGATAATGAAAATAGTGAATTTTGTACATTATTCATTTTAAATGCATTTCTGAAACCACATGTTTCGACATTTAGGAATACTTATCTGAAAACTTGTACTGTCTAAGTATTACAATTTTTAGATGTAATAGTACATGTATCTTCCACCAATTATAGAAGGGTTATAAAATACTAGTACGGTATATTTTGAATTTTACAAAAATAATAATTAAACATTTTTCTTAAAAATAATTATATAATTGAAAAAAATATGAATCACAATGTGATTATGGAAATTTTCTGTAAACACACGATATACAGTAATATGTACAACATAACCACAAAATTTTATGGTTGTAGGTTGAGAGTTTCATGGTATGATGTTCTTAAACTTGGTAAATTTAATATTAATACTATAGGGCTTTCCAATTCATCTTAAGAACAGACAGGGACTACAAAGCTTCAAAATTCACTCTACGAATTACAGCACTATTTCCTAATACAAGGGTTACAGAATTCAAACTATATTAGTCAAATATCATTCAGCACACACTTAGGAAAAATTTAAAAGTTCATTATAAATTTTGAAGTATAAACTAAACTATACTTTGACAAATTTGTAATTGTTAAAAACACACACTTACACTTTACAAATATTTAATGATTATCCATTCTATATTCAGAAATAAAATATTCACCTGATAGCAGCGGTGTGACAAGTCTCATTGCTGTGAACTTTCCCACCAAATCCATTCCATTTGCCGACACCGAATCCTCGATTTTTCATACCCAGCAATACGTGTGTGTTGTTGCTTATTATTGTCAGTGTGAACAATGTGAAGTCCATTGTGCTGGGTCACACTGACAAATGACAACTGGGGCTTAGTTCACATTAACCTTGGTTTATATTACTATGCAGTAAATATTTAATTATAAAAAATTGCATTATCTACTGAACAAAGGAAACTACACTGCTGATTGTTAAGAATCTTAACAAAATAAATGTATATGTTTATGTTAAGCATTATTTTGACATTATCAGCTGTGTTCTACTAAAAATAAAGTTATATAACTGATATTAGCTATCACATAGTTATTTTCATGTAACGATTGCACCCATATAGTTTTATATTATAACAGTCATAGTTTAGTATGGCTTTATCACAAGCCAAATTATTGTTATTTGCTTTTCATTCACACTACATGTGACAGTAGCCTTCATTTGATTAGCCCACTAATTGTTATAACGTACTTAATTTAATGAGTACATAATGTTAACTTTCTGACCTGTATACAGTTCTAAGTATTGTGCATTAATATGTCAGAAGTTAATCTTTTTTCAGAGGTAAACACTATCATTTTATAATTACAAAAGCATGCCATACTGATTGTCATCATTATTTCAATAATGCTTTCGGTGGGGAGGGAGTGATACTTTGGCATGTTACAGATTCTTCACTACCTTCATTTTATTAGTTGCATAGCTTTGATCTCTTCAACTTCGAAGGAATACATTATGCTCCTTCCAAGTTAAGGTATTGTGATTTTCAGATTTGTGGGCTAAACTTATACTCTCTTTTCATTATTGTTTGTCGTGTGCTACAATGATTCTTCCAGTTGAAGCTTTCAGGGCATCTTAAACTATCTACCTGCTAGACATGATCATTCCAGCAGCAGTGAATTTCATCATCATCATCGGCTCGACAGCCCTTTGTGGGCCCTGGTTTTATTCAGAAGATTTCGCCATTCTTCTCTATTCATAGCCATATTCTTTCAGTTTCTCTAATTCCAAGAGTACTGATGTTCTGACTCACCCTGTCCCTCCATCTCAGTTTTTGCCTTCCAACTTTCCTTTTACCTTCTGGCTTTGCATTAAAATATCTTCTTAATAACTCTGCTTTCACAAGCATGTATAATGTGTCCAGCCAATTCTAATCTTTTTAATTTAATAAAGGTGACCACGTCAGGTTCATCATACAAATTATAGAGCTTTAAATTATGTCTTTTCCTCCAGGCTCCCCCCTCTTCCACTGGACCAAAATTTGCCTGAAGATCCTCTTTTCAAATATATTTAGTTGCAGTGAATTTACAATTAGTTAAAATAGGCAAGTACCTTGGGTAGGTGCTTTGCACCTACTGTGTTGTCAAAATTTTTATAACTATGCATTTTGTATTTAAAATATATACAATTTTTCAATAACAAAAAAAAAACAAATGTAAATCCAGTTGTATTGTAGGTTTTTAAAAGTATCAATTATCCTGGAAAACAACTGAGCTTTTGAGAAAAATACTTATATGTTCACAAAAAAATTACCCATTATCAAAACAATGTATAAAAAAACATGAATCCAGCTAATTACATATACAGTAAAGTTAAACAAATAATATAAAAAAAAATTAGAGGAGACATAACCAAGTAACACTGTTTTTTTGGACACTGTTCAGGAAACCAAAGTTTGAATAATGCTTTTTGGTCAGAAAATGGTGGGTATGTTCCGAGAAAAAATTATGATGTTCTCTAAGCCTTCCTTAAAATACAGGATGAAAAATTTTAACATTGTAATAAGAAAGATTCCAATAAAATGTTGCAAAGAGTTTTGTAATGGCAATACTTTATATGTAACTACGCTATCTTTTTAACACTTTCAACCCTGGCCATTTCAGTACAGGCAAGCCCCAGAAACCTGGTCGTTTTCCTCCACTTTTTTTTTTTTTTTTTTTTTTTAAGTAAGATTTGTTAAAACCAACATAACATAAATTACATGTCAAATTAAAGATTGCACCTTCTGTTTTCATAAAATGGTACACTATTGCAACAGTACGTCTGCGTACATTACTGTGCATTGTCGCAGTTAGTTAAAAAAACTGTTAAATTAGAATAAATAATTAATATCGTCAATATAAAAAAAAAATGTGTATTGAAAGCTGTAAGTAACCAGTGAAGAGAAACATTGAATGTGCAGGATGTAATGGGTCAAATTAGAAGGTTTTTTATTTTTTATTAATCTTGGTTTTGATTTTGTTAAAAGTGTACAATTCACTTCATATATGGGGGCCACCACAGTTTAATTTTATATTAACACAGATCACCCAGTCAATCACTTTTAAATTGCCAGACTTCACCTGTAAGGAGCCTCCAGTACAGCAATGCAACATACACACAGTCAGTCAAAACAATTGCCAGACGCATTGCGTAATCACATAGCAGCAGCCTTGTGACACAGTCTCCAGTGTGCAGTTTGGTATCAGAGAGTAAGCAGCACCAGACAATAGAATTGTGAATTTAAAATAGGGGCCTCGGGTTTACAAGATAGGCCGTTAAAACAAATTTGGCCTATCTTAGAAAGTGTGAAAACAGTCATTAAAAAGTAACAGTGTACAAACAAAAAGTTTGCCGCCCAGTCGACAAGCAACAGTTCCCGTTATCGGGTTGGCCTCTGTAGGCTCGTCACACATATTTAAATATTTTAAAGTTGTAGTACAGCAAAACTGTTAAGTGACCGCGGTCAATACGACTAGGGAGTCGGATCAAGTTTTTTCTTCAGAACAGTGAAACCGTGTAACCGAACAATGCGTGTGCGGGAAGACCGAGTGGCCGGCGAAGGGGGCTTCTGATTTGCATAAAATGTTAAGGGGTTTTTTTTAAATTTAGTATAAATGTGAGTGTGGCAAAGCTGGGCGGCTTTCTGTGTATATTTGTGTTCGCATTTTATGTTTGTGTCCTAGAAAAAATAAGGTAAGCCGTAGATTGTAAGTCATATTACAACAGAGTCACGTGTTGCACAACACCTGAAACATGTATTTACTAAATGTATGTTCTTAATTTCACTAAAGTAACAGTAAAACATTAAAATGGAAATTCTCTTCTTAAACTTGTGTTATGTAAATTATTTACGCAACCTTCAAAATTGTGCTTGTATCTTGGTGTTCGTATGAGACCCTGTACCCAAAAGAGCATGTCGGGATGGTAAGTGAAAGTCATTCTAGGTATTTCTATGTGTATGGTACTCAAAATAATTGTGATAAATAAATAGCTTCACAAGGACGGTACTGGCATATCACGCCACACTCAACCTAAGACTGTGTACATTGTAAGCGATGTGTGTGTGTGTGTGTGTGTGTGTGTGTGTGTGTGTGTGTGTGTGTGTGTGTGTGTGTGTGTGTGTGTGTGTGTGTGTGTGTGTGTGTGTTTGAGAGAGAGCCAGTAGAAACCGGCATAGCGTCACCCCTGAATAAATGATGTGAATTAAATAAGTAATTTATTTAAATTTTGGTAAGTGCGCGTAAGGTATGACAAAACAAATTACGCCATGTTATTAATAATATAAAGACGTGCACATGTGCAAAATGTAGTGCGAAACAAATAATACATATTAATGCAGTGTAAATAAAAGTGAATAGAGCCAAGAACAATTAAAGTATAGAAAAACTGTTTACATACAATTATACATAAAAAATTATCAATCATATGAACAAAATATCACAATTATCGAGTAATAAACAAAAGACTTCGCATGTTGCGAATCAAATTAAAATAAGTACGAAAAATAAACGAATCTCGATAAACTATAACAATATAAATCGTGCACAGAATGGTTGAAACATGATTTTTACGCCCGACAGTATAAATAAGCGAGGAGCACCAGCCTCGACCTTCATTCATTGGAACACATCTGCAGCCGAAGGCTATGCCCGATGGTGGATCTAAGGTCGATATCCCAGCAGTATGGAGATAGCACCGTACTAGTCATCTGGATGCTGAGTGGACCAGGAGGACCGGACAACGGACTCCAGGAGGATCAGACGACAATGGAGGATCGACACAGGACTCAGTATCATGATGAGGAATCACTGAGTATCACCGCACAGCAATAAGTTGACATAAAACCATTTTTACTCGTCAACCAACTAGTCATAAAAGACATTAAAAAGAAAAGAGTAAAGAGACAAAACTTTAATAGTGTAAATAATAATTGTAAAATCTAATTGGTTAAATTGTAGTAAGATAATTTATAATTGTATTTAACATTTATGAAATTATTTTTGAAATTATAACGTAGCATAAATGTTTAAGTAATTCTAAAATTGATTGATATTTCATGAATACGATACTCATATGTAGGCACACAAAGTAAAGTAGTAATAATATAAAAAAAATATGGAATTTAAAAAGAAATACAATCTCAGCAAGTCGAGAGCACATTATATATTATAAAAATTTCTATTTATACATATCAATTTAGATCTTGCGTATTATATTTATGAATATTTGTGTAATGTGTAACGAGATATGGGGGCGTCCTTCTTATTTAAAGCCCCACGATGGGTTCGTCAATCTGTAACGAAGTAGAAGACTCGGTCGTACCTTTGTATAAAATGTTTACACTTGTTTTTTATGTGTATATGTGTTAATGTGGTGTGTTCGCCTCACACCGGTCATTACAATAATGGTTTTCACTACTGAAGTCCGTAGCGTGGTCTAAATGATCAGTACAACCTACCTGTTTATTCATAGGGGTTGCGAATCCCGGGTGGCGCCAAATTGTTTATCTTAAAACAATTAAATTTGTTAAATTACAAGTTAAATGTGTTGTCAGCGTTGATGGCTGGAGCGTTCGAATGATTCCCGCCGCTGTACTGCTTGTCGTATTGTCCACTCGTGAAGAGCGCTAGTTGGTTACTTAATAATACTTAATACTCTATTGGTTAATTATTTGGTTAATTAATACTTAATTGCTAACACACATATATTATACAACGTCCTACGAAATAAAACGATGGTAATACTCTGTACTATAATTTTAATACAAGTTTAGTCATTAATTAATATGACAAAAGGATTATAAATGATTTAATAACAAATTGCTCCGGCTTAGAACATGAAACGCGTACATCTCAAAGTTGGCGAAATTGGTTTTGAAACAAATTATTTTGATGCCGTGATGGCTTCTGTTTACATACAATATATTAATCTGTTCAAAATCTGGGGTTCTTTGGATTATGAAATAAAACATAAAAGCTGGTTACATTAACAAAGTACACTACCATACCTTATACGTACTTAAATAGTATAAAGTGTTTTTACAAATTGTTCGGTAGTGTCGTATTATTTGTTACAAAGTTCGCACACTAATGCGAGGTTATATTTTAATTAACAATTGTTTTACGTAAGTTGATTATGATTCAAACCTTTGAAAGAAAATTAATTTTGTTTAATAGTGAGAAATTTTGATTGACTTGAGAAATATTTAAAGTAATTTGGTTGCTGGGATAAAGGAATTTAGTTGGTACTTATCAGTTCAGACGGTGGTGATATGTTGTCGTCTGGGGTGAAGGAAATTCATCAATTTTGGGCTGTTTTAGGCTTCGGGCATCTTCTTCTATCTTGTCTTGGGACTTTCTGCTATTTAATTTCTTTTATTTGGTTCCAGGACATGGTTTAATATTAGAAGCTCCGCATCTACTCGTCATTGGTTCTTGTTGTCGATTTCTGAACGTCTTTTGAACTTTTTAATGTAAAATTTTAGTCATCACAATCTTGCGTACCGCTTACCCACGCGTCATTTTTCCAAGTCTAATAAATTTAACGGAAAATTGGTATTCAACCAATATGGTAACAGAAACCCTTTGATTGGTTAAGGCCTCGATTAAAAGCATTGTTATGAGATTTGAATTTTTATTCAAATTTATTATATATTTTCTTAATGATTTTATTCCTCTATCGTTCCTTTGGGGTCATAAATAATAACACTATTGTCGTTATTTCCTTTCAAAGTTTAAAATGATACCTCATAATGTCATATTCTGTTATACATTAACTTTAGTCTAATTATTTGACATCTGATAAATTACATATCTCTTTTAAATTAAACTTTTATAATAACATTTCTCTTTTAAAATGATTTACACATAATTACTGACTATTTACTGGTCTTAGATTTGTAAATTTCCTTGTGAATTTGTTACAATTGACCTTTGTGTGTGTCTGACAGTTAAGACATTTTCATAGCCAAAAGTAGCCATGATGGTATTTTACTTATTTCTTTTAAATTACATTTTAATTCAGCCTGATGGGCTTCACCTTGTTATTATAGTTGTTTGTGTTGTGTTTTGATTCTGTTTGTGTTCTGATTACAAATCAATATAGTTTTCACTCTCCATATTTAAAATATAACAATTAGGCTTATGTACTGCAAGTTCCTTTCAGCCATATCCTATTCATAACATTAAAACAAACAATTCTTTATAAGTTATTAGTTACTGTTGATTTAACATTTATTTCATTCTTTTGCTATTACTTTGAGTGAGAAACATCATCACTTCTTTCAAACTCATTAAATTTATTTCCCTTCTAACATGGGGTGTTTTATTAATTGTATACTTAATGTTAATGCAAATTCTTATTTCCTTACTACTACCTTCCTCCATTCCATGTTAACACAAACTGTTTTTATATGGGCTTTCTCCCTGAATAATACTACATCCTTTACTTATCTCTATTTTAAATACTATTTTTAATTATTCTTAATTATATAATTGTTCATAAGCTCACTTACATCATTGGTTGGTTTACCAATGATTTATTAAGTGTTTTCTTATCTATTATTATTTTTTATTACTGATAATATCTATTTCCCACGTATCACTTTCACCTTTAATTAACTGAGGTTTATCACTGATACACTCACTATTTTGGGATATTAACACATTCACTATTGCACTTTTTTCTTTCACTGTTTATATTAAGTGTTACTTAGTGGGTAATCCCTATACTTATTTCTCTTTTATTTCTCACTATTTTTCATTATAACATGATACTTGTTATTAATGACATTTGGTTATTTACTTTTCATTAAATCTAACTTTAGTAATTGGATTAGTGTACTTTTCTTTACTAAATTACTTGTTAACTGCTTCTTGTTTAAAACAGGTATATTAATTATCTCATTTACAACAATAATATTAGTTTTCCTTAGTGGATAATTACTTGGGGTTTATTTACAGTATTCTATATTTGAGTATATCATTTCTCCCTTTTATATGTGGTGTTTGTTACTTCTTAGCTTCACTTTGCCTCCTCTTCCTTCTTCCTCTTCTTCTTCTTCATCTTCTTTAACTTCAATTGTCTTCATTTTGATTCGGTTCTCCTCTTTTCATCTGGTTTAATTTCTATTTAGTCGTAGGAATTTGTTCACTTCCTTTTATTCTTCTTTGGTTCTGGTTTCTTATCTTCTTTTGTTAGTTCCTATTTGTTTGGTCAATCACCTTTTTCTTGGTGTTTGTTTCGTGGTTCCCGTCTTCTTTGTTTTCTGTTGTTGGGTCAATCACTTGGGTTGGGTAATATCGTCGTTCGTCGTGTCATAGTATTTATATTTTATTTATTTTTAAACATTTTATTTGATATGAAGTATATTTACATTTATAATTACCTTTTTTATCCCTGGTACTGGGGTGGCTTATTTGTGTTGTAACATAATGCCTCTCCTCTAAAATTGATCATTTTGATAAAACACTAGCATAGTTTTTTATGAAATTATCAGTAATATATAATCTTTTTCCTCTTCTTTCTGTTTGTTCCCCATTCTTTATATCTCTTCTTACTTAATTCATTCCATTTTATTTGGATCTGTTTTTATTTATTTCCATTGGTGCATTTTCCCTTATACACATTTCTTCCCTAACTTTTAGTAGCTGGTTTTTCCCATTACTACTCATTTTTTCTGAGACCAGATGAACATCATCTCTGCTCAGTTTATTTGGATTGCTGGACTTTTCAACAGTCAATCTTAAATACCTTTTGTGTCAACTTGTGACTTTAATAATAATAATAATAATAATATACTTTGGGATTGTCCACCTTGTGGTTTGTTTTTAGATCACTTTGGCTTTTTACTCATTCTTCCTTCCGCTATACCTTAGCTATATACTATCATCTACTCATACGGTTGATTGTTTTTATACTTATTCATATGTTAATTTCATCATAACTAACTTTTCATTATTTTGTTTTCAATTGTGATGGTACAATTCTGGTACAATACTAAATTTATAAAAACATGGTAAAAAAGACCATAATTATTGTATTCATTTATTTTTAACAATTATTGGTAATAATTATTTAAATATTTCATAATCCCTGTAAAGTTTTGGTGAGTGGACTATATAATTATTTTATAAAACGCAGATGAGAATTGACAGGATTTCGACCGTTTTCTTTGCAAAACGACAAACACAGCAACAAATCGTATATCACATATAGCGATAACGTGACGAGCCCTGATGACGTCAGCGGAAGGAATGCACTTTTCTGTAAACAAGTCGAAGCTGTAAACAAAGAACAAAAGCCTGATGACATAGTTTTTGCCCCACCTAAGCAATGCTAAACAAAGACTCTGGGTCATTTCCTTCTGGATTGTGAACGCAGCCGGCCGGCAAGAAGTTCACCAAGTGTGAATTTTAACTTTTACACCACCAAAAGTGGTTAAAGAACTGTTTAAAATATCAGAAATGTTGGGGCGGTAAGGTGTAATCAGCAAAGATGTGACCGGTAGCGCAATTAGCGAACTCGTGGTGTGCGATGTTCTACCGTAAAACAACCGCAGCAGTGAGACCTGTCCAATATAATTTGGTGAGAACGTTCCAATATTTTTCAACATTAACATCATAAAAGAATGACCAATTCAAAATTTAATAATGAGCTCAAAATAAAATAAATTGTACCAGAGAATGAGAGAGAGAGAGTGACTTAAATATTTATAGTGCTGGGTTGTGCAGGTATTATATTTGTTTTGGTTTTAGCATATTATACTCTATTTCATTTTATTATATGTTTATTATATTTACAATGTTTATTTCTTATTAATGTTTACAAAATAAATAGGACTACGCCCCGAGGCATAGTAACGTGCGTGTTTGGCACATAGTTCAGTAGAATCATTTTATATGTATGTAGAGTCTTTTTGATAATAAAAGGTAAACATTGGTAACCATTTCAAGTAATAGTACTTATTTCAGATAACACTTTCCGCTATCATATCGTTCGTTTAACACGAATTCTGGACCGCAAGATAAGCCTAATATCATATGTTGGTAATTTCCATCATGGCGCCCATAATTATTCAATGTTTAGTAGTAATTTAATTAATTTTATGTGACACAAATTTAGTAGCTTCACATTTGGCGCCCGAACAGGGACTCGATATAAAAATTTTATGTGGGGTAAGCCTACGAAGAGAGCCGAAAAGTTTATCTGAGGTAATAAACCTAATTTTAAATACGTAAACATAACCCAACTTTCACGAGGTTATGTTATAAGGTTGTGTTATAAGGTAATATTAAAATAAGTAAAATGAATACCAATAAAGGTGATAATGTAGAGGAAATAGTTAAGAGTGAGATGGATGTTAAACTGGACCAAGTTAGTCAAACCAGTGTTACTGAATTAAACCCAGTTACCATAACCCCCATCTCAACTCAAGACGTAAGTAAACCAGATGGTACGGCTGCAATGATGCAGTTATTATTAAATAAATTCGATGAAAAATTTACTAATTTGAATGACAAATTTGATGAACAGAGTGTAAGATTTGATAATTTTTATAAACAATTTAACGAGCAGAAAAATGAAATCAGAAACAGTTTTGATATCAAGTTTAATGAATAAAAAAATGAAATTAAAAACCGTAACACTAATCTTATTAAGCAATGTGATATAGTAATTTCAAAATTGGATGAGCAATTAATCCAAATAGAAAATCAGAAGGTGAGTAGTAGTGAAAATATGACAAAAAACGAAGTACTGATTAATAAAGTAAGTAACAGTGATAACTTGAATAATGAGTTTACAGGTAGTAAGAATGAAATGATATTAGAAAATGATAATGAAAGTATTATGAGTGAAAATGAGGTGTTTGAGTGTATTGAGTCAGAGAGAGAGCTTGGAGAAAGAATTTTTGTTAAAGGGGTGCAGGGGTTAGAATTTTCCTTTGATGTTGTGTTAGGGGGTGAAGAAAAGTCTTCACGTATTTTTAATAAGGACGAGAGTTCCTTAAATTTATATTTGGGAGACGAAAGGTCTACAAATAGAGTTCCGTGGTGTTTTTGTGTACCTCATAAGTGGTGCAGTAATTTTGAGTTAGTGACCCCTGCATATTTGGAGAGAGAGAGTGTAATTTGGTGTTATGGGGAGAAGTATATAGAGAGAGAAAGTGTAGAGAGGTATTGTGAGAGACATTGTGAGAGAAAGAAAGTAATAGAAATTTTTAAAGTAAATAGAAAGTACAGAGAACTTGTAGAAAGTTTAGGAATAGAGATGGTGTATGATTATGGCGAATACAAACCTTATAATGAAATTGAAATAATAATAGGTAATGAGAATAGTGGTATCAAGCACTTACCTTGGGAAGTAACAGGTGTAGTGGTAGAAAATGATGATGATAATTACTATATGACTAACAAGATGATAACATATGATCTTACTGATGTAGACAGAACCATACTCGATCGTGACTTGATATATGATATTGAAATTATGAATAAATATGAAATGGTTGATAATTATTATGATTATAATGTTTCTAATAATAAAATTTATTCACTAAAAAATAAGACAAATAGACCTAAGATTAGGATGTTATTCAACGATGGAGGATAGATTGTTTAATTGTGTAATGAACATTTAATATATGTGAAAAGTGGTTTTGAATTGGACTGCATATGGACTGATTTTGATTAATGACAAAATAAGGAGTTTGGATTGTATATTTTTTATTGTGTTTTATATGTGTTTATATCAATGTATTTATGTATTTTGATGTTGTGTATTACAGGTAAATTTTATGTACAACATATATGTTTTAATAATTGTGTTAATAATTAACAATTAACATGTTTTCGTTTAACTAAACAAGTTTAAATAATTGAATAATAATTAAAGATTATTACTCTTAATTACTGAATTAATATGGTACAAAAGAAAGTTGTACTAACTTTGTAACTGAAGTTGTAAATTATTAATTGTCATAGAAGTTTCTAATGAAGGTAAATTATTATTTAATTTGTAATGAAGGTAATTCCTAATGAATAATAATAAATGATTAAGGAAGAATATATATATTTGAAAACTGATATGTACTGTTATGAGTAGGTGAGAGATGGATTTTATAAGATAATTGTCAATGATTACAGTAAGGTGGAGTGTTTAAAAAGGAGATAGAGCCTGGGTGTATTAAAATAGAGGCAGGTGAGTTATTCAAATGAAGTTAATGGGAGTTAGATAGTTAAGAATTTTAAAGAAAATAATACAAAGAAAGTATTAGATATTTAGGGACACAGTAGTTAGTGATTATTTGTAGAGGTGAGTAAAGTAGAGGTTAAACATATATTTGTTGTTGATGATATTTTGTAGTGGGGGTGAGGTGATAAGGAGTAGCCAACGTATAGCGTTGTGGCAGGTAATAGCGTAGTTTAAGGGAGTGTTTGCCGAATTTTTTGGAAGGGCAAAATATTATGAATGTATATAGCCAGTTAGGGAACACCCATCTCTGTACAAAGACGCGCGGTGCTATAGGATTTATCGTCGGAATGAAATTAGTGACAGGTGATTATAATTGAGAAATTGGTGTCATGATAGGTAAATTTGGTTGTTAGTTAGAAGAAAGGTGAGTAAGATTAAACTAAGTAAAAGTATAGTGAATACAGGAGTCACCCAGACTAAACAATGATAGAATGTGAAAGGTTAGGTAGTTAGGTAGGTAGAAAGTTCAGAGTAGAGAGGTAATAGGAAATGAAAAATAATAGTATAATAGGATAGTAATAATAAATTTGAAATATATTTTATAATTATGATAAATAATTGATGGCTAATTAATGAAAGTTAGAATTAATTAATTAATTAACTGAAATTGTAATTTTTATGCAAACTTAAATAGATAGAACGTGCAAATCTTAATCAGATTAAGTGTGCATTGACTATTTCAATGTATTAAATGTATTAACGTATCAATGTTGTTTATGATGTATTTTATGTATTATGTTATGAAATTTTAACATGTATAGGAAATAGTGTGTGTGTGTGGAGGAGAAAGAGGGGTAAATATTATTGACAGCGCCAGTTATTAACTGTTAATAATAATAATAATAATAATATTAATTTCAATAAGATTTTATTAATTATTTTTTCTATAATTTGTATTTCTCCATGTTTGAGTAATATTGGGGATTTATATGGGGATTTCCATGTTTCTTTTTTAATTAAATTAAATTCTTTTTCATATAAATATTTGTTTCTTTTATAATTACATTAATTATGAAACAGAAAGAGTTAATTATTATCGATGGGAATCGAAACAATTTTTACAATTCAGGGTAGTCCATGAAGAGAATGGCAATTCTATGTAATTCTTGTATGTTACATTTTTGTATTTATATTTTTAGTAGTTCAAGCAAACCCAGTGCTTATTAACACAAACCAGCACATAGCTAAGGGGAACCAGATCAGTTAAGGATAGAGTAATATATCAAGCCACTATTTTGATATTTTAATTTATTGTTTCAGTGTTTGGTGATGTTATGACGGCGGTCCTGAGCTGGCCAGCGTGTCAGAGCAGGAGCGTTACGCGCCTGAATGGCCTTATGGTGTTGGGATCTCGAAGGAGAAGTCCAGTAAGGTCATGCAGGTTCTGTCATCGTCATCAGACCACGGGTGAGTTATTGATTTTCTTTTATATAAATTGTAACGGGGTTGTGGCGACATGTCCTGGCTGATCCCTTTAGGAAGTACGAATGTGTCAATGAAAGTTTTTATGCTTCAGCACAAAATCTTTCATTGAGGGGGTTTTGTGATGGTACAATTCTGGTACAATACTAAATTTATAAAAACATGGTAAAAAAGACCATAATTATTGTATTCATTTATTTTTAACAATTATTGGTAATAATTATTTAAATATTTCATAATCCCTGTAAAGTTTTGGTGAGTGGACTATATAATTATTTTATAAAACGCAGATGAGAATTGACAGGATTTCGACCATTTTCTTTGCAAAACGACAAACACAACAACAAATCGTATATCACATATAGCGATAACGTGACGAGCCCTGATGACGTCAGCGGAAGGAATGCACTTTTCTGTAAACAAGTCGAAGCTGTAAACAAAGAACAAAAGCCTGATGACGTAGTTTTTGCCCCACCTAAGCAATGCTAAACAAAGACTCTGGGTCATTTCCTTCTGGATTGTGAACGCAGCCGGCCGGCAAGAAGTTCACCAAGTGTGAATTTTAACTTTTACACCACCAAAAGTGGTTAAAGAACTGTTTAAAATATCAGAAATGTTGGGGCGGTAAGGTGTAATCAGCAAAGATGTGACCGGTAGCGCAATTAGCGAACTCGCGGTGTGCGATGTTCTACCGTAAAACAACCGCAGCAGTGAGACCTGTCCAATATAATTTGGTGAGAACGTTCCAATATTTTTCAACATTAACATCCTAAAAGAATGACCAATTCAAAATTTAATAATGAGCTCAAAATAAAATAAATTGTACCAGAGAATGAGAGAGAGAGAGTGACTTAAATATTTATAGTGCTGGGTTGTGCAGGTATTATATTTGTTTTGGTTTTAGCATATTATACTCTATTTCATTTTATTATGTGTTTATTATATTTACAATGTTTATTTCTTATTAATGTTTACAAAATAAATAGGACTACGCCCCGAGGCATAGTAACGTGCGTGTTTGGCACATAGTTCAGTAGAATCATTTTATATGTATGTAGAGTCTTTTTGATAATAAAAGGTAAACATTGGTAACCATTTCAAGTAATAGTACTTATTTCAGATAACACTTTCCGCTATCATATCGTTCGTTTAACACGAATTCTGGACCGCAAGATAAGCCTAATATCATATGTTGGTAATTTCCATCATGGCGCCCATAATTATTCAATGTTTAGTAGTAATTTAATTAATTTTATGTGACACAAATTTAGTAGCTTCACATTTGGCGCCCGAACAGGGACTCGATATAAAAATTTTATGTGGGGTAAGCCTACGAAGAGAGCCGAAAAGTTTATCTGAGGTAATAAACCTAATTTTAAATACGTAAACATAACCCAACTTTCACGAGGTTATGTTATAAGGTTGTGTTATAAGGTAATATTAAAATAAGTAAAATGAATACCAATAAAGGTGATAATGTAGAGGAAATAGTTAAGAGTGAGATGGATGTTAAACTGGACCAAGTTAGTCAAACCAGTGTTACTGAATTAAACCCAGTTACCATAACCCCCATCTCAACTCAAGACGTAAGTAAACCAGATGGTACGGCTGCAATGATGCAGTTATTATTAAATAAATTCGATGAAAAATTTACTAATTTGAATGACAAATTTGATGAACAGAGTGTAAGATTTGATAATTTTTATAAACAATTTAACGAGCAGAAAAATGAAATCAGAAACAGTTTTGATATCAAGTTTAATGAATAAAAAAATGAAATTAAAAACCGTAACACTAATCTTATTAAGCAATGTGATATAGTAATTTCAAAATTGGATGAGCAATTAATCCAAATAGAAAATCAGAAGGTGAGTAGTAGTGAAAATATGACAAAAAACGAAGTACTGATTAATAAAGTAAGTAACAGTGATAACTTGAATAATGAGTTTACAGGTAGTAAGAATGAAATGATATTAGAAAATGATAATGAAAGTATTATGAGTGAAAATGAGGTGTTTGAGTGTATTGAGTCAGAGAGAGAGCTTGGAGAAAGAATTTTTGTTAAAGGGGTGCAGGGGTTAGAATTTTCCTTTGATGTTGTGTTAGGGGGTGAAGAAAAGTCTTCACGTATTTTTAATAAGGACGAGAGTTCCTTAAATTTATATTTGGGAGACGAAAGGTCTACAAATAGAGTTCCGTGGTGTTTTTGTGTACCTCATAAGTGGTGCAGTAATTTTGAGTTAGTGACCCCTGCATATTTGGAGAGAGAGAGTGTAAATTGGTGTTATGGGGAGAAGTATATAGAGAGAGAAAGTGCAGAGAGGTATTGTGAGAGAAAGAAAGTAATAGAAATTTTTAAAGTAAATAGAAAGTACAGAGAACTTGTAGAAAGTTTAGGAATAGAGATGGTGTATGATTATGGCGAATACAAACCTTATAATGAAATTGAAATAATAATAGGTAATGAGAATAGTGGTATCAAGCACTTACCTTGGGAAGTAACAGGTGTAGTGGTAGAAAATGATGATGATAATTACTATATGACTAACAAGATGATAACATATGATCTTACTGATATAGACAGAACCATACTCGATCGTGACTTGATATATGATATTGAAATTATGAATAAATATGAAATGGTTGATAATTATTATGATTATAATGTTTCTAATAATAAAATTTATTCACTAAAAAATAAGACAAATAGACCTAAGATTAGGATGTTATTCAACGATGGAGGATAGATTGTTTAATTGTGTAATGAACATTTAATATATGTGAAAAGTGGTTTTGAATTGGACTGCATATGGACTGATTTTGATTAATGACAAAATAAGGAGTTTGGATTGTATATTTTTTATTGTGTTTTATATGTGTTTATATCAATGTATTTATGTATTTTGATGTTGTGTATTACAGGTAAATTTTATGTACAACATATATGTTTTAATAATTGTGTTAATAATTAACAATTAACATGTTTTCGTTCAACTAAACAAGTTTAAATAATTGAATAATAATTAAAGATTATTACTCTTAATTACTGAATTAATATGGTACAAAAGAAAGTTGTACTAACTTTGTAACTGAAGTTGTAAATTATTAATTGTCATAGAAGTTTCTAATGAAGGTAAATTATTATTTAATTTGTAATGAAGGTAATTCCTAATGAATAATAATAAATGATTAAGGAAGAATATATATATTTGAAAACTGATATGTACTGTTATGAGTAGGTGAGAGATGGATTTTATAAGATAATTGTCAATGATTACAGTAAGGTGGAGTGTTTAAAAAGGAGATAGAGCCTGGGTGTATTAAAATAGAGGCAGGTGAGTTATTCAAATGAAGTTAATGGGAGTTAGATAGTTAAGAATTTTAAAGAAAATAATACAAAGAAAGTATTAGATATTTAGGGACACAGTAGTTAGTGATTATTTGTAGAGGTGAGTAAAGTAGAGGTTAAACATATATTTGTTGTTGATGATATTTTGTAGTGGGGGTGAGGTGATAAGGAGTAGCCAACGTATAGCGTTGTGGCAGGTAATAGCGTAGTTTAAGGGAGTGTTTGCCGAATTTTTTGGAAGGGCAAAATATTATGAATGTATATAGCCAGTTAGGGAACACCCATCTCTGTACAAAGACGCGCGGTGCTATAGGATTTATCGTCGGAATGAAATTAGTGACAGGTGATTATAATTGAGAAATTGGTGTCATGATAGGTAAATTTGGTTGTTAGTTAGAAGAAAGGTGAGTAAGATTAAACTAAGTAAAAGTATAGTGAATACAGGAGTCACCCAGACTAAACAATGATAGAATGTGAAAGGTTAGGTAGTTAGGTAGGTAGAAAGTTCAGAGTAGAGAGGTAATAGGAAATGAAAAATAATAGTATAATAGGATAGTAATAATAAATTTGAAATATATTTTATAATTATGATAAATAATTGATGGCTAATTAATGAAAGTTAGAATTAATTAATTAATTAACTGAAATTGTAATTTTTATGCAAACTTAAATAGATAGAACGTGCAAATCTTAATCAGATTAAGTGTGCATTGACTATTTCAATGTATTAAATGTATTAACGTATCAATGTTGTTTATGATGTATTTTATGTATTATGTTATGAAATTTTAACATGTATAGGAAATAGTGTGTGTGTGTGTGGAGGAGAAAGAGGGGTAAATATTATTGACAGCGCCAGTTATTAACTGTTAATAATAATAATAATAATAATATTAATTTCAATAAGATTTTATTAATTATTTTTTCTATAATTTGTTTTTCTCCATGTTTGAGTAATATTGGGGATTTATATGGGGATTTCCATGTTTCTTTTTTAATTAAATTAAATTCTTTTTCATATAAATATTTGTTTCTTTTATAATTACATTAATTATGAAACAGAAAGAGTTAATTATTATCGATGGGAATCGAAACAATTTTTACAATTCAGGGTAGTCCATGAAGAGAATGGCAATTCTATGTAATTCTTGTATGTTACATTTTTGTATTTATATTTTTAGTAGTTCAAGCAAACCCAGTGCTTATTAACACAAACCAGCACATAGCTAAGGGGAACCAGATCAGTTAAGGATAGAGTAATATATCAAGCCACTATTTTGATATTTTAATTTATTGTTTCAGTGTTTGGTGATGTTATGACGGCGGTCCTGAGCTGGCCAGCGTGTCAGAGCAGGAGCGTTACGCGCCTGAATGGCCTTATGGTGTTGGGATCTCGAAGGAGAAGTCCAGTAAGGTCATGCAGGTTCTGTCATCGTCATCAGACCACGGGTGAGTTATTGATTTTCTTTTATATAAATTGTAACGGGGTTGTGGCGACATGTCCTGGCTGATCCCTTTAGGAAGTACGAATGCGTCAATGAAAGTTTTTATGCTTCAGCACAAAATCTTTCATTGAGGGGGTTTTGTGATGGTACAATTCTGGTACAATACTAAATTTATAAAAACATGGTAAAAAAGACCATAATTATTGTATTCATTTATTTTTAACAATTATTGGTAATAATTATTTAAATATTTCATAATCCCTGTAAAGTTTTGGTGAGTGGACTATATAATTATTTTATAAAACGCAGATGAGAATTGACAGGATTTCGACCATTTTCTTTGCAAAACGACAAACACAACAACAAATCGTATATCACATATAGCGATAACGTGACGAGCCCTGATGACGTCAGCGGAAGGAATGCACTTTTCTGTAAACAAGTCGAAGCTGTAAACAAAGAACAAAAGCCTGATGACGTAGTTTTTGCCCCACCTAAGCAATGCTAAACAAAGACTCTGGGTCATTTCCTTCTGGATTGTGAACGCAGCCGGCCGGCAAGAAGTTCACCAAGTGTGAATTTTAACTTTTACACCACCAAAAGTGGTTAAAGAACTGTTTAAAATATCAGAAATGTTGGGGCGGTAAGGTGTAATCAGCAAAGATGTGACCGGTAGCGCAATTAGCGAACTCGCGGTGTGCGATGTTCTACCGTAAAACAACCGCAGCAGTGAGACCTGTCCAATATAATTTGGTGAGAACGTTCCAATATTTTTCAACATTAACATCCTAAAAGAATGACCAATTCAAAATTTAATAATGAGCTCAAAATAAAATAAATTGTACCAGAGAATGAGAGAGAGAGAGTGACTTAAATATTTATAGTGCTGGGTTGTGCAGGTATTATATTTGTTTTGGTTTTAGCATATTATACTCTATTTCATTTTATTATGTGTTTATTATATTTACAATGTTTATTTCTTATTAATGTTTACAAAATAAATAGGACTACGCCCCGAGGCATAGTAACGTGCGTGTTTGGCACATAGTTCAGTAGAATCATTTTATATGTATGTAGAGTCTTTTTGATAATAAAAGGTAAACATTGGTAACCATTTCAAGTAATAGTACTTATTTCAGATAACACTTTCCGCTATCATATCGTTCGTTTAACACGAATTCTGGACCGCAAGATAAGCCTAATATCATATGTTGGTAATTTCCATCATGGCGCCCATAATTATTCAATGTTTAGTAGTAATTTAATTAATTTTATGTGACACAAATTTAGTAGCTTCACATTTGGCGCCCGAACAGGGACTCGATATAAAAATTTTATGTGGGGTAAGCCTACGAAGAGAGCCGAAAAGTTTATCTGAGGTAATAAACCTAATTTTAAATACGTAAACATAACCCAACTTTCACGAGGTTATGTTATAAGGTTGTGTTATAAGGTAATATTAAAATAAGTAAAATGAATACCAATAAAGGTGATAATGTAGAGGAAATAGTTAAGAGTGAGATGGATGTTAAACTGGACCAAGTTAGTCAAACCAGTGTTACTGAATTAAACCCAGTTACCATAACCCCCATCTCAACTCAAGACGTAAGTAAACCAGATGGTACGGCTGCAATGATGCAGTTATTATTAAATAAATTCGATGAAAAATTTACTAATTTGAATGACAAATTTGATGAACAGAGTGTAAGATTTGATAATTTTTATAAACAATTTAACGAGCAGAAAAATGAAATCAGAAACAGTTTTGATATCAAGTTTAATGAATAAAAAAATGAAATTAAAAACCGTAACACTAATCTTATTAAGCAATGTGATATAGTAATTTCAAAATTGGATGAGCAATTAATCCAAATAGAAAATCAGAAGGTGAGTAGTAGTGAAAATATGACAAAAAACGAAGTACTGATTAATAAAGTAAGTAACAGTGATAACTTGAATAATGAGTTTACAGGTAGTAAGAATGAAATGATATTAGAAAATGATAATGAAAGTATTATGAGTGAAAATGAGGTGTTTGAGTGTATTGAGTCAGAGAGAGAGCTTGGAGAAAGTATTTTTGTTAAAGGGGTGCAGGGGTTAGAATTTTCCTTTGATGTTGTGTTAGGGGGTGAAGAAAAGTCTTCACGTATTTTTAATAAGGACGAGAGTTCCTTAAATTTATATTTGGGAGACGAAAGGTCTACAAATAGAGTTCCGTGGTGTTTTTGTGTACCTCATAAGTGGTGCAGTAATTTTGAGTTAGTGACCCCTGCATATTTGGAGAGAGAGAGTGTAAATTGGTGTTATGGGGAGAAGTATATAGAGAGAGAAAGTGCAGAGAGGTATTGTGAGAGAAAGAAAGTAATAGAAATTTTTAAAGTAAATAGAAAGTACAGAGAACTTGTAGAAAGTTTAGGAATAGAGATGGTGTATGATTATGGCGAATACAAACCTTATAATGAAATTGAAATAATAATAGGTAATGAGAATAGTGGTATCAAGCACTTACCTTGGGAAGTAACAGGTGTAGTGGTAGAAAATGATGATGATAATTACTATATGACTAACAAGATGATAACATATGATCTTACTGATATAGACAGAACCATACTCGATCGTGACTTGATATATGATATTGAAATTATGAATAAATATGAAATGGTTGATAATTATTATGATTATAATGTTTCTAATAATAAAATTTATTCACTAAAAAATAAGACAAATAGACCTAAGATTAGGATGTTATTCAACGATGGAGGATAGATTGTTTAATTGTGTAATGAACATTTAATATATGTGAAAAGTGGTTTTGAATTGGACTGCATATGGACTGATTTTGATTAATGACAAAATAAGGAGTTTGGATTGTATATTTTTTATTGTGTTTTATATGTGTTTATATCAATGTATTTATGTATTTTGATGTTGTGTATTACAGGTAAATTTTATGTACAACATATATGTTTTAATAATTGTGTTAATAATTAACAATTAACATGTTTTCGTTCAACTAAACAAGTTTAAATAATTGAATAATAATTAAAGATTATTACTCTTAATTACTGAATTAATATGGTACAAAAGAAAGTTGTACTAACTTTGTAACTGAAGTTGTAAATTATTAATTGTCATAGAAGTTTCTAATGAAGGTAAATTATTATTTAATTTGTAATGAAGGTAATTCCTAATGAATAATAATAAATGATTAAGGAAGAATATATATATTTGAAAACTGATATGTACTGTTATGAGTAGGTGAGAGATGGATTTTATAAGATAATTGTCAATGATTACAGTAAGGTGGAGTGTTTAAAAAGGAGATAGAGCCTGGGTGTATTAAAATAGAGGCAGGTGAGTTATTCAAATGAAGTTAATGGGAGTTAGATAGTTAAGAATTTTAAAGAAAATAATACAAAGAAAGTATTAGATATTTAGGGACACAGTAGTTAGTGATTATTTGTAGAGGTGAGTAAAGTAGAGGTTAAACATATATTTGTTGTTGATGATATTTTGTAGTGGGGGTGAGGTGATAAGGAGTAGCCAACGTATAGCGTTGTGGCAGGTAATAGCGTAGTTTAAGGGAGTGTTTGCCGAATTTTTTGGAAGGGCAAAATATTATGAATGTATATAGCCAGTTAGGGAACACCCATCTCTGTACAAAGACGCGCGGTGCTATAGGATTTATCGTCGGAATGAAATTAGTGACAGGTGATTATAATTGAGAAATTGGTGTCATGATAGGTAAATTTGGTTGTTAGTTAGAAGAAAGGTGAGTAAGATTAAACTAAGTAAAAGTATAGTGAATACAGGAGTCACCCAGACTAAACAATGATAGAATGTGAAAGGTTAGGTAGTTAGGTAGGTAGAAAGTTCAGAGTAGAGAGGTAATAGGAAATGAAAAATAATAGTATAATAGGATAGTAATAATAAATTTGAAATATATTTTATAATTATGATAAATAATTGATGGCTAATTAATGAAAGTTAGAATTAATTAATTAATTAACTGAAATTGTAATTTTTATGCAAACTTAAATAGATAGAACGTGCAAATCTTAATCAGATTAAGTGTGCATTGACTATTTCAATGTATTAAATGTATTAACGTATCAATGTTGTTTATGATGTATTTTATGTATTATGTTATGAAATTTTAACATGTATAGGAAATAGTGTGTGTGTGGAGGAGAAAGAGGGGTAAATATTATTGACAGCACCAGTTATTAACTGTTAATAATAATAATAATAATAATAATATTAATTTCAATAAGATTTTATTAATTATTTTTTCTATAATTTGTTTTTCTCCATGTTTGAGTAATATTGGGGATTTATATGGAGATTTCCATGTTTCTTTTTTAATTAAATTAAATTCTTTTTCATATAAATATTTGTTTCTTTTATAATTACATTAATTATGAAACAGAAAGAGTTAATTATTATCGATGGGAATCGAAACAATTTTTACAATTCAGGGTAGTCCATGAAGAGAATGGCAATTCTATGTAATTCTTGTATGTTACATTTTTGTATTTATATTTTTAGTAGTTCAAGCAAACCCAGTGCTTATTAACACAAACCAGCACATAGCTAAGGGGAACCAGATCAGTTAAGGATAGAGTAATATATCAAGCCACTATTTTGATATTTTAATTTATTGTTTCAGTGTTTGGTGATGTTATGACGGCGGTCCTGAGCTGGCCAGCGTGTCAGAGCAGGAGCGTTACGCGCCTGAATGGCCTTATGGTGTTGGGATCTCGAAGGAGAAGTCCAGTAAGGTCATGCAGGTTCTGTCATCGTCATCAGACCACGGGTGAGTTATTGATTTTCTTTTATATAAATTGTAACGGGGTTGTGGCGACATGTCCTGGCTGATCCCTTTAGGAAGTACGAATGTGTCAATGAAAGTTTTTATGCTTCAGCACAAAATCTTTCATTGAGGGGGTTTTGTGATGGTACAATTCTGGTACAATACTAAATTTATAAAAACATGGTACAAAAGACCATAATTATTGTATTCCTTTATTTTTAACAATTATTGGTAATAATTATTTAAATATTTCATAATCCCTGTAAAGTTTTGGTGAGTGGACTATATAATTATTTTATAAAACGCAGATGAGAATTGACACGATTTCGACCGTTTTCTTTGCAAAATGACAAACACAGCAACAAATCGTATGTCACATATAGCGATAACGTGACGAGCCCTGATGACGTCAGCGGAAGGAATGCACTTTTCTGTAAACAAGTCGAAGCTGTAAACAAAGAACAAAAGCCTGATGACGTAGTTTTTGCCCCACCTACGCAATGCTAAACAAAGACCCTGGGTCATTTCCTTCTGGATTGTGAATGCAGCCGGCTGGCAAGAAGTTCACCAAGTGTGAATTTTAACTTTTACACCACCAAAAGTGGTTAAAGAACTGTTTAAAATATCAGAAATGTTGGGGCGGTAAGGTGTAATCAGCAAAGATGTGACCGGTAGCGCAATTAGCGAACTCGCGGTGTGCGATGTTCTACCGTAAAACAACCGCAGCGGTGAGACCTGTCCAATATAAGTTGGTGAGAACGTTCCAATATTTTTCAACATTAACATCATAAAAGAATGACCAATTCAAAATTTAATAATGAGCTCAAAATAAAATAAATTGTACCAGAGAATGAGAGAGAGAGAGTGACTTAAATATTTATAGTGCTGGGTTGTGCAGGTATTATATTTGTTTTGGTTTTAGCATATTATACTCTATTTCATTTTATTATATGTTTATTATATTTACAATGTTTATTTCTTATTAATGTTTACAAAATAAATAGGACTACGCCCCGAGGCATAGTAACGTGCGTGTTTGGCACATAGTTCAGTAGAATCATTTTATATGTATGTAGAGTCTTTTTGATAATAAAAGGTAAACATTGGTAACCATTTCAAGTAATAGTACTTATTTCAGATAACACTTTCTGCTATCATATCATTCGTTTAACACGAATTCTGGACCGCAAGATAAGCCTAATATCATATGTTGGTAATTTCCATCATGGCGCCCGTAATTATTCAATGTTTAGTAGTAATTTAATTAATTTTATGTGACACAAATTTAGTAGCTTCACACAATTCTCTTTGTGATCATTTTAATTATCTTAGACATTTCTATTCTTTTCTTGGTTATTTAGCAATATTCAGCTTTAGCCATATCTTATATATTTGTTTTATACATAACTTCTCTTTTTCCTTGTACCAGTTCAGTTTTTTTTTTCTTTGAATACATTTGATTCATTATAATTTCAGGTATTTATCTCAGTAATTTTAGCTTGAGTTTATTCTTGTTTATTTTATTTTGTATTAAATATCATTTTTGATAATTCTTTGTAAGTTAATTCTTTTACTTTAAAGGAATGTTTGTAGCTTATTCCTTTTTAGTTATTTTTTGTTTAATTATTATCGTAAGTTTGTGATTCTTACTTTTAGATATTTAGGAATTTGTGTAACTTATTCCTTATTATCTCACTTTTTTATTTTATACTTCATATATCAACATTTTATTAGACTGTAAATTGATTTAAATTAAAAGGAATTTGTGTAACTTATTCCTTTGTTTTTTACATTTTTATTAATTTATTTTAATTTTTTCTATTCCGCATATATCATCTAAATAAGGTAGTAAGTTGCTCTTACAAACTTTTGGAATTTTGAAATATATTTATTTCATTTCTAGTTATTTTATTCTTCTTCATAAAACTTTTTTATTGAAGTTTGGTTGTAAACTCCCTTTATTTTTCTTGTATTTACATTGCTTATCTGGTAAGTGTTATTACCATTATCCTTTGTGATAACGTATGGCCCGGTATAAAGCAATAACAATTTCTTTGCTATACCTTCCATTGTACTTGGCAGTTCACGATTTTTGATTAATATTTTTTCTCCCTCTTTATATTTGATTATTTTGGGTTGGTTTTTAGCATATTTGGCCTTTTGTTTCTCTATCTTTTCCATTATTAGGCTGTACCATTTGTTTTTATCATACGGGTCTTCTGGGTTTTTTGGGAATTCTATTATCTCTTGTATCTCTCTATTTGGCTTCCTCTCGAACATCATTAAGTATGGTGTATTTTCGGTAAATTGGTGATAGCTGATATTTAAAAACACTTCAGTTGAAGTTAAATATTTGCACCACTCTCTCTGGCTATTATGACAATAAGCTCTCAAAATGCGTCCCACCTCTCTCAACATCCTTTCTGCTGGATTACTACTAGGGTGGTATACTGAAGTTTTATAGGTTTTAATGTTTAGTTTTATTAATTCTTCTCTCCACCTTTTTCCCTTAAACTGCGTTCCGTGATCGGTTATTATCATGTACGGTTTTCCAATCTCTGACATGTATTTATTTTTAATAATATCTAATATTTTATTTGTTGTGGCTCTGTTTATAGCATATAATTTGGTGTACTTGGTGTAATGGTCAAGTATAATCATGATGAATTTGTATCCATGTCTTCCTCCGCTACGTGGGAATGGTCCACATATGTCGAGGAATACCTTCTCTAGTTTGGCATTTGATGTGATGGGTATCATCGTTCCATTCTTCTTTTCATTATTGGTTTTGACCATCTGACACAATGTGCAGGTTTTTATATTTTTATTCACCTTTCTTGTGATATTTTTTATGAACAAATCTTCCTCTAAAGCTTTTACCATTTTGAGGGTTCCCATGTGTCCGTATCTCACATGGTAATCTTTGATGATTTGATTTTCTAATGATTGAGGAATTACTAGTTTCCATGTGTCTTGGTTCTTTTTTGTTTTTATGAATAATATATCTTTGTATACACAGTAAAATTTGCTAATAATTGCTTCAGATTCCATCAGTCTTTTTCTTATGTTTGATATTTTGGTATCTTGCTCTTGTTGTAACACTATTTGGTTTACAATATTTTCCAGGTCTTTCCTATCTTTCAATATATAATACACTTTTGCTATCTTCCCCTTTTCTCCTTCAAGTGTCTGATTTTCTACATTTATTCTGGATAATTTTTTAAGTTTGTTTATTATAGTTTAATTTTTCTCACTTAATTCGTCTTGGTCGTTGTCATTTCTTGTCTTGGTGATTTTTATTGGTCTAATTTAACTTTAATACTTCTTTCTTTCCATTGGGTTGCTTGGTCAGTAAATCGAAGATCAGTCCCTTTTCTTGGTTTGTGGTATCTTCGCTTAGTTTACCCATGGTCCATCAGTTCTTCTGCACTTGTGGTTCGGATAATCCGGGTGTGCATAACTATTTCCTTACTGGTGAAATAGGTATCTTCTATCTTGTACCATAATTCCTCTACTACCATATGTCCCATAGTATTAATGTCTACATCAATCATTTGATCGTTCTGTTGATTAATCAGAGAAGTTAATTGTGCCTCTCTCATTAATGTTATTTTTGCTTTTTTATTCGGTATTTCCATTTCTGGTGTGCTCCAGTGTTTTATTGACCTTCTTGATTTGTTATACTCTGTTTTGTTGTCAGTCATTTCTATTTCTGGCATCTTCCATCTAAGTATAGATTTGCTGAAATTTTCATCCACTGGTTGGTTGTGAATTCCTTTTATAATTTCCCTCAGAGTCCTCCTACAATCTTTATACTTTATTAATTTGCTTTGATAGGTAAGGGGCAAATTAAACACATCGATGAGTCCATTCTTCATCATCTCCACTTCTTCTCGTGTTTTGATGAGTTTCCTTTTATATACCTTTCTCATTTCCTCTGTTTTCTTAATCTTCTTAATGATTCGATCCTTCTTTACTCTTCTACTGTTGGTTTTTATGTGCTTAATTTTCTTGGTGTCACTGTTGTCTTTATTTTCAGAAAACAATACACTTGTTTCTTCTACAGTTTCCATCTCCTTCTGTGTTATTTTCTGATTCCCCGGTTCCCTGTTCTCATTCAACGTTTCTTTGATACTTTCAGAAGTGCTGTTTAGTGTTTCATTCCATGGTTTGAAATCACTAACTACTGTTTCATTAAGTCGATCTACTGGGTAACTTGTTTCTTCCCATCTCTTGTTCATCCCTGTTTTTGTCCGTTTGATTTCTTCACGAAACTCTACTAGCATGAATCTTAATTCTTCTCTGTTCTTCTCACCATCTTCCTCCATTTGTCATAGGAGTGTTTCCTTACCATTTTTGATCGTGTTATTGACCATTTCAAAATCCTCTTTTATCTGCCTCTTCAGTTCCTCATCCATCCGTTCCCTGTTTTTGTCCGTTTCTTGGATATCTTCCGCAATGCGGTCCAGTGTTTCATGCAATGGTTTGAAAATACTACGTATGCTCTCCCTCCACTCTCTGGACTCCTTTTCCTCTTCTTCTCTTTGTTTCCTGTAATCTTCTTCCTGCTGCTTCTTTCTTTGTTCCTTCGCTTCTTCCTCGTCTTGTCTTCTTTGTTCCCTAATTTCTTCATCCATTTGGTCTAGTTTTTTGTGCATTTTCTTTGAAGCTTCATTCATTTGTCCAAATTGTTCCATCATTATCCCGAGCATCTCCTGCATGCTCAGGTCTTCTTTCTGAGTTGGTTGTTGTGGCATTTTCTTCTGTTGTTTCACTTTGACTACTTCTTTTTTTGTTTGAGTTTTTAGTTTCGGCACTTCCGTGAACTCTTCTACTTGGTTATGTACCTTCCTCCAATTACACATATCTTCTCTGGGTAGTTCGAACATGACCCTTATCCATTCTCTTAGTTCCGTATTTTCTGTTTGTATTGGTTGTTCCGGTTGTTTTACAAATAGTCTCCATTGGTCATATTCCTCCTGTGTAAATTCCTCTGTCACCTGTGCGTATACTCCCGTTCTTTCGTTTTTCATTTGTTCTTCATTGTCACTCCATCTATCCCAATCTTCTTCGGTCATTCTTCTCACATTGTTATCACGTTTTTCGTGGGCTGCTCCGATAGTCTCCTCTTCATTATACTTGGTGTCCAGCTTTCACATTTCATCATAAATGTCTCTCAGTGACATCTTGTCGTTTGGTGATCCCACAGCATTCGCGCGACTCATTTGTGCTCTTTCATGATACGTGGTATTCTTCTTGATGTACTCCATTTCCTTACTGAACTTTTTAAATAACCTTGTCATCCACTCTGCATAACTCCATTGTTTCTGTTGTTTGGGCATTTTCGTTTGTCGTTGTAGCCTATCTTTTCGTTTCATCTTTTTTCATCTTTATATTGTAACCTTATTATGTCTATTTATAACCGCCGCTAGTTGTCCTTTCTAGCCTCACGTTGTTGGTCGCCAATCTGTAACGAGAAATTCTGGTACGTCCTTCTTCTTTCAAGCCCCGCGTTGGGTTCGTCAATCTGTAACGAAGTAGAAGACTCGGTCATGTATAAAATGTTTACACTTGTTTTTTATGTGTATATGTGTTAATGTGGTGTGTTCGCCTCACACCGGTCGTTACAATAATGGTTGTCACTACTGAAGTCCGTAGCGTGGCCTAAATGATCAGTACAACCTACCTGTTTATTCATAGGGGTTGCGAATCCCGGGTGGCGCCAAATTGTTTATCTTAAAACAATTAAATTTGTTAAATTACAAGTTAAATAAGTGTTGTCAGCGTTGACGGCTGGAGCATTCGAATGATTCCCGCCGCTGTACTGCTTGTCGTATTGTCCACTCGTGAAGAGCGCTAGTTGGTTACTTAATAAAAATTGCTAACACACATATATTATACAACGTCCTACGAAATAAAACGATGGTAATACTCTGTACTGTAATTTTAATACAAGTTTAGTCATTAATTAATATGACAAAAGGATTATAAATGATTTAATAACAAATTGCTCCGGCTTAGAACATGAAACACATACATCTCAAAGTTGGCGAAATTGGTTTTGAAACAAATTATTTTGATGCCGTGATGGCTTCTGTTTACATACAATATATAATCTGTTCAAAATCTGGGGTTCTTTGGATTATGAAATAAAACATAAAAGCTGGTTACATTAACAAAGTACACTACCATACCTTATACGTACTTAAATAGTATAAAGTGTTTTTACAAATTGTTCGGTAGTGTCGTATTATTTGTTACAAAGTTCGCACACTAATGCGAGGTTATATTTTAATTAACAATTGTTTTACGTAAGTTGATTATGATTCAAACCTTTGAAAGAAAATTAATTTTGTTTAATAGTGAGAAATTTTGATTGACTTGAGAAATATTTAAAGTAATTTGGTTGCTGGGATAAAGGAATTTAGTTGGTACTTATCAGTTCAGACGGTGGTGATATGTTGTCGTCTGGGGTGAAGGAAATTCATCAATTTTGGGCTGTTTTAGGCTTCGGGCATCTTCTTCTATCTTGTCTTGGGACTTTCTGCTATTTAATTTCTTTTATTTGGTTCCAGGACATGGTTTAATATTAGAAGCTCCGCATCTACTCGTCATTGGTTCTTGTTGTCGATTTCTGAACGTCTTTTGAACTTTTTAATGTAAAATTTTAGTCATCACAATCTTGCGTACCGCTTACCCACGCGTCATTTTTCCAAGTCTAATAAATTTAACGGAAAATTGGTATTCAACCAATATGGTAACAGAAACCCTTTGATTGGTTAAGGCCTCGATTAAAAGCATTGTTATGAGATTTGAATTTTTATTCAAATTTATTATATATTTTCTTAATGATTTTATTCCTCTATCGTTCCTTTGGGGTCATAAATAATAACACTATTGTCGTTATTTCCTTTCAAAGTTTAAAATGATACCTCATAATGTCATATTCTGTTATACATTAACTTTAGTCTAATTATTTGACATCTGATAAATTACATATCTCTTTTAAATTAAACTTTTATAATAACATTTCTCTTTTAAAATTATTTACACATAATTACTGACTATTTACTGGTCTTAGATTTGTAAATTTCCTTGTGAATTTGTTACAATTGACCTTTGTGTGTGTCTGACAGTTAAGACATTTTCATAGCCAAAAGTAGCCATGATGGTATTTTACTTATTTCTTTTAAATTACATTTTAATTCAGCCTGATGGGCTTCACCTTGTTATTATAGTTGTTTGTGTTGTGTTTTGATTCTGTTTGTGTTCTGATTACAAATCAATATAGTTTTCACTCTCCATATTTAAAATATAACAATTAGGCTTATGTACTGCAAGTTCCTTTCAGCCATATCCTATTCATAACATTAAAACAAACAATTCTTTATAAGTTATTAGTTACTGTTGATTTAACATTTATTTCATTCTTTTACTATTACTTTGAGTGAGAAACATCATCACTTCTTTCAAACTCATTAAATTTATTTCCCTTCTAACATGGGGTGTTTTATTAATTGTATACTTAATGTTAATGCAAATTCTTATTTCCTTACTACTACCTTCCTCCATTCCATGTTAACACAAACTGTTTTTATATGGGCTTTCTCCCTGAATAATACTACATCCTTTACTTATCTCTATTTTAAATACTATTTTTAATTATTCTTAATTATATAATTGTTCATAAGCTCACTTACATCATTGATTGGTTTACCAATGATTTATTAAGTGTTTTCTTATCTATTATTATTTTTTATTACTGATAATATCTATTTCCCACGTATCACTTTCACCTTTAATTAACTGAGGTTTATCACTGATACACTCACTATTTTGGGATATTAACACATTCACTATTGCACTTTTTTCTTTCACTGTTTATATTAAATGTTACTTAGTGGGTAATCCCTATACTTATTTCTCTTTTATTTCTCACTATTTTTCATTATAACATGATACTTGTTATTAATGACATTTGGTTATTTACTTTTCATTAAATCTAACTTTAGTAATTGGATTAGTGTACTTTTCTTTACTAAATTACTTGTTAACTGCTTCTTGTTTAAAACAGGTATATTAATTATCTCATTTACAACAATAATATTAGTTTTACTTAGTGGATAATTACTTGGGGTTTATTTACAGTATTCTATATTTGAGTATACCATTTCTCCCTTTTATATGTGGTGTTTGTTACTTCTTAGCTTCACTTTGCCTCCTCTTCCTTCTTCCTCTTCTTCTTCTTCATCTTCTTCAACTTCAATTGTCTTCATTTTGATTCGGTTCTCCTCTTTTCATCTGGTTTAATTTCTATTTAGTCGTAGGAATTTGTTCACTTCCTTTTATTCTTCTTTGGTTCTGGTTTCTTATCTTCTTTTGTTAGTTCCTATTTGTTTGGTCAATCACCTTTTTCTTGGTGTTTGTTTCGTGGTTCCCTTCTTCTTTGTTTTCTGTTGTTGGGTCAATCACTTGGGTTGGGTAATATCGTCGTTCGTCATGTCATAGTATTTATATTTTATTTATTTTTAAACATTTTATTTGATATGAAGTATATTTACATTTATAATTATCTTTTTTATCCCTGGTACTGGGGTGGCTTATTTGTGTTGTAACAAATGTTATTTGTATAGTGACAATAATTGTGTGTATGATGAGCACACACAAAAGAAAAATATTACGCGAATAATAATGACAAAATTTTAATTCGTAATTTTTGAAAATTTTATTTAATACAATTTTGAACGATTTTTACAAAGTCGATACGATATAAGAAGTGTTATTATTTTAAAAACACACCGTACACCTTTTCTCGTTATACTATTTATTTCTTCTGTAGGTGGAATTAATTTTTAGTATCAAAATCAGAAGCATGATTTTGAAAAATAAAAAAAGTTTTACAAGGAATTTTCACATAATAAATGTTTCTTTATTTATAACTTCTGTACAAAAATTACTTTTCTTATCATATTAAGGCACAGAATATAATAAAAGCAGTCTACTTGCCTGTAATAAAAGTTATACTTCTTGATATCTCTCTCTTCCAAATGGGTTACTCAATGAATAAAATAGTTTGCTTATACTTTCTAATATATTGTTTCCTTCAGCCTTAATTCTAACATCTTTGCTTATTTTCGTTTCCAAATACTTGAATTGTCCACTTGGTCTAGCTCTCTATCATTGAGTTACTTTGTAATTTTCATATCTTTCTTGCATATCACCACAACGTTAGTCTTATCAACATTTATTCCCACGTTCTGTTATTCCCATTACTGCCAAGTTTCTATATCCCACATTTAATTTTTTTACAATTGTTTTCATTTCTTTTATTATGTCATCCTTTAGTACCACAAATAGTGTTAGACCAAGAACATCTCCGTATCTTCTGCATTCTTTGGTGATAAACTCCTTAGATTTCAAATTATCTGTACACACATAATGTCTAGGACACTTATACATGCAAGTTTGTGAAGTTTATTTATCACTTACAAATACAAATACATAATTTATTTCCACCTACCTGTTAAAAGCTTTCTGGGTCCAGGATTCTGTCGCACGAACGTGAGATGCAAACATGGTTTACGGGTTATTGGAATAACTTACGCTACTCATTATTGAAGAGAATTAATGAATTTTATTTTTTAACTTTTAAAAACTTTGTCAGATTTTTACTCAAAATTTAGAAAATGAAATAACAGCATGATAATTTCTTGTTTTGTCATTCGCTCCATGACTACAATTACTACTTTTACGTTACGCTAACATCTTACCTTATTCTACAATACAGACAGCCCAGCCTGCCAACATTCACGCATTCACACTAAAACCCCCTTTTTATATAAACGCCCCATTTTAATTAGAATGGTTACATATACATCCTTGCCGTCCACTTGGCGTCTCCCCGAGCTCGTGTTACCTCGTTTTTATAAAGTTCGTCTATGAGAAAAAAAATATTTATGTCACTCTTTCGTTGCAACTATTCCCACTGTCACATTGCTGCTAATTTAAACTCACTTTTTTACTTGAAACTTATAAATTTTGAAAGAGCCCGTTGGGGCAAGTACCTGGCCCGGCACAGTCTGTAAGCGAACTGGGAAGAGCGTCTCTACGTTCCCTATCAACTAGATTGCGGTCTCACAAGGCGGCAAGCAATGCCTGCTATTTAATCGTCATTGCTGTGGCGCATTCAACACACGTAGTTTTTTGTGTGTTTGACGTGGATGACATTTGGTCAGCACTGGTTGACGTCACAAAAGAGGTTGGGCTTAGACTCACATCCTCCAGCATGGTCAAGGAAGCGAACAGAGATTCTTCTCTAAGCCATTTTGCGTTCAACAATTCCGCGTCGGTCTGCGCACATGCTTCAGTGGTGCGTTCGGACGTAACTGCCACACACCGCAAAGTTCTAAGAAATGACGCTTGGTACATTCTTTCGTAAAGGTTACACAACTGAAACTGCGTACTGTTCCTTTGTTAGTGCAATGCTTTATTCCAACACGTGGCCGTAACCCAGTTGGAAAATGAATTTATGAATATTTTATAATAAGTCCCCAAAAATTAATAAAATAAAAAATCCCTCAAAATTCGTCACGTTACAATACCCCCCAATGGGATATCTTCTGCCGAAACAGAAGAAATCTCATTGCTAAAACCCCTAAGAGGACCGGTGAGGAACTGGTGCCAACAGGGCTCTTATGCTTCATGGGTAAACAACCCCCTGGCTCGGCGACTATGGCCGCGTCTGAACGAGATCACTGGACTTCTCTGTGCGAGATCCCAACACCATAAAATCGAACAGACACGCACCACAGCGCACCTCACCTTCTAACATGCCACCCCAAAAATCCAAATCCCTGGTCTTATATCATGCCAGATCCTCAACCGATATGTTCCCCCTTATCATGCACACTGGGCTGCCTTAAGCAGTTACTGGGCTTGTACACACACTTATAACTACCTCCTATCAAAATTATTGACAATTAGAAAACAAATTATCCTAACATGTGATTATACATATACCCTAACAATACAATTCAATAAAAAACACTATTAATACACACAAACAATAACATAATCAAAATTCAAAAACATCAATTAGATGGCAGGCATAAAAATCAAATTTTTTTTTCAAAAAATTTAAATTTATTAAAATATATTTTTATCAATATTGAAATTATTTAAAATTATTTAAATTAATTAAAAGCAAAATTGGCATCACTGCCTTGCCAAAACGGGTCTAGTATAGAACATCACCCATCAGCTGATCAAACTGGGTCAAGTCAAGAACCTTGACCTACATAAGTTATACATAAGTTATACATAAGTTACATCTGAAAATACGTTGAACATCTTGAAAATTCTATCTTTAAACACAAAAACATAATAAAATAAAACATTTAAAATAACAAAATATTATTATGACTAACAATAAAATTGATATTTAAATTACTCAAAATAAACAATTTATAACTTTATATTTTCAAATTTTATTAAAATTGTCACTTGTTTCAATCAAAATTTTACATTTTTACTATAAATCTCTTTTCTTTAATAATCGCATTCTCCATTAGTTTGGGTGATTTAATTATTTATAATAACTCGATATACCACTCGATATGTATACATTTATACTCTTTACCTCCTTGACTCTAATATCACTAACAACTTTAACTAACATGACACCCATCTCTATCAAAATATCTATCAAACAATCTCTAAACCCCACTTACTACTAAACTCAATCCGCATCATTCTCTCGTTATGAAAAAAAAATACTCTCTAACCCTTTGTACTTAGGATGTGTGTTCCCCCCCCCCCCAAAAAGCTCATTCCCTTAATCTGGTTCCTGGATTCTACCTAAGGCAACCCCTTCCCGCACTAAACGGTCCCTTCCCGTCCCAAACACTTTTGTTGCGGACTCCTACACTACACTATCCCCTCTTACGAAATTACCATCCCCTAATTATCATTCTCATTACCTCACTTCAACTACAAAATAACATCATCATTTATAAACATCAATATATCAATCATTACTCTACATATATTCCCCATAACTACTGTGTCAGCATCAATACTTCTCAAATTCTACATTACATTAATTCATAACAACATTTTCATCTCTAATACCACTTTAAATTCAACTTGGACTGATCTACATGTTCTAACAAAATATTAATCACCCAAAATCTATCTTTTATTATTTTTTCACAAATCATTTAAAATCTTAACTTTATCAAATTACTTTTCTCATTATTTGAAATAACATCTTTAACACATTAAAACATTATATTTAACATTAATTACCTTGGAAATTAGTAAACAATTTATCAGTGACATTCTACTACTGATCAGCTGACATTCTTAGCAAGGTGAATGACCTTACTGCAAACACCTTTCAAAATTATACAAATTATATGAAACACATATTTTTATCAATCCTTATCTCTACACAATAAAATAATACATTTATAAAACAGAATAAACACAGTATACTGAACACATGAACACCCATTTATCAAAGCATAATACAAGCCTTTAATTAGAGCAAAAGTGAGTTATCATCTTTAATTTATAAAATTTAAATTAGTTGCTCACCTGAGCAACCCCTCAAACCACACACACTATTGTTTTGTTCTGTTGGACTGTGGCGCCCATTGGCCTCCACAAGGACGGCATAGTTGGAGGAATTTCACATCTCCTTGTCCTTGCTTTAGCGTTACATTTTAACGGTTTAGATATCAACATATCTTCGTTTTATAGTTATATACCCTTAAAACGGGTCTACCACCTGGCTCTGCTGTCCCTACTCAGACAGAGTGGCAGCCGCTGTTCTATAGTTCCGGGATTTCCCCTAGTTTCACCCCCCTGTTAATTTCTAGTATAAACCAATTTCAAGCCAGCTATGGTCAAGGGACTTGATTATGGCCATAGCTGACCACTAGCCAAAACCACGATTAGTGCTGGTAAGGCAGTAATCGCCCGAAAAGTCAGGGAAATCAAACTCTACCTTCATGCATGTTACAACATCATTAACTCTGCACGGCACGAAAGTCTATCATGGTACAATATGAAATTGTACAAAAAAAATGTGCCGTGCATTTTCGCCCTTTCGGCCTCCGATGGAGGTAACACTCTCTATTACCCCCAACACTTTCCACTATCTACTGGGGCACATGCCACCCCAGCAATAGTACCCTAATAGCTAAATTAAAATTTTATATAAAACATTATAATATGAAATTTTCATTAACTCTTTTATCCATCAACATTTAAATCATTCATCACTTTCTACAATTAGCTTTCTTAAAATTTTCAAATTTATTATTAACATTTATTTTACATTACCTTTCAGTTATTATTATTTTTTGGATTATTATCTCAAGTTGTTTTCATTATTGAAGTTAAAATTCTTTCATTTGAATTAAACATCTGTAAACATTTTATTCTATTTGATTTGTACTATAAAATTTATACTTACAGTACTTTATCCACCTACTGACATAAACACAAAATATACACACCATACACACCAATAACTCCACGTTACCTCTGAAACATTTAATAACAGTGTTATTTCATGCCAAACAATTTACCATTTATTTATTAATTAATTATCAAATGCAACTCTCATAAAATAATTTAAACTCATTAGAAAAAATTCAATTATACAACATTTAAATCCATCAAAATATTTAAAACATTTCAAATTATTTTAATTAAATTAATTATTGAAAACACCACATTTTTAATTACTTTCACCAATCACCATAACTACAATTCATTTATTATCTTCTTCGAAATTATTGTTGGTATTTATTTAGACTGCAAAATACTATTATTATTATCACAACAATTTCTACATACACCTTGTTTACCTAACATTTTACAATACACACAATTAAATTCACTACACCTTTATTTACAAATCTTCATCATTAATTATTCAGTTATATCACACTTCAATGTCCAAGGTTGCGAGGTCTGAACCGTAAAACAAAATATTTAAAATTGTTCATTTATTGTTTTATGGTTTACCCTCCATCGTCAAAAATTAGTCTTTGTTTCAAATAACAATTTTCAATTTCATTTACACACGTATGGCTATCTTGTGTGTCATAACCATAAAAATCAAATTCATTCGTTTTATCACAATAATCATGAACCAAGTCAACATAATGTATTTCTGTCAAGTCTCCGTTAGTAATTATATTCATTATCGGGTCAGTTATTTCTTCATCATAAATTAAATTATTATTGTTCACACACACTTCTAACATTTCTTTCAACTCATCATAATCTCTCTTTACTTTATACAATTCTGTCTCTCTCTCAACACACAACTCTCTATCTAAATTTCTCTCATCATAACAACATATTATACTTTTAACATCATTCCACACAGAGGGTATAAACTCATACAAAACGGGGATATAACTCAAATCTTCCATTAAATAGGGTCTCTTGCCCTCCAATAATAGCACTTGTGAACACTCTGGTTCATCATAAATATAGGGAAAATTTACCCTCTGCCCACATTCTACCACTATACTATCTTTCCACTTTCTCTCTGACTCATAAACACACATTAACATTCCATTATTACATTCTACCACTTCATCAGTACTCTCACTATTTATTTTCAATGTATCACTCTCTGATACTACCTTTTTAATTACATTACTATTCTCAATATTATTTTTATTATTTTCGACATCATCATTATCATTTGTTAACTTATTCTCTAGTACCACATTTTTATACATATCATTATAATTTTCATTTGTTTTACTTTTGTCTGTATTCATCACATCCACTCCCATTCTCTCAATACTCTGTTCTAATTTATTCAAACTATTCTTTATTATTTGTTTTATGAATTTGCTAACTGCTAAATTTTTTTATTGTTCGACTAAGCTTTTCGTCATTACTGACATCTTCAGGTCTTAAACAACGAAATAATAATATTCTTTATTATTTCATTAGTATTTTCAAAACGTTTATTAATTTCTTGAATATCATTTTTTAATTCATCAAATTTGTCATTAAAATTATGATTCTGTACATCTAATTTCTCATTGACACTACTTTTAAATTCTTGAATTTCGTTTTTCTGTTCGTCAAAATTGCTATTCACTCTACTGAAATTATTTTTCATGAAATCGAATATGTCTTCTAATGACAATTCTTTCTCTTTTGTGTTTGTTTTAATCGTCACGGGAGTGGAAATTGCTCCCGGCGTACTAATTACAGATTCTTCTACATTATGGTCATCTATTGATAATGACTCTGCTTGAATACCTGAGTCGGTATTTATTTGACTCTCGGTCTGACTGTCAGAGAAGCTGACTTCGTTATTATCTGCCATCTCTTATTCTTTATAATTGATATTTATAATACTTTAATTAATTTAATTTATCTTAATAAAATTTTGATCTTATGCCAGTTTTGCGTAAATGACGCACTTTTACTTCGTTACTCCAACCTTAAAACCACGCTTGCATCTTTTGTAGGTGTGGATTTTATTTTAAATTTTTTAATTTATAAAAACGTCCCTTTCGGCTGCGCCAACTGTGAAGTTTATTTATCACTTACAAATACAAATACATAATTTATTTCCACCTACCTGTTAAAAGCTTTCTGGGTCCAGGATTCTGTCGCACGAACGTGAGATGCAAACATGGTTTACGGGTTATTGGAATAACTTACGCTACTCATTATTGAAGAGAATTAATGAATTTTATTTTTTAACTTTTAAAAACTTTGTCAGATTTTTACTCAAAATTTAGAAAATGAAATAACAGCATGATAATTTCTTGTTTTGTCATTCGCTCCATGACTACAATTACTACTTTTACGTTACGCTAACATCTTACCTTATTCTACAATACAGACAGCCCAGCCTGCCAACATTCACGCATTCACACTAAAACCCCCTTTTTATATAAACGCCCCATTTTAATTAGAATGGTTACATATACATCCTTGCCGTCCACTTGGCGTCTCCCCGAGCTCGTGTTACCTCGTTTTTATAAAGTTCGTCTATGAGAAAAAAATATTTATGTCACTCTTTCGTTGCAACTATTCCCACTGTCACATTGCTGCTAATTTAAACTCACTTTTTTACTTGAAACTTATAAATTTTGAAAGAGCCCGTTGGGGCAAGTACCTGGCCCGGCACAGTCTGTAAGCGAACTGGGAAGAGCGTCTCTACGTTCCCTATCAACTAGATTGCGGTCTCACAAGGCGGCAAGCAATGCCTGCTATTTAATCGTCATTGCTGTGGCACATTCAACACACGTAGTTTTTTGTGTGTTTGACGTGGATGACATTTGGTCAGCACTGGTTGACGTCACAAAAGAGGTTGGGCTTAGACTCACATCCTCCAGCATGGTCAAGGAAGCGAACAGAGATTCTTCTCTAAGCCATTTTGCGTTCAACAATTCCGCGTCGGTCTGCGCACATGCTTCAGTGGTGCGTTCGGACGTAACTGCCACACACCCGCAAAGTTCTAAGAAATGACACTTGGTACATTCTTTCGTAAAGGTTACACAACTGATACTGCGTACTGTTCCTTTGTTAGCGCAATGCTTTATTCCAACACGTGGCCGTAACCCAGTTGGAAAATGAATTTATGAATATTTTATAATAAGTCCCCAAAAATTAATAAAATAAAAAATCCCTCAAAATTCTTCACGTTACAAGTTACATTATTAGAGTCTTTCACAGATTCCCTCTCTTTTGAAACTCCATGCTAATTCTCTTATAACACTGCTAAATACATTTCAATATTTAAAAAGTCCACAAATGTTTTCGCTTTGGTATTCTTTCAATTGCTCTATTGTGAATATGGGATCATGAACTTCTTTCCCTTTCGTAAAACAGCACAGTGATGTATCTAATTAAACCTCCATTTGATCCTTTTATCTACAGGGTGTCCGAAAAGTCCCGCACCATAGGGATTTCATTAATTGGGTTGTGGTTTTGTTTGTTGCAGTACTGAAAAATGTTGACTACTGAAGAGCGGGTAGAGCTTATCCGCCTCTGTGGAAGAGAAGGATTCTCCAATAGAGACGTTGCAGCATAATTTAATCTGAGGCACCCGGAACGAGAGCCAGTGTTGCACACCACGGTTGGCAGACTGTTAAGGAAATTCCAGGCTACAGGTAGTGTGGCAGATGCTCCCCGATCTGGACGTCCAAGGACACCAGAAGATGTGGTGGAAGGGGTTTTGGCAAAGGTAGCAGCAAGTCAAAAGAAATCAATTCGCCGAACAAGCTTGGAAGTGGGCGTTCCTCGATCAACAGTCGCGGACGTTTTGAAAAAACATAAGTTTCACCTGTACAAGTTACAAGTGTTACACCACATGTCAGATGATGATCCGGATCGGCGTGTGGAAATGTGCGATTGGTTTTTGGCACAGTTGGAAGAGGACCCACAGTTTTTATCAAAAGTTATGTTCTCTGACGAAGCTAACTTTTACGTAAACAGAGAGGTGAACCGACAGAATTTACGTTACTGGTCTGAGAGTAATCCGCACTGGTTTTCCAGCAGTAAGGAACAAGGAGCAGCTCGCGTCATGGTGTGGTGTGGTTTGTGGAAAGACCGGATCATTGGCCCTTACTTCTTTGACGGAACAGTTAACAGTGAAAATTATTTGGAAATGTTAGTAGATTCATTATTGCCTGATTTGGATCTTCTGGGTCCAAGACCAGAATGGTTTATGCAGGACGGTGCACCCCCCCCATTATGGTACACAAGTTCGTGATTGGCTTGACGAAAACTTCCCACAGTGGATTGGCCGTAGGGGACGAGTGGAATGGGCTCCACGATCTCCGGATTTAAACCCAATGGATTTTGCTGTGTGGGCTTATGTAAAATCCAAAGTTTATGCTGTCAAGATCATGGACATAAACCATCTGCGTGAGCGAATCACAATTGAGTGCCGTTCTGTGACACCTGGCTTGGTGGCCAAGATTCTGCAGAACTTGGGAGATCGTTTACAGTTATGTTTCGACACTTCCGGTAACCATATTGAACACATATTGTAAACCCCTATGGTGCGGGACTTTTCGGACACTCTGTATATTAATATTTGTGCATATTGTAATTCGACATAAATAGAGCCCCACATAACTAAGATTATAATGCAAATAATCAAAGAAATTATTTAAACAAACCCACAATGAGTAGGAAAATAAACTGATAAAATGATAAAAGAAGTACAACACAGTCAGGTGTTATAAATAAAGCCCTGTACTGTAGTAAGTAAGAATTAAACTTTGTAAAAGTGCTAATTGTAACAAGTGACAAACAGTGCCAGTCATTAAGCGACAGAGAGGACTGTGTGACTTAATGATTTCCTCATACCTAAACAACAAACTATTATAAATGGATTCCCTATGACATTCACTGATGATGATGAATGCCATAAACTAAAGTGACAATAAAAGAAATCAGTAGAGTGTGATACCATTAAAACAACTAAAGGATAGCCATTGGTGTTAATATTAAGTAAAAGACTCATGATTGAATTAGTAATAAGACCTATTTTATTGTTCAGTAATAAGCCTATAGGCAATTCTGTGTTACCACTTAATAATACAGCGGTACACCAAATATTTTGTTATTGTTTGTTAGATAATCCTAGCCACGAAGGCAATATTATGAGTTAGGATGTTAACATGTTTTATTAGTATTTTTATTAATGTTTAAGGCAATTTAAGATGTCAAAACATTTGTAACAATATTGTAATCAGGCTAAAGGGTTCAAAGGAGGTATTCGTTTAATTAATAATATCATTTAAAACATAATGACAATTTTAGGCATAGGCCAGATAGGTAATATAGAGAAAAGTAAAGTCAGAAATTAATAAATAACGAGTTAACATTGGCAAACTAATAAAAAAAGGACCAAAATTTAAGTAAGACACAAGTTTTAGAATAATTGTGAACCAAATTAAATTAGTCCAACAAAAATTAAATATTGTATAATAAAAGTTAGGGCAGTACTATGGTCCAGATTTAGAATTCTTGTAAAGGTGTAAAATCGCCTATTATAAAGTCAACCCATATAAAATTATGTACCAAAATGTAGATCTTTGTAATAGGAACAAAACTATGTAAATTAATTTTAACTTAAACAAAAGGTAACAAAGGAGTATTTTTTGACATGAAAGGCAAGGATATGATTTTCAGTACTATATGCCGCTTGACCTCAAGTTCGTGCAAACTAACCAGTCACAAGCCAGAGTTTACTGGTCAAAAAACCGTTACTAAGATGAGAAGAATTATTATTGTATTATTGAACGCAATGTTAAATATTTGTACTTTTTATATAGCCTATGTTACTTATAATATTTAATTATAATATCAAATTGATTTTGTATTATGGTTATGTTGGCTACTCTGCTATTAATAAAGAAACAACAGACGAGGTTAGTAAAATGGCGTTTTATTATAACCGTGTTAACGCTTCCAGTAACATATAAAAATTCATCAGGTTATGGGCCCAGTTAAAGCCTTAACCAGTAAAAATCGTAAAATTAAAATCGTGTTAATTGAGGTCGTGTAAAAATATCTAGTGGCGAAAGTGAAATAAACAATATACAAAAACTTAAAGATGCCGACGCTTACACAATGTGGGATTTCGAGGTCAAAGTGTTATTCAAAGCCAAAGGACTTATGGATATTGTAAATGGTACAGAAACTTTGGAGCAACAAGGTGAAGATACAGACAAGGTAAAGACATGGAAATTAAAGGACGCTAAAGCCCAACACATTATACTTATGACCATTGAACATCCAGTAAAATTGCACTTAGTCACATGTGAAACATCAAAGGAAATGTTTGAAACATTATCTAACATTTATAAAAGAGACACATCACAACAAAAATGCTCTCTTTTACAAGAATTCTACAACTACAAGTTTGACAACCAAAAGGACATGATGTCTAACTTAGCCTATATTCAGAACGTCGCATTCAAGCTCAATGGACTCGACCAGAAAGTAGACGACACAGTGATAATCACCAAAATTCTGAGCATTCTTCCAGAATATTACAAACATTTTTCAAGTGCGTGGGACTCGACGAATTCAACGGACAGAACCTTGGAGAACTTGAAGGCTAGGCTGATACAAGAAGAAGCGAAGTCATCAAGTGATAGTGAGAGTGTAGCTTTTAAAATCAGATCTCAAGGTATGCTTAGAGAAGTAAGATGTTATTCATGTAAAGATACCGGTCATATCCGTCAGAACTGTCCAAACAACAAAAATCTAAGTTTTGTAATTACTGTAAAAAGTCAAATCATTATAAAAAGACTATTTCTTAAAAAATAAATCCTTTAAACCTAAAGTATCATGTATTTGTAAGAAAACTAATCACACTGATAAAGATTGCTATTTCCGTAACAAATCTAAAGCAAAGCCCAATAGGCCTAATGATAGTAAAACTGCCTTTTTAACTAAAACCGTTGAAACTCATTCACCAGTAGGCTATAGCAGTGTAAATCAAAATAGCATTATTCCAAGTAAAACTTTTATCGTAGATAGCGGTTGTACTCCAAACCACATGACAAACGATTTAACCATCCTTGAAAATGTAAAATCATGTAATAAAGACATATCTGTTGCAAAGAAAAATCAGAGTATGCAATCACTAGCTGTAGGCTATGTCGACTCAGAACAGTGTACTTTAAAAAATGTCTCATATGTTCCTGAATTAAGTAATAATTTGATGTCTGTCAATGCAATTACTGAAAATGGTGGTAAGGTATTATTTACTAGAAACAAAGTTCAAATATTGAAAGATGATAATGTAATTTTAGAAGGTAGTAAAAACAAAAATTGTTTGTATGTAGTTAACCTAACTGAGAATGAAAGTGTTTCAAAAGTAGCTGCTGTAAGTAACACTGAACAAAATAAATGTAGACCTAAGGCTAATATAAATGTCAAACAAACAGATGTACCCGTAAGTGTTGATCAACATAGGGGTAAAACTAAAAGTAGTGAAGCTATCGAATGGCATAGGAAATTAGGTCACTTAAGTTTTTGTAATTTAAAAAACTTGTCTAAAATGTCTGGAGGTATTTCAGCTAATTTAAATGTATGTGAAGATTTTTTTTTGTGATATTTGCCTCAAAGCTAAACAAGTGAGATTTTCTTTCAATTCAGTAAGAGACAGAGCTTCTAAACCTTTACAAATAATACATTCTGATCTGTGTGGTCCAATAGAACCTCAGACGCATGATGGTAAAAAATATTTCTTGACGTGTTGATGATAATACTCACTTTTGTAAAGTGTATCTTTTAAAATCTAAAAAAGAGGTTTTCACATTTTTAAAAGAGTATGTTAATGAAGCTGAAGCTTATTTCAATTTTAAAACTTCTAAAATAAGGTGTGATAATGGGGGTGAATACATTGCCTCTGGTCTTAGACAATGGTGTAAATTAAGAGGAATTGTTATCGATTATACAGTACCCTATTCGCCGCAGTTAAATGGCACAGCGGAAAGAATGAATCGAACACTTATGGAAAAAGCTAGAGCAATGCTTTTTGACTCTGAATTACCCAAAGAAATGTGGGGGGCAGCTGTACTAACATCTGCGTATTTACTCAATAGAAGTCCAACTGTCACATTAGATACAACACCTGCAGAGAAATGGTATAGTAAGACACCTGACCTATCAAGACTTCAGACATTTGGTTCAGTAGCTTATGCTAAAGTTTTAGGACGGCTTAAGAAATTCGACAGCAGGAGTAAGAAAAGTATTTTTGTGGGATACACACTGAATGGATACAGATTGTGGGATCCAGTGAAAAGAAATATTTTTGTATCAAGAGATGTTGTCTTCAAAAGGGAGTCTGTAAAATCAAGAGCAGAAGAAATACCAGAAATAGTACCATGTAATCAAGAAGAAGATATGGAAGAAATCATTGAGGAAGAAAATGTGAATGAAGAAAAAGGGAATAACCCAGTCGAAGAAAATCAAATAGGCCTAAAAGAAATTGGACTAGAAACTGATAGGCCTAACACAAATGAACAACATGAACAAGAACAATGTTACAATTTAAGACCAAGGGTAAATATTAAACATCCTACTAGATATGAAGAAAATCTTCAAGATGGACAAGTGATGCTTACTTTCAATGAATGTATGACAGGAAATGATAAAAAAAATGGAAGTTAGCCATTAAAAATGAAAAATAATCTTTAAACAAGAATAACACCTGGGAGATAGTCGATGAAAAATAAGTTGCAGAAAAAGAAATACTAACTAGCAGATGGATCTTCAAAATAAAAGATGACGGCACATATAAAGCTCGACTAGTAGTAAGAGGCTGCGAACAAACAAAAGAAAATTTGGATTTTAAAGATACGTTTAGTCCAGTTGTTGAAAGTACTTCGTTAAGAGTTTTATTTTCCTTAGCTGCTCAAGAAAATCTTGTTATTCAGACTTTTGATGTCAAAACTGCATTCCTGTATGGAGAACTGGAATATGAAATCTATATGAGAATACCAGAAGGATTTGATGAAGAAGGAAAAATTTGTAGGCTAAACAAAGCCTTATATGGACTAAAACAAGCACCAAATCAATGGAATAAAAGACTCACATCACTTCTTAAAAATGAAGGACTTACACAACTCAAAACAGATCAATGTATATTTAAAGACACCAAGAATGACTTATATTTAGCTATTCATGTTGACGATGGAATCATGATGGGAAAATATCCTGAAAAAATGAAGAATTTACTAGAAAAACTTAAAGAAAACTTTGAAATGACAAGTAGTGAAAATCCATCCACTTATCTTGGAATGGAGATAACTAGAAAGAAAGAAGGAATTTACATTACACAAACAAATTATGCAAATCAAGTACTCACTAATTTTAATATGACAAACTGCAAGTCAGTAACAACCCCAATTGTACAAGAAGAGAAGACTACTGTAATTGACAACGAAGGAATACAGTTTCCTTACAGAGAAGCCATTGGAAGTCTCCTCTACATGACAAACAAAACCAGACCTGATATGGCATTTGCTGTCAATTACGAAAGTCGTTTTCTGGAAAAACCAGAAAAGAAAGATGTACAAAATGTGAAAAGAACTTTAAGGTACCTAAAAGGAACGCAAAATCTGGGAATATTTTTTCCTGCAATAAAATCAAACCGTATAGAAATTGAAACATTTTGTGACTCAGATTACGCAGGAGATGTGAAAGATAGAAAAAGTACTAGTGGATACGTCCTAATGTTAGGAGGCGCACCAATAGTATGGAGTTCTAGAAAACAACCCATAACTGCCTTATCAACAAAAGAAGCGGAATATATATCTGCTGCTGAATGCTGCAAAGAAATCAAATACATCGAAACATTCATCCAGGAGTTGACAAACAAAACTGTAAATACTACATTGAATGTTGATAATCAAAGTGCAATAAAACTAATAAAATCTGGACAATTGAGTAGAAAGAGCAAACGCATAGATGTCAGATTTCACTATGTGAGTGAACAATTTCATGATGGACTATTTGATATCAAATACTGTTGTTCAGAGAATCAGTTAGCGGTTGTGTTTACCAAACCATTATCAAACACCAAGTTTGAAAGATTTAAAAACATTTTGCTTAAAATTATGTAAGCTAGTAAACATTAAAAAAATAAAAAAAATAAAAAAATATAAATTAAAAAAAAAACTTTGTAAATAGTATTTTTCTAAGATTAAAAACTAAAAAAAAATTGTCATTAGATAGGCTATGACAGATTAATATGAATTTGTTTAAAAAGAAGCAACAAATATATGGTAGCCTTATTGTAAGTTAAATTAAAGTAGGCTATTTTGTTTTATTAAGTCAATATGCAATATCATTAAAACTAACAAATTATGCAGTCAATTTCTTTTGTACTTTATTTTAAAACATTTTGATATTAAGGGAGAGTGTTAAATATTTGTACTTTTTATATAGCCTATGTTACTTACAATATTTAATTATAATATCAAAATGATTTTGTATTATGGTTATGTTGGCTACTCTGCTATTAATAAAGAAACAACAGACGAGGTTAGTAAAATGGCGTTTTATTATAACCGTGTTAACCCTTCCAGTAACATATAAAAATTCATCATGCAAGACAGAAAGTGTCAAAACTGTATAGCTGACGCCTAAAGAGTGAAGATAAAAAATCAAACTTAAATTAAATTAATGACTTAAAACAAAACCACAGAAGAGGAGAACATACTAAAAAACTAATAGATAAAATAAACCAACTACCACTGACCGATGGAAGCTTAAATCTACACCAATATCAAAAATCTGAGAGAGCTGACTTGCTGCATTATACGACAAGTGACGTAAATATATTTCCGGAGTAATTTCGTAACAACACTACACATAGATCAACTTCACTACACTATATAAACTACCTACAGTGATAATTAGGATAACCACTGAACATTAATACGGTGGTTAACAATAATAACATTTTATTTCAACAAAAACGGGGGAAGTACGTGTCTTTTAGTTAAGTGACCAGGGCGGCCATCTTGTTGAGCAGCCATTTTCCAGTGCAGACAAAGTCTGTCGTTGACGCAGTTAGTTAAAAACATAACTTTTATATTTGTTAACATTAGTAATTAAGATTTCTTATTTTTATATATTTGTAATGTGTTGTACGCCTTTTTAAAACATTTCTGACTTCTTAACAGCCCAAAGAACTCAAGCCCTGAGATTATTAATTTGCATTATAATTATTTGAAACTTGTTGAAGGTCGGATTCAAGTAATGAATCGATACGAATCTGTCAAGGTCGACCCAAGACCGAACCATTTACATTTTTTTGAACCAATAAGCAGAAAATAAAAATCAATAATTACCTATAAAAGAGTTATTATTTGAGGCGTCCATTTCCAAAAGGGTTCTTGTCCAATCCACAAAATTTTAGAGAAATCAGCAAAATGTACTAGCACATTTAATTTGCTTGTAAAGTGTACGATTTTTTACAGTATTATTAATGAGACCCTTAGAATTATTTTGTAACATTTTGAGCGTAAGATGTTTATTAGTTTTCTAGAAATAATAAAAAATTGTTTGGACATGGGTCGTTTTGGAACTGTTTTAAGGACAAGATGCATATTGGAACTGTAGGAAGCCATCTTGTACTGGACAAGAGGCTCTCTGTACCTGTACTAAATGAAAATGAGATAAAAGTTATTTAAATCTAATTATTATTTTATTTTATTTTTTTTAGTATAATGACTGAAACAATATTGAATATTTTACAGTAGCTTTCAGGACATTACTCAGTATGTATAATGTAAAAGCAACAAAAATTATTTTTAAAATATATAGTATTAAATATTGTCATTACTTATAATGAATGTCTTGCTTTTAGAGAAAATAATAAACACTCATAATGTCTTGCAGTAAATTACACTGTATTTCCCAAATCTTCCATTGGTCCTCCGGCATTCTCATCGTCTGAATCTTCCTCCTCTCTGAATGTACCACAGTAAATGATATCCTTGTAGAACTTCAAGTAAGGAATATCCTCCCAGCCCTCTCCAAAGTGTAGTTGAAGTAATTTTTTCACATCATTTATTTTGGTTTGTTTTACAGCAATACCGTGTCTGATCATGGAAGGGATAATGTCTCTGACAGTCTTGTTTCACTTTTTAGCCATGCAAGTGTCTAAGTTGTATGCACTTTCACCTCTTACAAGAACTGGTGCACTTGGAACTTTCCCTTGGGTGATTATGAACCTCTTGGATATCGCAAACTTGAAGTGCCACTGAGCAGGCTTCAGCAAGATGTCTCCTGTTTCTGTCTTCCAGTCAAATACAGTACTTGAAAGTCCTCTCCAATTTTCATAGTTTTCCCATGTTTTAGAAAAACAGCATAGTAATCTTCAAGAGCAATTATTGTATTCATTGCTAGTAACTCTTTTTCTATTCGCCCAAACACTCTTATCAGGTGGGATGAACGAATGACCAGTGATGGGGAAAAACAGCTGAACTTCCCGAATATTGTTTGGAGCCACAGAGAGCCATTCCATAAGCATTCCAATCATGGTTGAGTACTTATTCTGACCCCCACAACCACCTGCAAATAAGCGAACAATTTCATACGTTCTCATGTCAGTGTTTGTTAGTTGGTGGTAGACACAGGACGCAATCTCATTTGATCCTTTGTGACTATCTGCCTCAGTCCAAGCGTAGATAAAAACTTGATCTTGCCGCTGTGTTCCCTTGGGTGTACTTTCACAGATAGTAAAATTATATAGGTAAAACTGCCGAGAATAGTATCCTGCCTGGTCTGGAACTTTTGGCAGAACCAAATTTTCTGACAGTCAAAAGACAAAGTTAGTGTTGCTTCTTTATCTGTGCGCAACTACTCAAAAAATGCATTTGCACGTCGCTTATGATTTTCATAATCTACGCCAAGGTTTCTATCAGTTCTGTTAAGCTTGACTTTTTCTTCGAATTCCATACACTTTGAACATCGGTCTGCAGCTGGAGACTCAAAACTTATATTGTACTGAGAGACAGATATATTCCAAAAATATTCATAATTTACTTTCAGACTGTCCTCTGAACGAGAATTGTTGTATGTGTCATGAAGCTTTCTTATTGAAAGATTACTGCCCAGGTACTGTTTGTTGGTGGAGGTATTTCGACAATAATGCGATTCCAAAGGCACAAGGCTTTCAATAAATGATTTCACTGATTGTCTTTTACCATCAAGTAAAAGTGAACGGTGATATCCACCACGATTTTCTCTAGCAGGAGTTCCAGATTTAAAATGGTCTCTACACACTCTCTGAATCCGTTTTTTAGCAAGGCCTGTAATGTCAGTAAAAGCTTGTTGACATATTTGCACCTGCTGAGTTTCGCCATTACGTGTTAATGGCATAAAATATCTGTGCCAAGCCTGGGTGTTTTGCTTGCGATCCCCTCTACAACGCAGACGTTTGGGTGCTTCTGAAGTTGTATACTTCAAAATAAAATTGTCTTGATCAGTTTTAACTGATCTGTAATCAACTGACTTTGGATAAAATATAGCATGAAATTTCCTCACATCTTGCATTGTCACTTCACTATAGTGAAAGTCTTTCCGACATAATATTCTTCTTCCACTGAACAGGGTTTCTTATTTTTTTTCTAGCCTTACCTTCCTCTGCTGGTGTAACAGATCCAGTACTCCTAACCTTACATTCATTAGCATCTGTAATGTTTGTAAGCTGAGATTCTTCATCCATCTCAATATTAAATTCCAGCCAACACATGAAGTTCACTTAAAATACACTTAAACTCACAAAACGCATTAAAAATACACAAAAATGTTAAAACAGTACAGTAAAAATCATAGACTGCTAACACACATGTTTGAAAGAATGTAACAATGAAACTGATCGTTGAAAAGCTTTCCTGTTTGATGCTAGCAAATAAAGAATGTTTACCAACCTTAAAAGTAAAATACTTGCCAATAGAAGTTACTATACATGAGAAAAAAATATTTTTTTCCTTCCTTGTCTACAGCTATGAAATGTGAACAAGAGTAGTTTTGAAAACTGTTTACATTTGCACACTGGCTGCATATGTCTGAGGGACAAGATGCGATTTGTTTCTGTAATTCTGAAAATACCTGACTCCGCCATTTTGGTTTTTGGAAGTGGACAAGAGCCAGTTTGTAACTGTATGACAAAATATCCTACATTTGAATGTGATTTTCATTAGATTTAGGAACTTTTGGAACTGTAAAGTATACATATTATGAAACCAATGAATTAGAGGAATACAATGGTGCCAATATCTCAAAATCTAATTTTTGTGGACAAGATGTCTTTTGGAAATGGACGCCTCATTTAATACTTGCAAATACGCCACGAGTGTGTTTACAGGTATTAGTGGGAACGAGCAGGTACATAGGCGAGTATAGCCTTGCCGACGACGAGAAGAGAAAATAACCTACAACTGCCAGAGTATGGTTAGAGCTGATCGCTTATTAACCAGAAGTGCGGGAATATTAAAATAGCACTAACTGACGATAATCTCTCCTCCTCTCTCTACACTAAAATACCAAAAAGATCAATTACACTAGACGCAGAACAACTACGGTTCAAAAACAAGAAGACTAACACATAATTAATAGTTAATATCATTAATAAACAACGATACAGCACTAACACATTATAGTATTAGTAGCGGTAGATACACGTATTGGTTACAATATATACTTTAGCTAAATACTCAGCACTGCTATGCCTCAATAGTTTGGTACCATTCCAACTTGCCATTCTCTATTAAACAGCTTATATTTCCCGGGCATTCTTTCCCTAAGCACTTCATTACTCCACTATAACTCCATTGTGACCAATGCTTTGCCCTTTTTTGACTATTTTATTGCTCCTATTACTTCTTCAATTTTTATCCAATCGTTCTCTTCAAGCATTTTAAAGTTTTCCACAGCTTCCTGTTCAGTACTTTCATTTGCTCTATATTTATTATCTCTTTAACATATTCTTTTTATGCAAGTGAGGCATGGGTCATGACAAACAAGGAAAGTGGCAAGATTCAGAGTGCTGAAATGCAATTTCTTTGGTACTTTAAATTATAGATTGCAAGATAGAGTAAGGAATTAAGATATCAGAGCAGAACTCGAAGTAAAGGACATAAATGAAATTATTGCAATTTACAGAAGACAATGGTGGGATCATCTGCAAAGGATGACAAAGGATCGATTGCTGAAAGGAGCACTTATAAAGCCACTGGTAGAAGAGACGTAGGTTGTCTGAGGATGAGATGGGTGCTGGAACAGGTTTATATAACCTAATCCTTGAAAAGGAGAAGACGAAGACATATTCTTTCCATTTCTTCATTATTCCTCTTTCGTCTCCAATTTGTTTTACTCTGCTGCTTAGATTTAATGTGGTTAGACTTACACTGTCTTCCTCTTCAAATATTTTTAAGCAAATTATAAAATAGTTTTTGTTACTTGCTCTATCATACTCCATCCTCTCAGCAGATTCGATCAATGATTTTTGTTAATTTGGATTAGTATTTTTTTACTCTTCTCCTTTATTCCTTATATTCATCATAATGTTCTGTATCATAAAGTACTTTACCCAATTTCCTTTATTTCTCTTGAGTCCTCTGTGTGGTGTTTCCAATTTTCTCTCATCTCTGCAGCTGCATACTTCTTTTCATCTTTAACAATATTCCTTTAATACTAACTGCATCACTTTAACTGAGGCCTTGTTTCAATTTCCTAACATCTTTCCATTTTAATTTCTTTTATGCACTAACTAGCTGTTACCAGTGGCTTTGCATGCGAATATTTAATTTTCATTATGTATTTTAATATAATTTTAATTGTCTTTGTCTATATTTAATAATGCAGTAGGTGTTGACATTAACTTAAGATGTACTTTTTCTGATAACAAGTCCTGCTTTAATACGTTTTACATACATCAAAATTCATCATAACTGTCACATTTACAGAGTTAATACTAAATACATTACACACAAGTTAACAATATACATTTACATACATATATTCATACACAATAATGCTCTTTTTTTTTATTGAAGTGCTGCTTGTAGACTACATTTTTGTACTCCCATCAAAATAAATAAAGGGATCGCTACTTTTGCTGACTTGGGAACATGCTACATTCAATTGTGTGTACCATTTCGTTCTTAAATTTATGCCTGCTGTACGTAAAGTCTGCCCTTGTAACATCGATTGTCACTGCAAAGCAGACATTCAGTGGAGTCTGAAGTCTTTTGAATTGAAATGAAAAGTTATTGGGTATGATGGGCATCCTCAGGATAAAAACTGTATCTCCTTTGCCACAGCCTGTTACGATAGTTGCCTCAATATGATATTTTTAAACGATGCAACTTTCAGCTGTGTAACATTGCACAACTGCTGACTTCAGATTTCTGATACCTTTTGTTTTGAAGGTCTATTTGATCGTCGTAGGTACAGTGGAAGACAAAATACAAGACACCAATTAAGTCATTAATCACCAACTTTAATTTTTACAGTTAAACAGTTCATAATTAACAACAGTCTCTTACAACAAATCAAATAAAAATTGTTCACACACAATAAAATGTCACTAATATTAAACACAATTGTGTTACAATTATCCCGCCCGGTTATTAAACACTTCACTAATAACCACTTGAACGCACACGGTACTATCGTCCGATAATCACTTGTAATTGCACTGTAAATATATCGCAACTATACTGAAAAACTAAGGCCGCTGCTGCCATGTATTGTAACGAAGAAATTGTTACGTACTCTGAAAAGGTGTATAGGTTGTGTGTTCGCCTCACACTGGGGTCGTTACATCAATGTTTTTGCGCTAACGAAATCCGCAACGATGTTTCAAATTACTAGTACAACGCGAGTGGAAACCTTACCTGTCATTCCATAGGGGTTTAGGAATCCCGGGTGGCACCAAATTGTTTATTTAAAACAATTAAATTAATAAATAACGTGACAAAAGTGTTTTAAGCTATGACGGCCGGGAGTATTCGAATTTGTTCCCGCCTTCGTACGACCTACTGAATCAAGCAGGTAGCTTGTCGAGTTGCAGCATGAGCGCTGGCCGTCAATTCTGGAAGTTCGCTAAAATGCACAAATTATACAATACACTTCCCTATGAAATAAAAACAATGGTTACACTCTGTACTAGTTTCTTTAATTGTTGATTGGTAATTATTCAGTTTGACAAGAAAATTATATTTGGTTATTCAACAATTTTGCACCGACAATTGATATGAGACAATCTCTCTAGGGTTTGGCGAAATCAATTTTGGAACGATTCATACGGCCTAAGATGGCTACAGTTTCGTTTGTTTACAATCTGTTCCGTTTAATATCTAGGTTCTTTGGATTATGAGAAAAACATTAATTATGATTACAATAAAAAGTACACTACCTTACATTATTCGTACTTAAATAATATAATGTGTAGCTACAATTTGTTCCTGGTGTGTAGTAAAGTGTGTTTCAAAAGTTGCAGTTTAACATTAGGTTATTTTCTTAATTAATAAATTTTCAGTGTTTGTTTTATTTTACTTAATCTTTGAAAGAAATTATATTCAGTTTATAGTGAGAGTTCAGATAACTGTGAGAAATATTTAAAGTGAGTTTATTTCAGGAAATTGGGTAATTCAATGATACTTATCAAATCAGAAGGCTTGTGATAAACTGTTGTTCAGGTGAAGTAGAATAGTCATCAATTTTGAATGATTTGGGCTGCTGGCATCTTTTTCATGTTAGTTGTGGTAATTTCTTCATTTAATTTTTATTCAAATTGGTCTTTGGCATCAGTTAAATGTTATTGCTCCTCGTCTTCTTCTTACTTGTTCATGCTTTTGAATTTTTACTACTTTTTATACATTTTAAATGAAAATTTAGGCCATTCAAAATCTGGCGTCTAATCTGCATGAGCGTCACTTATAGAGTACTATAAATTAACGGAAAATTCGTAACCAACGTCTGTTGTCATGGTTACAAATTAATCCTGATTGGTTAATCTTGGCTTATAACCATTGTTATCAAATTTGAATTTTTATTCAAAATTACTGTATATATTCTGAATGCTTTTATTCTTCTGTCTTCCTTCCTGAGTATTAAATATTATCACCACTGTCTGTATTTCCTTTCAAAGATTATTTTGATATCACATAAGGTTGGGTTCTTCGAAATATTAATGTTTGTACATTTATGTTAATATTTGTTAATTACATTTCTCTTTTAATTTAAGTCCTTATTCTAACATTTTTCTTTTAAAATGATTTACAAACTATACTCGGCTATTTATTCTCCTTGGAATTGTTAATTTCCTTGTTGATTTTATACAATTTGTAGTTATTTGTTTTTGACAGTTAGGCATTTCCTAGGCCCTAGTAGCCATTGATTATATTTACTTATGTTATACAAATTATTACTCATTTTATTCTAATGTGTTTTGTTTTGTTATTATAATTGATTGGTTTATTTGTTGGTGTGTATTGGATCCGTTTTTATCCTATTTCTATATTTCCATTATTTTCTACATAACTGATTTTCTAGTGGAATTAGAACTGTATTGTTTCAAATTCTTATTTATCTATTTTCCCCTTGTTAACAATATGGCTACTACTTATTATTCTTTATCACATAAAACATAACATTTAGGCCTATGGTCTGTACAATTCCTCCAGCCATATCCTATTCATAACTTTAATTAAACAATTTTTTAACAGTTATTAGGTAAAGTTTGTTTACAATTCATTTCATTCTTTATTATTGTTTGGGTGATAAACATCATCACACCATTTAAATTTCCTTAATTGATTATCCCTTATAACCTGGGGTGTTTATTGATTTCATTTTTAATTTCTTATTTCTTAAATAATATCTACCTTCTATCCATGGTAACACCAACTGTTTACCCTTCATGGGATTCTCCCTTTTAAATACTATTGTATGTAATTAAACTTAATTTCTTTAACACTAAGATTCTTTTTTAAATAATACTGTCATCATCACTCTTCAGTGTTCATTTCATATTATTAAGTGTTTACATCTAATACTATCTATATAAATAAAAATGTAAATGTTCGTTTGTTCAAAATCTTAAATCTCCGAAAGTTCTTCACCGATTGCTTTGAAATTTTGAAACAACGTTGCAGTCGAATACGCGCGTGTTTTTATATACCTATTATATAGATGTCATACCTGTGACAGGTAAAAACATACTTTTTGTGAAAAAGAGCGCCATCTGTTGGACGTAACAGCAACACACACAATACTCATGCTTTTTTTGAAAAACAGCGCCATCTGTTGGACGTAACAGCAACACACGCAATTCTAAACATGCCGGACAGCAATACACATGTTCATGCCGGACAGCGTGCTTCTTGACAGCACACTTAATTATTTCGTGTGACATTGCGTTGGAATTGAGCTGTGTCGTTTACCATAGCGTTCATTTCGTGAGTATAGTTTATTTTTTCATTGTTTTTCATTTCGTTTTTTTAACTGTTTTTCTTATTTTTCAGTGCAATTGGCGGTGGAATTGAGCTGTGTCGATTGATTTTCATTTGAATTCAAATTGTATCGTGAAATTGACCTCTTCGGAGTGATTTGTTCGAGCGGATTGAAATAATCGTTTCTCATTGCGTTGGAATTGAGCTGTGTCGATTGATCTGCGTTTGAATTGAAATATTTCGTTAGTATTTTGTTTGTTTTTTCTTTGTTTTTTAGTTCATGTTTTTTTCTTTTTTAATGTTTTGCAATTTTATATGTTTTTGTTATAACTTTCTTTCTTCTTTTTCAGTGCAATCGATCTGCTTTAGTTCATCAAAATAATGCCTCGCAGAAGATCAAACTTAGGTCGTCGTACTCGCGGAGCGGAAGCAGTGCAACGAGTAATTGCAAATCAAACTGAGGAAGAACGGGCATCAGCGAACGAGCGAAACAGAGAAAGAATGGCTCAAATACGTGCCGAGAAAGCAGCAGAGCGATGTGCAGCCAGACGTGAGGATGCACGGTTGCGAGTACAGCGATCGCGTTCTGCAGCTTCAGATCTGCTTCGTTCTCAACAGAATGAACGCGACAGGCTGAGAGTGGCTGAAAGACGTCAACGAGAAACAGCAGATCAGCGTCAAACACGACTCCGTGCTCAGCAATCACACGATTACAATCGCCTTGCATTCCGGTACAAACCAGCTGATGATTATAGTTTGAGCCGGCATGTTCTCATCGGCACTATGACTGAAGTGTGTCCTCATTGCAAGGCTCTGAAATTTAATGGAGAAACGAAAGGAATGTGTTGTGCCACCAGAAAAATTAAAATGTCTCAACTTGGAGAACCGCCAGAGCCATTAAAAACTTTGCTTGCCGGATAGTAGAGGGAAAATGAGGGTCCTGACTCACAAAGGAATGCCGCCTTTCCCACGCTCTAGATCAAAGAGATGCCACTCTCCAAGATTTTTTCCCATGCTCCCCCCACCACCAATGGACCACAGCATCCACGAACATAATTTTTTATTTTTTTAATTTGATTTTTTATTTTTTTTAATTAAGTTGATTTGCATATCAAGGAAGGGTGGGGTGGGGGTGGGGTTCAATGGATCACAGCATCCACGAATATAATTTTTTTATTTTTTTAATTAAGCTGATTTGCATATCAAGGGTGGGTGGTGGGTGGGGGTTCAAACTTGATGTGTGTTATAGTGTATATTAAAAATATATGATCAGGGTTACCAACCTTTGCATGGGTTCAAACTTGATGTGTGTTATAGTGTATATTAAAACTATATGATCAGGGTTACCAACCTTTGCATGGGTTCAAACTTGATGTGTGTTACAGTGCATATTAAAAATATATGATCAGGGTTACCAACCTTTGCATTATAGTGTATAGAACAGGTCTGCCAACATTTTTCTGTGGTGGGAAATTCAAACTATATGAGCAGACGCATTATAGTGTACATTAAACTATATGATTGTTGACGACCACGATATCAAGTTATCAACTCTCTCTCTCTCTCTCCCTCTCTCTCTCTGTCTCACACACACATTTAGTATGAGCAGACGCAGTTATCGACGACGATATCAACTCTCTCTCTCCCTTTCCCTTTCTCTCTCCCTCCCTCTCACTCACTCTCTCTCTCTCTCTCTCAACATTAAAACTATATGATTTTTGTAGACTACGATATCAAGTTATCAACTCTCTCTCTCTCTCTCTCTGTCTCACACACACATTTAGTATGAGCAGACGCAGTTATCGACCACAATATAAACTCTCTCTCACACACATTTAGTAGATTACTGTTGCATCTATCTCCCTCTATGTGTTTATGTAACGTCTCTCTCTCTCTCTCTCTCTCTCTCTCTGTCTCTCTCTCTCACACATTTGAATGTAAGTAACTATCTCGCTCGCTCTCTCTCTTTATGTCATCGGTTTTACTGTGATATCATGTTATCAACTCTCTCACATAGGCCTACACACACATTTACTAGATTACTGTTGTGTGTCTCTCTCTCTCTCTCTCTCACATTTGAATGTAAGTAACTATCTCGCTCTCGAGCTGCAGACGTCGGCAGAAATTCCCTCATTCAAATCGTTGACAGCGTCAATAAGGTGTGTGATTGAATCTTCTGGTGTAGCATTTCCCCTTTCAATTTGTTGACGGCTTCACAATAATGTTAGTGTATTGTGTGTGTGTGTGTGTGTGTTTGTGTGTGTACTATGTAAATTGTTTGTACATCAATGAATAATATAATCGTACTAGTTTTAATGTATTGCTGCAGACGTCGGCAGAAATTCCCTCATTCTAATCGTTGACAGCGTCAATAAGGTATGATTTGAATCTTCCGCTGTAGCATTTCCCATAAGTTAATGTACTTTACAAATAATTGCTCATATGTTCATAGGTTTATAGCGAAATAAATTAAAATAAACCATAATTTGTTTTAAATGATTAAATATATATATTCACACCACTGTACACAAACTTAAAAATGGTTTACAGACCATTGTAATACAATTATTCAAAATACATTTTTACACTGATTAAATATATATATCACAAACATTGTTATAAAATAAATACAATATTAATAATAATTTTTGACATTGTAAGATTTAAATAATAATTTCGTGCTTGTAGATACAGTCCGCACAGAAGTTATCTGTAACATAACAATACGGTTGGTATTAGAATCACTGATACGATAAATATTCAATTATCACATGCACACGCACAGTCAGTGGAAAGAAAGGATCAATGCATTAAGTAAGTAAACTTTTTCAAGTATGTTTCATTTTCATAAAGTTAAATGTAGTTTCAAATAATTTCTAATTAAACCAAATATTATTCAACGAAAATTTGTAAACATTAATTAGAATCAATGATACATTTATCACACACATACAAATTCAATTATTAAAGTGTTAAGTACAGGGAGTTGAAACTACACACACACACACACACACACACACAGCAATAAATTGTTTGTTAACACGATTGTTACTTACGTCGTTAGGACACAATCTCCACCTGCGTTGTTTGGTTCCTTGTCCCTCGATACACTAAATGTAGTTCTTTGGGTTTGATATGTCTGAGCTCCTCATTCGTGAAGACACCTGCATACCTCTTGGGAAGATAGACACGATACTGGTGGTCATCATCCTCCAACGTAGGTCATCACAGAGTTCCCATATTTTGTGTCCACATTTGTTAAGACCATGATGGGATATTTTTTATTCACTGTCAATTCTGAACATCGCTTGTACTCGATAGCACTTACAGCATTAAACTTTACAAGAAACGACATTATTAGAAGAGAGAGAAAGACGCTAGTGAACACGTCCGTATCAATCGAGAGAGAACCAAACAATGGCGGAATCGACACAAAAGGGACGGCACAATGTGATAGTGGTGGTGGTGGTGGTAACAACGTCATCAGAAAAGTCTGTGTCCCGCTTTCATTTACCGCTTACGGCTTTGCATGTATGAACATGTCCCTCAGACGAAATTAGAGACACCAAAAATATAACAATGTCATTAGAAAAGTCTGCATTCCACTTTCATAAGGAAATAGTCATCGCTTATGGCTATGCATGTATGTACATGTCCCCAACAGAATTAGAGATACTAAAATGTCATCACTCGTGACCTACTTTCTAAATTTTGCCACACACTATGAACACTCACATTAAAAATGTTTGTTTAAAGCAAAAATCGTGAATCGTCCATTCCCGAATAGCATGCACTTTATAGTTTGCACATCGGTCAGAAGAATTGAAATGTCTAAGACATTCTGTTCCGTGAAATAGTACGGTATGTTTTTAGGACAACCAAAGTCATCGAGATTGATGATATTATTGTGTATTATCTTTGATTGTAAAAAACGTTTTTTCTCAAAACCCTTCACAAACGCATATTTATATATTCGTGTATGTGATGTTAACAATGAAACAAGATTGTCGTACGGTGTCTCTCCTTCACTCCATCTAAGTCTGTGATAATTTGACGTTAACCAGAGGTTTGTCCTAACGTATTTTGGATTCGTAACGGATGTAGGAGGCAGAGTGAAAATCCATTGTCTACCAGCAAATTTCAGAACGTCCATGATTGACAGTTCCTTCACAATATATTTTCCGTTGTCATCGAAAAAGCACTGGAAGTCAATTATAACTGCGGTGTTATCCATAATACTGTAAGACAAAGAAACCACACATTACAAACTATATATTGCGACAACACAAATTACTAAACTATTGGCGCATAGGATATGATAGTATGTGTATTTCAAATTACAAGTCTATATTGGAGGGTTTAAGATTATTTATTGTACAAACACAAGTTATAGTTTATATGGTATATTTGAAATGTACAGAATGTAATGTTTGATATAGAGTCTTTCTTTTAAATGTTAAATAATGTTCATACGCAAGACGTGATACGTTACATAAGAAGACTCCCACGATGATGTCGTTGAAGAGAAGGGCCGGTCTTTGCGGTATAGTTGGTTCGTCAGGTGTGGCTTACAAATGACAGACGTTTCACCAGAAACGTTTACAGCTGGGCTGGCGTCCTGTAACAGCTGGGCTGGTCCTATAACAGCTGGGCTGGTGTCCTATAACAGCTGGGCTGATGTCCTATAACCGCTGGGCTGATGTCCTATAACAGCTGGGCTGATGTCCTGTAACAGCTGGGCTGATGTCCTGCAATTCCCACGATGAATCCGACACTTCGCACACACAACGGTACTACGGATTTTATTACTCGCAAAACTTACATAGAGTTTAAGACCGAGTAATATCTCAGGTGACAGTGAGTTTAATCAATAACGGTATATTGAGCTTATACCTCTCCGGCTTCTTCAAGTGTTCTCGCGAATACCAAGGTCTACCGCGATCAGCAGACCACCCTATGAGGAAATCTTGCACTAACACGGAAACGTCTTGATGGAACTATTGCGTAACAATTAATGATACTGTCACTGCGGAAAATCTCGCACAGTGGTACAGTTGCACTCACTTCTTACACACGTAATACTACAATAATAATATCGTGTGTAAAGATATAAAATCAATTGTTATGCGTCACACACATTACTATCCCCGAAAAGTCTTAACAGATCCTTGCAAGCGGTAGAGTCTTGTACAAGGATTGTATGTACCGTTCGCGGTAGCAGCAGTGAAGAACTGCTTGTAATTTTACGCACAATGCGTTAAAACACTGATGTGTGCAAATGTACTACACACACAGTTCTGAGTCTTCCCGTTTCACTAACGACGAATAGTTTTTACAACACCTTGCAAGCGGTAGAATTCTTGTACAAGGAGTGCACGTTCCGTTCGCGGTAGATGGCGTAGAAGAACTGCCTGTGTAACGACAGGCATAAGAAAATTTCCAACCACCAGTCAGCATTCTATTGGTGGATGGAAGTCACATGGTTAGTAAAGGTGACCATGCACTTTTCATGCATTAGAGTGCATTTACCTTGTAACAGCATGCATAGCGGTAATCAGACTACTCGTATCTCATGCATGCTGCCTACATATTAATAATATACATGAACGTAAACAATAGTCCGACAGGTATAGGGATTGTAGTGATACACACGTCTCAGTTCAGCTAATGTCAAAACAACGATAATACTTCACGCACCGCACGGGAAACGTTTCCCACTCGCGCACGCGCGCACATTTCCACTAACACAGTACACGAATAACCATAAATAATAATGCACAGTTTTTTTAAACTAAACCCTTAACCTTACTAAATACAATTGATAACAACCAAACTTAACCATCTACCAATATAATATGAATGTCCATTGTCTGTGTAATATATGACTTGCCCCGCCTATCATGATCCTGTGATTCGTTGCAGGATTAACTCCCTCCCGCATAAAAAAAATTTTTTTTTCTTTAGTTAACTAACAAAAAATAAAAAATTTTTTTTTTTCAATATAACCAAAACAACTTCCTAATCCTGAAATAATAATAATACCCTCAAACTAAATCAAATAAACATCCTCAATTAATACTAACATTTCCAACTGTCACTTTGACAGAAGCATCAAATCAAAAGACACGTGGTAACCTTCAAACCAAAACAAACACACATGTTCTTGACACACAGATAACGACATCTAATGCAGGGTCATAGCGTACACAGACAACATTCCTTATCAAAACTAGATTATTGTTCATTCACAGAGCCATCTTACATACAACATTTAAACCTGAATTGACATATTTAAATCACTACACATTCTTACCCCTATATCCTGACATTTATTTCTGAGTTTACGGATCCTTTGTATAATACTTCCTCAATGAGGACGCATGGAATTTACCAATCGCACGGTTGGTATTTGGGTTGGTTAAGATAAAAGTATTTTTTCCAACTTGCTCCGACAGGGTATACGGACCATTATACAGCCTAAAAAACTTCGCGGCTGTGTTGTCCTCCCTTCTTCCAACATTTAATGCTCGTAAAAGCACACTCTCTCCAGTCTTGAACTTGACTAGTTTATGTTCCGCATTAAATTTTTCCGTGCGCTCCTCGGCGCACTTTTTAATGCGTCTTCTAGCTTCGATTTTCTTTATCTCAACTGGTATAGGCATATTATGCGTCGCTATCCTTTCAATGTGTTTACCCCAGACCCGGCCTGGCATCACTCCGGTTTGGAGTTCATTCGGAGTATACCCAGTAGTAGAATTATAATTTCCATTTATGGCATACTCAAAAAATTCTAGGAATTCCGGCCACTTACTCTGGTTAGTATTACAGTACGTACGGAACAACCGTCCCAACTCCTTGTTGACCCGCTCGGCCAAGTTACCTTGCGGTCTCCGGATCGCTGTCAAGACCGTCTGGACCCCGTGTTTCTCAAGCTCGGAGTGCCACTTGGTGTTCATAAATTGCTTACCTTGATCTGAGAGTATCTTCCTTACGGGACCATTTTTCGGCATGTATTTATTTAGCATAATGTTTATGACAGCCGACGTAGTAGGTCTACCAATAGCATATAGGCTAACATGTTTGGTAAAGGCATCCGTAACAACCACCAGGTTCTTCATTCCACGTGCCGCCCGAGGAAGTGGACCCAAAAAATCAATGCATACAAGGTCATTTTTATTACGGACGACAATGTTACCCATTTCAACCTGTGTATGTTGGTTCGGATATTTCGCTGTTTGGCAGATGTGGCATGAGCGGAGTATGGCCTTTATTTTCCTGGTCATATTTAGCCACACAAAATCCTCCCGCATTGCCAGGTAACATTTATAAGGCCCCACATGAGCCAGACTCTCATGACACATCCAGGTGAGGTCTTCCACCATGGCGTCCGGTACCATAATCTTCCATCCGCCATTGATAATTTTATACACTACGTCTTTATATATTCTGTACTTAGGGTTTTCTTGTATTCGGATAGCGTCACATATCCGCTTCAACTTTGTGTCACGCTGCTGTTCCATACCAATATTTCTTAGCTTATTTTTGAGACTGTCTTCTAATTTATATTTGACAGCTAGAATTTGAACCTCCTGGTTATTAGACGCATGACGTTCTTCCACCATTGGAGGGTATCGGCTTAACGTGTCAGCTGCTTGGTTCTCGCTTGCCTTACAGTACTTAATGGTAAAGTCGTACTCTTGGATGGCCATGATCCAACGGGATATGCGAGCGTTCGCTAACTTGCAGCGCAACATGAACGATAAGGCCTGGTTGTCCGAAAGGATTTCGAAGTGTTGTCCAACCAGGTAATAACGAAATTTACTAATGCAGTACACAATAGCCAATATTTCTTTCTCCGATGTGAAATAGTTACGTTCGGCCCCTTTTAGTGACGTACTACTGTGCGCAATTATTTTGTTTTCGCCCTTCTCATTCCGTTGGTAGAGTACCCCCCCAATGGCATAATCAGAAGCATCGCAATTCAGGACATATGTGCCCCTTTTCTCAGGATGGAACACGTGCAGGTTTCTACTATACAAATTTTTAGTCGCGTCGAAAGCATGCTGATGACGCTCCTCCCATCTCCATTTATTACTCTTACGAAGTAGTTCTAACAACGGCTCAATTGTCCCAGAATATTCTGGAGTAAAACGTCTGAAGTAACCAGTCAATCCGAGGAACGCTCTGATATCCCTGGGTTTTGTGGGTTTCGGGAACTCCATGATCGCATGTATTTTTTCCGGGTCCGTTGTTATACCTTCCGCTGAGATAATATGACCCAAAAATTTAATTTGCGATTTCCCGAATTCACACTTTTCAAGATTGAGAGTCAGGTTAGCGGCTTGCAATTTCTGAAATACAATCTTGAGATGTTCAAGATGTTCTTCAAATGATTTGGATATGACCAAAATATCATCAACAAATATGCTGACGAAGTCCTCCACCTCGGGTCCCAGAGCTAACTCCAAACATCTGACCATGGCCGCTAAACTGGTAACCAAACCAAATGGAACTACTTTAAACTGATAGCATTTATTTCGATATAGAAATGCTGTGTATCTTCTCGACTCCTTGGCAAGGGGAATCTGCCAGAATCCACTTTTGAGATCAAGGCGAGACATGTATTTAACCCCTTGACATTTTATGAATAAGTTCTCCGCATTCGGAGCACAGTCGTAGCATTTTTTTGTAATAGAATTTAGATTTCTCATGTCGAGACATAATCGAATGTCGTTATTTTTCTTTTTAACAACCATAGGATTTAAAAAATTGCTATCAGTTCGTTCAATCACACCATTCTGAAGCATACTCTTAACTTCGGCATCAACCTGTTGTTGATAGTGAAGGGGGATGGGGTACGTCTTCCGTACAAATTTATTTTCATCCGTGACCTGAATACTGTGTTCATAAACATTCGTGACGGTAGGATTTTTGGAAAACACAGATTCAAATTTATCAAGCATACTTTGCAGCTTATCTTGCTCATTGCTCGTTATCTGCCTGCTGTGAGTCCGCAGATTATGTGTTATCTTATCGGCAAGTTGAACCGCTGGGCGAGTTATAGTAATAGGTTCACAATCAGACCCCGTCTTACCCCTCCTGCGTCCTAACCTGATATTGTGTTTACTATTATTTACTGTACATTTTAGTATTTTATTTGGAAAATCAATGGTCGCGTGCAGTTTATTTAATGTGTCCACTCCCAAAATAACATTATACACGAGTTTCTTGACCATAAGCACAGTGACCTCTATTTCCATTCCCTGAATGGATACTGTTATCATAGCTTGACGGTCAACCCTCTGAGATTCACCCGTCGCTGATTTTATGATTTTGTGGGCTGCCGGCAGAATCGGGATTTTTTTAAAATGTTTCCTGTGCCTCTCTAGGAATCGCTCATCCATTAACGAAATTTCTGCACCGCTGTCAAATAAAACTTCGCCGACACATCCGTTAATTTTCGCGTTGACAATGAGGTCAGTGTCATTTTCAACGCTAATACCTTTCTCATTTTCCTTACTATGGTTATTGCAAATTAAACTATCTCTAATTACAGCAGGATACAGGCCGGACACTACTAATTTTCTCTTATAACTAACATCTTTCACATTTGATTTATTGAACTGCTTTTTATATTTATAACGGGCTTTTAAAACTTCATTCATCCCATTATGTTTACACCATTTCCGATTGGTAATTCTATTAGGTATTTTATATTGTTTTGGTGACTGTGTGTGCTTGGTTTGAGTTTGATACTGAAAATTTTTATTCTCCCGTCCATAAAAATTTTGCTGTGAGCTGACGTCATTTAAAGTCTTATATACATACTGGGTACAGTTTAGAGGTGACGAGGTACTTTGCAATCGTGACACTTGCTGTTGTAGTTTTTGAATCCGCAGGTCACGTTCGGCCATTAATTCATTTATCGTAGATATGTGTTGCACTACTTGCTCTGCCGTACCAGAGAGTTTCGCTTCATATTCACTAAGTCGTGACTTATTGACTTCCAAATTTGCCTCTATATTGGCCTTCATAGTTTCCACGGTCTCGCTAATATGCTTTTCTGCCGCTTCTACCATTTGTTTGCTTTGTTCGGATTGCTCCTGTATGGCCACGTATGATTTCTCGTTTTCCTCATGGAGTGATTTGTTTTGTTTCCCGGCTTCTGCTGAAAGCTTCTGTATATTCACTTCCATCTTTTCTTCCATAGTTTTCATATTAGCTAATATGGCCGCTAAAGCACTCTCTATCCCTTTTGACTCCGCCATAATGATTAAAATTTAATTTAAAATTTAGTAAATTTAAATTTATTGATTTATACACAAAGCAAGTTATTATTATCACAACAAGATTAGAACATATGGTAACCAGTTTATACGCACACAGAAAAAGCAGTTCAAAATATCAACATGTAAATACCTTATCTAACATACAACAACTAATAATCTACCTCCAATATACTGATAAAATCTGTTCATATATGATATACAAGAGAATATGCACAATTGAAAAATTATATCCTCAGCTTTTCACATGAACAATACACATACAATTATTACGTTAATTATATTTATACGTCGGATTTTTCCAACAAATTTTATATTCATAGACAAATATATAATAGCGTAAAATTACCGCTATTTACAAGCCCTACGTTGCTAAGCGCCAAAGTATCTCTATGCGACAACACAAATTACTAAACTATTGGCGCATAGGATATGATAGTATGTGTATTTCAAATTACAAGTCTATATTGGAGGGTTTAAGATTATTTATTGTACAAACACAAGTTATAGTTTATATGGTATATTTGAAATGTACAGAATGTAATGTTTGATATAGAGTCTTTCTTTTAAATGTTAAATAATGTTCATACGCAAGACGTGATACGTTACATAAGAAGACTCCCACGATGATGTTGTTGAAGAGAAGGGCCGGTCTTTGCGGTATAGTTGGTTCATCAGGTGTGGCTTACAAATGACAGACGTTTCACCAGAAACGTTTACAGCTGGGCTGGCGTCCTGTAACAGCTGGGCTGGTCCTATAACAGCTGGGCTGGTGTCCTATAACAGCTGGGCTGATGTCCTATAACCGCTGGGCTGATGTCCTATAACAGCTGGGCTGATGTCCTATAACAGCTGGGCTGATGTCCTGTAACAGCTGGGCTGATGTCCTGCAATTCCCACGATGAATCCGACACTTCGCACACACAACGGTACTACGGATTTTATTACTCGCAAAACTTACATAGAGTTTAAGACCGAGTAATATCTCAGGTGACAGTGAGTTTAATCAATAACGGTATATTGAGCTTATACCTCTCCGGCTTCTTCAAGTGTTCTCGCGAATACCAAGGTCTACCGCGATCAGCAGACCACCCTATGAGGAAATCTTGCACTAACACGGAAACGTCTTGATGGAACTATTGCGTAACAATTAATGATACTGTCACTGCGGAAAATCTCGCACAGTGGTACAGTTGCACTCACTTCTTACACACGTAATACTACAATAATAATATCGTGTGTAAAGATATAAAATCAATTGTTATGCGTCACACACATTACTATCCCCGAAAAGTCTTAACAGATCCTTGCAAGCGGTAGAGTCTTGTACAAGGATTGTATGTACCGTTCGCGGTAGCAGCAGTGAAGAACTGCTTGTAATTTTACGCACAATGCGTTAAAACACTGATGTGTGCAAATGTACTACACACACAGTTCTGAGTCTTCCCGTTTCACTAACGACGAATAGTTTTTACAACACCTTGCAAGCGGTAGAATTCTTGTACAAGGAGTGCACGTTCCGTTCGCGGTAGATGGCGTAGAAGAACTGCCTGTGTAACGACAGGCATAAGAAAATTTCCAACCACCAGTCAGCATTCTATTGGTGGATGGAAGTCACATGGTTAGTAAAGGTGACCATGCACTTTTCATGCATTAGAGTGCATTTACCTTGTAACAGCATGCATAGCGGTAATCAGACTACTCGTATCTCATGCATGCTGCCTACATATTAATAATATACATGAACGTAAACAATAGTCCGACAGGTATAGGGATTGTAGTGATACACACGTCTCAGTTCAGCTAATGTCAAAACAACGATAATACTTCACGCACCGCACGGGAAACGTTTCCCACTCGCGCACGCGCGCACATTTCCACTAACACAGTACACGAATAACCATAAATAATAATGCACAGTTTTTTTAAACTAAACCCTTAACCTTACTAAATACAATTGATAACAACCAAACTTAACCATCTACCAATATAATATGAATGTCCATTGTCTGTGTAATATATGACTTGCCCCGCCTATCATGATCCTGTGATTCGTTGCAGGATTAACTCCCTCCCGCATAAAAAAAATTTTTTTTTCTTTAGTTAACTAACAAAAAATAAAAAATTTTTTTTTTTCAATATAACCAAAACAACTTCCTAATCCTGAAATAATAATAATACCCTCAAACTAAATCAAATAAACATCCTCAATTAATACTAACATTTCCAACTGTCACTTTGACAGAAGCATCAAATCAAAAGACACGTGGTAACCTTCAAACCAAAACAAACACACATGTTCTTGACACACAGATAACGACATCTAATGCAGGGTCATAGCGTACACAGACAACATTCCTTATCAAAACTAGATTATTGTTCATTCACAGAGCCATCTTACATACAACATTTAAACCTGAATTGACATATTTAAATCACTACACATTCTTACCCCTATATCCTGACATTTATTTCTGAGTTTACGGATCCTTTGTATAATACTTCCTCAATGAGGACGCATGGAATTTACCAATCGCACGGTTGGTATTTGGGTTGGTTAAGATAAAAGTATTTTTTCCAACTTGCTCCGACAGGGTATACGGACCATTATACAGCCTAAAAAACTTCGCGGCTGTGTTGTCCTCCCTTCTTCCAACATTTAATGCTCGTAAAAGCACACTCTCTCCAGTCTTGAACTTGACTAGTTTATGTTCCGCATTAAATTTTTCCGTGCGCTCCTCGGCGCACTTTTTAATGCGTCTTCTAGCTTCGATTTTCTTTATCTCAACTGGTATAGGCATATTATGCGTCGCTATCCTTTCAATGTGTTTACCCCAGACCCGGCCTGGCATCACTCCGGTTTGGAGTTCATTCGGAGTATACCCAGTAGTAGAATTATAATTTCCATTTATGGCATACTCAAAAAATTCTAGGAATTCCGGCCACTTACTCTGGTTAGTATTACAGTACGTACGGAACAACCGTCCCAACTCCTTGTTGACCCGCTCGGCCAAGTTACCTTGCGGTCTCCGGATCGCTGTCAAGACCGTCTGGACCCCGTGTTTCTCAAGCTCGGAGTGCCACTTGGTGTTCATAAATTGCTTACCTTGATCTGAGAGTATCTTCCTTACGGGACCATTTTTCGGCATGTATTTATTTAGCATAATGTTTATGACAGCCGACGTAGTAGGTCTACCAATAGCATATAGGCTAACATGTTTGGTAAAGGCATCCGTAACAACCACCAGGTTCTTCATTCCACGTGCCGCCCGAGGAAGTGGACCCAAAAAATCAATGCATACAAGGTCATTTTTATTACGGACGACAATGTTACCCATTTCAACCTGTGTATGTTGGTTCGGATATTTCGCTGTTTGGCAGATGTGGCATGAGCGGAGTATGGCCTTTATTTTCCTGGTCATATTTAGCCACACAAAATCCTCCCGCATTGCCAGGTAACATTTATAAGGCCCCACATGAGCCAGACTCTCATGACACATCCAGGTGAGGTCTTCCACCATGGCGTCCGGTACCATAATCTTCCATCCGCCATTGATAATTTTATACACTACGTCTTTATATATTCTGTACTTAGGGTTTTCTTGTATTCGGATAGCGTCACATATCCGCTTCAACTTTGTGTCACGCTGCTGTTCCATACCAATATTTCTTAGCTTATTTTTGAGACTGTCTTCTAATTTATATTTGACAGCTAGAATTTGAACCTCCTGGTTATTAGACGCATGACGTTCTTCCACCATTGGAGGGTATCGGCTTAACGTGTCAGCTGCTTGGTTCTCGCTTGCCTTACAGTACTTAATGGTAAAGTCGTACTCTTGGATGGCCATGATCCAACGGGATATGCGAGCGTTCGCTAACTTGCAGCGCAACATGAACGATAAGGCCTGGTTGTCCGAAAGGATTTCGAAGTGTTGTCCAACCAGGTAATAACGAAATTTACTAATGCAGTACACAATAGCCAATATTTCTTTCTCCGATGTGAAATAGTTACGTTCGGCCCCTTTTAGTGACGTACTACTGTGCGCAATTATTTTGTTTTCGCCCTTCTCATTCCGTTGGTAGAGTACCCCCCCAATGGCATAATCAGAAGCATCGCAATTCAGGACATATGTGCCCCTTTTCTCAGGATGGAACACGTGCAGGTTTCTACTATACAAATTTTTAGTCGCGTCGAAAGCATGCTGATGACGCTCCTCCCATCTCCATTTATTACTCTTACGAAGTAGTTCTAACAACGGCTCAATTGTCCCAGAATATTCTGGAGTAAAACGTCTGAAGTAACCAGTCAATCCGAGGAACGCTCTGATATCCCTGGGTTTTGTGGGTTTCGGGAACTCCATGATCGCATGTATTTTTTCCGGGTCCGTTGTTATACCTTCCGCTGAGATAATATGACCCAAAAATTTAATTTGCGATTTCCCGAATTCACACTTTTCAAGATTGAGAGTCAGGTTAGCGGCTTGCAATTTCTGAAATACAATCTTGAGATGTTCAAGATGTTCTTCAAATGATTTGGATATGACCAAAATATCATCAACAAATATGCTGACGAAGTCCTCCACCTCGGGTCCCAGAGCTAACTCCAAACATCTGACCATGGCCGCTAAACTGGTAACCAAACCAAATGGAACTACTTTAAACTGATAGCATTTATTTCGATATAGAAATGCTGTGTATCTTCTCGACTCCTTGGCAAGGGGAATCTGCCAGAATCCACTTTTGAGATCAAGGCGAGACATGTATTTAACCCCTTGACATTTTATGAATAAGTTCTCCGCATTCGGAGCACAGTCGTAGCATTTTTTTGTAATAGAATTTAGATTTCTCATGTCGAGACATAATCGAATGTCGTTATTTTTCTTTTTAACAACCATAGGATTTAAAAAATTGCTATCAGTTCGTTCAATCACACCATTCTGAAGCATACTCTTAACTTCGGCATCAACCTGTTGTTGATAGTGAAGGGGGATGGGGTACGTCTTCCGTACAAATTTATTTTCATCCGTGACCTGAATACTGTGTTCATAAACATTCGTGACGGTAGGATTTTTGGAAAACACAGATTCAAATTTATCAAGCATACTTTGCAGCTTATCTTGCTCATTGCTCGTTATCTGCCTGCTGTGAGTCCGCAGATTATGTGTTATCTTATCGGCAAGTTGAACCGCTGGGCGAGTTATAGTAATAGGTTCACAATCAGACCCCGTCTTACCCCTCCTGCGTCCTAACCTGATATTGTGTTTACTATTATTTACTGTACATTTTAGTATTTTATTTGGAAAATCAATGGTCGCGTGCAGTTTATTTAATGTGTCCACTCCCAAAATAACATTATACACGAGTTTCTTGACCATAAGCACAGTGACCTCTATTTCCATTCCCTGAATGGATACTGTTATCATAGCTTGACGGTCAACCCTCTGAGATTCACCCGTCGCTGATTTTATGATTTTGTGGGCTGCCGGCAGAATCGGGATTTTTTTAAAATGTTTCCTGTGCCTCTCTAGGAATCGCTCATCCATTAACGAAATTTCTGCACCGCTGTCAAATAAAACTTCGCCGACACATCCGTTAATTTTCGCGTTGACAATGAGGTCAGTGTCATTTTCAACGCTAATACCTTTCTCATTTTCCTTACTATGGTTATTGCAAATTAAACTATCTCTAATTACAGCAGGATACAGGCCGGACACTACTAATTTTCTCTTATAACTAACATCTTTCACATTTGATTTATTGAACTGCTTTTTATATTTATAACGGGCTTTTAAAACTTCATTCATCCCATTATGTTTACACCATTTCCGATTGGTAATTCTATTAGGTATTTTATATTGTTTTGGTGACTGTGTGTGCTTGGTTTGAGTTTGATACTGAAAATTTTTATTCTCCCGTCCATAAAAATTTTGCTGTGAGCTGACGTCATTTAAAGTCTTATATACATACTGGGTACAGTTTAGAGGTGACGAGGTACTTTGCAATCGTGACACTTGCTGTTGTAGTTTTTGAATCCGCAGGTCACGTTCGGCCATTAATTCATTTATCGTAGATATGTGTTGCACTACTTGCTCTGCCGTACCAGAGAGTTTCGCTTCATATTCACTAAGTCGTGACTTATTGACTTCCAAATTTGCCTCTATATTGGCCTTCATAGTTTCCACGGTCTCGCTAATATGCTTTTCTGCCGCTTCTACCATTTGTTTGCTTTGTTCGGATTGCTCCTGTATGGCCACGTATGATTTCTCGTTTTCCTCATGGAGTGATTTGTTTTGTTTCCCGGCTTCTGCTGAAAGCTTCTGTATATTCACTTCCATCTTTTCTTCCATAGTTTTCATATTAGCTAATATGGCCGCTAAAGCACTCTCTATCCCTTTTGACTCCGCCATAATGATTAAAATTTAATTTAAAATTTAGTAAATTTAAATTTATTGATTTATACACAAAGCAAGTTATTATTATCACAACAAGATTAGAACATATGGTAACCAGTTTATACGCACACAGAAAAAGCAGTTCAAAATATCAACATGTAAATACCTTATCTAACATACAACAACTAATAATCTACCTCCAATATACTGATAAAATCTGTTCATATATGATATACAAGAGAATATGCACAATTGAAAAATTATATCCTCAGCTTTTCACATGAACAATACACATACAATTATTACGTTAATTATATTTATACGTCGGATTTTTCCAACAAATTTTATATTCATAGACAAATATATAATAGCGTAAAATTACCGCTATTTACAAGCCCTACGTTGCTAAGCGCCAAAGTATCTCTATGCGACAACACAAATTACTAAACTATTGGCGCATAGGATATGATAGTATGTGTATTTCAAATTACAAGTCTATATTGGAGGGTTTAAGATTATTTATTGTACAAACACAAGTTATAGTTTATATGGTATATTTGAAATGTACAGAATGTAATGTTTGATATAGAGTCTTTCTTTTAAATGTTAAATAATGTTCATACGCAAGACGTGATACGTTACATAAGAAGACTCCCACGATGATGTTGTTGAAGAGAAGGGCCGGTCTTTGCGGTATAGTTGGTTCATCAGGTGTGGCTTACAAATGACAGACGTTTCACCAGAAACGTTTACAGCTGGGCTGGCGTCCTGTAACAGCTGGGCTGGTCCTATAACAGCTGGGCTGGTGTCCTATAACAGCTGGGCTGATGTCCTATAACCGCTGGGCTGATGTCCTATAACAGCTGGGCTGATGTCCTATAACAGCTGGGCTGATGTCCTGTAACAGCTGGGCTGATGTCCTGCAATTCCCACGATGAATCCGACACTTCGCACACACAACGGTACTACGGATTTTATTACTCGCAAAACTTACATAGAGTTTAAGACCGAGTAATATCTCAGGTGACAGTGAGTTTAATCAATAACGGTATATTGAGCTTATACCTCTCCGGCTTCTTCAAGTGTTCTCGCGAATACCAAGGTCTACCGCGATCAGCAGACCACCCTATGAGGAAATCTTGCACTAACACGGAAACGTCTTGATGGAACTATTGCGTAACAATTAATGATACTGTCACTGCGGAAAATCTCGCACAGTGGTACAGTTGCACTCACTTCTTACACACGTAATACTACAATAATAATATCGTGTGTAAAGATATAAAATCAATTGTTATGCGTCACACACATTACTATCCCCGAAAAGTCTTAACAGATCCTTGCAAGCGGTAGAGTCTTGTACAAGGATTGTATGTACCGTTCGCGGTAGCAGCAGTGAAGAACTGCTTGTAATTTTACGCACAATGCGTTAAAACACTGATGTGTGCAAATGTACTACACACACAGTTCTGAGTCTTCCCGTTTCACTAACGACGAATAGTTTTTACAACACCTTGCAAGCGGTAGAATTCTTGTACAAGGAGTGCACGTTCCGTTCGCGGTAGATGGCGTAGAAGAACTGCCTGTGTAACGACAGGCATAAGAAAATTTCCAACCACCAGTCAGCATTCTATTGGTGGATGGAAGTCACATGGTTAGTAAAGGTGACCATGCACTTTTCATGCATTAGAGTGCATTTACCTTGTAACAGCATGCATAGCGGTAATCAGACTACTCGTATCTCATGCATGCTGCCTACATATTAATAATATACATGAACGTAAACAATAGTCCGACAGGTATAGGGATTGTAGTGATACACACGTCTCAGTTCAGCTAATGTCAAAACAACGATAATACTTCACGCACCGCACGGGAAACGTTTCCCACTCGCGCACGCGCGCACATTTCCACTAACACAGTACACGAATAACCATAAATAATAATGCACAGTTTTTTTAAACTAAACCCTTAACCTTACTAAATACAATTGATAACAACCAAACTTAACCATCTACCAATATAATATGAATGTCCATTGTCTGTGTAATATATGACTTGCCCCGCCTATCATGATCCTGTGATTCGTTGCAATATATATATATATATTATGTTTAAACACAAATATCGTTGCGATATTAATATGCGAACTTACGTTTACAGACGTCTGGACTGAAGCGCCGAGAGACACCAACTGACGAAAGAAACAAAAGTGTTGGAGAGTACTATACATGGAGGCGAATTTTTTAGCAGGTGGGGAGGCGACGTCGTCATCGTTCTCCATATTGATGCATCGTATCCGATAATGACCGTACGCAAGTGTATCACGACCACTGTTCAGTATATAACGCTTATCATCATATGGTGACAACGCTTGCTTATTTATGCGCATCGTGTACAGCGTATGATGATCGCTATGTAAACAAAGCGCACTGGCAGAAAACTGACAATGATCAGTGAGACACTTGCGATACATATTGTGTCGTAGACTCCTCTTAATCGCAACTCTGGGTACACCTTTACATACACGTTTTTGACACTCTTTGCTAGGATCTTCGTGGGCCACAAGGAACGAATAACATTTCGCTCTGAGTCCCACGAATTCTCTAACAGGACGACCACACGTTTCATCCTTGAACAGTCCGACAACCTTTTTGTTTTTAAGACTATAACAAGAATGAGACGTGGGGTAATCCGACGTGTCAAACAAGTGTAGGTCCTCCTTCATGTCTGCATACAAGTCAGATGTTTGGATACTATACATCACTGTCCGTATCCGTCATTAGCAATCTAACGTTACAGCCGTACTTGGCGACAGCATAACGATAATGGAAGTCATACATTATCGTTTTGCTAACATCAAGCACCGTGAAGCCGACATACACGGGACGGGAAAGAACGATGGATTTTTTACGCAGTGAGAGCCCCACCAGATCGTTCGTATAACGAACCATACGTTTCAGCCTAGGTGTGGAAACTAGTTTTTGAAGCCGTCGTTCATCTGAGACTAGTTCAAATTCTATGTTTCCGTACGTTCTCCAGCGACTTGCCGTATACGGCGTTGTTCATTAGCTTGAAAAGGTCTTTTTCAAAGCTGTTGACGGCTGCATGCCTCTTGCGGGTGTTGAAATCGATAAACGGTTTCAACCAAGCGCTTTGCTTAAAACACAACACCCTATGAGTCGCTTTCAGCACTAGACCGAGACTTAAATACAACTTCAAATTCCGATAATGGAGAACGTAATTTTGTTTGTCCTCCAAAGTCGTTAACAACTTCTCTACGGACGACATTGTTGACGATGATTCGTTATACGACGATCTATATATACTCTCGTGTAAACGTTTGGAAAAGGGAGAAAGGATATCGGGCGTTACGCGCTGGCGCACAGGTGCGAGCGGATAGTCGGAATGCAGGTCGTGTAGTGTATCAGGATAGTGTAGGTCGACCTCGAGGATGTACCCGATGTCGGAATCATCACTCACATTACGTATGTCCAAAGACTCGATTTCATTGCGATCGAGCCATCGGAAGTCGGCGTAAGGGAGTGGTTGCGACATGGCTGCACCGTATAGATTGTTACAGTCCGTATACAGAATGAAGGAGGTCGGTTTCGAAACATCGTACTGATCTGGGATCAGAGGGTTGTTAGCGATGGCATGACGGTTGGATATCATAGTAACGCCCCCACGGACCCCAGACTCAACAAACAAATGTTGATCTATATTTGTCAACGCTCCAATTCGACCCCCGTCATTTTTAGCATCGCGTTCCAAGCGAGACCAGGTAGCGAGTAAAAATGACACGGGTCCAAACGGTAGTCACGTAAGGCCATGCCCCGAAAACTTTCAAAGACATCTGCCAGCAGCATCACGTCTGTCAACAAATACAGATCATGGTAATGTCCAAACGTAAGCAGATTGAATGCACTCCACACGTTTTGCGCGTGCTCGTAATCTGCGTCCGAAATAGACGATTCCATCAACCGGTTATCAAAGTGTTCACGAGCGGGTAGACTTGTTTCATTGAACCGGTCAATACTGTCAACGTACTCGTAAGGGTATACCCCCTTGCGTACGAGCAGATTGGTCTGTTCGTTGAAACCCCTTCTAAGCATTTCTCTCCAAGCAGAGGAAACTGACTTCCGGACGTGGACAGATTGGTAACGAGCGTATCCAGAGAGCATTAAGAAACTGAAAAGAGTCTACGAAACGCAAGGGACCCAGGGAGAACTACACGTAACGCTCACTGGATGTTGCAATGCAGGATACGCGTTGGTCCTTATATTTCTCCAAACCCTGCATTAAATGGTGAGTCGTAGCCACGAAGGTTGTGAAAGAAGACGGGGATATGACGAGGCATCTTATAGCTCAGATTGCAGCTATTGTGGGCTGCTCCCAAGAATTTCCCTGTAAGATGACAATGATTTGTCATCTCTGTCAAAGGGCGCTCACACAAATGGCAAACGGTGGCGTTAGTGAACGCAACATTGTCATCATCGGACATAATTAATTTTACGTTATGTCGTATAACCTTCATCATATCCTCGACGTCTTTCATCAACCACGAGAAGAAAGTGTCTACAACGTTTTCACCATGATAGATTTTAGCCTCTCTCCAGAGACTGTGAGTGTGATCAACGATAGCATAGGAGAAAGCTGACACAATATGCATCGCTTCGTATGACGTGGACGATACAGGAGGAGAAGGTATTTTCTGGCGGACACCACTGCTATCAACTGAGTAGAAGTCACCTAAATCTTTCACTGTCGTCGGGATGTCGTTACCTGGTGAACACGATTGAAGGGGGGTGACGAGGGACTCGAAGTCGGCGTAGACAGTAAAGGGTACTTTCAGACAGTGTGTATAATTTTTAAATGACATAAACTTCTCCTCCTCTGTGGGCATTTTGGTTTTCTGTTCACCATAAGGTGTACAGTAGGGGAGATGCTCGGACAGACCATGTTCTGTAGTGAAACGATGCAGGCAGTAGTCACAGTAAAATGATTTATTGGTGTGTTTTGTTAAGGAATATAACAATTTGTTAATGCTAGTGACAAGACAGTAGTGTTTTCGGCTGTTTGTATCGGACAGAAGCAATAGATTAACGTGATGTGACCTGTCCTTATTTGGGGTAATTCTTAGTGGGTAAACCTCATTTTTCGATTCGTTTCTGATATTGTCTTCTATATCATAGCCGAAAACGTTTATAGAAATGTTGGGATTCTGTGTTTCAAATTTAGAAATGGAGTTTACAGAAACAGGGTACTCGATGCCGGACATATTTATTGTGTTTATGAAGGATATGTAGTGTGAAACACGTTCTTTATTCCTTTCTTGAGGGTGTATGGGGGCTAGTACAGACCATAGAAAACACATTTCATCTTGGGGGTTCTTGATATTGACTACTGCCTTGGTGAGTGAGAATTTTCGCGGGGTAGGAATGTAGGAGGAGCTGCTAGTGGCCGGTACCGTCCAACAACCAGTTCCAGCTTCAGTACAGCGTCCACCGACCATCCGCTCCCGTCACGGGTAAAATTGGATATGCTATTAATGATTTTATCGTAGGATTCGTCTAGCAGACAGTTCAACTCGTCGCTGTCGTCCGTGAGCAAGGTGCGACAACGTCCGTGGAAGACGGCGTCTTTCGTTACTTCGTTTTCTTCGCCGCTGTCACCATCTAACACGGTTTTAGTGAAACGTATCCTGCACGCAATATGCCACTTGATATTGCGTAAACGTGTTTGTTCTACCAGAATATCCTCACACAATAAAGGTCGCACCTCGTTCATTATGGATAATATGTCCTGGTCTCCCGTGTCAGTGTACACGGGTAGGTAGTTGAATGTTGTGACAGATCCTCTGTTTCTCACGATATAAAATCGTGTCATAACTGAAACAATAGAAACATGTGTATTAGCTAATAGGAATGATGAATAACACACAAATTCATGTTTGTGGTAAATAAATAGATAGTGCTTGGTAATATGTCAGTTTATTGCAAACCGTGAAGATGGCAGCTACTCCTGATTTTAGCATTGAAAGTGAAAGAAGAAAATCGTTCAAGTTTTGGGAAGTGATGTTTGTCAGCCCCGACGAGTTAGCGTTTGCCGGGTTTTACTACTATCCGCTAAATTATGATGTTTGTGGACATAGTATGTCATTCATAGACGATAGAGTTAAATGATTTTGTTGCGGAATTGAATTAGGTCATTGGAGAGAAAGTGACAAACCTATGGTGGAACATGAAAAATTTTCTCCGTCATGCCATATAAACGATGTCAAGAGACAGTTCATTGGAGAGAAGGTGACAAACCTATGCCGGAACATAAAAAATTTTCTCCGCCATGTCAATTTCTAAACGTTGTCAAGAGACTATCTTGTGCACGTTAGACAGAGTTGGATCATACGTTAATTCGTATCAAACAAGTTTGCTTACTACATAATTTCTTAACTGTACCAATTGGTATTTAAATTTACCTTGTTCAGGCTGTTCCTGTTCCTGCCGGTGTTGTTCTGGATTCTGTTGAAGGCCGGACATGATCGTTGATGATGATATTCAGACGAGAGAGAGAGAGAGATTGAATACTGAAAAACAAAGGAACTGTTATACATATATATACAGTGGAACTTGGTTATAACGTCATTGAAGGGACCAAAAAAATAATGACGTTATGTCCGAGTGACGTTATAAAAGAGTCGTTATAAAAGACCCTTTTTAATCACTAGTAAGGAAGGAGAAATAAAAAAAGATCTTTGTATTATTAACATTTTTCGTGATATTTATTCTAAAGTTTACAAACTGCATTTCATTTATACAAACAGCATGAAGAATATTTTAAAAGATCAAAAAGAAAGTACATGTAACTTACATTTAGGCTTACTGTCGAAAGTAATCCGTAATTTTCTTTTGAACGCTCCTTTCTGAAAAATAAATTCTTTCTGTTCTGCTGTGGAGATGCTGCGCTGCATTGAACGTGTCGTCAGACGTCTCTCTAAAGCAGTAAAATCGTGAAAGAGTTTCGGCGGCTCTCATTGCTTCCTGTACTGTCGGACAAAAGATGTCGGCATCCTCCTCTTGCTCAGCATCTTCTTCAACACTATCTTCTGCTTCTATGTTTTTTACTTCCGCGATAATTTCTGCGTCACTCAACACTGGAATGTTTCTACTAGGTCATCCACTGATGCATAGGAATCAAGTTCATTTCCAAATTCATTTACGTCGAATTTCTTAATCCACTCTGAGAGCGGCAAGTCGTCGTCTTCGTCATCATCGGGTAAATTTTCATGTACGAGTCATGCTTTACTAAAGCATTTTGCTATCATCTTCTTTGTTACACTCTTCCAAGAGTCGTCTAGGAATTGTATTGCATCTAAGAGTGAAATTGTGGCAGGTTGCGCCGTGTCCATACAGAAAATAATTTTTTTTTAAAGTTGCTTGCGGTAGTGACACTTAGGCTTCTAATGACGCCTTGGTCCATAGGTTGCAGGACACTCGTACAGTTGGCCGGTAAGAAGACCAGATTAATGTTTGTCAAATTTAACTTTGGATGGGCTGCACAGTTGTCAACTAGAAGTAGAATTTTTCTGTTTTTCGATGACAGTTCTTTATCCCACTTTCTTAGTTCATCTTCAAAAATACTAGAAATCGTCCACGCTTTTTTGTTGGCAGTGTAACTTACAGGAAGTTTTTTGATGTTTTTAAAACATCTAGGATGCAAACTTTTCCCGATAACTAAAAGTTTCCTTTTTTCGGTTCCCGTCATGTTCGCACAAACAAAAACTGTAACTCTTTGTTTAGAGAGCTTCCCACCAACGCACTTTTCATTTTTAAATTTGAAAGTCTTATCTGGAGTTAATTTATAAAAAATTCCGGCTTCATGTCCATTAAAGATGTCTTCATCTTTATATGATCGTCTAATTTCTGGCCAAGTGTTACGCACCCAATCGCCTGTAACGTTCAGATCTACGCATTTTGCCTCACCACAAATTTTTGCAAAAGAAATCGAGTGTCGGGCCTTAAATCGATCTAGCCATCCGTTGGAGCACGTAAAATGGCTGGCGCCGGCAGTCCTGTTACAGTGCTTATCGCTTGCATACAATGTATGTCTGTAGCCATGGTCTAGCGTGCGCGCGCGCACATATACATTTATATGAAATTTAGAGTAAAATATCTGAGAAATATTTGACGCTATAACAGAGTAGTACAATATTTAGTGACGTTAAAACCGGGAATTTTTATAATGTTAAAGATATCAGTTTGACCGGACTTATGACAAAATAACGCTACACCCGAGTTGACGTAACAGCCGAGGCCGAAATAACCAAGTTCCACTGTAGTATTTTTAACGTTGGTATTATGTTAGTGTATCTTAAACCATGAACAACGCACACAAGACTATAGCTCTAGAGCTACACAGAGCAGCGAGAAGGAATTTCGTTAGACGTGCGGTTGAATTGAAGGGTCTACACGACTTGTTCCAGGCGGATCTTGTGGAGATGATACCATACGCTCGAGTGAACAAAGGGTACAAGTACATGATGACAGTGATCAATGCGTTTAGCAAGTACGCGTACGCTGTACCATTGAAAACAAAGACAGGAAAAGAATTAACGTGCGCACTGGAGCCTATACTAACTGCTAACCGAATGAAATATTTACAGACGGACAACGGGAAGGATTATTACAACAGTACAGTACAAGCGTTACTAAAAAATTATAATGTGAAACATTACTCAACCTATAGTGAGAAAAAAGCGTCCATAGTGGAACGTTTTAATCGCACACTGAAGACACACATGTATCGAGCTTTCAGCGAACAAGGACACTACCGCTGGTTGGATCTACTACCTATATTGCTGAAATCGTACAACAATACAACACACAGAACCATTGGTATGAAACCGAGTGAAGTGAATGACGCCAACGAACATATAGTGTTGGAACGAATAAGGAAGAACACAGCGCCTAAAATCAGTCCAACGAAACCATCCAAATTTAAAGTCGGTGACCGTGTTCGTATAAGTAAGCACAAAATGACGTTCGCCAAAGGTTATACGCCGAATTGGACTAACGAAATATTCACTGTGGATAAAGTACAATCCACTACTATCCCCGTCACTTATCTGCTAAAAGATCATCTAAACAAAGTGTTGAAAGGTGGTTTTTACGAGCACGAGATTAGTAAGTCCAAAGTCGGCGACGTATACCTAGTGGAAAAGGTGTTACAACGCAAAGGTGACAGAGTGCGTGTTCGTTGGCTCGGTTTCGATGGTAAACACGATGCATGGATACATAAGAAAGATCTAATATAAAAAGGTGACAGCACGTGCTGAAAACAGTATGCTTTCGGTATTCATGAAGATGAAGATTTTACAGCAAGCAAACAAATTGCCAATAAAGGATATGGACTTTTTGGCAGGTGACGAAGGCAGCGCTGAACGTAAACATGGTCCACTATTACCGAACAGTATTCGCTGTATCGTTATGGGCCCCAAGTTCTTGTGGCAAATCCAATGTGCTGTTCAACCTACTGTTTGATGCCAACGGTCTACGTTTCCGCAACGTATACGTGTTTTCAAAATCATTATTTCAACCAAAATATAGAATGCTCGAAACAGTGATGAAATCACTCGCTGATGAAGGTTTAGGTTATCACGCATACAGTGAGAATGAAGAAGTCCCACTACCGAGTGAAATCACAGGTCTCAACTCCGTTATCGTATTCGATGACGTTTCGTGTGAAAGACAAAACAATATTCGAAAGTATTTTGCTATGGGGAGGCATAGCGGTGTGGACACATTCTATCTATGTCAGACATATAGTCAGATACCGAAACAATTGGTACGTGACAACGCTAATTTGTTGGTATTGTTCAAACAAGACGATCTAAATTTACATCACGCATACAACGATCACGTCAACATGGATATGAAATATGATGCTTTCAAAGACGTCTGCACAGAAGCACGGAAGGATCGTTATGGATTTCTAGTCATAGACAAAGACTCGTCAATAAATGAAGGTAGATATAGAATCGGATTTGATCGATTCATAATTGTTTCCAGCGAAGTATAAAAGTGGTTGCACTGTAGTAATGTAATCAGTCCTCTTGCTAACACACGATGGCGATGAATAAGGTGGAACGACTTACGTATGATATAGATACGATAAGCGACAACATAAGGAAAAAATATCACGCATTACAACATGGCATCAGAGAAAGCGACGAGAAGTTCAGAAAAAATTGCAAGCCGATTCTAGAACCGTTAGAAGCTATTTCACGAAAGTTAAGTGGGATATGGTGGAGGAGGAGGAGGAGCAGCAGATAAAACAAGAAGCGCCTACACAGCACGTAATAACTGAAACCGAAAGTGACGAGCAGAGTCATAACGCTTCTCATTTCAGTGACGATAGCGCATGGAACCCTAACGCTTCACATTTCAGTGACGATTCATTAGCAAACAAATACATGAGTTTGTGTGAATCGGCTGACTGTAAACGGATTATAGATCGTATGTATGGTGTTCGATACGAGGTCGGTAAATGGATGATAGGTGATTCAAATGTGAAAATCGATGATAACGATAACTTTCATGTCAAAGGAAAAATTTATGAGGGCACGCCCGGTCTGTACGAACTTTTGTTTATGAAACTACCGAAAAAATACAATAAGAACGATATGAAGAAATACAAGTCCATACTACAGGTAACCAACGGACACAAACAAAAGTATAAACACAATACGCGAATAAACAGTAACAGTGGTGTCAAGTACCGACTAGTAATATCTAAATTGTTTGCTTCGAGTACGCGAAAACGTACAGGGAGTGGCTATATGGAGATGAAGTCGAACACTGCAATTGATTACGTACATTGGGACGATCCTAACGAGTTGGTTAATCGATTGAGAATGTTAATGGCTTCTCAAAGTAGTGGACATACGAATGAAATCGTTTCGATATTGGAAGAATTACGTGAAGCCGGTATTGTCGTATAAAAGCAGACGCACCGTTCTATGACCACCAGTTCTTCATAAATATGAGTGTAGACAAGTTCGGTAGACACGACAGCACTGTAAGAGTGCGAAAAGAAACTCATCGAAGTCTGCGTGAGGATATCGGTTTAGGAGTGACTAACGACGGCCACTTTGATGTGAAAAACAAAAAGATACGTAACTTGGGTGATCCCGAAGAGCTGCACGATGTTGTTTCTTTACAGTACGTAAACGATGTGTCCTTACAGTACAAGAACGACGCTACCGTCGACGCAAAAGATCATTGAATAATAATGCTAAAGATCCGCTTAAATCAAGAGATGCGGCCACAAAACGATACGTAGACGGAAAGAGTTTGAGAAAAGATCGTACAGGTAACGTAATTCTTGATGACTGTCGACTAACGCACGTGCAAGCGCCAATCGCCAGCAAAGACGCCGTGAATTTAGAATTTTTATACGACAACACAATCAGTTTGCAAAGCAATGCTTTCTACGCTGGTGGAAGAAAAATTACGAATATAGCGGACGGAGTAGTTGACAAAGACGCAGTCACTGTGCGACAAATACACGAATTAAAACTACATATAAAGACCGAATTGTACAAGGTCACTCAGATATTTCATGCACATATAATCAATCTGATAAAGTTCGTCTATAAATATCAAGACAGCGCGACACAGCGTTCAGTCCTGTCTGAATATATTGAAGAGGTGGGACGATTAATAGACGTTCTCGATACGGAAACGGAAATCAAGGATTGGAGATCTGTTTACAAGAATGTGCGTACTTCATAACAAACCTAAGAAAAGAATGGGGCGTGGTGTAATTGGAAAAATACTTAAAAACACTGTGCCCGCTATCGTTTTGTCAGTACCTACTTTGATTAATCGCGCGGTGGACGCTTTACCAGTAGAGTTACACCTACCTGGCTACCGATTCTGTGGACCCGGAACAAAACTCAAAGAGAGATTGGCACGTGGCGAGCGTGGAATCAACGAGCTGGACGAAGCCTGTCGCGAACACGATATTGCATATGCGAGGTACAAAGACAACAGTCGAAGATGTATAGCTGATCGTGTTCTTGCCGACAAAGCGTGGAAACGAGTGAAAGTTTGGAATTCAGGTGTTAGTGAAAGAGCGTATGCCGCAGCCGTAGCAGTCGCTATGAAAGCAAAATCAGTGCTAGGTGGAGGGAGCTAGCGTAGTGGTTGCAGAAAAAAGAAGAAGGGTTCAGGAATTAAACGTCAATCCGCGGGCAAACGCAAAACAACCTCCAGACATAAACGTAACAACACCAAACGCAAAACGACCTCCAGACATAAACGTAACAATAAAATAGCATCGGGTCTATACCTGCGTCCTTACAGGCAAAAAAACTAATTTGCATACCAGTGTGTGCATTGTCCGATAGCGATTTGTATGTGTACGCAAAACTTTTGAAAATACCTTATTTCAGAGGAGTTTTTATGCGTAACACTTTACCACACAGACCGCCTTGGAAGAACGAGAGCGCGGTTGTTAATCTGGACACTGCAGAAGGACCTGGCACGCACTGGGTTTGCTACAAGAAGCGAAACAACCGAGTTTACTACTATGACGCGTATGGTAATATGCGGCCACCTCTTGAGCTGACACAGTATTTTGGAACCGACACTGACATTTACTACATATACGAGCGTGAACAGCTGCCACACACAGTCATCTGTGGGCATTTATGTTTGGACTTCTTGACGCGTGAGTGATCAGTAAGCGACAAGATGTCTTCGTTGTCGGTCACCTTAACAGGCACGAATGCTGCCGCTCTTGTATGTGACTTTTTCCCGCCTCTCGAACTAACAAAAGGTGAATGGTATGTAGGTCTATTGGACTTTACTACATACAACAGTATACCGAACGTGGTTGAGGGGAAAAACAATGTGTTTCCAGTACTACGGGACGGGACAACGTGGGACTTGATAACTTTACCCACAGGTGCTTATGAAATCGGCGACATAGAAGCCTTCCTCAAAAAGCAGTTAGGAGACGCAAAGATTAGTCTACGTCCTAACAACAATACACTGAAATGTGAACTGACTTGTGCACTGGATATTTACTTTCAACAAACAGCGTATGGTATCGGTGATATGTTGGGTTTCAAGGAAAAGCGACTGCTTGAAGCGAATTAAAACTCACACGTCTGACGCCACAGTTAACATTATAAAAGTGAACAGCATACTGATAAGGTGTAATATAGCGCAAGGATCATACACGAACGGTAAAAACGAGCACACGTTGCACTCATTCTATCAGTCAGTCGAACCAGGATTCAAAATAATTGAATCACCCACAAACGTCATATACCTACCTGTGAATGTGAGTCGTTTTGACAACATAACATTATCTTTACACGACCAGGACGGTGACGCAATAGATTTTCGTGGAGAAGTCATCACTGTGCTTTTACATCTAAAACGACTATAGACATGGGCTTGTATTGTACTTTGTTTCTCCGCCGCTGCTACCACTATCGTCAGAAATAAAAGAAGAAGAAAGATCGGTTAGGAAACGCATCAGTACTCGTTCGAAACTGAAACGATTAACATCGGTTAACCGTCGTTTCCTGATTTCACTGGGTTTTGTTGTAAACAAGTAACATGGCGAGTGGAATATTATCTGTGGAGCGGCAACCGTCCTTCGAAGACAGTATCACACACTTTTCATTTCACTCACACGCACCGTACGCGACAACAAGATATGGAAACAATGATGAAATACGCGTGCCAATACAACAACAGGACGTCTTTACACTGGCATCAGAAAGTTTCCTCTACATCGAAGGCAACTTGGTTAAAACCCCTAGCGGGGCTGCAGATACTGCGCTGAATGTGGAACTGGTGAACAATGCTATAGCATTTCTCTTTGAAGAGATTCGTTACGAGTTGGCCGGAGTGGTAGTGGACCATACCAGAAACGTTGGCGTTACGGCAACTATTAAAACTTTTCTATCACTCAACAACAACGTACGTGACGCAATGGAAAACGCAGGTTGGGTGGCACCGACCACGAACGTGTTAAAAGTGAACGATGATGGTGAAATCAACTTCTGTATTCCACTGAAAATGCTAATGGGATTCGCAGAAGACTATACACGCATCGTGCTGAACGTGAAACAAGAACTTATACTCCTATGCACATCTACCGACATAAACGCTATGGTATTAGCAAGCGGACAAACGGCTGCTAATTGTGTTCTTGAACTGGATAAAGTTTACTGGAAAATGCCTTATTTACATGTAGCTAATGCGTACAGATTACCACTGTTACGACTCATAGAGAAAGACCACCCGATAAATATGCCTTTTAGGGCTTGGGAGTTGCACGAGTATCCTGCCTTGCCACAGACTAAAAGGCAGAAGTGGATTGTCAAGACCTCGCGTCAGCTAGAAAAACCACGCTTTGTTGTGTTAGCGTTTCAGACAGCAAGAAAGAATGTACTGACAGCACACGCCGATGAATTCGATCACTGTAACGTGACCAATTTGAGACTGTTTCTAAACGACAAGTATTATCCTTACGATAATTTAAACTTGGATATTGGAAAAGACCGTTTTGCATTATTGTACAATATGTACGCCAGTTTTCAAAGTTCGTATTACCACCGACTAGACGTCAGCCCACTACTGTCACCAGAATTATTCAAATCAAAAGTCCCGCTGTTTGTATTCGATTGTAGCAGACAAGACGATTCGCTTAAGTCTTCAGCGGTTGATGTACGTTTAGAATTTGAAGCGTCAGTGAATTTTCCCGCACAGACTACCGCCTACTGTATGATACTACATGATTCACTTGTAGAATATACACCATTGTCTTATTTTATACATATTTTTGTAAATACTAGTTTTAAATATATGTTTTCATATTTGTAACAATATAATATTGGAGCTGTATATGTATTTTTAATTGTAAAAACTAGATTAGATATATTTTCATACTTGTAACAATATAATCTTGGAGCTGTGTATGTATTTTAATTGTAAAAACTAATTTAATATATTTTCATACTTGTAACAATATAATCTTGAGCTGTGTATGTATTTTAATAAATGTATATAGCACACACTTTATTATTACTTGTAACCCACTTCTCTAATGTACATAGATTTTTTACTTACTTGCACCAAACTAGCGAGCGTTGTCCACACACACACACACACACACACACACACACGTACCCTTAAATGACAGGCGTTGTGTATACTGAAGGCTCGTGCGCTTAAATTCAGCTATACCTAAAATATATCTTCGATTAGACGTGTAATATAGAGTACTGTGAGAATAAATTTCAGAAATTGTAACAGACACTGACATAGTAATTTGACCACACACACACACACACACACACACACACACACACACACACACACACACACACACGCACACGCACATGCACACACGTACACTTAGCAGTGTTTTTACTTATTTGAACAAGTAATGTATTAAATTCAATAAATATGCACTTGATAATGTTTTAATGTGAATAATTTTACGTTTAAATAAAATGTACATACAATAAAATTATGTTCACTTATTAACGTATTCAAAATGTTTCATGTACACTTACCAAAATAGCGAGCATTGTCCACACACGTACCCTTAAATGACGGACGTTGTCTATAATGAAAGCTCGTGCGCTTAAATTCAGCTATACCTAAAATATATCTTCGATTAAAAGTGTAATATAAAGTACTGTGAGAATAAATTTTAGAAATTGTAATAGATACTGACAGTAATTTGACCACACACACACACACACACACACACACACATAGCGATGTTTTTACTTATTTGAACAAGTCATGTATTAAATTCAATAAATAATGCACTTGATAATGTTTTAATGTGAATAATTTTACGTTTAAATAAAATCTGTACATACAATAAAATTATGTTCACTTATTAACATATTCAAAATGTTTTGTGTACACTTAACGTTAACTATGTTGCTTAGAAGTGTAATATAAAATACTATGAGAATAAATTATTGAAATTGTAGCAGACACTAACATATCAAGTACTGTTTTGGAAATTATACGCTTATAACTACAATCTGCTGTTAAATAACACACACTTGATAATGAATCTTCACTTATTAATGTATTCAAATCTTTTTACTCACCTCTTAAATGCTGTTGTACACAATGATCGATTTCACAATGAGTGCGTCGTATGAAGTACACGAAGGCTATTGCAATGAGAAATCGTGACTGCTCTTCTTTGCGTATATATTGATGTATTATACAATGGTAGTGGGAGTGGCTTCAGTGTTCGTTTTGGGAGTAAATACTTTCTAATCCATAAGTAGCGCGTCTTAGTGACGGCGCTTAATTACTATTTTTGGTGTATATAAATTTCTAAATTGCTGCCAATGACCGCCGTGTGTCAAAATTAGAAAGTAGGACACAACGAGGTAGGTGATAAATATATTTCCTGGTGATGACATTTTAGTATCTCTAATTACGACGCTGAATATAAATTTCTAAAACCGATGTAAAGTCGTGTCAATGACTGCTTGTATTTTGAATAATTTAATTACAATGGCCGGTAAACTATATTTTAAGTTTGTGTACACGGGTTGTATCTTACAATCATGAACATTATTATTTAAACAGACAAATTGTTTTTATTAAAATCTTACAATGACAAAATATTATTATTATTTCATATTGTATTTATTTTATATCATTGTTTACGATATATATACATATTTAATCAATGCAAAATGAATTTTTAAAATTACAATGGTCTGTAAACCATATTTAAGTTTGTATACATTAAAACTAGTACGATTATATTATTCATTAATGTACAAACAATTTACATAGTACACACACACACAATAGACTAACTTTATTGTGAAGCCGTCAACGAATTGAAAGGGGAAATGCTACACCAGAAGATTCAATCACACACCTTATTGACGCTGTCAACGATTTGAATGAGGGAATTTCTGCCGACGTCTGCAGCTCGAGAGCGAGATAGTTACTTACATTCAAATGTGAGAGCGAGAGAGAGAGAGAGAGAGAGTGAGAGCAAGAGACACACAACAGTAATCTAGTAAATGTGTGTGTATGTGAGAGAGTTGATAACATGATATCACAGTAAAACCGATGACATAAAGAGAGAGAGCGAGCGAGATAGTTACTTACATTCAAATGTGAGAGAGAGAGAGAGAGAGAGAGAGAGTGTGTGAGAGCGAGAGATGTGAGAGAGAGAGAGAGAGAGAAAGAGAGACGTTACATAAACACATAGAGAGAGAGAGATGCAACAGTAATCTACTAAATATGTGTGTGAGAGAGAGAGGGAGAGAGAGAGAGAGAGGGAGGGAGAGAGAGAGTTGCTAACTTGATATCGTGGTCGTCAACAATCATATAGTTTAATGTACACTATAATGCGTCTGCTCATATAGTTTGAATTTCCCACCACAGAAAAATGTTGGCAGACGTGTTCTATACACTATAATGCAAAGGTTGGTAACCCTGATCATATAATTTTAATATACACTATAACACACATCAAGTTTGAACACCCCCACCCCACCCACCCTTGATATGCAAATCAGCTTAATTAAAAAAATAAAAAAATTATATTCGCGGATGCTGTGATCCATTGAACCCCACCCCCACCCCCCCACCAACCCTTGATATGCAAATCAACTTAATTAAAAAAAATAAAATAAAAAATTATATTCGCAGATGCTGTGGTCCATTGGCGGTGGGGGGAGCGTGGGAACGGCGGCATCTCTTTGATCTAGAGCGTGGGAAAGGTGGCATTCCTTTGTGAGTCAGGACCCTCATTTTCCCTCTACTACCCGGATATACCGCCGAATCAAAGCATTTCCTATCTAACATCAGGAAATACAACTCATGCTTCCAAATGACGTCGTTCGGCGCAGAAATCGTAACAGCTCGATTCATGCCAACTTTCAAAGTGAAAGGACAAATTTATCATAAAGCCGGCCCCCTGCTTCCGTTCCCAGATGGTCAATATAAATTCCTACAAATGTATTTCATCGGTGATGGCAATGATGAATTGAATGCACGCTGCGGAATTTCTACCGGCATAAAAAGGTCCATCGTTTCCCTACTGCAAAAGCTTCTTCACGAAAAAAACAATTTAGTGCGTTTGTTCAAAACAGCAATTGACATGATGCCATCTGATACACACAAAATTGTTATTCAAGCTGACAAAATGCCTGCTGGAGAACATGTGCGAAGATTCAATGCTCCAACTATAGACGAAGTGGCAATTGTTATAGTCGGAGATCAATTCCAACCTAGAGATATTGTTCTTCATCGGAGAAACAATCAATTGACAAAAGTTGCAGAAACTCATCGATGCTACGATGCCCTGGAATATCCAATCTTTTTTTGGGATGGTGCCGATGGATATCACTTCAACGTTAAGATGACAAATCAAGTCAGTGGCGAAGAAACAAATAAGAAATGCAGCGCAATGAACTATTATTAATAACGATTAATGATTCGAGAGAATGAAGACAATCACATTTTGAAATGCCGTCAATTGTTTCACCAATACATCGTAGATATTGTTACAACACAAATAAGCCACCCCAGTACCAGGGATAAAAACTATATTTATAAATGTAAAAATACTTCATATCAAATAAAATAATTCATTTAAATAAAATATAAAAACTATGACACGACAAACGACGACATTACCCAAACCAAGTGATTGACCAAACAACAGAAAACAAAAGAAGAAGGGAACCACGAAAAATACACAAGAGAAAAAGGTGATTGACCAAACAAGTAATAACTAACAAACAAGGTAAGAAACCAGAAATAAGGACAAATAAAGGAAGTGAATGAATTCCTACAACTAAATAGAAATTAAACTAGACGAGAAGAGGAGAACCGAATCAAAATGAAGACAATTGAAGATGAAGGAGAAGAGGAAGAAGGAAGAGGAAACAAAGTGAAACCAAGAAATAACGAACACCACATATAAAAGGGAGAAATGGTATACTCAAAGATAGAATACTGTAAATAAACCCCAAATAATTATCCACTAATGAAAACCAATATTATTGTAGTAAATGAGATAATTTATATACCTGTTTTAAACAAAAAACAGTGAAAAAATAACTTAGTAAAGAAAAGTACACTAATCCAAATACTAAAGTTAGATGTTATGAAATATTTAACAAAATATCATTAAGAATAAGTATAATTTTATAATGAAAGAAATAGTGAGAAGTAGAAAGAGAAATAAGTATAGGGATTACCCACTAAGTAACACTTAATACAAACAGTGAAAAAAGTGCAATAGTGTATGTGTAAATACCCCAAAATAGTGAGTGTATCAGTGATAAACACCAATTAATAAAAGGTGAAAGTGATATGTGGAAAAAGATATTATCAGTACTAAAAAGTATTAATAGATAAGAAAACACTTAATAAATCATTGATAAACCAATAAATGATTTAAGTGAGCTTATGAAAAAATTATATAATTAAGGATAGTTAGAAATAGTATTTAAAATAGAGATAAGTAAAGGATGTAATATTATTCAGGGAGAAAGCCCATGTAAAAACAGTTTGTGTTAACATGGAATGGAGGAAAGAAGTAGTAATGAAATAAGAATTTAAGTATACAATTAAAAAACACCCCATGTTAGAAGGGAAAATAAATTTAAAAAATTTGAAAGAAGTGATGATGTTTCTCATTCAAGGTAATAGCAAAAGAATGAAATGAATGTTAAACCAACAGTAACTAATAACTTATAAAGAATTGTTCGTTTTAATGTTATGAATAGGATATGGCTGAAAGAGACTTGCAGTCCATAAGCCTAATTGTTATATTTTAAATATGGATAGTGAAAACTATATGGACATGAAATCAGAACACAAACAGAATCAAAATGCAACACAAACAATTATAATAACAAAGTGAAGCCCATCAGGCTGAATTAAAATGTAATTTAAAAGAAATAAGTAAAATACCATCATGGCTACTTTTGGCTATGAAAATGTCTAACTGTCAGACACATACAAAGGTCAATTGTAACCAATTCACAAGGAAATTTACAAATCTAAGGCAAGTAAATAGCCAGTAATTATGTATAAATCAGTTTAAAAGAGAAATGTTATTATAAAAGTTTAATTTAAAGGAGATATGTAATTTATCAAATGTCACAATAATTAGACTAAAGTTAATGTATAATAGAATATGACCTTATGAGGTATCATTTTAAACTTTGAAAGGAAATAAAGACAATAGTGATATTATTTATTACCCAGAAGGAATGACAGAAGAATAAAATCATTCAGAAAATACATAATAAATTTGAATAAAAATTTCAAATCTCATAACAATGCTTTTGAAAGAGGCCTTAACCAATAAAAGGGTTTCTGTTACCATAGAAACGGGCCGTTGAATACTAATTTTCCGTTAAATTTATTAGACTCGAAAAAATGACACATGGGTAAGAGGTACGCAAGAGTGAGATGACCAAAATTTTACCTTAAAAAGTTCAAAAGACGTTCAGAAATCGACTACAAGAACCAATGACGAGTAGATGCAGAGCTTCTAATATTCACAGATGTCCTGGAACCGAATAAAAGAAATTAAATAGCAGAAAGTCCCAAGACGAGATAGAAGAAGATGCCCGAAGCCTAAATCAGCCCCAAATTGATGAATTTCCATTACCCCAGACGACAACATATCACCACCGTCTGAACTGATAAGTATCAACTAAATTCAATAATCCCAGAAACCAAATCACATTAAATATTTCTCAAAACAATCAAAAGTTCTCACTATTAAACAAAATTAATTTTCTTTCAAAGGTTTGAATAATAATCAACTTACGTAAAACAATTGTTAATTAAGATATAACCTCGCATTAGTGTGCGAATTTTGTAACAACTAATACGACACTACCGAACAATTTGTAAAAAACACTTTATACTATTTAAGTATGTATAAGGTATGGTAGTGTACTTTTTTAATGTAACCAGCTTTTATGTTTTATTTTATAATCCAAAGAACCCCAGATTTTGAACAGACTAATATATTGTATGTAAACAGAAGCCATGACGGCATCAGAATAGTTCATTTCAAAATCAATTTTGCCAACCTGAAGATATATGTGTTTCATGTTCTAAGCCGGAGCAATTTGTTAAAAAATCATTTATAATCCTTTTGTCATATTAATTAATGACCAAATTTGCATTAAAATTACAGTACAGAGTATTACCATCGTTTTATTTCGTAGGACGTTGTATAATATATGTGTGTTAGCAATTTCTACCGATTAACCAACTAGCGCTCTTCACGAGTGGACAATACGACAAACTGTACAGCGGCGGGAATCATTTGAACGCTCCATCCGTCAACGCTGACAACACTTATTTAACTTGTAATTTGACAAATTTAATTGTTTTAATATAAACAATTTGGCGCCACCCGGGATTCGCAACCTCTATGAATAAACAGGTAGGTTGTACTGATAATTTAGACCACGCTACGGACTTCAGTAGTGACAACCATTATTGTAACGACCGGTGTGAGACGAACACACCACATTCACACCTATACACATAAAAAACAAGTGTAAACACATTTTACAGAGACGACCAGAAATAAACGTTACAATATGTATGCAAAAATCGAAACAGAACGTTTGATATTCATCCGTTTGAATCAGACCAAGCTTCGCTCTGAAGAATACGTTCATTTGCGAGATGCAGTTGTAAATGACGGTAATACAACTAACTTTGGAAGACTAACGATTTTGCCATCTTCATATACAGGCAGTCCACGTCATATGCATGAGTACGCTCAAGATACAATTGCGTATGTTCGTCACTACGGGCGTCCAGACCTATTCATTACATTCACATGCAATCCAGCTTGGGACGATATACAACAGCTCTTACTTCCTGGGCAATCGCGGGCGCCGGTGGATAGGCATGACATCACAGCACGTGTTTTCAGACAGAAGCTGAAATCGCTGATGGATTTCATGGTAAAACATGAAGTGTTTGGGTCTGTGCGCTGCTGGATGTACTCAGTGGAATGGCAAAAGAAAGGATTGCCGCACGCACATATACTAATCTGGCTCTATAACAAAATCACTTCAAACGAAATCGACGATGTAATATGCGCTGAAATACCCGATGCCGACGTCGATAAGGATTTGCATGAAGTTGTGACGAAAATATGATACATGTACCTTGCGGTACACTGAATCCAAATTCACCATGCATGATAGACGGAAAATGCTCTAAGCGATATCCTCGAGCATTAGTATCCAACACAGTTACAGGAAACGATGGATATCCTTTATACAGAAGAAGATCAGCAGAAGATGGCGGTAAATTAGCAACTATACAAATGCGAAACGGTGACATCGAAGTAGACAACCGGTGGGTTTTTCCATATTCGCCTTTGCTATCAAAAACATACAAAGCGCACATAAACGTGGAATACTGTAACTCCGTTAAATCGGTCAAATTCATTTGTCAGTACGTGAATAAAGGCAGCGACATGGCAGTTTTTGGCGTGCAACCAGAAAGAAGTGATAGGAATGCGGTCATACATATCGATGAAATCGCACATTATCAGGCTGGAAGATGCATAAGCAGCAATGAAGCTGTATGGTGAATTCTTTCATTTCCCATACATGAACGAAGTCCAGCTGTTGTTCACTTAGCAGTAGGCCTACATCTAGAAAATGGACAACGCGTTTATTTCACAGCTGCAAATGTGCAACAAATAACCCTGAATCCACCGGCTACAACGTTAACTGCTTTCTTCACGTTATGTCAAAATGACGCGTTTGCGAAAATACTGCTGTATTCGGAAGTGCCTACGTATTACACATGGAATGCGAGTAGAAAATCATTTGAACGACGCAAACGAGGCGAGCGAGTCGACGGACAACCTGGCATATTCAAAGAAACTACGATAGGGAAACTGTACACCGTGCATCCCAATCAAGATGAATGCTTCTTTCTTCGCATGCTGTTGGTAAATGTGCCCGGTCCAACGTCTTTCCAGCAATTGAGAATTGTCAACGGCGTTACACACGCCACTTTCCGCAGTGCATGTCAAGCTCTGAATTTATTGGAGAACGACCGACACTGGGATGTATGCATTAATGACGCGTGCAACACGTCACATCCAAATCAAATTCGTGCATTGTTTGCAATCATATTGACCGCCTGCTCTCCTCCATCTCCAACAGAGTTATGGGAGAAATATAAATCGCACATGGCTGAAGATATTTTCCGTCGAATACGCGAGGAAAATTCAAATATGAACATGGATTTCACAGCAGAAATCTACAACGAAGCGTTGATAATGATTGAAGATTTGTGCTTAGAAATCGCGAACGAAGTTCTCAATCAATTGGGAATGCCATCACCGAATCGATCTGCTGCTGCTTCGTTCTATGTAGAATTGCGTCGTGAACAAAATTACACCACGGGTGATCTTTTGTCGTATGTGCAATCAAATATTCCTAAGCTAACGGTTGAGCAAAAAGGCATTTACGATCAAATAATGCAAACTGTCAATAACGGGGTTGGAGAAATCTTCTTCTTAGATGCGCTAGGAGGAACTGGTAAAACGTTCCTAATTAGATTGATTCTGGCAGCAATTCGATCCCAAAATCACATAGCCTTAGCTCTTGCGTCGTCCGGAATAGCTGCGACATTGCTACCAGGTGGAAGAACTGCTCATTCCGCTTTGAAATTGCCATTGAACATGCAATTCATTGAAACTCCCACGTGCAACATTTCCAAAGCATCCGGCATGGGAAAAGTATTGCAGAAATGCAAACTTATTGTTTGGGATGAATGCACAATGGCATACAAAAATCGCTCGAGGCTCTTTATCGATCATTGCAAGATTTGCGTGGAAACATCAGACCATTTGGGAACGCATTAATATTGCTTGCAGGAGATTTCAGGCAAACATTACCTGTAATTCCTCGATCGACACCAGCGGACGAAATAAATGCTTGCCTGAAATACTCTACTTTGTGGCGACACGTAAAGACGTTGAAATTAACTACAAATATGCGTGTCCAGCTGCAAAACGATCGATCAGCTGAGATATTCTCACATCAATTGCTGGAAATTGGGAACGGAAAGGTGCCGATTGATCTGACCTCAGGACGAATTTCATTGCCTCATAACTTCTGCAATTTAGTGACGTCAAAAGAAGAATTACTATTTCTTTTATGAATTTGCTAACTGCTATAATTTTTTATTGTTCGACTAAGCTTTTCGTCATTACTGACATCTTCAGGTCTTAAACAACAAGACCGTTGTTTAAGACCTGAAGATGTCAGTAATGACGAAAAGCTTAGTCGAACAATAAAAAAAAAATTATAGCAGTTAGCAAATTCATAAAATAAATAGTAAGGATGGCTGCTAATTTAAACAATACGAAGAAAAAAAGAAGAATTGGTTGAAAAAGTATTTCCCAATATTCAAACCAATTAGAAGAATCACGATTGGCTAAGTGAACCGCCAAGAACAAAGACGTCTACGAACTTAACAATATTATTCAGTCTAACATTCAAAGCGAGGCAGTCACATACAAGTCCGTCGACACTGTTGTAGAAGCAGATGAAGCGGTTAATTATCCAACAGAATTTTTGAATTCACTCGATCTGCCAGGGATGCCACCGCACGTACTGCAATTGAAAATCGGCGTGCCAATTATCATGTTGCGAAATATCAACCAGCCAAAGCTTTGCAACGGCACGCGGCTTGCAGTAAAAAAATTAATGAGCAACGTCGTAGAAACAACAATCTTGACAGGACCTTTCAAAGCTGATGTCCTCATTCCTCGCATTCCTATGATTCCAACGGATATGCCATTTCAATTTAAGAGATTGCAATTCCCAATTCAATTGGCGTTTGCAATCACGATAAACAAAGCTCAGGGCCAATCTTTAGAATTGTGCGGTTTAGATCTAGACACGGATTGCTTCTCACATGGACAATTATATGTTGCGTGTTCTAGAGTCGGCAAACCAGACAATCTCTATATCTGCACAGACAATGGAACAACAAGAAATATTGTATACCCACAAGCATTGTGAAATTAAACATATTAGAAAGGTGTGCTGTCTCTTTTCTTTCTTTTCCATTTAACCAGACTGAGCCACAGCAACGTGTGGCCGGGTACAGCTAGTCGTTAATAACATTCTTAATTATTAATATGGTTCACCATTAATCATTTAGTGCTTATTACAGCTTATTTATTAAACTTTTTTATTTATCACTTTATTTCCTAATTATTTTGGGGTTTTTACACTTTCACTTTTGCACTTCTTAAATGTTTTATTTTAAGTGTTTATAAGTGCGTAATCCCTATAATTACTTTTTATTCGTCACTTAGTTAATTTTATTTTCTCACCATCTCACTATCTCTTTCTTTATAAATATTATCTATTTTACTATTAACAAGTTTATGTCTTTATAGAGTTTTTTATCACATCTAACTCTAATTTTTGGGTTAGTGTACTTTATTTTTCATATTACTTTATTGGGTTTTATCAAATCATTTACATTTTATTTTTGAATCAATAATAATACTTATTTTTTTCATTGGTTAGTTATTGGTTTCATTTCCAATATTACACTTGAGTGTACCATTTCTCCTTTTCATATTCTATATTATTTGTTTGTGTCTTATGATTTGGTTTAACTTTATTTCCTTTACACTTGGTTTGTTTCATGTTCATTTTCCTTCTTCTACCCTTTCATCTTATTTTGTTTCATTTTATTTCGGTCTTCCCCTTCTCATTTGGTTTTATTTCATTTGATTGTATGGAGTCATTCACTTCCTTCAATTGGTTTCGTCTTTTCCCTTCTTCTTTTCGTTCTTTTTTTTGGTCAATCACTTTCTTATTTGGTTTCGTCATTTCCCTGCTTCTTTTGGTTCTTTTTATTTGGTCAATCACTTTCTTATTTGTTTTCGTCTTTTCCCTTCTTCTTTTGGTTCTTTTTATTTGGTCAATCACTTTCTTATTTGGTTTCATCTTTTCCCTTCTTTTTTTGGTTCTTTTTATTTGGTCAATCACTTTCTTATTTGGTTTCGTCTTTCCCTTCTTCTTTTGGTTCTTTTTATTTGGTCAATCACTTTCTTATTTGGTTTCGTCTTTTCCCCTCTTCTTTTGTTTCTTTTTATTTGGTCAATCACTTTCTTATTTGTTTTCGTCTTTTCCCTTCTTCTTTTGGTTCTTTTTATTTGGTCAATCACTTTCTTATTTGGTTTCATCTTTTCCCTTCTTTTTTTGGTTCTTTTTATTTGGTCAATCACTTTCTTATTTGGTTTCGTCTTTTCCCCTCTTCTTTTGTTTCTTTTTATTTGGTCAATCACTTTCTTATTTGGTTTCGTCTTTTCCCTTCTTCTTTTGGTTCTTTTTATTTGGTCAATCACTTTCTTATTTGGTTTCGTCTTTTCCCTTCTTCTTTTGGTTCTCTTTATTTGGTCAATCACTTTCTTATTTGGTTTTGTCTTTTCCCTTCTTCTTTTGTTTCTTTTTATTTGGTCAATCACTTTCTTATTTGGTTTCGTCTTTTCCCTTCTTCTTTTGTTTCATTTTATTTGGTCAATCACTTGGGTTAGGTCATGTCGTCGTTTGTCGCGTCATTGTCATTTTATTTTATTTTAAACATTTTATTATACGAATTATTTTTCATATTGTAGATTCATCTTTTTTTATCCCTGGTATTGGGGTGGCTTATTTGTGTTGTAACATAATGCCTCTCCTTCAAAATTGATCATTTTGATAAAACACTAGCATAGTTTTTTATGAAATTATCAGTTATATATAATCTTTTTCCTTTTCTTTCTTGTTTATTTCTTCCTTCTTATTTCTATTCTTACTTGTTCCATTCCTTTTTATTTAGATCTGTTTTTACTTATTTCCATAGTGCGTTCTCCCTTTTATATAATTTTTTCCCTAACTTTTTAGTAGCTGGTTTCTTCCATTACTACTTATTTTTCTGAGACCAGAGGAACATCATCTCTGCTCAGTTAATTTGATTGCTGGACCTATTCTCAGTCAATCTTAAATACCTTTTTTGTCATCTTGTGACTTCAATTAATAATAATAATATTTTTTGGGATTGTCCACTTCATGGTTTTTTCGATCATTTTAGCCTTTTACTCATTCTTCCTTCCGCTGTACCTTTGCTATATACTGTTATCTACTCATACAGTTGATTGTTTTTTATTTATTTAGTTGTTAATTTCATTATTTCTAACTTTTCATTAGCTTGTTTTTCTTTTCTTTTGGTGATCATTTTAATTATTTTAGACATCTTTTTTCTTTTTCTTGGTTGATTAACATTGTTTTGCTTTAGCCATTGGTTGTATATTTGCTCTATACATTATTTCTTTTTCTTCCTCGTACCAGTTCATTTTTCTTTTTCTTTGAATACTCAATATTCTTTATAATTTTAGGTATTTGTCTTAGCAGTTCTTGCTTGATTTTATTTTATTTTTTTTTAAATATTATCGTGAATAATTTTTGTAAGTTTGTTGATCTTACTTTGTAGGAATTTTTGTTAACTTATTCCTTATATATAACTTTTTTTTCTCTTTTACTTTACCGGTATATGTTATTTATACATTTTTGTAAGGTGATCTTACTTTGTAGGAATTTTTGTAACTTATTCCTTTATTTTATATTATGCCTCATGTCATCGAAATATTGTTGTAAATTGTTCTTACATAATTTTTGAATTTTGGTATTCCTTTATTTACTTATCATAGTTTATTTTTCCTCGTAAAACTTTTTTATAGAAGCTTGATTATACACTCCTTTTATCTTTTTTGTGGTTATGTTACTTATTTCGTAAGTATTGTTACCATTGTCCTTGGTGATGACATAGGGTCCTATGTATAATAATAACAGTTTCTTTGCTATACCTTCCAGTGTACTGGGTAGTTCATGGTTTTTTATTAATATCCTTTCTCCTTCATTATATTTAATTATTTTAGGTTGTTTTTGAGAATACTTTGCTTGTTGTTTCTCGATTTTCTCCATGATTCGGCTGTAACATTTGTTTTCATCATACGGGTCTTCTGGGCTGGTTGGGAAGTCTATTAATTCCTGTATCTCTCTATGTGGTTTTCTTCCAAACATCATTAAATATGGGGTGTTCTCAATAAAATGGTGGTAACTCATATTCAAAAATACTTTGGTTGAAGTTAAATATTTCTGCTATTCCTTTTGATTATCATAGCAGTACGTTCTTAAAATACGTCCTACCTCTCTTAACACTCTTTCTGCGGGATTACTGCTAGGGTGGTATACGGATGTTTTATAGGTTTTTATGTTTAATTTTAATAATTCATCTCTCCACTTTTCCCTTTGAATTGTGTTCCGTGGTCTGTTATAATCATGTATGGTTTTTCCAATTTCTGTGATGTATTTATTTTTTATTATGTCTAATATTTTCCTTGTTGTTGCTCTGTTTATAGCATATAACTTGGTGTAATGGTCCAATATAATCACTATGAACTTGTATCTATGTCTCCCTCCGCTACGTGGGAATGGTCCACATATGTCGAGAAACACTTTTTCCAGTTTGGCGTTTGAAGTGATGGATATCATCGTTCCATCTTTTCTCTCGTTATTTGTTTTGACCATCTGACATATCGTGCAGGTTTTAATATTTTTATTTACCTTTCTAGTTATACCTTTAATGAATATATCTTCCTCTAATGCTTTTACCATTTTGAGTGTTCCCATGTGTCCGTATCTGACATGGTAGTCTTTAATTATTTTGTTTTCTAGTGAATGTGGAACTACTAGTTTCCATGTTCCTTGATTCTGTTTGGTTTTAATGAATAATATATCTTTGTGTATGCAATAATAGTTATTTATAATTTCCTCAGATTCCAACAGTCTTCTTCGTATGTTTAATATTTTTGTATCTTGCTTCTGCTGTAGCACTATCTCGCTTACAATATCTACCAGGTCCTTCCTATCCTTTAATACAGTGGTTCTTAACCAGTGGTCCGCGGACCACTGGTGGTCCCTGGAAGCACCCGAAGTGGTCCGCGAAGCCATCCGAAAAATATTAAACAAGTGACAATGAGTCGTCGGACGGACGGAGCCGCCGGCCGGGGCGAGGTGCGCGTAGCACGTGCAGCGAGCAGCCAGTGTCTCATTTGGTTTGTTCTGTTCGCTTTTTGTTTGAACTAGTTAGTGATAGTCCAACTACCTACGTTCGTTGTTTTGTTCTGAGTGCTTGCTTATTTTCAATTTTAAAGTTTAACAGCAAAGGGCAAATATCGTTGGTCTACGAAGGTCTTTATAGTAAGTAACTGCTCCAGATTTTAATACGTAAGTAAACTAAACCTTGTTTGTTTTGTTTGTCACACATTAATTCTAAGTACGTACTGTGAATACTACATCGTATTTAACATTTTACTATATTACATTACATTGTCAAATCTGCTAGGTTTCTTTTTCATTGCGATTTACTTTGTACCACAGTTCCAGGGGTTTGTCATTAAAATTAGGTATGTTTTATCCGTATTTTTTCTGTGACCACTTTCAATTATTAATGTACATAGGTTACTAAGTAGGTGGGAATTATATAATTATTTTGTTTTCAGAAAAATGCCACTGAAATGAAAGTATGACGACGATTATATTAGACTGGGCTTTACTTCAATAGAAATAAATGGGGAGACTAGACCTCAATGCGTAATATGCACAACTGTTCTTGCCAATGATGCTTTAAAACCGGCAAAGTTGGAACATCATTTAAAGACCGTACATCAGAATTATTGTGACCGTCCGCGAGAATTCTTCGAAGGCAAACTAATAAATCTGAAAAAAATGAAATTTGGACCCAGTGGAACAAGTTATGCAACATCTGAAAAAACATTAGCTGCATCGTTTGAAATTTCAAAATTGATTGCCAAATCCAAAAAAGCACACACAATCGGTGAATCTCTAATAAAGTCTTGTATGCTTAAAGCTGTAGAAGAGCTTTTAGGGCAGGAAGCTCAAAAGAAAATTCGTGAAATACCACTTTCAAACGACACAGTGAAGTCGCGTATTCAAAAAATGTCAAATGATATTGAAGAACAAGTTATTGACAAGATAAAATGTAGTCCTTATTTTGCGCTACAATGTGATGAATCTACCGACGTTTCGCAATGTTGTCAATTACTTGTATTTATTCGATTTTTGAATGACAGTAAGAAGTTTAAAGAGGAGTTACTATTTTCTCAAGAACTGGAAACAACGACGCAAGGTGCAGATGTTATGGATGTAATAAGTCAATATTTGGAGAAACATGGACTTATGTGGCAAAAGCTTGCGGGGTTTTGTACGGACTGTGCTCCTGCTATGCTTGGTTCTCGCTCTGGTCTTGCAGCGTTGATAAAAACAAAAATCCATCTGCAATTACGACGCACTGCGTTATTCATCGTCAAGCATTGGCTGCCAAAACGCTCCCGGAATGCTTTGCTATTGCGATGAAAACAGCTATAAATGTAGTTAACTTCATTAAAAACAGTGCACTTAACACTCGTCTCTTCAAACAATTGTGCTCTGATATGAACTCTGAACACGAAACTGTGCTTTTCCACACGGAAGTGCGTTGGCTTTCCAAAGGAAACATGCTGTCGAAATTATACGAACTGAGAGAGGAAGTACAAATATTTTTAACGAAGAACAAAGAGCTGCTAGATCAGTTCTGTGAGTCCAAATTTCAAATACGTTTTGCTTATTTGGTCGATTTTTTCGCACAACTAAATAAATTGAACCTTCAACTGCAAGGGTCAGGAAATTTGAAGTTGCAAGGCATGAGTAATATATTTGCATATGAAGATAAAATCAATGCATTTATCGCTAAAATCGAGCTATGGATCAACAAAGTTGAAAGAGAAAACTTCTCTGCGTTTAATACACTGAATCAAATAATTGACGGACAGTGCGCTGAGATTAAAGTAGAAATACAAAAGAACATTACACTCCATTTGAAAAACTTAAAAAGTGAATTCAATCGCTATTTTCCTGGCTGCGAGGACAAAGGTATTCGGAAACTGATCCGCAATCCTTTCGTTGTCAACGTTTCTGAGGTGCCTGATGAAATTCAAGAAGTGATTGAAATGCAACACGATAGTAACTTGAAAGATACATTTGAGACAGGAATTAATCTTGAAGATTTTTGGAGCCAAAAGCAATTTCTTTCCCAAAGATTCGAGAAATTGCTATACGTTACCTAACTTTATTTTCATCAACATATCTATGCGAGCAGGGGTTCTCGGCACTTCTGATAATTAAAAATAAGCACCGAAATCGGTTGGATGCCAGTGCCGACATGCGTTTGGCTTTGAGTAGCACTGAACCAAGGATTCAGAAGTTAGTAAAGAGTATGCAGTCACAAAAATCGCATTAAAATAATATACTTATCTCTGTAATATAAAATTTTCGTAAAAAAATTAAAATACTGTTGGCTTTGAACAATTGTATGCGTGTTTTATTTATAGATAGAACAACCCTTTATTCGTTTACATTTACTGTATATTACCTCCAAACAGTTGGTGGTCCATGGCAAGACAGAAATTTTGTTAAATGGTCCCTCATCACTAAAAGGTTAAGAACCACTGCTTTAATATGTAATACACTTTGGCGATCTTCTCCTTTTCTCCTTCAAATGTTTGGTTTTCTACATTTATTCTGGACAAAACATCCGCCGCTACGTTCTTCCGGCCTGGAATATACTCCCACGTAATATGGTACTCTTGTAGAGCGAGTATCCAACGTGTAAGCCTACCATGATTCAATTTACATTGTTTTAGGAATGATGTAGACTTATGGTCGCTTCGGACTGTAATTTGATATCCCAAGATGTAAGTTCTAAACTTTCCACATGCGAATACTATGCTGAGCATGTAACGGTACGGAATTGTAAGGCCAAGGTAATATTTTCAAAATTATATTCCCCATCCAGTCATTGTTCACCTTTATAGAACCTCGAGTTAGTCAACCAAGTATGCAGTGTTTATTACAAAACAAAACGTCTATGTTTTGTCTCCGCACTCAAGCAGTCCAGACAGATTGTGAAATAACACAATGTTGCGTCAGCCGTGAATCATGGAGAAAATAACGCCAAGTTATGAATTGCAGCAGACGACTAAATGTTGCTAAATCTTATGCCTGTGTAATAGCGCTCTTTTAAAAGCACCAATGGGAGCGCAGTCTCACGATCACGAGACCAGAAAAACTCTGTGTACTCAGCCTTAGCAGTACTGAGTTCAGTTCCATTGTAACTTTGCAACTTATGGTCGCGCGACCATTAAACATCTAAGTGCCCGGGCGAATCTTAAAAGCCGGCCGGCTATATAAAAAAAAAAAACATATACAGTATACATCTTCCTGTGCATAAAGTATTTAACAACAACCAAACTCGATGTTAATAGTGCCGGAGTGCGTAAAAACGAGTAAAACGGTTATCACGAGACGGCGTAGCAAACCAGAAGAAAACGTAATGGATGGGTAACTAAAATCACAGCATATTAACATTTAAACCATTGTCAAGTAAATGATGATTATTCAGCATAAAACTAAAACTTAAAACAGAGATCTCTAAGAGAAAAGTTTTTTTATTAAATATAAGAGCAAGGGGAAAAACGTACTGGTTTATTCAAAAATATATAATTTGTTATAGGTTAAGAAAGATTTCATTTAGTAATCTGTTTGAATTCAATGTGTTACTAATATAAAGTAATAGACGAGTGTTTAATTGATGAAGTAATTAATTTGGCTAATAAACTAGAAGCGATTTGTTTTAAAACAAACTGTGTATTTATATGTGTACCGATAACCTTCAAATAATCCTTTCTGCAGCTGTGTTCGTCTGTAGAACCTCGGAGATATCCATAAGGTACGAGTTTAACATATCTGCACTAATTAATAGAGTCTCAAGCAGTTCTTTTTCTGTAACGTTGTAGTTACGCTCGCAACTGTTTAGTATCCTGCTGGCAAAGCTGATGACCAGGTGGTTTCCTTCCTTATCTTCTTGATGCAATTCTGCGCCTAGGCTGACGTAGCAATTCAGGTAGAAGGGTTGTTCAAAGTTGGGGTGATGTAGCATTACTGTTTCTAGAAATTTTTGTTTAATTAGTGTTAATACTTCCTCCTGCTCTGTTGCCCAGGTCCATTTTTCCTTTGCTGAGAGTTGTTTGGAAAATTTTGCTGTAAGATACGAGTAATTAGTTTAAAATTTTCTGTAATAATTGCATATACCTAAGAAGGACTGTAGCTGCTTCTTATTCTTAGGTGTGGGGAATTTCTGAATGGCTTCCACTTTCTCTTGGGACGGAGATATTCCCTTTTCGGTTAGGTTGAATCCCAGGAATTTGACTTCGTTGGAAATAAACTTCGATTTATCCAATTTTAGTGTAATGTTATTGTTGGACAACTTTTTTAATACTTGTTCAACTCGTTCACAGTGTTCGTCCCAGTCTGAAGATGTTATTAGCAGGTCGTCCACATACACTGTTGTGAACCGCAGTGCCTCTTGACCTAAGACTTGGTCCATGCATTTGACGAACACTGCGATGGAGTTGACGAGGCCGAAAGGTAACCTCTTAAATTGGTAGTTTCTTCCGTTGAATATAAATGCCATATATTTCCTACTGTGTGGGTGCAGCTCCACCTGCCAGTATCCCAGGTACTAATGTATTTGGTGCCATGAAACCTTTTTAAAATTTCTTCAATTTCTCCCGGTGACGTTCGGTCATTGATAATCATTTTGTTGATCTCTCGGGCGTCTAAGCAGATCCGTACTTTACCATTCTTTTTAGGTATAGCGACTATGGGACTTGTGTAAGGAGATTGGCTATATTCAATGATGTCCTCCTCTATCATTCTGTTTATTTCTGTTCTAACTTCATTTTTCAGGGAGTATGCTATGGGGTAGGATTTCCTATGGAAGTCTACGGGTTCATGGAAGTTAATTTTGCATTGGTACCCCTTGACCTTGCCTGGAGTATTGGAGAAAACGTGCTGGTATGTGTTATAAATTGATATGAGATTTTCAGCCTGTTTCTTAGTTATTTCTTGTCGAGGTCGTTCTCCTTGGAAAGTTCTTATTTCCTCTATTTTCCGTTCCCATAATTCTCTACCTTCCTCTTTATCAGCCATAATGATTGACGGTTCATGTGTTTGGCAATAGTAATTTTCTAATCCTGGATCCTGATTTAGAGCTATTGGTATAGGGTTACAGTTTATAATGTTTGCAGACCATATTCCCCACTCAGAAGTCAGCAATACTACTCCCTTTTGCAGGTTGATGACTGCCGAATGTTGTCTCAACACGTCGCATACTATGAGCATGTTAAATGGCAGCCCATTTGCTACAAGAAACACAATAGGTAGTGTTGCGTTATGACTGTCCAATTCTAACGAAACTTGTTTTCTTATCGACTTATTTTGTTTGCCTGTGGCACCAATTATGATGATATTATTTATGGGTAGAGTGGGAATTGGTATCTGTGATTTAGCTTGTATTCGCTCTAACTCTGGCTGGTTTATTAAAGATATATTCGATCCTGTATCGATCATGATTATTGTCATGGTTCCGTTGATGGTAGCCTTTATGTGTACGATTTCACTGTTTGTTTTAGGTAGCTGGTTAGCTTCTTCTTCTAGAAGTTCTTCTCTGATATTCTTGAGGTAGTTGTTTGATATAATAGTTATAATTTTGTGATGTCATTCGTCGTATCAACCCAAGTGACTGGTCATGTGAAGGGTATATCTGGTTTTTCACTGACCTTTTTAGGTTAAAGGTTGTTGTGTATTGATGGTCAGACTATTGGATTGGTCCGCCGTCTCATTGGTCGGTCCTTGTTGATCACTTATCTGGTTCCTAGGCGCTTCCGTGGTTCTATTTTCTGGGAATTGATTGTTATTTGTATTGGAGTTATTGTACCAGGAGTTTGTCTGCGTATTTGGACAGTACCTCCTATGGTTAGGTTGTCTCCTCCCATTAATGAAATTAACCTGGCGTCTGACGTCGCCGCTATTTTGGTTATTCCCGGTTCCCCGGTTGTACTGGTAATTCGGGTTGTATCGGTTCCCATAATAGTTGCTATTATTGGGGCGGCCATTTGGACGTTGGTCCGGTTCTGCTCCCCTGTAGTTATTGTTTGCGGGATTGTTGTTTTGGATGTTCCTGTTGTTCGGCTGGTTACCCGGATTATAATTCTGTTGGTCTCTGTTAAACGGCTGGTTATTTGGAGGGTAATTTGGTTGATTCCTGTTGTACGGCTGGTCACCTTGATAGTTGTTGTTATTCCACTTCATATTGTTTTGGGTGTTGTTGTGAGACAGGTTGTAATTAGGCGCGTTATTATTTTCGCCCCACCTGTTGTACCTTTGGTTCACCAGTCGGTTTCTTTTGTACTGACCGTCGTTTTCATGGTCCTCCAACAAACTTGCCATTCCCTGGATGGTTTTGATCTGTCCTTGTCTCCTGGCCCTTTGTATTGCGTCCTTGTAGTGATAACCCAGCTGTATTACTAATGATTCTTCAGGTATTCTTGGTTCGAGATTCCTAGCCAAACATACTTTCCCTAAGAAGTAAGAAGTTAGTGTGTGTCCCACTTGCGGTTCATATCTCCCATTACTGATGTCGTTCCTTACTACGTTTTGTGTAGATTTGGACCAATATTTTTCGCGGAATTGTGCCTTGAATTCCTGGGTACAGTTGATCTCCGGTCGAGTGGCCGTCCACCAATTGTCATGAGTGTCTTTAAACATTTTGTCAATAAAGCTCCTTACCGTCGTCCATCTTGTTTCTCTGTTCTTTTTGATGTGTTCTTCTACTCTCTTTAGGAATTCTATGGGATTATGTCTGTAACTCCGAAAGTTTATTACTTCTCTGTTCTCGTTGGTGATAATGTGAGTACTGTGACATGGTTTCTCCCTCAGTGCGTCCAGCTCTTCCTGCATCTGCCTCTCTCTTTGACTGATTCATTGTATCTTCTCTTTATTCTCTTGGGTCTGTCCGTCGACTTTGTTGATGGTGGTGTATACTATTTCCACACGATCACTGATATCTGTTTGTATTTCCTGGTGCCTCTCCTCCAGCTTCTTGAGCACCTCCTGTTTATTTCTTTGGCATTCTACCGTGGTTGTTATGTGGAGTTCTTCTATTCGGTTTTTTCCATCGTCCTCGACTGCTCTAATTTTGCTTATGATTTCTTCTTGGGCCTTTACTATAGTTTCATTGGTTGTTTTTATTTTTTCATTAGTTTCGGAGACCTTCTTTTGGATATCTTCACAGTATCCCTCTAACTGTTGTTCTAATTGACATTTTAACTCTTCTTCATTCTTCTCATGGTCTTCCTTCAATTGTCCCCTCAATTCTTCCTTCAGTTCTTCATTTCTTTTTTGAATGTCCTCCGTCAATTGCTGTTGTAGAGCTTCTTGGTTCTTCCGCAAAGTATCACTATGTTCCTCCATTTTCTTGTTTATCTGCTGCTTCAATGTTTCATTATTTCCTTCAATTTTATTGTTCAGCGTTTCAATAGCTTCCCATAAAATCTCAATTTGTCTTTTTGAATTTTCATTAATTTTTTCCTCCATTTGGTCTATTTTGTCATTACTTCTGTCTAGTTTTTCGTTAATTTTTTCCTCTTGTTTCTTAAAATTTTCAGCAGTCCTCTTCTGGGTTTTGTTCAATTGTTCCATCATCATTCTCATCATGTTCTCCATCCTCTCCCCTTCGGTTGGTGTAGCTTTGTCTGGTTGGTCGCCAACTGTTCCTTCCACTTCCGGTTCTGGTTGGGTTGGGTTTTCCGGTTGGTCTCCTTGGGTATCCTCTTCGATCGTTTCCTCGATTATTTCTTCCATCATTTCCATTTCTTCTCCCTTGTTATCTTCAGTTCCCTGCTTAGCTTTATATCTTGTAACCATAGAATATTGCATATTTTCCCGTAATCGCCGCTAGTCTTCTTTTCTAGCCTCACCAGTTGGTCGCCAATCTGTAACGAATAAATTGTTACGTACTCTGAAAAGGTGTATAGGTTGTGTGTTCGCCTCACACTGGGGTCGTTACATCAATGTTTTTATGCTAACGAAGTCCGCAGCGATGTTTCAAATTACCAGTACAACGCGAGTGGAAACCTTACCCGTCATTCCATAGGGGTTTAGGAATCCCGGCCAAATTGTTTATTTAAAACAATTAAATTAATAAATAACGTGACAGTGTTTTAAGCTATGACGGCCGGGAGTATTCGAATTTGTTCCCGCCTTCGTACAACCTACTGAATCAAGCAGGTAGCTTGTCGAGTTGCAGCGTGAGCACTGGCCGTCAATTCTGGAAGTTCGCTAAAATGCACAAATTATACAATACACTTCCTTATGAAATAAAAACAATGGTTACACTCTGTACTAGTTTCTTTAATTATTGATTGGTAATTATTCAGTTTGACAAGAAAATTATATTTGGTTATTCAACAATTTTGCACCGACAATTGATATGAGACAATCTCTCTAGGGTTTGGCGAAATCGATTTTGGAACGATTCATACGGCCTAAGATGGCTACAGTTTAGTTTGTTTACAATCTGTTCCGTTTAATATCTAGGTTCTTTGGATTATGAGAAAAACATTAATTATGATTACAATAAAAAGTACACTACCTTACATTATTCGTACTTAAATAATATAATGTGTAGCTACAATTTGTTCCTGCTGTGTAGTAAAGTGTGTTTCAAAAGTTGCAGTTTAACATTAGGTTATTTTCTTAATTAATAAATTTTCAGTGTTTGTTTTATTTTACTTACTTATTCAAATTGGTCCTTGGCATCAGTTAAATGTTATTGCTCTTCGTCTTCTTCTTATTTGTTCATGCTTTTGAATTTTTACTACTTTTTATACATTTTAAATGAAAATTTAGGCCATTCAAAATCTGGCGTCTAATCTGCATGAGCGTCACTTATAGAGGTACTATAAATTAACGGAAAATTCGTAACCAATGTCTGTTGTCATGGTTACAAATTAATCCTGATTGGTTAATCTTGGCTTATAACCATTGTTATCAAATTTGAATTTTTATTCAAAATTACTGTATATCTTCTGAATGCTTTTATTCTTCTGTCTTCCTTCCTGAGTATTAAATATTATCACTACTGTCTGTATTTCCTTTCAAAGATTATTTTGATATTACATAAGGTTGGGTTCTTCGAAATATTAATGTTTGTACATTTATGTTAATATTTGTTAATTACATTTCTCTTTTAATTTAAGTCCTTATTCTAACATTTTTTTTGTTTTATTTTAAGTGTTTATAAGTGGGTAATCCCTATAATTACTTTTTCTTCATCACTTAGTTAATTTTATTTTCTCACCATCTCTCTCTTTATAAATATTATCTATACTATTAACAAGTTTACGTCTTTATAGTTTTTATCACATCTAACTCTAATTTTTGGGTTAGTGTACTTTTATTTTTCATATTACTTTATTGGGTTTTATCAAATCATTTACATTTATTTTTGAACCGATAATAATACTTATTTTTTCATTGGTTAGTTATTGGTTTCATTTCCAATATTACACTTGAGTGTACCATTTCTCCTTTTCATATTCTATATTATTTGTTTGTGTCTTATGATTTGGTTTAACATTATTTCCTTTACACTTGGTTTGTTTCATGTTCATTTTCCTTCTTCTTCCCTTTCATCTGATTTTGTTTCATTTGATTGTATGGAGTCATTCACTTCCTTCAATTGGTTTCATTCTTTTTTGGTTTCGTCTTTTCCCTTCTTCTTTTGTTTCTTTTTATTTGGTCAATCATTTGGGTTAGGTCATGTCGTCGTTTGTCATTTTATTTTAAACATTTTATTATTCGAATTATTTTTTATATTGTAGATTCATCTTTTTTATCCCTGGTATTGGGGTGGCTTATTTGTGTTGTAACAGTATTTATACCTCCGTTCATAGACCAGAACGTTCCAAACTACGTCTTAGCGCCAGTGTGAACTACGTAATTAATTGCGGCCTTGACACAGTCCGCCCGGCTGGTGGCTTCGAGAAAACTCTCGCGAATGCGTCTAGAGTCACGTATGCCACACACATTAGAGCAAGATTCTTTTGGCACATTCGACAAACATGTAGATTGTTCTGTGATGTCGTAACAGTATAATCGGAACACCTATTTTTAAAGTTAACGTGTGTGCTGACAACCCTGATACTAATAAAATATTCAAAAACTCACTAGGATAATGTACTACATCTTCTTCGTTTAATACTGTATTGATAGAATAATTTCTTTCTTTTCCTGGAAATCGTTGCAGTATGCAATTTATTTATGGCATTACCTTGTTCATTTCTTGGTGCTAAAGTCACACATTCACATAACCACGAATCTCCATGAGAATTTGTAGTCTCAATATACCCAGACTTTTCGTAAATGTTTCCACTGGAGTAACTATTTGACATAGTGACACCATTAAGGGTATCTCACCATCCAGTTCTAGTATTTTGCCATCACCAAGGTTTAATAGGTTTACAGGACCTCCTATTGATTGTGAGTGGTACTGCTTGTACATTACACAATAGAACCAATTGTTCACACATGCATTCACTTCACAGTTCTGGTATCTTGTGTAATTACAGGAAGTGTTTGTCCAATTTCCCGTGAAAAGAAATGTGACTTCACCCATTAATCTACAATTATTACACAAATTCGAAGAGTTCAATCAAGGGCCTCTATTGATTTTACATGGGCTACAATGCACTCATCCCAAACAATGAGTTCTGAATCTGCAATTAATGTAGCTATCAGTGTTTTAGATTTATAATGGACTGCAGTACACACACAAGAATTCTGTTTAATTTTAAGGGTAATATGAGTTCTGAATGTATATATTTTCTTTTATGGTTGGATTAATTTATACAGTGGCGCTTTACATAAGATTTGAACTTACCAAATCCTACTCCAAATATTTTCTAGTTCAGTTTTCTTGCTTTTAATACAGCCTATTTTAAAATTAAGTAAAAAGTAAGCATTCCAAATGTATTAAAGCAGTTAAACATGTAACAATTCTTATTACTGCTCATGCTCTTTCTTGTCCTCTGAGCACATGTCGCAAAAGGCGGCACACACGCGTGCTCTTACGCATTCCGTTGTTCACCCGTACCTGCCTCTGCCTCGTACAGTTTCAACCATAGGGTGTTTAATAACAAATGTTACCCAAAATGGTTTGCTACAATAATAAAGAATATTCAATATAAAAAACAAAACCTACCCTTTTGTACCGTCACAATACCCCCCCCAATGAGAGGTAATCTGCCGAACCAGAAAAACTCTCATTGCCTAAACCTAAGAGGACCAGCAAGGATATGGCGCCACAACCCCCCTTTACTTTCTTACAAAAATCATGGGTAACTTACCCCCCTAGTCCGGTGACTGTGCCTGCACCTGCATGACCTTACTGGACTTCCCTATTCGAGATCCCAACACCATAAAGTCAGACAGGCACACCACCACAGTATCACAAGACTCTATAACATTCAATAAAATATCAATAACTGGCCTTTCACAATACCATATCCTTAACTGATTTGGTTCCCTCTTAGACATACTGGCTTGCCTTTAGCAAAGTACTGGTTGCTCTTTCCTAATTTTTTTTTTTTTACATATTTCATATTATATGGTTTGTATATATCTATACTTAATCTAACAGGGTACACAATCTTATGCCTAACTTTTAACATTGAGACTCATAGACTCAAAATAAACATTACTAACCTCAGGTTAACATAAAACATTTCATCTCTGAATTTGAATAAAATTTACTAACATTACACAACTTTTAATTTCAATTTCTATTGATTAAACATTTTAATTGTTTATCTTGCATTATCACTTCAACTTTGACTTTCTATTAAATATTTTAATCATTTACTATTAATTGTCTACCATTTATTATCCATTTCAAATCAAAAATACATTATTCAAATTTATTACACATATTTCCATCTTTTAAATTAATTAGACCATCTCTTTTAATTAATTACTTTAATTGCATTATTAAAACATTTTCCATTAATTAAATCCTCTCACATAAATTTTAATTACATTATAATCAAAACACTGTAAGTTACTTCAATTACATTGTTCAAAACAATTTCAATTCATCTTGCATTTATTTTATTTCATAATAAAATTCATTTATGGCAATTATTCATCAAAATAAAATATTATTGTTGTTATCAACTCCATCATAACTGTAAACATCGATCACACAAAATACAATGTACATGTTAACCACATATCGGCTGATATACTATCAGAATATCAACATAACCTTACTATATAAGTACCTTTAACACATGTAAACCAAATACAAAACTATCTACAATATACGTCATTAACTGTTCTTGTCAACCACAAATCATTACATTATTCAGTCCAGTAATTAAAACAACTACACTCTCATAATTAAATGTTCATTCATAATAACTGTCTAACCACCATCATCGAAGATTAATCTTATGTTGAACATACACAATTCATTTTTATTTAATTTCATTACATTACACTTTTTAATATAATGTCCCTTTAACTCTATTTCATCCATTAAACCATAATAATAATTAATAGAATCATTCCCCATTATTATTTTATCATATGCCATGTGTACTTTAGTATTTTTGGTCCAGTCTCCATTAGTATTTTCTATTACCATTAAGTACTTTATCACTTCACTATTATCATCATCTGCTACTAATACCCACATTCTGTCCACAGGTAAGTATTTTTCTCAACAACATAATCATCATTTACTACGGTGCTAATTACTTCACAAGGTAAGTCTACACTGCTAATAATATAATCATCATTGCTCTCAATATTTATTCTCTTTACCAACCCTTCATAACCTCTATTTAACTTGAACCACTCTATCTCTCTCCCTGTATCACAATCTCTTTCATAACCCCATTCACTTTCTATCATTCCACGCAGAGGGCAACACTTACAACACTATTTAACCACCATTTGGCCCTACCAGATACACAAAAAACCAAGGGACATTTTGAAGACCTTTTGTCTTCTACAAAAACTATCAAGGAACTCTTGTCCTACAACAACACTTGTGAAGTCTCTACTTCACCAACATCAAGGGAAAAATTTGCCCTCTGTTCCCACTCTACATTTAAACTCTCTTCGTACTCCCTTTCTAACTCATTAACACTCACTAACGCTCCTCTAACCTCAACTAATTTTCTACTCTCATCATCACCACTATTATTACTTAATGTATCATACATAGATACCTCATTTTCAACTACTACGTTATTATTATTCTCACTACACTTACCTGTATTTCTGTTGCTCTCCTTTCTTTTTCTAATATTATCTACACCATCTTGCATTTGTTTTATAACAGCACTACAATGTTCGTCAATTTCTTTTAGACATTTATTAATATTAACTTTTTGTTGTTTCATGTCCCCCCTTAATTCATTCATTGACATTACTGCTCAATTCATGAAATTTTGTACATCAAACTTATTGCTGACTTCATCAAATTTATGATCATTTACATCAAAACGGCTCTTTACTTCATTAAAATTACTTTTTACTTAGTTAAATTTTACATTTTGTTGCTCTAAAATTAATTGCAACATATTCATTACCTTATCATCGGATTGATTATTTTTATTAATTGAAATTGGGGTTAATTGAATTCCAGAGTCATCTATAACATCTGACTCGTTTAATTTATTGTCTTGAACTACAGTCGGAGTTGAATGAACTTCTATCCTCCTCATAACCACTGACTCGGTCATTGACTGAATTTCTGACTCATTCATGCCAGTTACATTTACTTCGTTCTCTGTATTTTCCATTTTTTAAATTATAAAATTTTCATATACAATAAAAAATCTCATACTTAACTCAAGATTATTTTATCAATCACTTAAACATAACATAACCTTTCATCACTTACTTGCACGTAACTTACTCGTAAATGCCCTCACCCCAAGTAACCTCCTTCTACATCCACAAGTAGGTACAGCCTATACAAAATAAATTTATATAGACCGTCCCTGTTCGCGGCACATTTGTAACAATTCTTTTAATAAATTTTTGAAAAAATAAAAACAACTTCCAATATTTAATTTTAGTTCTTACCTTTACACGTTAGTCCAGGATTCTATAGACGAACTCCTGACCTGTAGAAGTGGTTACTGGGTTTTGCTACGTAATAATTACTAACTCTCATTTACCAAATTTAAACAAACTCTTTTATTCCAAATAACTCTAACATACTTTCTTACTCTCTGCGTTCTTTATAAAAGGTTATTTCTTACAAATTTCCCAAAAACATTAGTTAACTTATTTATAGAATATATAGCTATAATGGAAGGCAATCCAGTACTTGCTTTTCACACACACACACACTCTCTTTATCACCCCCTTTTATCTCTCCCCTCATTATAATTGGTCAGTTTTACAAATTTGAAATGGGTTCTTTTTGTATTTGGCCAAATATTTAAATTAGTTACTCATCCTTCACGTGCTCCGTTGTTATGCCACCTGTTGTTCACCACTGTTTTACGCTTAAATGTTCCGAAAATCGTTTTAATTGTTTTAGAATTTTAATACTGTCTTTCTGTTGTCGATATCTCACCCTACACTATGATTTCCTGATAGTTATAAGCACATTTTGATAGTTGACTATACTTCGCTCGCGAGCACATGTTTAGCGAACTGCGCGTTAACACACCCGCACGGTTCTGAGGTTGGATGCCGACTGAAAAGCGTCCAAAATGGCTAAAAGGACTCGCTGCCTTTTCACATCGTGGTCAACAGGGAGCCTTGTCTGTTTTTTCGTTCGTTGATTGGTTCAAACGCGGCTAGCGGAAATAATTCGCCTTACTTCCGTTATGAATTTTGGGCCAGAGACTACATATTTTCTCATGCTCTTTCTTGTCCTCTGAGCACATGTCGCAAAAGGCAGCACACACGCGCGCTCTTACGCATTCCTTTGTTCACCCGTACCTGCCTCTGCCTCGTAGGGTTTCAACCATAGGGTGTTTAATAACAAATGTTACCCAAAACGGTTTGTTACAGATTAATAAAGAATATTCAATATAAAAAACAAAATCTACCCTTTTGTACTGCCACAAACAAGTAAAATAATGTACGTAAATAAAATAAGATTCAAGGAAACAAATTCTCTTATGTGTTCCCATCAGGTTGGCCACCACTGCTTTAGACTACAACTATACTTACCAATGTCTACACTCATGTTGCACAAAGAAGTTATTCAGCATTATATCCTAGTTAGTTTGTGTTTAATTTAGTCAGCGAGTTCATAGAGATTATCTCTTCTGTTTGCCTGTGTTTTAGGATGAGAAAAGAAGCTAACAACACCACATTTACAAAAGTAAAAAAAAATATTTATTGTTAATATACAGAAAAATTGTACACAAACACAGCATTTATAATGTTCAGTCATCTAGTCTGTCCAGTAGATTTATATCCTTCTTAAGTATTGTATCATGCCCTTCAAAAAGAAAGTAAGCTTTAAATTTTTGTCCTCTGAGAAGTATTGGTAACCAGTGTTTATCATCTGCCCACATTTTATCAAATGGTATTGAATCGATAGGAAACCATTTTGGATGCATTTCTGTAAGCAAACAAAATCACTGTTATAATTAAAATTCTATTATATGACTATAACAAATATAGTACTGAGATGACTTTAGATCTAATCATCTGAAATAACAAAATTAAAAATCTATATTTCAACAAAGATATTTGTTCAGAAAATCACTCCGCAATCGTTTGTTCTATTTTTTTTTTTAGATAATCCATTCTGAAACACACTACTAGTTGGTTTACTGTCCATGAACACTACACTCAGGCTAGATTTCTGTTCTGAAGATGATCGGAGATAGATTTGTTATGCTTGAAACATTAATGCTAAAAATAATTGGATAAAGGACAAATGAAACAAATAAAGTTAACTCCTTAGAACCAAGGGCGGCCAGGGTGAGCCTGGCCCCCCCAATTTTCTTGACTTACCCTCTGCCCCCCCCCCACAAGATTAGAGCGGCTTTAGTACCCAACGTATTAAATGTCAATGTAGACAGTGGGAAATATTTTACAGGCAGAAATTTTATACTTTTTAAGAATTTAACGTTATAGTGGATGATACTATCATTAATGACACTATCATTAAGCAGTTTTATGACTTTACAAATCAGGCACACACACACAAATATAACTAACACTGTAAGGCCCCATTCACACTAGAGAAATCGGTATGAGATACAAATATGTGATACCGGTATGAGATACAAAAAGTATACAAGAGTCTCTCTGATACAGCTGCTTGGCCGCCTTCTCTCCTTTATCCCCCCCCCCCCAATCACAGGCAGACAAAGCTCCTTGGATCATAGTCAGTGTGTTCTTTGTTAGATGTAAACGTGCTTTTCACAAAAAAGGACAATATTGAAGTTTTAGCCGTATGGTACCTAAGTAGAAGGGGTAAAAATCGTATTAGGGAAATGTGGGTTCATCCTATCAATAAAGGCTGCGGAGTGAAAGGTACGTATGCGTTGTTATACAAAGAGCTACGCGACGATTCTTCTAAATTTTTCCATTATTTTCAGATGTCACCACACTCATTTGAAGAACAGCTTATGAAAATACAGAGTGGCATCCAGAAGAAGGAAACTCATCTGCAAGAGAGTATTTCACCGCAGGAAAGGCTGTCATTAACATTAAGGTAAGTGCAAAAAAATGCAAGTATTATTATTAGTTTTGAAGAAATATTTATTTGTAGTACAAAAAATTCAAAACATACAAAACAAAAAGCAGTAAAACACTCACATAACTTTCTAATTTTTGTAATGAACTATAAGCGTAAAATTAAAATAACTGCATCAAGGATCCCCCGGACAGTTGGGAATTGTCAGACGCAGAATAATCTGGTGGGGTTAATGGGGAAGGAGTAGCCGAATGACGTGGGTGACTGGCATTATGTAATAGGGAAGAAGTCAGTATTTGCGAAGAAGCTGGTGAACTTTGGTTGAAATTACAATTGCCTGATTGATCAGCCAGTAGATCAGAAGGTGAAGGACCATAAATATCAGTTCCATAAGTAGTGGGCGCAACTGGGACTGAAAGCGAGGGGTATTGGTTCAAGTAAACAGGAGTTGGTGGAGGACGGTAAACAGATATACCTGAAGGGCTATAGGGGGTGCTCGACCTGACCGTCGCTGATAGCTTTCAGAATACCTATCTTTACGGCCGCTTTATTAATACTGGAGACCTTTTTAAAGTCTTCTAAGACAGACAGCAAAAACAGCCTGTCGGTATCCCTCTCCATACACTGGTCCTTCTCCTGCCTCCACTGTAACTTTTTGCGAGAACCTCTGGCTGTTTCGTGTCAGCTTGAGATTCTGATTTCCTCCAGCAGAAGGTCCAGCTAGGGGCATTTGGAGAACATCTTCATTTGAGCCCTCCGTTTCAGAGTCTGCTTTGCCAATCAAGCTAAGGTTTGACTGAACCCTGTAGCAACAAAAAAAGAAAGAAGTTTCAGTCATACAGCACAGCCCAAAAAGGTATCTGCTTTTTAGCAAATTTTTGATTCGAATAAACTTACTTCTTGTAACTTTACGAAATAATATAAAGAAGAAATTAAATTGAGCCCCGATTATTACTAATTTCTTTTCGACTTACCTTAAAAAGATCGGAAGATTCCCTAAGTCCCCAGGTCGCCACCACATTTTTTGGAGGAAATGTATAAACCATTTCACACCTCCCAATGAGACAATTTAGTAAATAATTGAATATAAACTCCCTCACGGAAAAAACTCCAGGGCCGTCTAGGCGAACTTATTGACACAGAGATAGGGTTATGGATAGAGTAGCGTAATAATTAAACTAACACATTATTATGACAAAATCTTATTTTATTTTAATAAAAAACATTAATATTTTCTTTGTAATATAATGTTATTAATTATGTAATGTAATAGTTCAAACAAAAAAATATATATAACAAAAAAAAGTTTTTTATCTGCAAATCAGTACTTAATAATTCGTAAAATTTCCCCCTCCCTTTTATCTCTCACTCACGCTTACCCACCCTATTGAGATCTCATCATTTTGTTTGATATTTTTTATATTTTAAAGTGACTTTACAGTAAAAACAAATTTTGGTAAACTGTTCTCGTCCTTTATGGTTACTTATCTCTTTAGTTGTGGAGCCTCCTGGTTGTTGCACCACCAGCCGTAAGTCATTTTAAAAATCACCCCAAAAAATGTTCTAAACGTTCAATTTGTATTCACATGTTTTTGTTTTGAGTAAGTTCACACTTTACATGTTTATTTCCATTTTTAACACTTTAGTACAAAAAGCTCGGTAGGCCTACCGTGATTGTTCATGTGCACTGTGGACTACATCTGTCCTGTTCGGCTGTGGGCTGGAGACTGTGTAACAATAAAAAAGACCCGAAATATATAAAATAAATATAACCACTACCAGGACTTACCTGTTGCAGAAATTTCCTCAGAAGCACAGAGTCGCCACCTATATCTTTGAAGGACAGATATGGAGACCTTTACACTCTACCTTAATAAAACGGACAATTTAGCAATCTGACCCACCCAATTAATAATTCAGAAGGATTCCGGAACGTTTAGACGAATTTTTTCAACACAGAAATAAGACAGTGGTAATGACGAAATAACTTAGTCTAACACATTTTATCTGGTGTAACCGTTATTTTTAATGAGTGATTATTCAACAACCATGTGTACAGATAAAACTTTTTTGTATATTGCTTGAAACTTTAATACATTCTTTCCTTATGTTTTGTCTGTTTAAAACGTAATTATAACTTATGTAACTTAATGATTACTACTTACGACTAGACTGCCCAGCCTGCAATTCACTCACACATTTATACCTAATTTTTATAAACCCCTCAACACCTTAGAAAAGTCAGTTTAACTCGGGAACTGCACTATCGCGTTACCGGCCACGCATGTGGTTATTGTTCCAAGTTTCCGAAAATGTTCGTCTTGAAATGTTTTCAGTCTCCTAGGTAATAAAATTTTCGCTGTGATGGTTTGATTAATCTCTTGGGTCCCGGTCGGTCCTGATGAATTAATTACATTTAGGAAAACTCGACCAACCGGGCCCTAAACGAAACTGTAGGTGTCTGTAGCGGTACGCTGCTTCTCGTAAACCGCTTAGCGTCTCTAAAGTCGACTGTTCCGTCACCGAGAACGTAACAGGTACATGTTGCTTCGTTGAGTCGCGGGAAATGAGCAGTCACGGCCATCAGGTTTTAGTCGCCGTATACTGTTGATTTGCTGAGGCATATTCAGTTTATGCATGGATTATAGCTGGTATATGGGTGTGACCAGAGCTTAATATTGGAGTTGGCTCTGGTGATGTCACCAACAGTAGGCGGAGTTTAACTCTGTTTTCCGGTAGCCGATCACTTGGAGCTACTAACTTTTCGTCCCAGCGCCATGTTTGCCTCAACTGTGGTGTCTCTCACGGCGTCATTGCCGAGCCCCGCCCGGCTGGGTTGCATACGGGCGTCGAAACACATGTACAGAGTTCTGCGAATTTTGTGGAGGTGCAAATTCCTTTGCCGCATTACACAACTGAAAGTGCGTATCGCTTTGTTTCCAACTGTTTCTCAACACTGGTCTGTTACACGGACAAATACGTTGCACAATAATACATTTATTTCGTAATATTTTACAAGGATCCCGACCGAAAATGAAATGAATAAAAATATATAAATGCCCCAAACGGTTAAAATAAAGACACCCAAAAATTGACCCGCTACAATACCCCCTCGATGAGAATTCTGCTGTGCACGACAGAAGAAATCTCATCGATAACCCCGAAGAGGACCGGTGAGGAACTGGTGCCAACAACCCCCTGGTTCTTAATCTCATGGGTACACGACCTCCCCCCTGGCTCAGCGACCATGGACTCATCTGAACGAGATCACTGGACTTCTCCGTAAGAGATCCCAACACCGAGAAATCGAACAGACTCGCACCACGGCGCACCTCGCCTTTTAACATGCTACCCCCAAAAATCCTCAATCCCTGGCTAGAATTATTCCAGCTCCTCCGCCGATATGTTTCCCCTTTTTGCAAGCTGGGCTGTGTTTAGCAGATACTGGGCTCACACACACTCACGTTACAGGTTACCATAACACATTAAAAATAAAACTTTCTTTTAAAATCTATTTTTTTTTTTTTTTTTTTTTTTTTTTTTTTTTTTTTTTTTTACATGACAACCTAGACATTTCTACTAAGCTAAACACATCCTTACTCTAACATGAGAGCCACTTATAGTCTACCAATACAACGCAATACAATAAAAAAAACATGGTTAATGCACACATAATAAAATCATTATCTAAAATAGTCATTCGCTGGCAGGCGAAAAATCAAGTTTTTTTTTTCAAAATTTTAAAATTCAAAAATATTTATTCATTAAATATTTATTAAATAACATTTATTAAAATTATTCAAATATTGGTTTGAATTAATTAAACAAACAAATTAAAATTGGATTCCTACTATACAAGCTTAGTAGGTGTATGACCTCATCAGCTGATCGAAACTAGGTCAAGTCCAAAACCCTTGACCTACATATGTTATATATCAGTTCTGAAAACACATTGAACATTTGCAATATCCTAACTTGAAATACAAAACATAATAAAATACAACATTTAAAATAAACAAAATATTAATATAATAATCAAGTTGACATTTAAATTATTTAAAATAAACAATTCTTGACTTTACATTATTTTCAAATTTTATCAAAATTCTGTCACTGGTGAAAAAAAATAAACAATTGTATATTCTTTATTATAAATTCCTCTCTTTAGTTAACAGTTTAATTCTACATTACTGTGGGTGTTGTAACTCATTTATTCTCATTTACTGTATTAGATCTCTGTACATATATAAACTTTCTCCCTCTGACTCTAATATTCATCAACTTCAACTCCCATGACACCCATCTCTATCAAAATATCTCTCCCAAAACACTCTAAACCCCAACTTACCATTTAACACAAAACGCCACCTTCTCTACATATAAAATACTCTCTAACCCTTTGTATATAGGATACGTGTTTCCCCGCCCCCAAAAAACTCAATTCCCTTATTTGGCGGCCCGGATTCTACCTAAGGCGGCCCCTTCCCCACAAAAATCTATCCCTATCCCGTCCCAACCCTTGTTGCGGACTCCTACATGACACTACCCCCTAATACAAAATTGCCATCCCCAAAAATCTCAATCTCCTAACCTTACTACAAATACAACAAAATAACCTCATTAATTATAAAAACAACAATATGTCACTCAAAATCTACAATTATTCTCCACAACTACCGTGTCAACATCAATATTTCTCAAGATTCTATTACATTACATCAACTCAAAAACAACATTACATCATATTCATCTCTACTATTTCACATTCAACTTTTAATTCAATTTGGACAGGTCTACGCGTCCCATCAAACATTTATCACCCATGAATTATCTTTTTTTTATTTACATAAATTGTTATTTTATTTCTCATATTCTTTTTATCTTTACTTCAAAATATCTGTAGTACATTAAACATTAATTACTTGTAACATTTACTAACCAATATACCAGTGACATGGTATTGCTGATCAGCTGATCCTCCTAACACAATGAAAATACATCTTAAAATTGAACAAATTACATTGAATATACATATTTATTTTTATTTATTCTCCCTTCTCACCTCACTGTTTCCCATTTCTCTGATTCTGGTTCTTTATGTTAGCCTGCCAGACGATTTAATTATTGGCTTAGGAAAAAACATACACACATCATGAAATTAACTATTTTTACAATACCTATATCTAACATACAACAAGTAAACACTACATTTAAAAACGCATAATGAACACCTTATTTTTAAATATCTAAGCAGCTAGTTACCTGAACAGAGCACAAGCAGTTTTATTTGAATTAAACTTTGAAAAAAAAAACTTTTATGTCATAAACTTTAAATTCGTGACTCCTTTGCGTCACCTCCCAGCCACACACACTATTTCAGATTATGTAAGACTGTGGCGCCCATTCGCTTCCACAGAGACTGTATATTTTGGAGCAGGTTTTTTACCTCTCCGTGTCTCTGCTTCCGCTATTAAGTTTTAAAGTAGTGAACATCAACATGTTCTTGTTCTATAATCACACGCCCTTAAAACGGATCTGCCACCTGGCTCTGCTGTTCCTCCTCGAACAGAGTGGCAGCCGCTGTTCCATAGTTTCCGGGAGATTTCCTCTAATTGTCCCCCCATTAAATTTCAAATATATACCAATTTCAAGTCAGCTATGGTCAAGGGACTTGATATGACCATAGCTGGCCGCTAGCCAAAACCACGGTTAGTGCTGGTAAGGCAGTAACCGCCCGAAAAGTCGAGGAAATCTAAACTTTTATTTCACTGCCTGTTTCACATCAATATTATTATGTGCGACACGTTATTTAGTATTGTGTGTAAAATTTTTACTTTACACGGATAAGGTGTGCCGCACATTTATCGCCAGTTTGGCCTCCGATGGAGGTAACACTCACTGCTACCCCCAACCCATTTCGCTATCTAAGAGAGCACAGGCCACCCCCTCAATAGCCACTTACTAGCTAACTAATAGAATTTTTATATACAACATTCTAATGTGACATCTTCATCCATCATCAATCATTAATCATCCTTCATAACTTTCTACAATTAGATTACTTAAAATTTTTTAAATTCATTATTAATATTTATTTTTCATCATATCTCAGTTATTATTACCCTTCAAATCATTATCTCAAGTTATTTTCATTATTGAAGTTAAAATTCGTTCCATTAAGTTAAACATTTGTGTACATTTTGTTATATTTGATTGGTATCATAAAAATTTTATACTTACAGTCCATAATTCATATACTGACATACACAACTATATACACCATACACCACTACTCCAAGTAACCTCTGAAACATTTAACAAAAAGTTATTTCAAATCAACAACTTATCATTTAATTACCAACTTCACTTCTCGTTAAACCATTTAAATCCATCAGAAAATTCAATTATGTAATCTTTGAATTAATCAAAATATTTAAAACATTTCAAATTATTTTAATTAAATTAATTAAACATTTACAATTAGCCAATTAGTTTTCAAAATTAATTCGGTTATTTACTTAAATTGCAAATATTAATATTATTATTACAACAATCATCTACACACATATTGTTTACTTAACATTCTACCATACACACAAATAAACTTACTAAACATTTATTTACAAATCTGCATCCTTATTTATTTAGTCATATCACACTTCAATGTTCAAAGGTTGCGAGGTCACAAAACCATAAAACAATATATATAATTGTCCATTGATTGTTTATAGTTTAGCCTCCATCGTCAAAGATTAATCTTGGTTTTGTATAGCACTGTTCAATTATATTGACATACATATTGTTGTCTTGTGTGTCATAACCAAACAATTTCAATTTATCCGTTATACCATAATAATCATTCACCAAGTCTGCGTTAAGTATTTCTGTTAAATCTCCGTCAGTAAATATTTCCAATATCGGGTTAGTTACTTTTGTATTAAACATCAAATCATTCTTATTTAAATACTCTTCTAATACTTCTTCCAACTCACCATAATCTCTCTTTAAATTATATACTTCTAATTCTCTCTCATCGTAACACCATCTCATACTTATAAAATCATTCCACACAGAGGGTATAATATCATACAAATAAAATAAACAACTCCAATCTTCTACTAATACGGGACCCTTGCCCTTCAAAAACTCTTGTGACCACATTAAATCATCATAAATAATAAAGGGAAAATTTGCCCTCTGTCCCCACTCTACTACAACATTATTTTTCCTCTCTCTCTCTAACTCACTGACACACATTAACATCTCATAATCACTACATTCTACACTTTCATTAATACTCTCATTATTTATTTTTACCGTATCAGTCTCTGATACTAACTCTTCAAACACATTAATATTCTCGGTATTACGTACATTATATTCAACATTGTTATTATTGGTTAACTCTTTATCTGGTACTAAATTTTTGTATTTGTCATTACAAGTTTCATTTGTATTATCTTTCTCTGTCCTCATCACATGTACTCCCATTCGCTCAGCACTCTGTTCTAACTTATTCAAATTAGATCTTATTATTTCGTTAGTACTTTCTACACATTTACTCATTTCTTGTATTTCATATTTCAACTCATTATTCTGATTTTTTAATAACTCCTCAAAACTATTCTTTTGAATATCGAACTTCTCATTTATACTACTTTTGAACTCTTGCATCTCATTTTTGTGTTCGTCTAACTTTACACTCTGGTTTTCTATCATTTTTTGTATTGCTTTAAACATTTCATACGTATCATTTTTTTTATTTTGGATAGGTGTCGCTATACTTTCTATTTTATCGTCAGTGAAACTGACTTCGGTATTAATTGCCATTTTTTATCTTGTACTTAACTGTAACTCATAAAACAAACCTAACCTACGTGCGTAATTATACACGATAAATCATATTTATAAATTCGTCATTACCACATCCTATTTTCTGTGTATTAAAATAGGTCTATCTCTTATAAAATTATAATTAAACGAAAATCCTGGCAGCGAGAGCCATTTGTAACAATAAAAAAGAGCCGAAATATATAAAATAAATATAACCACTACCAGGACTTACCTGTTGCAGAAATTTCCTCAGAAGCACAGAGTCGCCACCTATATCTTTGAAGGACAGATATGGAGACCTTTACACTCTACCTTAATAAAACGGACAATTTAGCAATCTGACCCACCCAATTAATAATTCAGAAGGATTCCGGAACGTTTAGACGAATTTTTTCAACACAGAAATAAGACAGTGGTAATGACGAAATAACTTAGTCTAACACATTTTATCTGGTGTAACCGTTATTTTTAATGAGTGATTATTCAACAACCATGTGTACAGATAAAACTTTTTTGTATATTGCTTGAAACTTTAATACATTCTTTCCTTATGTTTTGTCTGTTTAAAACGTAATTATAACTTATGTAACTTAATGATTACTACTTACGACTAGACTGCCCAGCCTGCAATTCACTCACACATTTATACCTAATTTTTATAAACCCCTCAACACCTTAGAAAAGTCAGTTTAACTCGGGAACCGCACTATCGCGTTACCGGCCACGCATGTGGTTATTGTTCCAAGTTTCCGAAAATGTTCGTCTTGAAATGTTTTCAGTCTCCTAGGTAATAAAATTTTCGCTGTGATGGTTTGATTAATCTCTTGGGTCCCGGTCGGTCCTGATGAATTAATTACATTTAGGAAAACTCGACCAACCGGGCCCTAAACGAAACTGTAGGTGTCTGTAGCGGTACGCTGCTTCTCGTAAACCGCTTAGCGTCTCTAAAGTCGACTGTTCCGTCACCGAGAACGTAACAGGTACATGTTGCTTCGTTGAGTCGCGGGAAATGAGCAGTCACGGCCATCAGGTTTTAGTCGCCGTATACTGTTGATTTGCTGAGGCATATTCAGTTTATGCATGGATTATAGCTGGTATATGGGTGTGACCAGAGCTTAATATTGGAGTTGGCTCTGGTGATGTCACCAACAGTAGGCGGAGTTTAACTCTGTTTTCCGGTAGCCGATCACTTGGAGCTACTAACTTTTCGTCCCAGCGCCATGTTTGCCTCAACTGTGGTGTCTCTCACGGCGTCATTGCCGAGCCCCGCCCGGCTGGGTTGCATACGGGCGTCGAAACACATGTACAGAGTTCTGCGAATTTTGTGGAGGTGCAAATTCCTTTGCCGCATTACACAACTGAAAGTGCGTATCGCTTTGTTTCCAACTGTTTCTCAACACTGGTCTGTTACACGGACAAATACGTTGCACAATAATACATTTATTTCGTAATATTTTACAAGGATCCCGACCGGAAATGAAATGAATAAAAATATATAAATGCCCCAAACGGTTAAAATAAAGACATCCAAAAATTGACCCGCTACAACTGCGGCACTTCATTGGCATTCCTACGCCACAATTCTGTTCAACTACGCCTTTGAAACCAATTTTTGTCGGTTTTCTCCACCCGTCCCATCGTGGTCACTTATTTTTCCGTTGTCCAGCATGACACCATTTGGCTGGCCGCACAGCGAACTATTTCGTCGTAAACAAATGCCTAACTGGTGACTAATCATGACTTCACCAGCTAAAAATATAAATTGTTACATAATATTATGTCCCGTAAAACCTTGTATACAAAACTCGTAGCCCAAATTTTGCCCTGTTACATCCTCAGCGTGTCTCATGGTCGGCATCAAAAATAACAATTGGTCAAAATACATGTACGTCTTCCAGGATCTACCTGACCCAGTTTTAATGGTTTTCCTTTTCGCCACTTCTCTAGCAAAACTGTTTTGCATATTCTTCCACTTCTTTTGCACTGATTTACCTGGAATCATAAAAATTACATTTTGTAAGTCGATATGTACTGATGAGTTATGTAATGCAATGTAAACACCAATAAACTGTAATAAATGTACATTGTAGGTAATTGATAATAATAATAATAATTAATAATAATAATAATGGTATTATAATATTATAAAATAATAGAAAAACATTACTATTACTAGTGAAAATTAAACTGTTATTTTTTAATTTTAGCAGGCCTATTGTTTACCTGAAGAATATTTTCTGCCCCTCTCCCCACACATATAAGCTTTAGACAATAATAACAATAAACTCTTTATTTCTAGGTATCTTGCTAGTGGTTGCTCCATGGCCACTGTATGTATGGCCAGGCCAAGTTCATTATAAATACAGAATGGGGGTCTCGACTGTAAGTGGAATAATTCAGGAGGTTTGTCAAGCTATTTGGAACTGCTTAAAAGGAGAATGCATGGGTCAACCCAATAAGGAGAAATGGCTACAGATATCCCAAGGCTTCATGAAGAACAGCGACTTCCCCAACTGCATCCGTGTGGTACATGGCAACCATGTTCGCATTGTCAAACCACTACGTAGCGGGTCATTGTATTACAATTATAAAAGTTACTTTTCCATTTAGCTTTTAGCTATTTGTGATGTAAATTATTGCTTTACTTATGTGGATATTGTGTTATATTAATAATTTAATGCAACAATATTAATATGTAATATCAATAAATTTAGTCAACATTTTTTCAGGCGCCATCTTGTTATAATACAAGAAATATTAGATTTGCTTACCTTTAAGGGCAGAATTCGGTTAAGCGAACCAGAAGTAACAGAATGTGTTATCTGAAATAATTTACTCTTGCTTGAAATGTTTACCAATGACATTACCTTTTATTGTCATATTACGTACAAAACATGTGACTCTACCGTGCACAACAAGCACGCTACTATACGCCATGAAACGTAGTTACATTATTCAAATTAAAATTCCCCTTAAACATTTCAATAGCCCTCCAAAATAACATATTCAATTATATTTTTATGATATCATAATTAGAAATAACTTTACAACCCAGCACTTGTTATATAGTTAGATATTCTCGCATTCACTCACGCTCACATTCTTATGGTACAATTTTCTTTTAACTTTCCCCAAATTGAGCTCATTTTTATTAGTTATTACTGAAAATTTTGTATTGACCCTTATTTAAACTTTTGGGTACCCCCCATTTTGTCACTTAGCTGAAATTAGTCCTGCAGACGTCCCATCGCTGAAATCACACTAATAGATGTTAAAACTTTTACCAAACTTTGTGTTTACGTTTTACGTTGCACTGTTACTTTATTTTATATAAATACTGCACTTTTACATTATACAGGCAAACGTCCGAGACTTAGTTTTTATAAAATTTTGATACACAGCCGGCCGGCTATGCTGCTATATTTTGACTGGCAACGGTTTGCACTGCCTCAATTCGGAAGTGGGGAGTAACTACGTCACCAGTTCCTTTGTGTAGAGATCCACACCTTAGTTGTTTACAAGTGCATATTACGTAGTTGCATACCTTCGGATGACGTATACATGGGTGCAGCTTATTGACACATTCGTCGGACAAAATAATGTTGTCGTTTCTGAGCGTATACTTCCGACCTTGAAGCAAATCCTGTCCACTCGATATTGCGCAGTTGCAAACCTTCATAAAACTTTACTAGTTACTTATATGACTTTGAATAAAATACAATTTAAATTGATTATTCCCCAAAACACAGTAGGGCCAGAAATGTACTTTTACAAAACCCCCTCAATGAGATGATTTATGACGAAGCATAAAAACTCTCATTGACACACTCATACTTCCTAAAGGGATCAGCCAGGATATGTCGCCACAAACTCCTTACTGTTTAGAAAAAAATACAATCACTTACCCTTGGTCCAATGATGGTGACAGTACCCGCATGACCTTACTGGACTTCTCCGGAGAGATCCCAACACCATAAGGCCAATCAGGCGCTTTATGTTCCTGCTCTGACGCGCTGGCCAGCTCAGGACCGTCGTCACAGCATCACCAGACACTGAAACAACAAGTCAAAAATATTAAAATAGTGGCCTGGTATAATACCATATCCCTAACTGATCTGTTTCCCCTTAGCTATGTGCTGGTTTGTGTTAAGAAGCACTGGGTTTTCTGTAACTCATAACACCTAGGATTATTACACCTAGTACAAGAGTTATTACACAGACATTCCATTCTCTTATTTCACTACCATTTACATTTATAAAAATTTTTTTTTTCGACTCCAATCGATAATAATTAAGCCTTTCCCATTGACAAGAAGAAATACAAATCTTTATACTAATGCAATAATACTTTCAAAATAGTTAAACACATAATCAAAATTTACTCAAATAAAATTATCTATATCTCCCTCTTTCTACAATTCTGAAACATTTTCTTCTTTATAAAATATTATTATTATTATAATTATTAACAGACATTCTATTTATCCGGTGCTGTTAATAATAATCATCCCCTTTACTCCTCCACACACACTATTTCCTAATACATAATAAACATAATACATCCTAATAGACATTGTGATTATTACATTAAAATAACCAATTCACATTTAACTTTGATCAAAATTTACACACCCTACATCTTTAAATTTGCGTATAACATTATAAACATTACATTTTAATTTCAATTGAACTTTTATTAATTAGCCATCAATTATTTATCATTTACTACCATTTAATTCTTCACAATTTCAAATTGATTATTAACATTCATGTTACAGTATATTTCATTTCTTATTACCTTTCTACTATGAATTTTCTACTTAACCCTTCACATCTTTATCATTGATTAGTCTGGGTGACTCCTGTATTCACTATGCTTTGACTTATTGAATAGGCATTTATATCTATAATCTTGCTCCCTTTCTTCCTACTAACAACCACTATTAACCAGATTTACATATTATGACACCAATCTCTCAATTATAAACCCCTTCACTAATTCCACTTACCTCAATTTATTCTCCTCTTTGTACTAGGATGTGTGTTCCCAACCTGGCCATATACATTCCTAACCATTTGCCCCCCCACCAAATATCGGCAAATACTCCCTTAAACTACTCTATCACTTGCCACAACGCTGCACGTTGATCACTCCTTACACCACTACCCTTACTACAAAATATCACCATCAACTATTTACTCTTTAATTACATATTACTCACCTTCTCTTCATATAATCACTAACCACTGTGTCCCTAAATATCTAACACTCTTTGTGTGTTACTGGTATCTCAAAATTCTTATTTATCTAACTCCCATTAACTTTAATTGACTAACTCAAATGCCTTTATTTTAATAATTATCACCCAGGCTCTATCCCTTTTTAACACTTTACATTACTGTGATCATTGACAGTATTAGAAAATTCATCCCTCACCTACTAATAACAATACATCTCAATATCCAAATATATTACATGCTTAATCATTTATTATTCATTAGAATCTAACTCTCATAAAATCATTTAACTTCATTATCAACCTTTCTTTTGTACAACATTAATTAAGTAATTAATCTTCAATTATTTAATTCAATTATTTAAAATTTTATCATTACTTTCATCACTTGTTTAGTTAAAAAAAAAAAATGTTAATTGTTATTGTCTATTGTTACATACATGGTTTACATAAAATTACATGTCATACACAACATTAAGAATACACAAATACATTGACATTAATACACAAAAAAATATACAATCAACTTATTATTTTATCATTGACCAAAATCAGTTCATAAACAATCCATTTTAAAAAACACTGTCCACATAATTAAATGTTCATTACACAATAAACAATCTATCCACCATCATCGAACAACAGTCGAATCTTAGGTCTACTTACATTATTTTGTATTAAACATATGATATTATTATTATCAATACAATATTTATTTAAATTTTTATATCTTTCCACAATGTCGTTTGAATTAATAGGCTTATTCCATATCAATTTATCATGTAACATGTCATCATAGGGTATGGTCCTGTCACCTTTAGTATTATCTGTCCTGATTAGGTAAGTTATAAAGTCATTACTATCGTCATTACAGTTATCTACTACTACACCCTTTACTTCACAAGGTAAGTACTTGTTATCATTGTTATCATCATCTACTATTGCTGCTATCTCAGTTTCACTATAAGGTAAGTACTCATTATTATTACTTCTCTTTCCATCTAATCTCTCTATAAACTCTTCATAGTTTCTATTTATTTTAAAAATCTCTATTACTCTCTTTCTCTCTCTCATCACAATACCTCCCTCTCTCTCAATATATCTCTCACTCTCAAAATATGCAGGGGACACTAACTCATAATTACTGCACCACCTATGAAGTGCACAAAAAATCCGGGGAACTCTATTTGTAGACATATCGTCTCCCAAATATATACTGAAGGAACTCTCGTCCTTCCTAAACACATGTGAAGCCTTTACTTCACCCCCAACTACAATATCACGGGAAAAATTTACCCCTGCAATCCCCCTACAACTATACTTTCTCCCCCTTTCTCTCTGACTCATTAACATACACTAACATCTCATTTTCACTCCTTATATTCTCACCATCATTTTCTAACACCATGTTCTTATTATTACCTGTGGACTCGTTATTCAAATCATCATTGTTACTCACCTTGTTATTTAGCACCTTGTTTGCATTTAAACTAACCTCTTTCTGATTTTCACTTGTATTCACATCACCTACCTCGTTTTTTATCTTCACAGCACTTAAACTAGCACTATTTTCTGTAAATGTATCATCATTACTACCTACACTATTCTCTACCCCCTTTTTATTCTCGTCTACTTTATTCTTTGGTCTATCGAACTTCTCATTTACTATTTTTTCTTTCGTTTTATCGAAACGTGCATTCATTTCATCGATTCTTTTATAGAACGTAAAATTTTGTCTTTTGATTTCTCATCTTTCATTTCATTGAAATTAATTTTAATTTCGTCATTTTGTTCATCAAATTTATTATTAAAACTACTCTTAATTTCTTTAATTTCGCTTTTTTGCTCATCAAACTTCTCGTATAATTTTATTAAACTTCTCATCAAATTTGGTATTTATCTGATCGTATTTCAGGTTGGATCGCTTTTTTGTTCATCCAACTTTACATCAAATTTATCTATCATTACATCAAATTTATGTAACAATAACTGTATCATGGCATTTGTCTCGTCTGTTTTCTTTTCAGACTGAGTTGAGATGGGTGTTATTTGAACTGTATTTACTTCGACTAATCCAGTGGCATTGAACTCACCGATCTGGCTAATTGGGGTTAATTGAACGCCCATCTCACTCGTAACTGTTTCGTCAGTGACGCTGATGTTTTCGTCATTATTTTTATTAGTACTCATTTTGTTTATTTATACACATGCATGCACATAACCTTATAACATAACCCTATCTTTACGTCTGTATTTACGTATTTTCAAATTATATATTACTTCAGGTAACTGTTCCGCTCTTTCCAGTAGGCCTACTCCACCTAAAATCACATTTTATGTAGAGTCCCTGTTCGCAGAAGCTATTGTTATATTAATTATTTATTACCTTTTATTATTTGTAATATCAATAAATTTAATCAACATTTTGTTCAGGCGCCATTTTGTTATATGCCATTTGTTATACAAGAAATATTAGATTTGCTTACCTTTAAGGGCAGAATTCGGTTAAGCGAACCAGAAGTAACGGAATGTGTTATCTGAAATAATTTACTCTTGCTTGAAATGTTTACCAATGACATTACCTTTTATTGTCATATTACGTACACTGAATGTGACTCTACCGTGCACAAGCACGCTACTATACGCCATGAGACGTAGTTACATTACTCAAATTAAAATTCCCCTTAAACATTTCAATAGCCCTCCAAAATAACATATTCAATTATATTTTTATGATATCATAATTAGAAATAACTTTACAACCCAGCACTTGTTATATAGTTAGATATTCTCGCATTCACTCACGCTCACATTCTTATGGTACAATTTTCTTTTAACTTTCCCCAAATTGAGCTCATTTTTATTAGTTATTACTGAAAATTTTGTATTGACCCTTATTTAAACTTTTGGGTACCCCCCATTTTGTCACTTAGCTGAAATTAGTCCTGCAGACGTCCCATTGCTGAAATCACACTAATAGATGTTAAAACTTTTACCAAACTTTGTGTTTACGTTTTACGTTGCACTGTTACTTTATTTTATATAAATACTGCACTTTTACATTATACAGGCGAACGTCCGAGACTTAGTTTTTATAAAATTTTGATATACAGCCGGCCGGCTATGCTGCTATATTTTGACTGGCAACGGTTTGCACTGCCTCAATTCGGAAGTGGGGAGTAACTACGTCACCAGTTCCTTTGTGTAGAGATCCACACCTTAGTTGTTTACAAGCGCATATTACATAGTTGCATACCTTCGGATGACGTATACATGGGTGCAGCTTATTGACACATTCGTTGGACAAAATAATGTCGTTTCTGAGCGTATACTTCCGAACTTGAAGCAAATCCTGTCCACTCGATATTGCGCAGTTGCAAACCTTCATAAAACTTTACTAGTTACTTATATGACTTTGAATAAAATACAATTTAAATTGATTATTCCCCAAAACACAGTAGGGCCAGAAATGTACTGTTACAATTGGAGATTATGGAAAAAATAATGATCCCGCTATTTACAATAATTCATTGTTTAATAAGAAACTACGATCAGGCTCCCTCGACATTCCAGACCCTGTATTTTTGCCCGGGAAGAGTGACATGAAAATGCCTTTCGTTCTAGTAGGGGATGGAGCATTTGCTATGTCAAATACTATGTTGCGCCCTTATGGTGGCAAAAATTTACCTGAAAATAAAAGAGTGTTCAACTATCGCCTGTCGAGAGCACGCAGGTTCATTGAGTGTTCGTTTGGTATTCTAACAAATAAATGGAGAATTTCCTACCGACCACTAAACGTTAAAGTAAATTTAGCTGTCGACATCGTCAAAGCATGTGTAATACTTCATAATTTTGTGCGCGTGAGAGATGGCTACTCTCATCAAGACACTTTATCATATATCGGTTTAACAGATGACAATAAAGGGGTTGTTACCGCCGGATATACTGGGGTGGGGCCAACCACTATTCGAGAGTATTTTACACAGTATTTTGTAGAAGAAGGTAACCTGCCCTGGCAGTTCTCTAAGATATAAGTTCATTGTCTTATATAAGTTTCAATATAAGAAATTGAATATGGCTAGTAATTTTCAATTTTACTTTTTTTTTCATATCTTACAGTAGAATTAATTTGTAAACAATGTTTTTGTAAATGTAAATGGTTGTAAATAAAAATACGTTAACAATTATATTAGTATAGACATAAAAAATAGATATATCATGTAGGTAACTGAGTAGAGTATAATGATGATATACGTAACTAACTATACGAAACCCGTTCTAACTTTAAGCCAGTAAGAAGCACAATACGGCAACGTATCCGTTCAGTTGTCGGCCGAGACTCAAAGCTTCCAGAACAAATTCAATTTTTTCCCAAATATATATAAAACGTAGATTTGAAAAGTGTATGAGAAAGACAATTTTTTTACAAACTTTCTGATCTAAATTTTAGCACAGTCCGACTATTAATAATGTTAATATTGACAATTTTTATGTAGAAAATTCAGAATACATTCAAAGTTTTTAAAGTGGTTTTTAATTCCAATTGTGACAAAGAGCTCGGCAGACACGGTGTGTGACGTTGCCGATGTGAATTCTGTCCTAGAACCAATTATTCACAGACGGAAAGTAATAACAGCTCTTGTATAATTACCTTCTAAAAGTTACATAATGCATGGGTAGATGTTACATAACACCTAAACAGGTACCTAACATGAGGTTACCCTACTTGTTAATGCCACATAATACTTATTCACTGTAGATGCTATGAATAATTATCAAATAAATAATGAAAATCAACTAACTTACCAATCTCGTTTCTTTTTTTTTTGTAAATCCCAACTCTGCACTTCTTCATCTCTATACAACGAATTTATGACCATCCTCCACGCATTTTGATGTTTCACTTTGTCTGCGTAAGCCGGGTCATTATTATCCCACAACGAAGGTTGCAATTGCATCAACGAAATAAGTTATCGAAAACACCATTTTCCATTTTCAAACGTTGTTAGATGCTGTAGATCCTCTCTCATTAAAATTGGATAAATATTATGATTATTATTAAATTCGTATAGTGATAAAGTGTTGTGAGTCGGTTGTGAATTGTTTAAATTGAATAAGTTGCCTCTTCTGCTTGTCGCTGAGATGAACCTAGAGGTGTGCCCCTTCACTGAAAATACATAAGTATCGTAGTTATAAAAATACTTACTTGTGACGGTTGACTACTAGCAATGTGGAAGTGTATTACTAGTGAGAATCGTTCAATTCAAATTCTCGCCGCCGCTTCTATTAATAATTGTCATTGTATAAAATAATATCGTTCACTTGATTTTAAAACTTTAATCTCGAGTATGGACTCTTTTAAAATAAACAAATCTCAGGGTGGCCAGACTGCGTCTAACAATTGATCAGTCTGGATATAAACAATTTCATTACTTTAATTGATAAATAAAGCAGGTTCTTTTAGTCTGCAAGATACACTTTAGTTAATTAAATGCACTACTATAATAATTAGTAGGCGGAGAGTAAAAATATTATTAAATTCTTTAATATAACATAAACATTGAACAAGTGTTCCTTATTGGAATTGTAGGTTAAGTTGGTTTCATTGTAACCTAACTTACTTGATTTTAAATGATTAATAATTAAATACCACTATTATATTAACAAAGTGCTTTGTGTTCCGAGTCGTTAATATAATAGTGGTATTTAGTTAAGTAACGGACACGTCATGGACAACGAAATCCAAGGATTAATAATTCCTTAAATACGTTAACAGTTTTGTATAACACCATTATAATGGAAATCTAGTGATAATTTCATTATTTATCTTCTTATATTGGATATAAACAACTAACAGGTATTTGAAAATTACCCACTCCTATGGTTAATGAGTATATTACATCTACTTATAATCTTACAGTTAAACACAATATAACGCTTAAAATACTATAGGTCCAGGGTTTTTTTTAATTCCCTCATTGACGATTCAATGTCTTTTATTCTATGATTTCATTTTATTAATTAGAAAGTTAAAGTTTGTCAATGATTAACTCTTTCGTTATTGTTTGTTTTAATTATTAAAATCCCTTTTCCACCTAGGTTGGGTTAGATTTGATCTAATTTTATTAATTAAATTCGCTGATAGCGTTCTTTAATTACTTATATTAAATAATAGCCATTGTCACTGATACTTGCGTATAACGTCGATCTTGTAGTATAGAAACTCAAGGTTGAGGTTAAGTCGGGTACATGGGCAAGTGAAGTTAATTGTAAACAGTGACCTATACCGGAGTGTATGCGCATAGGTAGTGAGTGAGAATGAATTAATAAAAATTAATTCCACTCAAATAATAAAAAAAGAAAAATTTGTGAAATCAGGACCAAGCATCCGAGGACTACCCCGAGACCAAGCAGATGAGATATGGTTGGAAGCTGCCAGGGCCCTTAAAAGGGCCGCTCCGCCAAAATGCAATCTTCTGTCGGTGGAACTGCGAGCCTTGAGGGATTTGAGAAGGGATGACTCCATTGTCATTGTGCCGGCGGATAAGGGGAGCGCTACGGTGGTCTTGAACACCAAAGACTACCAGCGGAAGATTGAGGGTTTGTTAGATCCAGCCACTTATCAGAGGCTGAAGAAAGATCCGACTTCTACGGTTTTAAGAAAAACGGATTCTTTATTGAAGCAATCTTCTCTAGCGTCTGATGTGAAGACGGCCGTCCGGTGTTTGGAGGCCCTTCCCCCTCGTCTCTATGGATTACCAAAGATCCATAAGGAGGATGTTCCGCTGAGGCCCATCGTTAGTGCTATTGGCTCGCCGACGTACAACTTGGCTAAGCACCTCACTGGATTGCTCAAGCCGTACATTGGGCAGAAGGATTCTTTTGTCCAGGACTCTTCTCATTTCCTCCGGAGGATCCGGGAGTTGGTGCTGGAGCCTGCGACGTGCTAGTGAGTTTTGATATGGTCTCTCTTTTCTTGATGGTCCCTGTCCAGGAGGTCTTGGGGTATATAGGTGAACTGTTCCCGGCGGACATCACTGCTTTGTTCCGGCAGGTCCTAACAATGACCTACTTCCAGTGGAACGGCGGCTTTTATGAACAGTTGGATGGCATCGCGATGGGAAGTCCTCTCAGCCCTGTGGTTGCAAACATCTACATGGAAAAATTTGAAGAGTTGGCAATTTCATCTGCGCCACTGAAGCCGAAGTGTTGGCTGCGGTATGTTGACGACACTTTCGTGGTCTGGAGCCATGGTGATGAAGAGTTGGGACGCTTCCTTGGACATCTGAACGCTGTGCACCCGCGCATACAGTTTACGATGGAGCGCGAGAGCAGTGATCAATTGGCATTTCTGGATGTGTTGGTCCTGAAAAGAACCGATGGGAGATTAGGGCATAAAGTTTATAGGAAGCCAACGCACACCGACAGATATCTGCATAAGTCCTCCAATCATCATCCTAGGAGAAGAGGGTGGTGCTGAAGACTCTGGTTGACCGGGCAAAGAGGATCTGTGAGCCCCGGTATCTCGAAGATGAGTTTCGGCATCTCGAGGAAGCACTGCAGTCCAATGGCTACTCTGCTGCAGAGGTGAGGAGAGCTGCCCGGCCGAGAATATCTAGTAGGCCAGACGAGTTGGTGTTGCCCGAGGTTGTTGGCTCCGCTGTCTTGCCCTATATCCGTGGCGTGACTGACCGCATCGGCAAGTTGCTGAGTAAACGGGGCGTCAGGACGATCTTTAAGCCAACCAAAAAGATCCATCAGTTCCTGCGACTGGTAAAAGACGCCAGGGATCCGCTCTCGTCGTGCGGGGTGTACAGTATTCCTTGTACATGTGGCTAGCTATACATAGGCACCACGAAGCGTAGTGTCCGAACGCGCCTCTCTGATCATCGGAGATACTGCCGCCTGGGCCAGCTGGAGAAGTCCGCAGTTGCTGAACACGCTCTTTCCCACGACGATCACCGGGTAATGTTTGATGAAGCCCGGGTGTTGTCTTCTGTCCGGGGTTACTTCACTCGCCTGCATCTGGAGTCCATCCATATTCATAGGAATGCGTCCGTCGCTATGAACCGCCGAGGTGAAAGCATCTCCTTAAATAGTGTCTGGCATGGTTTATTTTCCATGGCCAATCAGAGTGGAGAATGATGAACTGGCTTCTGATTGGTTCGCGTTCTACACCTTAAACGGCCAAAAAGTTATAAATAGAAACAGCGTAGCCTTCTCTCACTGTTGCTTGTTCCCAGTTCACTGGGCGACTTGTTCGGCATACCACCTATACGAACATTTTTTGCTACTGAAGATGGCCACCGGTGGTGTGGCCGAAACGTCTAGCTGTACTACATCAAGCATTCGACCACGGCCTTTCAGCCCAGAAGTTTTAAGTAATTATACTGATACTGTATTTTATTGTTTATGGTTATTATACTTTTTTGTTATTATCTCAACCTTTATTATTGAGTAATAGTTGTTTTTGATTCTTATTTCTACTTAACAAATTTTATTAGTCCTTTGGACATTGTCTAGTGGTTATTTTTATACATCATTTAATTATACTATACAATTCTTGTACTCACTCTCCCTCTTAATTTCTACTCTCAATATTTAATTTTTGAGTTCTGTTTGTACCGTTAAGTCATTGAAGTCATTTTATTAATAAGTTTATGTCAGTGTCAAGTCACAGCTTAGGGTTTTAAATCAAGTTTGTTAACTCACTTTTATTTTCTTTATCATTAATAATACTTTTATTTTCATGGTTTAATTTATCCTTGTCTATATTATTACTTCCATATTCCTTAAGGAATGGAAGTATGGTGATGGCAAAAAAAATCGTGTTCGAGATTATTGCAGATTCTGATTCTACTACACTCAAAACATGAAAAAAAGTCTTTTTCCGAAAAGTGTCTGTGTGTGTGTCTGTCTGTCTGTAATTTTTTTTCTATGGCAAACGATAACTGCCGCAAATTCAAACAGAATCAAATAATTTTTTGCATACAGCCCTGATTTGTAGAGTACTCGCGACCTATTGTTTTTGGTGAAGATCGGTTGAGGGAAAGGGGTAGTTTACCTGCAACGGTTTTTTTTTATCAAGGGAAATTTTTTTTTTTTGGCAAACGATAACAGCCGCAAATTCAAACAGAATTAAATAATGTTTCGTATACAGCCCTCAATTGTAGAGTTCTCAAGACCTATTGTTTTTGGTGAAGATCGGTTAAGGGAAAGGGGTAGTTTACCTGTAACATTTTATGTTTTAACAAGGGTATTTCCTATGGCAAACGATAACAGCCGCAAATTCAAACAGAATCAAAAGATTATTTGCATACAGCCCTAAATTGTAGAGTTCTCAAGACCTATTGTTTTTGGTGAAGATCGGTTGAGGGAAAGGGGTAGTTTACCTGCAACATTTTTTTAACAAGGGTATTTTCTATGGCAAACGATAACAGCCGCAAATTCAAACAGAATCAAATAATGTTTTGCATACAGCCCTGATTTGTAGAGTACTCAAGACCTATTGCTTTTGGTGAAGATCGGTTAAGGGAAAGGGGTAGTTTACCTGCAACGTTTTTTTATCAAGCGTATTTTCTATGGCAAACGATAACAGCCGCAAATTCAAACAGAATCAAATAATTTTTTGCATACGTCCCTGAATTGTAGAGGTCTCAAGGACTTTCGATTTTGGTGAAGATCGGTTAAGGGGAAGGGGTAGTTTACCTGCAACCTTTTACGTTTTAACAAGAGTAAAGTACTTGAAAATTTATTTAAACTTTTTCAAACAATGGTAATTGTTAAAAATAAAATAATTTTGTTGCCAAGCAATACAATTAAAATTTTTTCATTTTAATGTAAATCATGTATAAGAGAAAATATATCGCGCTTGGCAGGCGATATTAAGATTTAAATATAAATCTTAGAATATGGAAGTCATGTATGGTTCTCCATACCGATATTTTCCTTTTGGTATCTGATTTGATTAGACTTTTCCCTAATTGCACTGATTCTTCCATCATACTTAATAAATTTCTTCTGGTTATTGTTATCATTGTTTTCTTCTCACTGTCTGATCTATTGGGTAATTACGTACGTTGTCTTGTCGTGTCTTTGTTTCTTCAATTATACATTTATTTATGAATTATTGTTTAGTTTATTCCCCTACTTTGGTCATAATACATTCCATGGTCATGATTGCATGTTCTTCTTTTGTTGATTAATTTGTTTAGGGGAGCTTTTAATCCGTTTATTATATATTGGGTTCTGGGTGTGTTATATGTACCATTACAACGTAGAACTCGAGACCTATGAAGGGAACGGAATGAAGAGTGTGAACGACCACGTGTTGCTCAACATTGCATCAGCCGCCTTCATACAGGAAAAGTATCAAGTGGCTGAACTTCCCGAGCGGCTCAAATTCGGTATCTCATACACGTCGCCAGTCTACATCACAGTGTGAACGGCTCCATTCGCTTCCACATTACTTCTGTATCCTTCATACGTATATCGCATACCAATCTCCCTGGTATGAATGGGGCTAAGGAAGCAACAAAAAGCTTATTCACATACCTATAGTGTGATTTGTGTTTATGATAGTGATACGATTATGTAGTACCCTCCGTTTCCAAAATTAATTTGTTTTAGTACTCAGTTTATATAACAGAAGAACTACACGTTGTAAGTATATAAAACAACACTATTGAAACAGTTGAATGTGGGGCTAATAAGCAGCGGCGGCTAAGCCTCCCCAGTGAAATTTAGAAAATTATTAAAAACAAACAAATAGTAATAGGCTCTATTTTTTATTGTAACAGGACCCGTAATCAATCTGTAATCACAATGTGGCTTTAAATTATTTGATTAATTACAAAAAACTTTTTTATTACGCGTTATCAGTAGCGCAGAATAGCAGCAGAGGCAGGGATCTGAGTAGCCTCATTAGTTCTCGTATGGCTACATGGCTGACAGTTGGTGGGGGGATGCTAGTGCATCTGTAACTGTACTTGGGAGGCAACGAGTGAATTAGCCTCTCGGCACGGATTAATGTGGTTTGTGTTAGTTTTACGCAATCTTTACGTTCTCGTGCTCCTTGTGTGTGCGTGTGTGTGTATGTTTTGTTATTTATCTCTTCTTGGCGTGTGTTTGTAATCTCTATTACGAGGATAAAATGGATTTAGCAGAAGAAAATGAAAATGATATTGCAGTATCGAACAAATGCATCATTACAACACTACTGAATAAACAATTTTCCCGGCTGAGTGACTTTGAGAGAAATTAAATGAAAACTGGTTGACCTACAACAACATTTTTATTTCTTAAAAAGGAACAAAAACAAATCTAGAACTTTCCAGTCGTCATTCTACAACCAACATCAATGGCTATGCGGTATTCGAAGTTATTCTGCTGGCTCTGCTTACTGTTAAGCACAAACAAGACTATATGGTCTGCTGAAGGCTTACAAGTAAATTCATCACAGCTTTCAAACGCTGTTAAAATTAGATAGCTCTACCATGCTTAAGAGTGAAATAACATGTGTCCAGGGGGGTGCTATGACTGACTGACTGACTGTCTCGTAGTCACCCCTTCCTCAGGACGCACCGGCCGCCACTGGTAATAAGTCATGGTCCTGTGTTTGAAGAACCAAACGTTTCGGCTTCATCAGCAGAGGCCACCTTCAGTGGTAAAGAGTACCAGCAGATGTTTGCCGGAAACACTTCATACAAAGGCAAACCATATTTTCGCTCATAGAAGGGCGAAACATTTGTATACAAATAATTTTCAGAGACTGTGAAGAAAGTCAACGGTAATGTGTACATGTATAACTTTCTACTTTGTTTACAGCAAGTTGTATTTTAAAGTGACGTAAATATAAGTATTTCTTGAAAAAATTACAACACAACAAAAAAAGTTTAATTAAAATAATGAAATGGGAAGTAGTTGACCTAGCAGTCACAAAGTTTGTTAAATAACCACTTATTTGCATACCATTAGGCCTATTTTGTACAAATTGTATTGTCACATAAAGAAATAAAACAATAAATTATACTAAAACTGCCATTTTTACTTAAAAGCACATAAAATGAACCCAAATTCAACATACAGTAACATTATCCAATCATTTTTATGGTAGTACAATTTTCTACTAGGGTTGCTGAACTAATGCTGAAAAAAAAAAAAATTGGGTATGGTTACTGTGGCTATTATACAGTTATACAAAACAGCATGCATACACACTAAAACCATTAAAATGCTCTACAAGAGACCTCATTACAAATGGGAGACAACCAAGTAGCACAGACACATACAGCATTAATGTACATTAACATTTTCCATATATAGATTAACATTACTGACATACTTAAACATAATATTACAAGTAAAGAAACTGTGTATTATTTAGTAGTACCGTTTATTTTTTTATATGTCCTTAATTCTTGCCAAAGAAATTTGTGATATAAATGCTTAAGCACTTATCTCTTAGTTCACAGGATGAACCAGGGCTATTGTGATATTATCAATCTTTTCTATCACAACTGTACCATCAGAATTTTCAGCAACAAAAACTTTTATATTTTTCTCAGTTAATTTTCTGCTGCGAGACTTTCAGGTTAAAAAATGTTTGATTTGTATGACACAAGTTTAAACTTGATGTAGGCGTTGGCTCACAAAATAACAGAAGACAATGCCATACATTAATGAACACTAGTAAAAAATTCTAATGAAAAAAGGGCATTTGTGCAACCTGAACACAATAAACGGGGTACTTTACACAGTTCTGTGTACGAGGCATGAAGAACATTTAGTAAGTTTGCCTGTAAATATTAAATGAACATCTGCTATCTGACACTTGAAAATTATATCTCCTGTTATTTGCATGACATTGTATTATTTTTTATTGTATATTATTCCAGAAAATTTTCTTTAATGAAAACCAAAGTGCTTTCATTATGAATAACAAAAATATTCATATATTAAGAAAAAATGGATTCTGAATAAAACACGCTAGAAACACACAAGTATTACAAATTAAAACACACACATTATACATTAGTATATGTTTCTAAGCAGAGCCACCCTTAGAAACTGCACAGCCAGATACTGTGAGGACCCACTCATCCTGTATATAACACTGTTTCAAATTTACATACAAGAGTTATCCTTATCAAACTGAATGCAAATTCACTGAGTTAGCTTTTAATTATCCCTAAGGTGCAATACAAAATTAGGACATTTCTTCCTTTTTTGTTTCACCCATTTATTGGCTGTGATGACACAACTTCTTCCATTTTCTGAAGTTGTTTCCTCCTTCGTCAGCTCACTCTTGTCCATTCTGGTTGTCATAACCCCCTCTTGGTTATACTGGGTTATTCCTTGGGTAGATCTCTTACCCTTTACCAACTTGGTTTTACTTTTGGATGGGGCCTAGCCATGTACAGAAAATAACGTTTGTTTGTTACTTAATGTTTTTATCACAAGATAAATGACTCAAAAACCATAAACATACACTACACCTGTTAATGAATGGTATCTGTCTTTAATACAATGCTCGTATTTCAACACTTGTAATAATTACAAATTATTATTATTTGTATAATTATTATACAAATAATAATAAGAAAACACTTCCCAAGGCAAAGCCACGTACAAAAAATTCCATGCTGTGTAACGTTTCTCACACATGAAAATATGTTTTTGCGATGCGCTTAATGAAATGTATAATTAGACACGACAATAATAATCTGGAAATAAACATCATCGGAAGGATCACATGTTAATCTATTTACTATAACAGTAGGAAAATAACAAACAATACACTACCATAACAAGTAATATATTGGAGATATTGTACAGTACTTAATTTATATGACTCATTTATGAGAACTGAACTTCTCTTGTTTTTTTTTTTCATGCCGCGGACTATTGCCTAGGCCAACTGTTTATTCTTTGGTAATTTGTATGAGTCTATATTCAATACTAAAATTTTTGTCAATCAAGATGTAGTCTGCTACTGTAATGTCAGTAAATATAAATTCTGCAACTATAACTTGGAAAAAATATGAAGGAGTTAAAAAACGAAGTTTGAAAAATAAAAAATTCCCCCCTCCCCAACATCATTCTCTTTATTTTTTTTTTATTTTTCCATGCTAAGTGATCAGCAACCTTTTGCATTCCACATTTGTTGAGAGGTCCTAAGGGCGGCCCTGATTCTGTGTCACCAATTACCCACCTTCCGATTCACAGAGATCACCACTATATGACTTGGTTGTGAATATATGAACTTCAAGTATTTCTGGATCACCAACAAATTCAAAATCGATTACACCAACTTTATCTGGTTTGTCTATTTGTAGGCCACATTCTTCTTTAACTTCCCTATAACAAATTAGAACCTTAAGCAAAGAATAATAATGATAAATATATAATTAAAAATTCCTAAAAATAACACACACACACACACACACACACACACACACACACACACACACACACACACACACACACACACACACACACACACACACACACACACACACACACACACACACACACACACAGAGTATATTTAGAAAAAGCTGTTGCCTAGAGTATATGATAAACAATCAAAAAGTCACATTACATTCAAATTTGATGAAATAAAAGGCGTGGCTTTTATGCAATACAACATACAAGTATAATAAATGAATTGCTATATACAGTACAGGTTTTAGTCATAATGCACACATTCTGCATGTTACATAAATATACTATGTTGATAAAAATAAATTTTTTGGTTTATTAAGAGCGAAATTAAAAGACATTAAAGCAAAGTTAAAAATCTCCACACTAAAAAAATATCAAATACTAAACATTTTACTGTTCTGTTATGATCGGAGAACATAAATTAAAAAGATGGGACAAAGTTGTACACTTCTTTTTCTTTCTATATTTTTTTTTTAGAATTTTTTTAAGCTATGTACTCAACAGATTGTGTAGGTAAAGTATTGTGGCTCCACTTGCATGATCAAGCATAACATGCATTAATACAACATCTGGTTAGGTGACCATTTAGCAGCTCAATGGACCTCTGCGCTCATAAAAGTAGAGTGTAATCATTAGCCTTAGCCTTACAATAATGTAAGGGAAGAATTAGATATAAAATCTCTGAATGAAACAACAAAAGGAATTGGTGCAATTTTTGTGACCGACTGCGATGTATTTGATGGTATTTAACTCGTAAATGGTTACAATACCAACGTCGTAAACAATATTCTCAAGAAACATAAAAACAGAAAAAGGAACATTAACCAATTATCAATGACTACACGGGAGAAAAAACCACACAAATATATCACCGCAACATACACCAATTTTATGCCGAACATTTTAAAATCACTCATAAACAAAAACAGTGATATTGTAGTCACTTACAAGACTACAAATAATATCTTAAATAATCTTCGCACCCACGAATCCACTTGCCTTGAGAATAAAACAGGCGTTTATAAATTGTCATGCAATGACTGTGACGCTTTCTATGTGGGCCAGACGGGCCGTGGTTTCCTCAAAAGATTTAACGAACACAAACCACCCACTATCTGTCGCAACTATGATACCATCAAATCAAAATTCGCCAAACATCTTATTAATGAAAATCATAATTACACCGATTTCGGAACCAATTTAAAACCCCTCCACTTTTGCGGTAGGGGACGTTATATGAACGCACTCGAGGCATTTGAGGTGTACAAAGCGTTCAGGGACACTAGTACCAAGCCACACATTTTGAACGACCAGTTATTATTCAAATCTAATATATTGTACGACACCGCGTTGAGATACTAAGATAACAAGAATCGATTGTGGTTAATGCGCGGTGGATTGCTATGCAGTGTACACTGTTTGCCCGATGTGCATATTCATGTTACAAAAAATAATATAGTTCGTTATGTTAAAATGTGCTATTTGTGGTCATCATAACGCACGGATTTTAACATTTGACAAGTATATCAGTGAATGATATGTGCTACAAATTTTATGCTTTGAAAATGGTACAAGTGTACCGAAACATGTCGCAATAGGAAAGGACATCATACGAGAAGTCACAGACGGTTAGTACAATATATTTTTCATATAGTTAACGGACACGTGGCTTGGTACTAAAACAGGTTTATTCCTACTAAATAATTTATTAAGTCCAGAAGGAATGGCTGATTATGATATCAGAAGGAATGGGGCGAGGTAGGCAACAAAAGAGAATCGTGTATGATGAAGTGGGGGAGTGAAACGAGTATGATGATCAAGAAACTATAAAACAGGTTTATTACCTTCTGTCACGCTTCTTAAAATCCAATATAGGATGAGTCGAGTTTCAACACCTATGGTGTCATCATCAGATCCATTGCGAATAAAGTTAAAACTTCATTTATCGATGTATATACATCTCGTTATATAATAAAAAAACAACACATACATAGTACAACATAATAAATAATTAACACATATTAAAAACGAAATAACGAATGACAAATGAACACAAGCGGCCACTACGAACCTGTAAAGGAACGCGTTACACGGTAAAACCAATCGATATCGATTTGACCTTTGATCAACTTTATCGATCTGACACAGCTAATTTCTCGTTCATATCATTTACTCTATTGAATAAAATATTATTTTTATGTATTGAATTTTCGTTTAGGATACGATTGTAATTCTCTGTAGTGGCTTTATATATTTCGAAATGTTCGAGAGTGTCCAGTTTAAGTGACTTCTTGCATTTATGTAATATGTCCAAACTCTCACTAATACTTTTTATGTTGTGATCATGTAAGCTTAAATGTTCAGCAAATGTAGATCTTCCTATATTTGACTTAGAGCTTGGGATGTGTTCTTTATAGCGTAATTTGAACGAACGACCCAATTTGTCCTATGTAGAATTGTGAACAACTGAGCCTATATACACCAGTACCGTCATATTCGTCGAAAGATATATTTTTGTTTTTAAACTTAAGTTTGTTCTCGAGCTTATTATTTGCTTTTGAAGCCAATACAATATTTTGTTTTTTTAATTGGTTTTTAAGGTATGATGTAACACTTCGCCACACTCTATTGGAATATATTTTACTTTTTCTTTAGGTCCGTCAATATTTATTGGTCTATTTTGTTTCTTATTTATTATTTTATCTATTATGTTACTTTTATATCCATTGGCTGTTGCTATGTGTTTAATAATGTCAACTTCATTTTTATAGTCTTCTGTGGATAAGGGCAATGACATCAATCTATGTATCATGCTGTTGAAAAATGCCATCCCATCTCATGTGAAAAAGGATGATAAGACGAGGCATGAATAGCATGATCTGTGGTTGTCGGTTTTCTATAAATATTAAAGCCAATTTTGTTATCTATTTTAGTTAATCTAAAAAATTTATTTTATTATTCTTTTCTGTTTCTAATGTAAATTGCAAACTGTTTGTTACAGTATTCAAATATTTATTAAGCAGCTCTAATTGTCTGCAATTGCCATTAGATATCACTATCGTGTCATCCACATATCGACGATAAAATAGGATTTTGTTATAATGTTTGTTGTTAGGTGATAATATTTCGTTAATTTCGATGTGGTTTAAATAAATTTCAGCCATGATACTTGATAGAGGGGATCCCATTGCTAATCCATCTCGCTGTAACTAATATTTATTATCAAAAGTAAAATAATTTTGTTGTAATACTACTTTTGTCAAATTAATAAGCTCATATACTATTTTGTGGTTTAATGTGGCTTTTTATAATAATAACCTTTCTGTTATTTCCAAAGTTTCATTAATTGGTACATTCGTGTACAAAATAACTATGTCGAATGAAGCAAAGGTGTGCCTTGGTTCGATTGTAAGTTCTTTTGTGAGATCCACCAATTCTAAACTATTTTTCAAACTATAGTTCTTATTGAATACTATATGTTGTCTTAAGATTTTATCAAGTTTTTTGGCAATTTTATACGATGGTGCAGACGTGAAATTTACTAAAGGACGGACAGGCATATTATTTTTGTGTATTTTTGGAAGGCCTCTAAGTCTAGGTACTTTAGGATCTATCATTTTTAAATATTTTTTCTCTTCATTCGTTATAATATATTTGGTTTTATTTAACACTGATTTCACATTATTATTAAACCTATCGGTGGGGTCGCTCTTAATTTCAATGATGTTATTGTTTGTGATAAATTCTTGCATTTTACATTTATAATCCTCGTGAGTTAAAATTACGAGTGTCTGGCCTTTGTCCGCTTTGGTGACGATGCCATTATTGTCTATCAATTTCCTTTTTATTTCATTAAATACTTTGGTTTCTTTATTATAACAAGTATTTATATTTTTGGCTTTCAAAACTTTCTTTATTTTATTACCAACAGCATGTCGTACAACGGTTTTTGCTTCCTCATCGGATATAGAATTTATTGCTGTTTCAGCGTTCAAGATTTCATTTATGAGTGATTGTTTAAATCCATTGTTTTTAAAACTGTATTTTAAGCCTTTGTTTAAAAGGTTAGTTTCTTCGTTATTAACGTTAATATCGGTAAGATTAACTATATGAGGATAAAATTGATGACTTATTGTATTGTTCTTTTGAAGGTCGTTCTGTTCTTTTATAGGTTATTAATTTTTATATTTTGTGTTTTCTTTTTCTTAATAACGGTTTTGTTTATTTGTTTTTCTACTAATTTGTTACATTGTCGATTTGTGATGGATGTAAACTCTGTAACAATTCGAGATGTTTTTTTATAAGCATTGTATTAAGTGAGCTCTTTTTTCTATATAATTGTTTGATTTCATTTTTGATCCATAACTTTGTAGCTAATTCTTTAGTTTTTTTAGCACTATAGGACTTAGATAATATTTTTATCTGGACATAATTCGGTATGATCCGCAAATCTAAACATGTTTTGTTGTATCTGATGTTTAGTGTTGTTTTTAATAGTTTTAACCTAATATTCATATATTAATAGGCAATTTTTGCCTGACTGGCTTCTAATTTAAACATTTCATTTGCCTCCAGAAGCGGTTAAGACTATAAAATAGGTTTATTACTTTCTGTCACGCTTCTTAAAATCCAATATAGGATGACTCGAGTTTCGACACATATGGTGTCATCATCAGATCAATTGTGAATAAAGTTAAAACTTCATTTATCGATGTATATACATCTCGTCAAATAATAAAAAAAAACAACACATACATAGTACAACATAATAAATAATTAACACATATTAAAAACGAAATAACAACGAATGAAAAATGAACACAAGCGGCCGCTACGAACCTGTACAGGAACGCGTTACACGGTAAAACCAATCGATATCGATTTGACCTTTGATCAACTTTATCGATCTGACACAGCTAATTTCTCGTTCATATCATTTACTCTATTGAATAAAATATTATTTTTATGTATTGAATTTTCGTTTAGGATACGATTGTAATTATCTGTAGTGGCTTTATATATTTCGAAACGTTCGAGAGTGTCCAGTTTAAGTGACTTCTTGCATTTATGTAATATGTCCAAACTCTCACTAATACTTTTTATGTTGTGATCATGTAAGCTTAAATGTTCAGCAAATGTAGATCTTCCTATATTTGACTTAGAGCTTGGGATGTGTTCTTTATAGCGTAATTTGAACGAACGACCCATTTGTCCTATGTAGAATTGTGAACAACTGAGCCTATATACACCAGTACCGTCATATTCGTCGAAAGATATATTTTTGTTTTTAAACTTAAGTTTGTTCTCGAGCTTATTATTTGCTTTTGAAGCCAATACAATATTTTGTTTTTTTAATTGGTTTTTAAGGTATGATGTAACACTTCGCCACACTCTATTGGAATATATTTTACTTTTTCTTTAGGTCCGTCAATATTTATTGGTCTATTTTGTTTCTTATTTATTATTTTATCTATTATGTTACTTTTATATCCATTGGCTGTTGCTATGTGTTTAATAATGTCAACTTCATTTTTATAGTCTTCTGTGGATAAGGGCAATGACATCAATCTATGTATCATGCTGTTGAAAAATGCCATCCCATCTCATGTGAAAAAGGATGATAAGACGAGGCATGAATAGCATGATCTGTGGTTGTCGGTTTTCTATAAATATTAAAGCCAATTTTGTTATCTATTTTAGTTAATCTAAAAAATTTATTTTATTATTCTTTTCTGTTTCTAATGTAAATTGCAAACTGTTTGTTACAGTATTCAAATATTTATTAAGCAGCTCTAATTGTCTGCAATTGCCATTAGATATCACTATCGTGTCATCCACATATCGACGATAAAATAGGATTTTGTTATAATGTTTGTTGTTAGGTGATAATATTTCGTTAATTTCGATGTGGTTTAAATAAATTTCAGCCATGATACTTGATAGAGGGGATCCCATTGCTAATCCATCTCGCTGTAACTAATATTTATTATCAAAAGTAAAATAATTTTGTTGTAATACTACTTTTGTCAAATTAATAAGCTCATATACTATTTTGTGGTTTAATGTGGCTTTTTATAATAATAACCTTTCTGTTATTTCCAAAGTTTCATTAATTGGTACATTCGTGTACAAAATAACTATGTCGAATGAAGCAAAGGTGTGCCTTGGTTCGATTGTAAGTTCTTTTGTGAGATCCACCAATTCTAAACTATTTTTCAAACTATAGTTCTTATTGAATACTATATGTTGTCTTAAGATTTTATCAAGTTTTTTGGCAATTTTATACGATGGTGCAGACGTGAAATTTACTAAAGGACGGACAGGCATATTATTTTTGTGTATTTTTGGAAGGCCTCTAAGTCTAGGTACTTTAGGATCTATCATTTTTAAATATTTTTTCTCTTCATTCGTTATAATATATTTGGTTTTATTTAACACTGATTTCACATTATTATTAAACCTATCGGTGGGGTCGCTCTTAATTTCAATGATGTTATTGTTTGTGATAAATTCTTGCATTTTACATTTATAATCCTCGTGAGTTAAAATTACGAGTGTCTGGCCTTTGTCCGCTTTGGTGACGATGCCATTATTGTCTATCAATTTCCTTTTTATTTCATTAAATACTTTGGTTTCTTTATTATAACAAGTATTTATATTTTTGGCTTTCAAAACTTTCTTTATTTTATTACCAACAGCATGTCGTACAACGGTTTTTGCTTCCTCATCGGATATAGAATTTATTGCTGTTTCAGCGTTCAAGATTTCATTTATGAGTGATTGTTTAAATCCATTGTTTTTAAAACTGTATTTTAAGCCTTTGTTTAAAAGGTTAGTTTCTTCGTTATTAACGTTAATATCGGTAAGATTAACTATATGAGGATAAAATTGATGACTTATTGTATTGTTCTTTTGAAGGTCGTTCTGTTCTTTTATAGGTTATTAATTTTTATATTTTGTGTTTTCTTTTTCTTAATAACGGTTTTGTTTATTTGTTTTTCTACTAATTTGTTACATTGTCGATTTGTGATGGATGTAAACTCTGTAACAATTCGAGATGTTTTTTTATAAGCATTGTATTAAGTGAGCTCTTTTTTCTATATAATTGTTTGATTTCATTTTTGATCCATAACTTTGTAGCTAATTCTTTAGTTTTTTTAGCACTATAGGACTTAGATAATATTTTTATCTGGACATAATTCGGTATGATCCGCAAATCTAAACATGTTTTGTTGTATCTGATGTTTAGTGTTGTTTTTAATAGTTTTAACCTAATATTCATATATTAATAGGCAATTTTTGCCTGACTGGCTTCTAATTTAAACATTTCATTTGCCTCCAGAAGCGGTTAAGACTATAAAATAGGTTTATTACTTTCTGTCACGCTTCTTAAAATCCAATATAGGATGACTCGAGTTTCGACACATATGGTGTCATCATCAGATCAATTGTGAATAAAGTTAAAACTTCATTTATCGATGTATATACATCTCGTCAAATAATAAAAAAAAACAACACATACATAGTACAACATAATAAATAATTAACACATATTAAAAACGAAATAACAACGAATGAAAAATGAACACAAGCGGCCGCTACGAACCTGTACAGGAACGCGTTACACGGTAAAACCAATCGATATCGATTTGACCTTTGATCAACTTTATCGATCTGACACAGCTAATTTCTCGTTCATATCATTTACTCTATTGAATAAAATATTATTTTTATGTATTGAATTTTCGTTTAGGATACGATTGTAATTATCTGTAGTGGCTTTATATATTTCGAAACGTTCGAGAGTGTCCAGTTTAAGTGACTTCTTGCATTTATGTAATATGTCCAAACTCTCACTAATACTTTTTATGTTGTGATCATGTAAGCTTAAATGTTCAGCAAATGTAGATCTTCCTATATTTGACTTAGAGCTTGGGATGTGTTCTTTATAGCGTAATTTGAACGAACGACCCATTTGTCCTATGTAGAATTGTGAACAACTGAGCCTATATACACCAGTACCGTCATATTCGTCGAAAGATATATTTTTGTTTTTAAACTTAAGTTTGTTCTCGAGCTTATTATTTGCTTTTGAAGCCAATACAATATTTTGTTTTTTTAATTGGTTTTTAAGGTATGATGTAACACTTCGCCACACTCTATTGGAATATATTTTACTTTTTCTTTAGGTCCGTCAATATTTATTGGTCTATTTTGTTTCTTATTTATTATTTTATCTATTATGTTACTTTTATATCCATTGGCTGTTGCTATGTGTTTAATAATGTCAACTTCATTTTTATAGTCTTCTGTGGATAAGGGCAATGACATCAATCTATGTATCATGCTGTTGAAAAATGCCATCCCATCTCATGTGAAAAAGGATGATAAGACGAGGCATGAATAGCATGATCTGTGGTTGTCGGTTTTCTATAAATATTAAAGCCAATTTTGTTATCTATTTTAGTTAATCTAAAAAATTTATTTTATTATTCTTTTCTGTTTCTAATGTAAATTGCAAACTGTTTGTTACAGTATTCAAATATTTATTAAGCAGCTCTAATTGTCTGCAATTGCCATTAGATATCACTATCGTGTCATCCACATATCGACGATAAAATAGGATTTTGTTATAATGTTTGTTGTTAGGTGATAATATTTCGTTAATTTCGATGTGGTTTAAATAAATTTCAGCCATGATACTTGATAGAGGGGATCCCATTGCTAATCCATCTCGCTGTAACTAATATTTATTATCAAAAGTAAAATAATTTTGTTGTAATACTACTTTTGTCAAATTAATAAGCTCATATACTATTTTGTGGTTTAATGTGGCTTTTTATAATAATAACCTTTCTGTTATTTCCAAAGTTTCATTAATTGGTACATTCGTGTACAAAATAACTATGTCGAATGAAGCAAAGGTGTGCCTTGGTTCGATTGTAAGTTCTTTTGTGAGATCCACCAATTCTAAACTATTTTTCAAACTATAGTTCTTATTGAATACTATATGTTGTCTTAAGATTTTATCAAGTTTTTTGGCAATTTTATACGATGGTGCAGACGTGAAATTTACTAAAGGACGGACAGGCATATTATTTTTGTGTATTTTTGGAAGGCCTCTAAGTCTAGGTACTTTAGGATCTATCATTTTTAAATATTTTTTCTCTTCATTCGTTATAATATATTTGGTTTTATTTAACACTGATTTCACATTATTATTAAACCTATCGGTGGGGTCGCTCTTAATTTCAATGATGTTATTGTTTGTGATAAATTCTTGCATTTTACATTTATAATCCTCGTGAGTTAAAATTACGAGTGTCTGGCCTTTGTCCGCTTTGGTGACAATGCCATTATTGTCTATCAATTTCCTTTTTATTTCATTAAATACTTTGGTTTCTTTATTATAACAAGTATTTATATTTTTGGCTTTCAAAACTTTCTTTCTTTTATTACCAACAGCATGTCGTACAACGGTTTTTGCTTCCTCATCGGATATAGAATTTATTGCTGTTTCAGCGTTCAAGATTTCATTTATGAGTGATTGTTTAAATCCATTGTTTTTAAAACTGTATTTTAAGCCTTTGTTTAAAAGGTTAGTTTCTTCGTTATTAACGTTAATATCGGTAAGATTAACTATACGAGGATAAAATTGATGACTTATTGTATTGTTCTTTTGAAGGTCGTTCTGTTCTTTTATAGGTTATTAATTTTTATATTTTGTGTTTTCTTTTTCTTAATAACGGTTTTGTTTATTTGTTTTTCTACTAATTTGTTACATTGTCGATTTGTGATGGATGTAAACTCTGTAACAATTCGAGATGTTTTTTTATAAGCATTGTATTAAGTGAGCTCTTTTTTCTATATAATTGTTTGATTTCATTTTTGATCCATAACTTTGTAGCTAATTCTTTAGTTTTTTTAGCACTATAGGACTTAGATAATATTTTTATCTGGACATAATTCGGTATGATCCGCAAATCTAAACATGTTTTGTTGTATCTGATGTTTAGTGTTGTTTTTAATAGTTTTAACCTAATATTCATATATTAATAGGCAATTTTTGCCTGACTGGCTTCTAATTTAAACATTTCATTTGCCTCCAGAAGCGGTTAAGACTATAAAATAGGTTTATTACTTTCTGTCACGCTTCTTAAAATCCAATATAGGATGACTCGAGTTTCGACACATATGGTGTCATCATCAGATCAATTGTGAATAAAGTTAAAACTTCATTTATCGATGTATATACATCTCGTCAAATAATAAAAAAAAACAACACATACATAGTACAACATAATAAATAATTAACACATATTAAAAACGAAATAACAACGAATGAAAAATGAACACAAGCGGCCGCTACGAACCTGTACAGGAACGCGTTACACGGTAAAACCAATCGATATCGATTTGACCTTTGATCAACTTTATCGATCTGACACAGCTAATTTCTCGTTCATATCATTTACTCTATTGAATAAAATATTATTTTTATGTATTGAATTTTCGTTTAGGATACGATTGTAATTATCTGTAGTGGCTTTATATATTTCGAAACGTTCGAGAGTGTCCAGTTTAAGTGACTTCTTGCATTTATGTAATATGTCCAAACTCTCACTAATACTTTTTATGTTGTGATCATGTAAGCTTAAATGTTCAGCAAATGTAGATCTTCCTATATTTGACTTAGAGCTTGGGATGTGTTCTTTATAGCGTAATTTGAACGAACGACCCATTTGTCCTATGTAGAATTGTGAACAACTGAGCCTATATACACCAGTACCGTCATATTCGTCGAAAGATATATTTTTGTTTTTAAACTTAAGTTTGTTCTCGAGCTTATTATTTGCTTTTGAAGCCAATACAATATTTTGTTTTTTTAATTGGTTTTTAAGGTATGATGTAACACTTCGCCACACTCTATTGGAATATATTTTACTTTTTCTTTAGGTCCGTCAATATTTATTGGTCTATTTTGTTTCTTATTTATTATTTTATCTATTATGTTACTTTTATATCCATTGGCTGTTGCTATGTGTTTAATAATGTCAACTTCATTTTTATAGTCTTCTGTGGATAAGGGCAATGACATCAATCTATGTATCATGCTGTTGAAAAATGCCATCCCATCTCATGTGAAAAAGGATGATAAGACGAGGCATGAATAGCATGATCTGTGGTTGTCGGTTTTCTATAAATATTAAAGCCAATTTTGTTATCTATTTTAGTTAATCTAAAAAATTTATTTTATTATTCTTTTCTGTTTCTAATGTAAATTGCAAACTGTTTGTTACAGTATTCAAATATTTATTAAGCAGCTCTAATTGTCTGCAATTGCCATTAGATATCACTATCGTGTCATCCACATATCGACGATAAAATAGGATTTTGTTATAATGTTTGTTGTTAGGTGATAATATTTCGTTAATTTCGATGTGGTTTAAATAAATTTCAGCCATGATACTTGATAGAGGGGATCCCATTGCTAATCCATCTCGCTGTAACTAATATTTATTATCAAAAGTAAAATAATTTTGTTGTAATACTACTTTTGTCAAATTAATAAGCTCATATACTATTTTGTGGTTTAATGTGGCTTTTTATAATAATAACCTTTCTGTTATTTCCAAAGTTTCATTAATTGGTACATTCGTGTACAAAATAACTATGTCGAATGAAGCAAAGGTGTGCCTTGGTTCGATTGTAAGTTCTTTTGTGAGATCCACCAATTCTAAACTATTTTTCAAACTATAGTTCTTATTGAATACTATATGTTGTCTTAAGATTTTATCAAGTTTTTTGGCAATTTTATACGATGGTGCAGACGTGAAATTTACTAAAGGACGGACAGGCATATTATTTTTGTGTATTTTTGGAAGGCCTCTAAGTCTAGGTACTTTAGGATCTATCATTTTTAAATATTTTTTCTCTTCATTCGTTATAATATATTTGGTTTTATTTAACACTGATTTCACATTATTATTAAACCTATCGGTGGGGTCGCTCTTAATTTCAATGATGTTATTGTTTGTGATAAATTCTTGCATTTTACATTTATAATCCTCGTGAGTTAAAATTACGAGTGTCTGGCCTTTGTCCGCTTTGGTGACGATGCCATTATTGTCTATCAATTTCCTTTTTATTTCATTAAATACTTTGGTTTCTTTATTATAACAAGTATTTATATTTTTGGCTTTCAAAACTTTCTTTATTTTATTACCAACAGCATGTCGTACAACGGTTTTTGCTTCCTCATCGGATATAGAATTTATTGCTGTTTCAGCGTTCAAGATTTCATTTATGAGTGATTGTTTAAATCCATTGTTTTTAAAACTGTATTTTAAGCCTTTGTTTAAAAGGTTAGTTTCTTCGTTATTAACGTTAATATCGGTAAGATTAACTATACGAGGATAAAATTGATGACTTATTGTATTGTTCTTTTGAAGGTCGTTCTGTTCTTTTATAGGTTATTAATTTTTATATTTTGTGTTTTCTTTTTCTTAATAACGGTTTTGTTTATTTGTTTTTCTACTAATTTGTTACATTGTCGATTTGTGATGGATGTAAACTCTGTAACAATTCGAGATGTTTTTTTATAAGCATTGTATTAAGTGAGCTCTTTTTTCTATATAATTGTTTGATTTCATTTTTGATCCATAACTTTGTAGCTAATTCTTTAGTTTTTTTAGCACTATAGGACTTAGATAATATTTTTATCTGGACATAATTCGGTATGATCCGCAAATCTAAACATGTTTTGTTGTATCTGATGTTTAGTGTTGTTTTTAATAGTTTTAACCTAATATTCATATATTAATAGGCAATTTTTGCCTGACTGGCTTCTAATTTAAACATTTCATTTGCCTCCAGAAGCGGTTAAGACTATAAAATAGGTTTATTACTTTCTGTCACGCTTCTTAAAATCCAATATAGGATGACTCGAGTTTCGACACATATGGTGTCATCATCAGATCAATTGTGAATAAAGTTAAAACTTCATTTATCGATGTATATACATCTCGTCAAATAATAAAAAAAAACAACACATACATAGTACAACATAATAAATAATTAACACATATTAAAAACGAAATAACAACGAATGAAAAATGAACACAAGCGGCCGCTACGAACCTGTACAGGAACGCGTTACACGGTAAAACCAATCGATATCGATTTGACCTTTGATCAACTTTATCGATCTGACACAGCTAATTTCTCGTTCATATCATTTACTCTATTGAATAAAATATTATTTTTATGTATTGAATTTTCGTTTAGGATACGATTGTAATTATCTGTAGTGGCTTTATATATTTCGAAACGTTCGAGAGTGTCCAGTTTAAGTGACTTCTTGCATTTATGTAATATGTCCAAACTCTCACTAATACTTTTTATGTTGTGATCATGTAAGCTTAAATGTTCAGCAAATGTAGATCTTCCTATATTTGACTTAGAGCTTGGGATGTGTTCTTTATAGCGTAATTTGAACGAACGACCCATTTGTCCTATGTAGAATTGTGAACAACTGAGCCTATATACACCAGTACCGTCATATTCGTCGAAAGATATATTTTTGTTTTTAAACTTAAGTTTGTTCTCGAGCTTATTATTTGCTTTTGAAGCCAATACAATATTTTGTTTTTTTAATTGGTTTTTAAGGTATGATGTAACACTTCGCCACACTCTATTGGAATATATTTTACTTTTTCTTTAGGTCCGTCAATATTTATTGGTCTATTTTGTTTCTTATTTATTATTTTATCTATTATGTTACTTTTATATCCATTGGCTGTTGCTATGTGTTTAATAATGTCAACTTCATTTTTATAGTCTTCTGTGGATAAGGGCAATGACATCAATCTATGTATCATGCTGTTGAAAAATGCCATCCCATCTCATGTGAAAAAGGATGATAAGACGAGGCATGAATAGCATGATCTGTGGTTGTCGGTTTTCTATAAATATTAAAGCCAATTTTGTTATCTATTTTAGTTAATCTAAAAAATTTATTTTATTATTCTTTTCTGTTTCTAATGTAAATTGCAAACTGTTTGTTACAGTATTCAAATATTTATTAAGCAGCTCTAATTGTCTGCAATTGCCATTAGATATCACTATCGTGTCATCCACATATCGACGATAAAATAGGATTTTGTTATAATGTTTGTTGTTAGGTGATAATATTTCGTTAATTTCGATGTGGTTTAAATAAATTTCAGCCATGATACTTGATAGAGGGGATCCCATTGCTAATCCATCTCGCTGTAACTAATATTTATTATCAAAAGTAAAATAATTTTGTTGTAATACTACTTTTGTCAAATTAATAAGCTCATATACTATTTTGTGGTTTAATGTGGCTTTTTATAATAATAACCTTTCTGTTATTTCCAAAGTTTCATTAATTGGTACATTCGTGTACAAAATAACTATGTCGAATGAAGCAAAGGTGTGCCTTGGTTCGATTGTAAGTTCTTTTGTGAGATCCACCAATTCTAAACTATTTTTCAAACTATAGTTCTTATTGAATACTATATGTTGTCTTAAGATTTTATCAAGTTTTTTGGCAATTTTATACGATGGTGCAGACGTGAAATTTACTAAAGGACGGACAGGCATATTATTTTTGTGTATTTTTGGAAGGCCTCTAAGTCTAGGTACTTTAGGATCTATCATTTTTAAATATTTTTTCTCTTCATTCGTTATAATATATTTGGTTTTATTTAACACTGATTTCACATTATTATTAAACCTATCGGTGGGGTCGCTCTTAATTTCAATGATGTTATTGTTTGTGATAAATTCTTGCATTTTACATTTATAATCCTCGTGAGTTAAAATTACGAGTGTCTGGCCTTTGTCCGCTTTGGTGACGATGCCATTATTGTCTATCAATTTCCTTTTTATTTCATTAAATACTTTGGTTTCTTTATTATAACAAGTATTTATATTTTTGGCTTTCAAAACTTTCTTTATTTTATTACCAACAGCATGTCGTACAACGGTTTTTGCTTCCTCATCGGATATAGAATTTATTGCTGTTTCAGCGTTCAAGATTTCATTTATGAGTGATTGTTTAAATCCATTGTTTTTAAAACTGTATTTTAAGCCTTTGTTTAAAAGGTTAGTTTCTTCGTTATTAACGTTAATATCGGTAAGATTAACTATACGAGGATAAAATTGATGACTTATTGTATTGTTCTTTTGAAGGTCGTTCTGTTCTTTTATAGGTTATTAATTTTTATATTTTGTGTTTTCTTTTTCTTAATAACGGTTTTGTTTATTTGTTTTTCTACTAATTTGTTACATTGTCGATTTGTGATGGATGTAAACTCTGTAACAATTCGAGATGTTTTTTTATAAGCATTGTATTAAGTGAGCTCTTTTTTCTATATAATTGTTTGATTTCATTTTTGATCCATAACTTTGTAGCTAATTCTTTAGTTTTTTTAGCACTATAGGACTTAGATAATATTTTTATCTGGACATAATTCGGTATGATCCGCAAATCTAAACATGTTTTGTTGTATCTGATGTTTAGTGTTGTTTTTAATAGTTTTAACCTAATATTCATATATTAATAGGCAATTTTTGCCTGACTGGCTTCTAATTTAAACATTTCATTTGCCTCCAGAAGCGGTTAAGACTATAAAATAGGTTTATTACTTTCTGTCACGCTTCTTAAAATCCAATATAGGATGACTCGAGTTTCGACACATATGGTGTCATCATCAGATCAATTGTGAATAAAGTTAAAACTTCATTTATCGATGTATATACATCTCGTCAAATAATAAAAAAAAACAACACATACATAGTACAACATAATAAATAATTAACACATATTAAAAACGAAATAACAACGAATGAAAAATGAACACAAGCGGCCGCTACGAACCTGTACAGGAACGCGTTACACGGTAAAACCAATCGATATCGATTTGACCTTTGATCAACTTTATCGATCTGACACAGCTAATTTCTCGTTCATATCATTTACTCTATTGAATAAAATATTATTTTTATGTATTGAATTTTCGTTTAGGATATGATTGTAATTATCTGTAGTGGCTTTATATATTTCGAAACGTTCGAGAGTGTCCAGTTTAAGTGACTTCTTGCATTTATGTAATATGTCCAAACTCTCACTAATACTTTTTATGTTGTGATCATGTAAGCTTAAATGTTCAGCAAATGTAGATCTTCCTATATTTGACTTAGAGCTTGGGATGTGTTCTTTATAGCATAATTTGAATGAACGACCCGTTTGTCCTATGTAGAATTGTGAACAATTGAGCCTATATACACCAGTACCATCATATTCATCGAAAGATATATTTTCGTTTTTAAACTTAAGTTTGTTCTCGAGCTTATTATTTGCTTTTGAAGCCAATACAATATTTTGTTTTTTTAATTGGTTTTTAAGGTATGATGTAACATTTCGCTATACTCTATTGGAATATATTTTACTTTTTCTTTAGGTCCGTCAATATTTATTGGTCTATTTTGTTTCTTATTTATTATTTTATCTATTATGTTACTTTTATATCCATTGGCTGTCGCTATGTGTTTAATAATGTCAACTTCATTTTTATAGTCTTCTGTGGATAAGGGCAATGACATCAATCTATGTATCATGCTGTTGAAAAATGCCATCTTGTGTGAAAAAGGATGATAAGACGAGGCATGAATAGCATGATCTGTGGTTGTCGGTTTTCTATAAATATTAAAGCCAATTTTGTTATCTATTTTAGTTAAAGTCAAATCTAAAAAATTTATTTTATTATTCTTTTCCGTTTCTAATGTAAATTGCAAACTATTTGTTACGGTATTCAAATATTTATTAAGCAGCTCTAATTGTCTGCAATTGCCATTATATATCACTATCGTGTCATCCACATATCGACTATTTTATCATCGATATGTGGATAAATAAGAAACAAAATAGACCAATAAATATTGACGGACCTAAAGAAAAAGTAAAATATATTCCAATAGAGTATGGCGAAATGTTACATCATACCTTAAAAAACCAATTAAAAAAACAAAATATTGTATTGGCTTCAAAAGCAAATAATAAGCTCGAGAACAAACTTAAGTTTAAAAACAAAAATATATCCTTCGACGAATATGACGGTACTGGTGTGTATAGGCTCTGGGTAATTGTTCAGATTGTTCGCAATTCTACATAGGACAAACTCCTATGTCGTTCGTTTCAAATTACGCTATAAAGAACACATCCCAAGCTCTAAGTCAAATATAGGAAGATCTACATTTGCTGAACATTTAAGCTTATATGATCACAACATAAAAAGTATTAGTGAGAGTTTGGACATATTACATAAATGCAAGTCACTTAAACTGGACACTCTCGAACGTTTCGAAATATATAAAGCCACTAAAGAGAATTACGATCATATCCTAAACGAAAATTCAATACATAAAAATAATATTTTATTCAATAGAGTAAATGATATGAACGAGAAATTAGCTGTGTCAGATCGATAAAGTTGATCAAAGGTCAAATCGATATCGATTGGTTTTACCGTGTAACGCGTTCCTGTACAGGTTCGTAGTGGCCGCTTGTGTTCATTTTTCATTCGTTATTTCGTTTTTAATATGTGTTAATTATTTATTATGTTGTACTATGTATGTGTTGTTTTTTTATTATTTGACGAGATGTATATACATTGATAAATGAAGTTTTAACTTTATTCACAATGGATCTGATGATGACACCATAGGTGTCGAAACTCGAGTCATCCTATATTGGATTTTAAGAAGCGTGACAGAAGGTAATAAACCTATTTTATAGTCTTAACCGCTTCTGGAGGCAAATAAAATGTTTAAATGATCAAGAAAGTCAAGGTTAGGGAGGTGAAAGTGGATTTGGGAAGGGCAAGATCAAAAATTGGAGATGCCTGGTTGGAAGAAGTGATTGGGGGCAAATGCAGGAGGAATCCTAGGTGAATCCAGTTCTTCCAAGCAGTGACTTAGAAGGAGAAGACCTAATCGTATAAAATATTGAAATAAAACTTAATCTACACTTAAATGTCGGTAAACATTTCTACATTTTATGGTAAACATTACAACTTAAAATACTTCTATTTTAAAACTTTACTGTTAAACTGCACCTGAGATAATAATTCTGGGTCACTCTGATTTATAATTTCCCCTGGTCAGAACAACAGATGAACATTTCTGTCCTGAACAGAGCATGTCCATGATTCAGAATTTGCACATCGAGATGCAGTTAGGATTGTAAAAACAACATTAATTCGTGCTGTGTTATCTCACACTACGAAGAATTTTGTTTACGGAAACAGGAATTAAAAACTTTTCCAAATAACAGCAAAACTGCTTGGCTATAATTTTACTTTTGAAAAATTATAAAATACATCCCAGTTCTCAAAACTGGGTTCGTGGAACACTGTTACTTTAATAGAGGCATGTTTTCGATCATAAAGTATACTTAAAGTTTAGCAATTCAACTGAACTTAGAAATAACATTTTCTTGGTCTCGTTATGAGAACAGGTGTGACATAAGCTATTTCTTACCTAACAGCAGCATCAACAATGGATTCTCCTTTTTCAACTTTTCCACCGAATCCGTTCCATTTTCCATATCCAAAACCTCGTTTCTTATAACCTAACAACACTTCTGACTCATTTCGAATGACAGTTAAAGTTAGAAGTTTCCTTATCATATTTGTACGACCCAGATATTAATATCAATATGTGACAATTAAACAATTTCTGTTAATGAAACTATCTTTCACAAATTCTGGCTGCCACCGGTAAAACCAAAAATCAAATCAAAAATACAAACTACGAAAACTGGACTTGGAATATAATTTATAGTTTTGTAACTATACGTGATTACATATAATCTAATGTACTTTACTGTACTAAAACAATCAAGCGCAATGCAGCTTAATATTACAAACTACATAACAAAAGTAACACGTTTTATCAGACATTCACGTGAAATTGAAATTATAAATTTGAATTCAGTTCAGTGAAGCCAATACACTGAAAACAGTTATTATGTTTATAAGAGATCAGCTTAGATGCAAAGTAACTTTTAAAAAAGAAGATAATTTTGTTTAAGATGAATTATTGGCTTTATGTATTATATTATCATATCTACTCCCGTGCATTCATAAAGGTATACCATTAAATTAAGAGTTAGAAATTTTTTTTAATATAAAATATTCAAATGTTATATCTTTCATAACAGTGTAAAATTGTACGTTTTTTCGTGTTAAAACAGTTAAACTTAGAAGTTTTATATGTTCTACAAAATATATGACGCGAAAAATTTAATTTAATTCAACAATACTAATGTTAGGATGTGTGAACATGGAATAGTGTCACCATTAGCTGTAGTAGAAATTACGGATCTTACCCAAGTTTGTGTGTACACATTATTGTGGTGGCGTTTGCTGATTTGTCGAAATAGAATGAAAGTTTTTCATTAATAAATTTTCATATGTTTTTGTTTATTTAGTGACCTACTACAGAGTAAATCCGTTTTATTTGATGCAAAGGTAAGTTAGTGCAAATACTGTATTTTAATTTAAAGTAAGTTCGATAAGTGACGACTTCATTTAGGTAGGCTCAGGAAGTAGGCTAGGCTTCCTACCTTGCGGAAATGTATGTGTATCAGTTGTTCGGCACGTTTGAGTCTTGCGTAATTTAATTGTTTTGATATTTACACGATTTATTGTGTACATAGGTTATTAGTTTTTAATTGCGGTGTTTATTCGTATGTTTAATAACAATTGGCGCATTTGGAAAATGTGGGTTTCAGCTGTTCTTAGTGATGTTTTTGTGTCAGCATAAGTAGTGTTTAGAAGAGCACCTTTCTGTGGAAAATCATTCATAGCCTAGGATAAATTTCATAGGCAAATCTACGGTTTCAGTTGTGTAGTGTCATTACTAAATACGTAGTGACTGTTTTATTAAATCGAACAATTTTAAGGTTAATGAACTAATGTAAAGTGACCTCCAAATTCTTGGCATTGGCCTAGTAATATAACCTGAAGTTTTCAGTGAAGGTTGAATAACATTGTTTAAACATAAAAAAATAGTTTGAGAAAGTTAAAAAAATGAGATACTCACAATTAGTTATGGGCCCTGCGGGCAGTGGAAAATCAACATACTGTTCAAATATGGTTCGTCATGCAGAAGTAGAACAAAAGGTAATTAATGTTGTAAATTTAGATCCAGCTGCTGAATATTTTGATTATGAGCCCTTGGTTGACATTCGCGAACTGATACATCTAGATGACACTATGGAAGATGAAGACATGAAGTTTGGACCGAATGGTGGATTAGTGTTTTGTATGGAATATTTGTTAGAAAACTCAGATTGGTTGCGTGATGAATTAGGCGACACAGAAGATGATTATATATTATTTGACTGCCCTGGTCAGATTGAATTATATACTCATATGACAACCATTCGACAGTTGGTACAGCTGTTGACACAGTGGAATTTCAATGTGTGCGGTGTATTTTTAGTTGATGCACAGTTTATGGTAGATTCTAATAAATTTCTATCAGGCACAATGGCAGCTTTGTCAGTTATGGTAAATTTGGAAATACCACATGTAAACGTGTTAAGTAAAATGGACCTGCTTAGTAAATCTGCGCGTAACAGACTGGACAGTTACCTGGATCCTGATCCTCGTGCATTGCTGGAAGATACTGTAACAGATACAGCATGGAGTGCTAAATATAGGAAGTTGAGTGAAGCTCTGGGCCAGCTTATTGAGGATTTTAGTTTGGTAAGGTTCTTTCCGTTAAACATAAAAGATAAGGAAAATGTGGCAGATCTGTTTTTAACAATTAACAATATTATTCAGTATGGTGAAGACACTGATGTCAAGACTAGAGACTTTGAATATCCCGACCCAGAAGACCAAGAGTAAACTTCAGTGCTCACGCCATTATTCAGTTTTACAAAAAGAGGCAAAAGATGTAATAAGAAATTTTTGGAACTGTGCTTTTTTTATCAGTACAATTTCTAATGTTGTTTAGTGGAAATTGTGTTTTTGTAGACATAATGCTGAAAAGTGTATGTTATGAACATTTTTTTATAGGTGTTAGTGTTTAGTAAAATGAAAGTATAATTGTTATAATGTCTATAATCAGAAATCTTTATGATATTATTTACCTGGCTGACTAAAGATTGGTAAAATTGTTACATAATTTTTGTTTAAAGTAGTTTTAACTACTATATGTACAGTTTGTTTGTCTGCATAAATAATAAGTTTTATTACATAGTACATAAAAGAGTTGCCTAAAATCGATAGGCCTATTTAATTAGGCCTATAATAAAAGTGAAATGAATTGTACTTAGCTGTGCAGAAACATTCAAGTGATTTTAATTTAATAATTTCTTTTTATCGGAATTAGAAAAATGTGTTTTGTTCACATTTTTTTACTTTACTGTAGCGTATATTATTTTACTAAATAAATAAAAAGAGTTAAAAGAGAATAAGAGAGAGAATTTAGTTGTTTCACTTTTTTGTCAGTTAATTCCTTTAATTTTTTTATTAAAGAAAAAACAAGTATAAAACTATATTGAATATTAAAGTTTTATTTACCTGATTTTTAAATAAGCACAGTGTTGTTGTGATTCACTTTGTATAATTAATTGTTCTTCATCTCGTTATTTGAATTAGCAGTCTCTGTAATTCCAACGTTAACGTGTTTACTTGCTGAACTGCTACTTGTCATGTTCCGGATGAGGCCTTTTAGTGTTTCCACAATTTTAAAGTTCTAAACCACGACAAAGTTTAGGATGTGATTTAGGACTTGAAAATGGTGGAAACACTGAAAGGTCTCGTCCGGAACATGACAAGTAGCAGCTCAGCAAGTAAACACAACAAAGTTGGAATTAATTGTTCATGTGATATTTTCATAGGCTCATCTTTTTTCTTTCATGCTGCTTAAAATATGTAGAAAAAAGGAAATAAATCAATTTTTTTTGTTTTTAAGAAAAGTGTTATGAGTTTAGAAATTCAAACATTAATTGGAACAGCGAATTACTTGCAGGTAAGACACACAGCATCAGTACACAAATTTGGAAGGTTTTAGTCTTGTGTTGTGCTGTTTGAATACACTTTACAAGGAGAAATAGAAGTAAAATGTAATGAACATAATTAAGTGGAGAATATCATTAAACTGAGCATTTGAATAATAGTTACTTATCAGATATTTGTGAATGATACCTGGATATTCATATATTTTGTTCTTCCTTCATTGATGTGTATATAAGATGGTATCTTTAATTATTTACAATCCTAGACCATTGAGAACCAGATGTTTAAGTTACCCAGAGTCCTCTCAAAAATGCCTGAAGTACTGTAGTGTCTCTAGTACTAGACTTCTACTACTAATTAACCAATATTTCCTTCACTTTATGTTTAATCTGAGATACCTTAAAATTGATAGACATAACTGTAATGTCTAGGAATTAATTCAGTCTGCACTTTACATGTTCCAAAAAGAGTCTGCTTTACTCTTACTCTAGGTTTTTTAATATTTTCATTTGAATACTTTTAATTCTCATAGTTGACAGCACTGTCAGGTGCTCCAGTGATACACAGTTAAATCATTGCTCTATATATTATGTTCCATATTTGTAGTGGAGTGCTTTATAAGGAATAATATATAGTTCAAAACAATATATGTAAAGAGCAAACACAAGTAAATATGACTAATAGCTATTTTATAATATATTTCTATTTCTTGTATTGTATAAATTTATCTCATAATGATATTAAGGAGGAGTAACAATAATTCAACATTTTTATGTCTCTGATGATGCAGACTATTGAAAGACATAGTAATTTTTCCAAAAATAGTAACAAGTCACATTTTTTGTTAGCTGAATTTTAAGTTTATGAATTGGTTAAAGGCCAAACTTTATAGTAACAGAACAAATGATTTCTGATTGTTTATATTGTAAAAAAGTTAGACATTAGTTATCAAAATGACTTCATTTTTAGCGTTAAATTTTTCAGAGGGAGTAATGAGGTATGAAAATAAACCAAAAGTTGAATTTTTTGTTAATGGAATACCATTCCCATATTGTCGTACTGTATATAAATGTACAGGACATAAATAACATAAATATTATAGATTTGTCAGAGCATTTCTTTGCTTGTTACACATTGTAAAGGTTCTTCATATAACACATAGTAATGTGTATAGTAAGTACTATATGGCCGTAAAGAGAGTTACCATGTGGGGTGAGTACTACCTCATAACCTGGTATAGGCTACTAACTAACCTACTGCGCGCGCGTGTGCGCACACATACACACACACACACACGGTTTTGTATTATGAGGCTACACTCTACTAAAGTGTACACTACACTATTTTGTATGTTAAGTGCACTACACTTTACTATTTATCATGTAACTCTACATAATTACAAGGGCTATTCATAAAGTAAGTTCCGTTTTTAAATATTGCCGCGGTATCGATGCTGTTGCGCATGCACAACCAGTTTGTTGATTCCTTGGCAAGTCGACGCCATTTGTAAACAACTGTAAGTCGACTTATGCCATGAGTAAGCTACATTGGACGCCTTTATAATGTCGAAGAAATTCAAGACATCCGCCACGTGACGTCTTTATAATGTCGAAGAAATTCGAGACGTCCGCCACGTGTGAAAGTAGGTATGTGATTTGGTTCTTGAATCCGAAAGACATTAAAACAATTGAAATTCACCGTTAGATTTGCAGTATTTATGGCGAAGAAGCAGTGAGTGTTTCAATAGTACCAAGTTGGTTATGACTTTTGCTTAGTCTGATTCAGAGTAAGTGGTGTAGGATGCTTACCAGGACATTGCGATGAATCGTGGCACTGCATGTGCGCGTGCACACACACATATACACACACAGCCACTGCAATGCAACGTCTCCCTCACAAAGTTTGGCTAGCAACAATTTGATCATCCACCTTACAACCCAGACCTCACACCAAGCGAATATCAACTTTTCAAGTATGAGAAATCCTTCCTTGGTGGCCGATGTCAAAAAAGTTGTTAATACATGGTTCAAATAACAGGTGGGAAATTTCTACAGTGAAGGTATACAACACCTGGTGCCTCGCTATGAAAAGTGTTTAAAAAATGACAGAAGCTATATTGAAAAGTAGTTTTAAGGTTTGCACTTCAAATAGCAATAAAAATTGTTTATAAATATATTCTTAGTTTCCTTTAATACCCTATTCGAACTTACTTTCTGAGTAGCTCACGTATAATCTGTTATGCTTAAGAACAGTAGTTTCCATATGCGTGGTTATGTGCTTTTTTCTTTTTTTTTTAATAAAGACTGGCATATGCGCAGAACGTGTGTAATGTAAGCTTCCCTCCTGCATACGAACTCCTTTCATGGCATTACAGTGACAGCGTAGGTGTGTGTAATATCTTGTTGATCAGACAATAGACTTCTCATAAAAAAAAGGAATAAGTTCCAAAGACAATAAAGGCTAAATGCTCATATTTGGCAGCTGGATTTGATGATATTGTGTTTAATTTTATACATAGTGTTGTTTTATCCTCTTCTTCCTTGAAAGTATGTAACACGTTTGAATTAATGTGTAGGAGACAGTGCATTGAAACAAAATCTATATACAAATTGTATAAATCAATTGTGGTTACAATACTTATGACATGTATTATATTTTACAGAATTTTAACTGTTGCATTGCATTTATACTAAAGAACAGAACAAGAGCCTGCTATGTCTTACAATTAGCAGCATATTTACAATTATGCACCTGCCGTTCCCTATAAAGCAGAGGATTGCTTTTTATGGCAAAGCATCGTTTCACTTTCTACATGGATATAGAAAGTGAACACACCTGTATAATACCAAATTCAATTGTTGATCAATGTACCGGTATTGTTTTTCAGTACTATTTATCATGTGGATTAAGAATTAAGGACTTGCTCTTTAGCCTTGATTAGATAGCTAAACATTTTTGTTGATAGAAACATATTTTTGTGTATTTCCTTTAATTTATGTCATTTGGACACTTATGAAAAAAAGTAATAAAAAACTGTAATAAAATAAATTTTCTTATCACAAATTTCATTATTTGTTTATATTAATTTTTTAATATTTTTGGTATATTATAGTTATTTCAACACACACACACACATTCTAGAGCAGCAGTCAACAAACGTACCCACATTATACCTGCTTCGAAGTACTGTATTATAAAATAGTACACGCCGTTTCAAATTTTACTTTTTCCTAATACAATAATTACTGTAAGTTAGTGTTTCTAAGAAAAGGAAATGAAACCTTCATTTATGTTTTAAATGTAATTTTTTCAAGCTTTATGTTTCTGTGCATTTTATAAAAATAAATAGTTTTTATTATGGTAAGTTCTTTAATATATTTTTATTAAAACGTGTTCCTGTTTAACCATTTTTCGTTTAAAGTTTTGTTAGTTGTAACGTGAGTTTGCACGATGACAGATTGTTGATGACCTACTCCTAATGTGAAAATTTTTGCAAATTTATATGAAAAATACTGCAAAGATTTTTTTGATTCGATGTTCTACATCGCTAAATATAAGCGAAAGGATGTTATAAAGTGACAGTTAATGTTTGTAACGTTCATCTATTGACCATTGATGTCCAACGTCCAGCTCCCCACCTTTTATATTTTCCATTGATCGGGTGGGGAGGGGTGCATCTATCGAACTGGTCCTCAGTTATATATGCGCTCCCATAGATTCAAAGGTTGCCTATGACTGTTCTAGAGAGCGTAGTTAAATCACTAGTATTTTGCTGCTTAAGAATTTATTGTATGTTCAATATCGTACCAGGAATGAAAATAAAATCATTTGGATTGACAGTTAAAGATTATGAATAATAAAATCAGCACAATCTGTAATTGGTAGCTACTGTCTGATTCAGTTGGAACTTGCAAATACTATTAGATTTAGATCAGTAGTTTGATGTTTTTTGGATTAAATTTGAATTTGAATGTCTGTTTTCACATACAACTTAACGGGTATTGTGTTATTAAAAAATGTCAGAAGATGTACATTTTTTTTTGAAGTTGTGTTTAGTTAAGATAACACCAACACTAATTTTTGTACAAATTACAGATATTATTTAAAGCATACAGATTGAGTTGTGAATACCATGCACTTTGAATAACTAATACTTGCATGCGCTCAGGAAGAAAGTAAAAAACTGTATAGTATTAACAGAATAAAAACAAGTTATGTAAAATATGATAGCAGTGCTATGACAGTTGTTTATCTGCATGACAAGTAGGCCTAAGTAAATTAAAATAGAAAGAATACTTTGTGTGTGTAGTTTTGTTAGGAAGTTAATAAAGTGGACATGCAGCACTTTAAATAATTATAAGAGGTAGTAATGTTAAATAACTGGAAATAATTTTTTTTTTTTGGTGTATAGGAGATTTTTATTTAGCAAATTTTCATTTTTATGTCGGTATAAGGGATATTCTTATTCTTGTCACCTGTTATAGAAAATTGAAATCAACAGGTAATCTGATATTACTCAACAAATAACCAATCATCAGTCAGGTCATTTCCATAGTGTCAAGTGGAAGATTAAATAAAACAAAAAAATATTTTCTTAAAAATAAGCTTTGTCGTATCATGTACAACAACATATATTGTTGTAGATGTAACTGTTATTTGCCAAACCAAAGGAGCAGTTGGTGTGTGTGACTCTCGGGAGTGTCTTGAAATTACCAGAGGGTGGTGCAGTTCGTTGGAGAAAAAGATTTGGAAAAAATACTTAAATTTTTATAATGAAATCATAAGAATTTTGCTGCCAGTGATATTAATTTTGCAGGAAATAATTTTTCCTGTTTAGAAGTGTGTAGAGTTGTAGAACTTATTAGAATGATATAAATTACGAGTAGTAGTTTTAAGGGTTAATTCAGGGGTGCCATAATCCTGAATTGATGGGTACCAGGAAATAAAAAAGTTTTGAAATCACCCCACTAGTCTCATCTCACCGGATAAGACGTTCAGTGGCATGTCCATTTTCAAGTTCTACCTGTGCTGATCAGGTAGGCCTTAAACCTTAAGGTGCCGGTGAAGGACTTCGTCCACTGTCAAATGTAATGGTTGGCAAGTCATGGTGACACAGTGTTGTTAGCAAACCCATATCTGTGTAAATATAATGTGATGGGCTGTTTGAAGCAAGGATTACAGGAACGTAACTTAATATTGCACAGCGTGATAAGTATAATAGTGTGAGTTTTCATGAACTTTGGTGTAAACATGTTCCCTTATTTGGTGCGAGCTGGCACAGTGGTAACGTTCGAGACTCATAATATCAAAGGTCGTGCTGTGGTTGTGGAATCAAGTCAAGGTCACAACTCGGTCTGTCTGCCCACCGCTTTTGCTGGGAATAATACAGCGGTCTTGTCTACCATGCCGGGGCTAGATAAGTAACAAAGGCATGCGTGCGCCCTCCCTCCACTCCACTGTATGGATTGCCACCGCACCTGGCTACTAGATGGGGGGTAAAACAGGCTGTAGACCTAATGCTTGAAGGAGGAAGAGGATATCTTCCTTGCTATAAAATGTCATTATTTTTTCATTGTTTTATATTGTTACGACGGTCTACTCGATCGTCGTAGGTACAGTGGAAAACAAAATAAGTACAAGACACCAATTAAGTCACTAATCACACCTTTAATTGTTACAGTAAAACAGTTCGTAATTAACAACACAGTCTCTACAACAAATCAAATGAAAATTGTTCACACGCAATAAAATGTCCACTAATATTAAAACTCAATTGTATTACAATTATACCATCCGATTATAAAACGCAACACTTCACTAATAACTACTTGAACGTACACAGTAATACTCGAACCGCTCTGTAAATATATCGCACTAATACTCTCGAACCGCACAGTCAAAAATTCGCCTAATACTAAACTGAACATCGTTGAGTACCAGTATTTATAGCTAGTCGAATATCTAGACGATTCCTAATTGCGTGGTAGCGTGCGTATGAACTACATAATTAACTGCGGCCTTGACACAGTCCGCACGGCTGGTGGCATCGAGAACTTTCTCGTAGATGCGTCTACAAGCACGTACGCCACACGCTTACATTCTGGATTCTCAGGAACGTTCGATAAACACGTAGATTGTTCTGTGATGTTGTAACACTGCCCCCTCCTTAAGTCTGTTCGTCCCGAACTGGCAAACCATCTCTGAAGTAATATTTAGCTAGGCGATCTAGGTGGACGACCTTGAACTTTCGCTGTCCTTCGTGTTGAATCCGATAAACAACATCGTTGATTCTTTTTTTCATAGTATAGGGTCCTTCCCAGTTAGTTTCCAACTTAGGTGAGCGACCACGACGGCGCTTTGGGTTGAACAACCAGACCTGATCTCCTTCTTGGAAACCCCACACTAATGCTGCGAATGTCATAGCCTACCGAGTTTTCATTTTATCACTGGCAATCTTCAGCCGTCCTCTTACCAAGCGATTCATTTCTCGCAGTTGGTTTTCTAATTGCGAGGAATAGTTCTTTGGCTCTTGGGACTGAGTCTCAGGTGATCCAAACATCAAGTCCCCAGGAAGACGAATCGCCCGCCGAAACACCAATTTTGCTGGAGCCATGCCGGTTGTGTTGTGTACTGATGACCTATACGCCATAAGGAATAGTGGTATACGTTGGTCCCAGTCTGTTTGGTTCTCGTCAACAACATTCGAATGATGCTGCTCAAGTGTCCTGTTCAATATCTCAACCATCCCGTCCGACTGAGGATGCAGAGGCGTTGTCCTGGTCTTTCGAATTCCGAGTAGACGGCATAATTCTTTAAACACTCCTGATTCGAAATTTCTCCCTTGATCCATAGGGGCTCCATAACGGCAACAGAAGTTGTGAACTAACTGCTTTACCACAGTGGTAACTTCCTGATTTGGAATTGCGTAGGCTTTCACCCACTTAGTAAAGTAGTCACCTACAACCATGATGTACCGGTTTCCATTGTCAGTAACTGGGAATGGTCCAGCAATGTCTATGGCAATTCTCTCGAAAGGTAGTCCAACGTTATACTGTCTCATTTTTTCCCTGCTTCTGGTTTGTGGGCCCTTGCTTGCAGCACATATTTCACACGTCCGAACCCATTCCTCTACTTTGTGGCGAAGATGAAGCCAATAGAATCGCTTCCGTATTTTGTTAAGGGTTTTGTTAACGCCAAGATGGCCTCCAGATGTTCCATCATTCATCTCCTTCAAAACAGACTGCACTTTACTTCGGGGAACTATCAACTGCATGACCACGTCTCGTCCATCTGCACTTTCCCAAGTCCTTTTCAGCAATCCGTTTTCTAAGCTGAGAGATTCCCATTGTGCCCAGTAGCCCTTCAGCACTTCGGTACCATGGCAGATATCTTGCCAACCCGGGTGGTGACTTCCCCTTTTGCTGTCAAGATTGGTCCAATGTCTTCATCAGTCATCTGTTCTTGTCGACAGTCTTGTGTTGTCCAGCCGTCAGCCAGGAAATCTACAGTGATGGGTTGAACATGTTCGCTTGAGTTTTGTTTTTCCTTTCTGTGGCAATGTCGGCAGTTTTCCGGGCACGGTCTTCATGATAAGCCATCTGCATTACCATGGAGGCGCCCCCGCCGTTGTTGTACCTTGAAGTTGTACTCTTGCAGACGTTCGAGCCACCTTGCCAACTGTCCTTCCGGAATTTAAATCTCAAGAGCCAGTCAAGCGCGGCATGGTCGGTACGTAGTGAAAACTCTCTCCCATAGAGGTATTTATGGAAGTGCTCCAAAACTCTTGACAATTGCCAACAACTCTCTCCTTGTAACACAATAATTTCTCTCTGGTTTAGAAACCGTCTTGCTGTAATACGCTATTACTCGTTCTTCACCTTTCTGCACTTGAGACAAAACTGCTCCTAGACCAGTATTGCTTGCGTCTGTGTCTACGATGTACTTCCCTTCGGAAGCTGGAAAAGCGAGAATTGGATGGGAACATAATGGCAATCTTCAAAGTCCTAAATGCTTGGTTACACTCTCTCGACCACTGGAAGTTTCGTTTGCTTTCCGTTAGCTCATGTAGTGGTTTAGCAATAGTAGTGAAGCCTTTCACAAAACGTCGGTAATATGAGCATAACCCCAGGAAACTCCAAACTTCGTGTTTACTCTTCGGAACTGGCCAGTCTCTTACGGTGTCTACTTTAGTAGGATCCATGCTAACATCCTATACCGAAACCAGATGGCCCAGATACTGTACTTCCTTCTGGAATAGAGAACACTTCTTCGGGCTCAGCTTCAGTTGTGCACAGTGAATTCTAGTCAGCACTTCCTTAAGGTTTTATAAATGATCTTCGAATGTCTTCCCGATCACTATGACATCGTCTAAGTAAACAAGGCAAGTTTTCCACGTCAGGTCTCAGAGTATCAGGTCCATCAATCTCTCAAATGTTGCCGGTGCATTACAGAGTCCAAATGGCATGACGTTAAATTGGAATAAGCCACTTGGGGATCGAGAAAGCGGTCTTTTCCTTGTCTTCTTGATGAAGACCCACTTGCCAATATCCACTCTTCAGGTTGGTCCAATGTGGAAAACCACTGTGCTCCGGACAACGTGTCGAGTGTATTGTCAACGCGAGGTAATGGATAGCAGTCTTTCTTTGTAACGTCATTTAACCTCCGGTAGTCTACGCAGAAACGCAATCACCATCCTTCTTCGCTACCAGCACTACAGGAGAAGACCAAGCACTTGACGAAGGTTCAATTACTCCCTCTGTCAACATGTCCTGTACTAACCGAGACATATCCTCTTGTTTAGATAATGGAGGAGGCCTTCGAGGAGGTTGGCGTATCGGTGTTGTGTCCCCGGTATTGATGCGATGTTGCACAAGAGACGTTCTTCCCAGTGACTGTCCCCGAACTGCAAAACAATCTTTGAATTCGTGTAAAAACTGTCAGAGTTCTTTTACCTCACCACTTGAGAGGTTGTCAGAAGATTTGTTCAATAATTCTTGCAGTTCCTCTGGTAATTTGGAAGTATCCGAAGAACTAGATCTTCGTTGCGTTATTCCGGCTACCCAGGCCACAGGAGTCAATTTGCCTAGGAGCGTATTGCTTTGTAAAGTGATAGCTTGATCCAAAATATTCGCCACTCTAATAGGTACATTTCTGGTTTCGTCAGGTTTTACTAAACTTCTGGCAATTAGTATGCCCGGTGTGCTGACTACCTGGGGTTTGAATATAGAGCACTGGTCGCCCTTAGTCGGTTTTAACCATGATGATCTTTTCAGAGTTTGGCAGAACAGTTACGGCCACTTGGTTTATGACGTCCATCGATTTTTCTGCTGTCGTCATTGTTGATAGCATTACCTCTTCACCTCCGATTCTCAAGACATTGTTTTTGAAGTCGACTATAAATCCGTATGCGTTCATAACGTCCACACCAAGAATTTCTTCATCCAATTATCAGCCAAATGCAAGAGCACCAGATTGGCTTGAGATCTTTCACCACGTCAGGGCGCACAATAGAAACAGTTGCGCCTGTGTCAACTGTAATCGAGGTTGGCCTTTCTTGAACAAATCCGGTAACTACCAAGCTCCCGCTGTTTTTCTGAAGTGTAGAAATTGTCTAGGGGCTTCGTTCCTCCAGTTAGTCAGCACACGCCCCGTTGTACCGACTATTGCTCGTTTCCCTGCTGCTGAATTCTAACCCGACAATCTCGTTTTAGATGTCCAGGTTTCCCACATCTATAACACTTTGGTCTTCCATCCTTTCTTATTTTATTCTGTGGCACCGACCATCGAGTCTCTGTCCCTTGTTCTTCCTCATCGTCTGTGCCGTCGCGATCTTTTAGCGCATGCACTTTATGACTTGTCCAACCAGACGCTGATTTGGCAGCCTCAAATTGCAAAGCATGTACCAGTGCGTCCTCACTGTTCTGGTATATTGCCATTCGTAACACTTGCTGTAGCTCGTTATCTCGGACACCGGCAGTAAACGTCTGCATTGCAAAACTCGTTAGAAAATCTTCTGGCGCTTCAGGATAGGCCAGTGTAATTAGTTTGTCGATACTTGCCTCAAACTCTTGAAGACTCTTCTGTCTGCGTTTTTCATCCTGTCATTTCTCCGTCTGTAACAGCAGGGACTGTAAATTTTCCATCATCTGACTGGCATCCATTGTTTACCGATTAATTACAAATTACACTCGTCTTGTATAAAGTGTCAACTGTTAACCGTTTTATCCCAGTTCTGACACCACTGTTACGACGGTCTACTCGATCGTCGTAAGTACAGTGGAAAACAAAATAAGTACAAGACACCAATTAAGTCTCTAATCACACCTTTAATTGTTACAGTAAAACAGTTCGTAATTAACAACACAGTATCTACAACAAATTAAATGAAAATTGTTCACACGCAATAAAATGTCCACTAATATTAAAACTCAATTGTATTACAATTATACCGTCCGATTATAAAACGCAACACTTCACTAATAACTACTTGAACATACACAGTAATAACTCGAACCGCTCTGTAAATATATCGCACTAATACTCTCGAACCGTACAGTCAAAAATTCGCCTAATAGTAAACTGAACATCATTGAGTACCGGTATTTATAGCTAGTCGAATATCTAGACGATTCCTAATTGCGTTGTAGCGTGCGTATGGACTACATAATTAACTGCGGCCTTGAAACAGTCTGCACGGCTGGCGGCATCGAGAACTTTCTCGTAGATGCGTCTACAAGCACATACGCCACACGCTTACATTCTGCATCTCTCTGGAACCTTCGATAAACACGTAGATTGTTCTGCGATGTAACAATATTAATTGTTGCCACAGTTCTTCCCATCGCATTTCAGTATTCCTTGAACTGAAGCATACTGGTTTATGAAATGCTGAACATATTAGCTTTACAAGTTTCAAACAAATCAACTTTGGTGGTATAGGTCTGGTTCGTTATTGAATGTAATTGTTGTAATTGGCTTTTTATCAATTAGAATTATTAGGTAAATGGCTCTGTGTTTCAGACTGTTTGCCAGTAGTGAATTATTCACTCATCTTTTAAGAGAGAGAGAGAGATAATAGAGAGAGACTGAGTAAGCATGCATTGCTTTGTGGATTGTGCATTCTTGTTCAGTTGGTGTAACAATTCGGCAAGTAACACTAACCCTGTTTGCTGCCCTGTGTCATTCGGACCTGACCACACACACACACACACACACACACACACACACACGCACACGCACACGCACACACACACACACACACACACACACAAGGAATGTGCTAGAAAAATATATAACTGTACAGACGGGGGTGACAGGGCTCGGAGGTTGGGAAGGGACATTTGAATTATAGCTTGTTTGCAGTGGTGTGTGTGGACAGTAGGGCGGGTGGGGGTGTGAATAGTTTGGTTTTATCCTTTTGTTATTTCCGATCTGACGAGCTGGGAAGCTTGAAAGCACTAATTGGAATAATTTTTCTATATTTTTTATAATTCTGTTTGTGATTATAACCATTAACACAACTTTCTTAATTAAACAAATGATTATCGTATCGCTAATGACCAGTAGTGATGATGAATAATACAATAATTGTATAATGACCAAACATGTCATCAAAGGTGAACAGTACAGTGTGGTATAGTAAAATGATTTTGTATAAGTATTATGAGTAACTTCGGACAACAGTGCATGTATATATTTCAGTTTTCAGCCAGTATCAATATGTAACCTGTAAATTGAACAAGGGCAGAGTTAAAATGAGACGTGGAAGAAAAATGGCTTCATATATGTGTTTTATTCCTTTGTTCACTTTTTAATACAATGTAAGAAATAGTGAACAATAAGTCCCCGTAACTGAAAGCTTATGAACAGTGTAATCAAATCCACTTAACCTGATATAGGTGCTTGGTTTAATAAAAATAAGCCCTATAATTTCAGAGAAATTTTGTTATGCATACACTTTTTTCTAATGAATATTATTGTATTAAAAAAAGCAATTTCTTTATATGTAGTGTAGTATTATACTGAAACTCTGCATATCAAAGAATGAATGCACTAACCAATGAACAAGTGATTTACATTCTGATCTTAATAAAATATCGGTATGGAGAACCATACATAACTTCCATGTTCTAAGATTTATATTTAAAATCATTTTCGAAATGAAATATTACCATAGAAACTACTTCTTTCTACTTACTGCTTCAGCCTTAACCACAGTACTGTGGTCACTAACATATACCACCTCACGTTATCGCACTCGATTTTCACTGATGATGGAAGTCGATGGCATTGCCGAAACGTCTGGTTTTGTAGAAAACATTGGACTATGGCCAAACATCCCGGGAAGGAATTTTAACAAAAACTACTTCTTTGTTGCCGATAACGTTGTACACATATATATAAAAAATATGCATAAAATTAATGGCTTGTATAAGTTAATGTTTGATCTCCATTAAGTTTCCAAAGTTTTAATATTATGATGTCCGTAATTAAAACATCAGAGCAGGTTTAGTGTGTATGAGGGTACACCGTGGACAAAAATGTTCAACATTTCCTATTGAGCGTTGCTTAGAGTAAAGCTGCGAATCTACAGTGTACGTTTCACAGAACAAACACGCGGAAAAGAAGGAGCGCTCCGAAGTCACTCATGGACCCTCAGCATCTTGCAGAGGGTTCATTCCCTAAAGACGAAAATTCTGTCTATGAATCATTCCTCTGTAAACACGTGCAGTTACACTGCCCAGCGATCCACAGGAAGCAAATCGATATCTACGCTGGACACTTTTTCGGCTTGCACGCGTTATGTTGGTGTGGGTTTCAGCACTTTCCATTTAAAAAGCGTAAATGTAAGAAAATAAACATGAGTGAGGCCAGAAATAACGCGAATTTTGTGTGTGTGTGTGTGTGTGTGTGTGTGTGTGTTTTCCCTACCTTTTTATTGCAGTAATCATAATAATAAAATGGAAACGTAAACATTACATAATTGAGATACAGTATGCTTGCCTGCCACGAACAATATATTTTCTCTCATACATGATTTACATTAAAATGAAAAAATTATAATTTTATTGCCTGGCAACAAAATTATTTTATTTTTAACAATTACCATTGTTTGAAAAAATTTAAATGAAATTTCAAGTACTTTAGTATTGTTAAAACGTAAAAGGTTGCAGGTAAACTACCCCTTCCCCTTAATCGATCTTCACCAAAATCAAAAGGCCTTGAGATCCCTACAATTCAAAAAATTATTTGATTCTGTTTGAATATGTGGCAGTTACCGTTCGTCATAGAAAAAATTACCCTTGTTAAAACATAAAATGTTGCAGGTAAACTACCCTATTCCCTTAACCGATCTTCACCAAAACCAAAATGTCTTGAGAACTCTACAATTCAGGGCTGTATGCAAAACATTATTTGATTCTGTTTGAATTTGTGGCTGTTATCGTTTGCCAAAAAAAAAAAAATTACCCTTTATAAAAAAACGCTGCAGGTAAACCACCCCTTTCTCTTAACCGATCTTCTCCGAAAACAATAGGTCTTGAGTACTCTACAATTCAGGGCTGTATGCAAAAAATTATTTGATTCTGTTTGAATTTGCGGCTGTTATCGTTTGCCATAGAAAATACCCTTGTTAAAACATAAAACGTAGCTGGTAAACTACCCCTTTCCCTTAACCGATCTTCACCAAAAACAATAGGTCTTGAATACTCTACAAATCAGGGCTGTATGCAAAAACTTAATTGATTCTGTTTGAATTTGCGGCTGTTATCGTTTGCCATAGAAAATACCCTTTTTAAAACATAAAACGTTGCAGGTAAACTACCCCTTTCCTTAACCGATCTTCACCAAAAACGACAGGTCTTGAGAACTCTACAATTCAGGGCTGTATGCAAAAGAGTAGTAGATTCTGTTTAAATTTGCGGCTGTTATCGTTTGACATAGAAAAAAATTGCCCTTGATTTAAAAAAAAAACTGTTGCAGGTAATCTACCCCTTTCCCTTAACCGATCTTCACCAAAAACAATAGGTCTTGAGTACTCTACAAATCAGGGCTGCATGCAAAAAATTATTTGATTCTGTTTGAATTTGCGGCTGTTATCGTTTGCCATAGAAAAAAATCTACAGATAGACACACAGACCGACACACACTCAGACACTTTTCGAAAAATGACTTTTTTTCGTGTTTTGAGTGTAGTACAATCAGAATCTGCAATAATCTCGAACACGATTTTTTTTGCCATCACCATACTTCCATTTCCTTAAGGAACATGGAAGTAAAATCAATTATTTTTGGACTTATTCTAGACGTGTGAGTATGCAGATACAGGCTGAAAACATGTGTTAGACAAAGCCATTTTATACTTGCAGAACTAATAAAATTTGTGATCATTGTGAGCAATTTAATATTAAACTTTTAGTAGTTTGGTGTCTATGAATATGCGAGCATGTGTGTGTTTAATTTTTTAGAGATATAGAACGTGATAAAGAGTGCTGGTAAAAAGGAGAAGAAGAACAGAAGGACAGGGAGTGGTTATGTGAATGTTGACATGCATTTTCATCATTACGTCCAATGTCACAGGACAAATGGCGCCAATCATACAATTCTTCGTTTTTTGGTGACCCTTAGAAGGGCCGTGTGGCGAGAACGCTGTGCTGTATGTTCCGCCCGAGCCGCACTGAGATGTTCGGCGGCTGCACCCACTGTTCGTGGTGTACTGCAGTCATCCTCTTCTTTTGGCATCGGTTTGTAGCCGTCCGGTCGATGTCCATCGCTGGTTCGTCACAGGGCGAAGAGTGTGAAGAACGTCCGTTCTAATTTTTTTCCTGTTCCTTCCGGCTGGATTTAATGTCGTCCGGTAGAGGAGTGGCGATGAGGTGCCAGTGCAGGGTGATAGAGTGGGCCAAAATATTCTAGCAGTGGTCTTTTTATGTCCTGACAGTATGAGTACCATGAGCCTATCAGCGTGCTGCTGATCCCTGATTGGCTCACTATGAGCTCGTCAGGTGTCACGTGCCACCAGGTGTTCGCGGCGACCTCTCGGCTGGTACTGGGGAGCAGATGCTTACCTCGCTGCCATCACAGTACATTAGTAAGTTGCAAGGCAAGATGGTTACAAGGCAGACCAGACAGTTCAGGTTTCCAATCCTTTGTAAATAAAATAAGGCAAGGTCCTCAAGAATTAATAGAGACAGTACCAGTGTATTGCAGAAGAAGCTGATTATTATTATCAAGTTATAAACATCTACTTTTTACAGTTGAAGCCTAGAATGACGTATTGCGTAGTCATAAGATGTAGGTGAGATACGTAGCCCTGATCATGTTTGTTCTCAGGGTATTCATGCTTCAATTATATTTTCAATACTGACCAGAAATTGAGCCATATCTTAATTTTTTTAATGTTTATGTACACTATAATATCATTGTGTCCAAATAGTTTTCCTTTCATTGTTTTCTTGTTTGATTTACAAACATGAAATCTCCCCCCCCCTCTCTCTCTTAAGCACAGACTTATTTACATGATTTTCATTTATCACATAAAACCACATGTAAATATGTATAAGGTTACAGCATTGCAGCATTGTAAGTAATCTTAGGATTGTAAATCATTATAACAGAACACATGTAGTTATGGCAATTAGTATGAATCATTCTTTGTGATTCACTGAAATATGTGAAGTTGCTTACTGTTAATTAAAATCTTAACCTTGTGATTTTCAGCATATATACGACTAATCCCCCCCCTCTCATCCACTCGGTTTCCTATTCTCACTGACACTGTCTCGCTCATCACTCAACTCTGACACAAATGTTTGTAGAAAACAAGTGAGTGAACAACGTGTCATCCGTGTTACAACTTTTTGTTAGATAAAATATCTAATTGGGCTGAAACTACAATATAAAAAATAATTTAAATAATTTTTCCCGTTATTGTGTGTAGTAAATGTTGCTTTTGTTTTTTAGAAAGATTTTTAATAGGAGCTGTCTTACCAAGAAATTAGAAAAATTACAGATGTTGTTCACCGTATGTTATTTGTGTCTTCTAGATGATTTGTTTCTTCTTCACTTTCTTTCTCTTCCTCTTTCATGTATCAATATGGCTTGCCCCCATTTCTTATGTCAATATTCCTTTGATATTATTATCCAGTTTGATTTGGGTTAGACGGCTACGTTTCCTTCTTCCCGTTTTGTCATTTCAGAAATCATTTGTTTGATTTGTTCTAGTCACGTGCGCATACTATTTTCAGTCTATACTGTCAGTTTATTCAGTTGGTTAAACCATTTTCTTGAATTGGTTTTATGTTCGTGTCTTACTTATGGTTTTGTTTCTTACTCTGAGTTTTTTGGCCTTCCTATCACTTTTATTAGATACTTCAGTTTTATAGCAGTAACAACGGATTTTAGCATTTTGATTGTAATCTACTTTTCATATTTCTGCTCTGAACGTATATGATTTTATACTGGTAGGATTGTTTGTAGTACTTATTTCACTTTCCTATGATGATGTTTCCTCTCTTTCTTTGTTGTTTCAGCCAGCAATGGGTTGCAATGATACAACCTCTTTTTTTTCTGAAGTTCCTTTCTCTTTTGCTAGTATCAGTTCACTCTTTGGCTCACTGTTGCTCATTCTTCTTCTGGTAACACTTTTTTGGCTCTTCTTTATTTTTCTTAAGACAGATCTTCTATCTCCACAATTTTCTTTCTGAATATTTTGTTTTGTATATCTTTCCTGATTCCATATATAATGTTATGATGCTATTCAATTTGTTTCTTCTGCAAGTAGTGTTTGAATAAATTTTCACTACTTGCAGAAGAAACAAATTGAATAACGATATTAATTGATGACTCGTTGGGCACTTGGTGAAACATATTAATACAAAGGTTTTGTAAAATATATAAAAACACTTGGTAAGTTTCACAAATTTTTTAATTAACTCTGACAGCTGTTTCGACTAACTTAAGCCATTGTCAAAGAGCGAGTGAATGAAATTACTGAACACAGGATGTTAGAGTAGTGTAGGTGGTAAACATCTGTTTAGGGCATATCTGGAACATCTGTGTTATGATGGCGAGGGGGGGAGTGTGTGCATGAGACAAGGGAAGGTCTGGTGTCTTTAAAAACTAAATACAATCATGAATGCAAAATATAAAATTAACTGAACTAAATATAAACTGAATGCAAAATTTAAAATAATGATGAACATTCAAAATAATATAAAATAAACTAAACTAAATAACAGATTTTAATAAAGGGGATACACAAAATTCAGTCTGTTCATTGGTTAAATTTTTGTTATTTTTTTTTTTTAAATTGAATAACATCACAACATTATATAATCGCTGCAAGAAACTTCGAGTTACCTATATGTTACATAGGAGAAACAAACAAAAAACAGCTGAAAAAACGTTATTTTGAACACCTAAACGCATACAAAAAACCAGAAATATATATAAATCCAATTTAGCCACACATGCAATAAACACAGGACATGAATTCCCAGACATAACCAATGTGACACTAATAAAACATATAACACACAAAGGCACCATAATGAACATTTGGGAAAATTTACAAATATACAAACATAAAACAAACTAATACCTGAACAATTACAAATCAATACAAAACATGACACAATATTCAAAGCACTCAACATCGAAAATACAAAAACATATACCACAATCACACACAATAATACAACTTTAAAATACCAGAGACTAACAAAAAACCTTAATAGCATCCAGCCAACACACAAATACTTCACCAGACGCAAGATCGCGAAGGCTGAGGATGAGAGCACGGGAGCTCTCGAAACATGTGCCAAATAAGGAAAAATAACATTTCGAGGTAGTATAAATATAAATTTTAAATACTTTATATATATCAAGAAACGAACTGTAGCAGAAAATTATGGAATATATATATATATATATATATATATATATATATATATATTCAATCACTTTCTGCTACAGTCTGTGATAATATAAAAGAAGCCGAAATATATTAATGAATAAATTATACTGCCAGAACTTACCTGTATGCATTCACAACTACTTACTGTATTAAATTTTATCAGAAGACCAAGGTCGCCACGATTATTTTTTATAGGTTAAAATATCGAAAACCTTTATACTCCACCTTAAATAAAAAGGACAATTTCGCTATCTGACCACACCCAATTAATAATTCAGAAAGATCCCGGAACGTTTAGACGAATCTTGCAGCACAGAAATGAGAAAGTGGTAATGACGAAATAACTTAGTCTAACACATTTTTTGAAGAGAAATTATGATTTTTAATGATCAAATATTGCAACTTTAAATGTTTGTTTTCCAAATAAATTTTCTTACATGTTTTCAAATGTTGTGTAACTCTTGTTCATCAAATGTTGTATAACTCTTGTTCATACATTTTATTTTATATACTTAAATAATATTACTTACTCCTAAGAAGATAGCCCAGCTTTGCTCACGCACTCTATCACACCATTTACAAACCCCTTATAAAATATTATATACAATAGCAAAATAGTTATTCTTTACGGATCCCGGTCTCATTTTATGTTATTTTGAGGTACGCGAGGCCGACCAAACACGTGCTTTCGTTCCGGTTACATTGTCCGTTATTCACTGCTCTCCAATTGTCACTGCACGGCACCCGTTTATAACATCGTTCAATTCCTCGGGTCCCGGTCGGTCTTAGCGATATTATTGAATTGATTACATCTTATGAAAACTCGACCAACCGGGCCCGAAACGAAAATGTAGGCGTCTGTAGCTGTACTCTGTTGCTCGTTGACTGCCTAACGTAGACTGTGTGTGGGAGGAAGTTAGTGTCCACTGCCAACGGATCTCGTCGTCGTTCATAGTTGATTTGTAGCATTTGACCGACTCTGTTCATGATATATAGTGGTCTTTTCCGTAGTATGTGCCGACGATATTTAGGCACTTCTGTTTGACGCCACTAAGGAGGCGGTCCTTAAGTTTTTTGTATCCGCCGTCATGGTAAATGAGACTGCCTAACTTTGGTTTCTTGACATCTTGGTTTTTGGCCGATAGCGTCACTCCGAGTGTAGACCTGAATCGCGCGTGCGTGCGCTGTCACATTCATGCACAGTTCTGAGAAAACTTAGGGTGGTACATACTTCAACTGATTTCGCAACGGAATATTACGTTGCTGCTTTGTTCCAAACTGTTATAGTCACCACGTGTTCTTTCACAATGGGATTAAAACTTGCACAATAATTTTTTATAAAAATCCCGAAATGAAATAAAATGAAATACCCCATAAATGCAATAAATAAAATTACCCAATTTTGACATGTTACAATACCCCCTCAATGAGAATTCTTCTGTCCAAAACAGAAGAAATCTCATTGATAAAACCCCTAAGAGGACCGGTGAGGAACTGGAGCCAACAACCCCCTCTTGTTCTTACTCCTCATGGGTACACGACCCCCCTGGCTTAGCGACTATGGACGTATATGAACGAGATCACTGGACTTCTCTGTAAGAGATCCCAACACCGAAAAATCGAACAGACACGCACCACGGCGCACCTCGCCTTCTATCATGCTACCCCAAAAATCCTCAATCCCTGGCTTAGATTAGGCCAGATCCTCAACCGATATGTTTCCCCTTATATGCAAGCTGGGCTGCCTTTAGCAGATACTGGGCTCACACACACTCACATTACATATTGAAAATTGAAAACTTCTTTTAAAATTCGTTAAAATACCACTCCCTGGTTGTTTCCATTTAAAATCAAATCATAAATTTTGTATATATTTTAAATTATTCTCTTCATTGGTTTTTTCTGTTATTTAAAATAAATCAATTCAAACGTTTCTTACACTTAAGAACATCCTTAACCTAACATGTGATTACCTAGAGTCTAACAATACAATTCAATACAAAATAATTCAATAATAATAAACATAGTTAGTACACAAACAATAAAATAATCAAAGTTTAAAATCATCCATTAGCTGGCAGGCGAAAAATCAAGATTTTTTTTTTTTTTTCAAAAAAATATTTTCCAAAAAATTTTAAAATTCAAAGAAAAAATTTAAATTGATTAAAATGTTTCCTTTACATATAGCAATTATTTAAAATTTGTTTAAATTGATCAAAAAACAAAAGTTGAATTAACTTCCTTACTAAACAAGCTTAGTATGTATATGACCTCACTGTCAGCTGATCAAAACTAGGTCAAGTCCACAACCTTGACCTACATGTGTTATGTATAAGTTACATCTGTGAATACACTTAACATCTGTAAAATTCTCTCTTAAAACACAAAACATAATAAAATTAAACCTTTAAAATAACAAAATATTATTATAAACAACAATCAAATTGACATTTAAATTATTCAAAATAAACTTGACAACTTTACATTTCCAAATTCTATCAAACTTTTTGTCACTGGTTTTAATTAAAAATTTTATATTCTTTATTATAAATCTCTCTCTTTGCTTGACAATCTTATTCTCCATTACTGTGGGTGATTGAAATACCTATAACAATTTAATTTACCACTTGATCTGTATACATATATGATCTTTCTCCCTTTGACTCTAACCTCTAACAACTGTAACTCGCTTGACACCCATCTCTATCAAAACATCTCTCAAAACACTCTCTAACCCCAACTTATCATGAAACTCAAATCGCCACCTTCTCTCAATATATATAAAAAATACTCTCTAACCCTTTGTACTTAGGATACGTGCCCCCCCCCAAAAGCTCATTTCCCATTATCTGGTCCCTGGATTCTACCTGAGGCGACCCCTTCCCCCTAAATCGGTCCCATCCTGTCCCAACCATTATGTTGCAGACTCCCACATTACACTACCCCCTACTACAAAATTGCCATCCCCAAAATCTCAAACTTATTACCTCACTTCGACTACAACAAAATAACATCATCAATTATAAACAACAATATATCACTCAAAGCTCTACATATATTCTCCATGACTACTGTGTCAACATTTCTCAAATTCTACTACATTATCTCAAAACAACATTACATTATTTTCATCTCTACTATTTCAACTTTAACTTCAACTTGGACTGATCTATATGTCCCACAAAATATTCATCACCAAAAAAAAAAACTATCTTTTATTAGCTTTCACAAATTATTACTTTATTTCTCACTTTATCAAATTACTTTTCTCATTACTTTAAATAGCATCTGTAATACATTGAAACATTACCTTAAACATTAATTACCTGGAACATTTACAACCAATATAACAGTGACATTTTATTGCTGATCAGCTGATCTCCTTAACACAATGAAAACCCATCTCAAAATTTTAGCAAATCACATGAAACATATATTTATCAATCCTTACTTCTATCCTCCTTGTTTCCCCTTTTCCTGATTCTGATAATTTGTTAACCGCCTGCCAGTCGGTTTAGTGATTTGCTTAGTTTAAAAAATACACAAATTATATAAAACACATACTTTCTATCAACTCTTATATCTAACCTACTATAATAAAATATTACATTTACATAGAATGAACACCTTATAGTGAATGTATGAGCATTTAATTATTTGAGCGGAATATAAACGTTTTTATTAGATCAAAATTGGAGTTAGCAATTTTTATGTTATAAAATTTAAATTAGCGACTCATCTGAGCCACCTCCCATCCACACACTCTATTGCAAGTTATGTAAGACTGTAGCGCCTTTTCGCTTCCACAAAGACTGTTTATTTTGGAGTAATTTGACATCTCCGTGTCTTTGCTTCTGCAGTTACATTTTAACATTTTTGATATCAACATATCTTTGGTTATATTTAAACGCCCTTAAAACGGGTTTACCACCTGGCCTTGCTGTTCCTACTCGAACAGAGTGGTAGCCGCTGTTCCCTAGTTTGGTGATTCCCCTTATTTTCCCCCCCCGACAATTTCAAAATTCACCTTGACAACGATAACAGCTATGGCCAGTTAAGGCAGAACGTGACGCAATGAGCCCCAACCATAGCTGTTAAAGCTAAACCAATTCCACGGTCAGGGTTCGGTGAGGCCGTGACCGCCCGAAAAGTTGGGGAATCACAAGTAAAATATCTTTTGTAACACTAAACTTAATAATTAAATACGAAATTGAATGCACAACATCATAATATGAAACTTTCATCCATCAGTAATCATTTAACTCCTCCATAACTTTCTACACTTGGGTTACTTAAAATTTTCAAATTCATTATTAATAATTATCATATATCATCGTTCAATTATTATTAATTTTTTTAATTATCATTTTTATTTAACACAATTATTTCAAATAAACATTTTTATTATACTTGATTCGTACTATAAAATTTCTATACTTACAGTCCATTTAAATTGACACACACAAAATATCTACCCCCTACACCCCAATACTTTCACCTCACCTCTGAAACATTTAACACAAATATTAGTTTAAATCCAACAATTTATCATCTAATTACCAAATTCACAAATCTCAAAAAATATTATTTAAATTCATTAAAAAGTTAATTATACAATATTGAAATAGTCAATCAAACTATTTAACACACCTCAGATTGTTTTAATTAAATTAATTACTGAAAAATACAAATTATTTAGCTATTGACACAATTACAATTAGTCAATTGCTGTTTTCACAATTAATTCTGTTTATTTATTTAAATTGCAACATATTAATTTTATTATTACAACAATTATCTTACGTACACACATTATTTATCTGACCTGCTACAATACACACAAATAAATTCACTACAATTATTTACAAACTTTTGTTATTAACTGTTCCATTTTTTCGCACTTCATTGTCCAAATCTGCCAAGTCAAAACCATAAAACAAAATATTTATAACTGTCCATTCATTGTTTATAGTTTAGCCTCCATCGTCCCACATAAGTCTTTGTTTTATGTAACACTGTTCAATTTTATTACCCCACAAATTACTGTTTTGTGTGTTGTAACCATAAAAACCAAATTCATTCATTCTACCAAAATAATCATAAAACAAGTCAACGTTAAGTACATCTGTTAAATCGCCATCAGTAAATATATTCATTGTCACGTCAGTTATTTTATCATTCATTACAACATAAGGTAAGTTATTATTATTTAAAACTGTATCATCAAAATAATCTTCACTCTCTATTTTAACAAGTAAGTATTTCATATCAATTAACATCTCTTTCAACTCATTATAATCTCTCATTAGTTTATATAATTCTATCTCTTTATCAATACACAACTCTCTCTCAAAACATCTTTCATCATCATAACACCTGTCACTACCCCCCTGAACTATCTCACTCCATGCAAAGGGCCACACAAAATACTTATTACATCTCCTGGCTTTACCTTTGAGACACCATGTCTCCCACATAACTACTGGAGGAAACTCTGTCCTCATTAAACATCGGTGAAACCTCTGTTTCACCATAAACTTGGGGAAAATTTGCCCTTTGCCCATCTAAATTTTCATTACACACGCTCACTGACTGACAAACATTTGTTTCTACTACTTTCTTGTCACATACCACTTCCACTATATTCTCAGAATTGCAATTAACATCATTATCATCACTACTCAATACTTTACTCTCTACCACTACCTCTCCCACTGTTTCGTCATTATTAATACTTGTCATAACCATCACATTGTCATTTAATTTCTTATTCTGTATCTGATTGGACTTACGTTCAAAATTTGTATTCATTTCATCAATCTTTTTCTCGCAACTGCTACTTACTGATTCTAATATTTGTTCTCTGATTGTGTTAAAGCATTCATCCATCTCATATATCCATAGACGCTTATTCATATTAACCTCAAACTTAGCGTTCTGTATATTAATTTCATCAAAACGACTATTTATAATATCAAATTTACTATTCTGTACATTGAATTTAATATTAATATCTCCTCTTAGTTCACTAAAATTACTATATATCATATTATACAATCGTGTTAGCATATTGTCCTCATCGGACTTCTTATTTTGGTTGACTGAAATAGGTGTCGATTGATGTTCGACATCTGTCAATATTTTTGATTCGGTTATTTCTACATTACTGTCAGTGAAGCTGCCTTCTTCATTATTATCCGCCATTTCTTACCTTGTACTCATACAACTGTAAATCACAATGATACAAACCTAACCTACTCGCACGTGCGTAATTATGTGCGATACAATTTTTACAAATTCGTCATTACCACATCCTATTTTCTGTGCTTTAAAATAGGTCTATCTCGTATAAATAAAATTAAACGAAAATCCTGGCAGCGAGAGCCATTTGTGACAATATAAAAGAAGCCGAAATATATTAATGAATAAATTATACTGCCAGAACTTACCTGTATGCATTCACAACTACTTACCGTATTAAATTTTATCAGAAGACCAAGGTCGCCACGATTATTTTTTATAGGTTAAAATATCGAAAACCTTTATACTCCACCTTAAATAAAAAGGACAATTTCGCTATCTGACCACACCCAATTAATAATTCAGAAAGATCCCGGAACGTTTAGACGAATCTTGCAGCACAGAAATGAGAAAGTGGTAATGACGAAATAACTTAGTCTAACACATTTTTTGAAGAGAAATTATGATTTTTAATGATCAAATATTGCAACTTTAAATGTTTGTTTTCCAAATAAATTTTCTTACATGTTTTCAAATGTTGTGTAACTCTTGTTCATCAAATGTTGTGTAACTCTTGTTCATACATTTTATTTTATATACTTAAATAATATTATTTACTCCTAAGAAGATAGCCCAGCTTTGCTCACGCACTCTATCACACCATTTACAAACCCCTTATAAAATATTATATACAATAGCAAAATAGTTATTCTTTACGGATCCCGGTCTCATTTTATGTTATTTTGAGGTACGCGAGGCCGACCAAACACGTGCTTTCGTTCCGGTTACATTGTCCGTTATTCACTGCTCTCCAATTGTCACTGCACGGCACCCGTTTATAACATCGTTCAATTCCTCGGGTCCCGGTCGGTCTTAGCGATATTATTGAATTGATTACATCTTATGAAAACTCGACCAACCGGGCCCGAAACGAAAATGTAGGCGTCTGTAGCTGTACTCTGTTGCTCGTGGACTGCCTAACGTAGACTGTGTGTGGGAGGAAGTTAGTGTCCACTGCCAACGGATCTCGTCGTCGTTCATAGTTGATTTGTAGCATTTGACCGACTCTGTTCATGATATATAGTGGTCTTTTCCGTAGTATGTGCCGACGATATTTAGGCACTTCTGTTTGACGCCACTAAGGAGGCGGTCCTTAAGTTTTTTGTATCCGCCGTCATGGTAAATGAGACTGCCTAACTTTGGTTTCTTGACATCTTGGTTTTTGGCCGATAGCGTCACTCCGAGCGTAGACCTGTATCGCGCGTGCGTGCGCTGTCACATTCATGCACAGTTCTGAGAAAACTTAGGGTGGTACATACTTCAACTGATTTCGCAACGGAATATTACGTTGCTGCTTTGTTCCAAACTGTTATAGTCACCACGTGTTCTTTCACAATGGGATTAAAACTTGCACAATAATTTTTTATAAAAATCCCGAAATGAAATAAAATGAAATACCCCATAAATGCAATAAATAAAATTACCCAATTTTGACACGTTACAAGTCCGTTTCTTGATGTATATGTTACAGGGAAAGTTGATTGTTAGTAAGAGTTGACTCTGCCTAGGAAGAGTCAACTCTTACTAAAAGTATCAGTAAAAGTTGATTGAAAATAAACAGATCAACTTTTCCTAGGAAGAGTTAACTATGCCTGCTGTGGTTTACTAAAAGTTGATTCAGAGATGTTGCTCTCCATATGTAACTGCGCGCGCATATCTTTGTTTTGATTATTCCGGCCAGGCAGTCGCCATTACTCGTCTATTTGTTGTAGTGCAATAGTGACCAAGGATTCAGTGTTTTTTTAGATTTCAATAATTAGTTTCAGTGTGCAATAATTATGTCAGACTCCAAGGCAGAACTGTTTCGTGAAAAAGTAAAGCTAGAACGCTCGACTTCCAAGGTAAATTCACTGACAGTGACCAAATTGAAATATGATAGCTACATTCAAAAAGTCAAAAATCTAAAAACTGCGAATAAAAAAGAAAGTAATTATCTCAGGTTTTTAAGACGATATGACATTATTGAAGTAAATGGTATTACAAAACTAATACACCCTGTCACAGACCATAAGGTATTATGTTTTTGATGAAGAGCTGTTTGGAGTTCTTAATGAAGCGCACATATCCACTGGACATGGAGGAAGAGATCGTATGATTGAGCAATTGAAAGGAAAATTCCAAAATGTTACTACAAAGGACATTCTGCTATTTTTAAGCTTGTGCGAACCTTGTGTTCAAAAATTGAAACATAAGAAGAAAGGACTGGTTGTAAAGCCTTTGTTATTCAAGGAAATGAATTCACGATGTCAAGTGGATTTGATTGACTTTCAGTCGCAACCTGATGAAGACTTCAAATTTATAATGGTGTACCAGGATCATTTGACAAATTTTGTTGTGCTAAGACCACTGAAATCAAAGACTGCAGATGAAGTGTGTGATAACATCATTGATATTTTTACTTTGTTAGGCGCTCCTTGTATTTTACAGTCTGACAATGGCAGAGAATTTGTGAATAAAATTATTGACAGTCTGGTTAAAACATGGCCGAACTTCAAAATGGTGCATGGCAAACCGCGACATAGTCAAAGTCAAGGTAGTGTCGAGAGAGCCAAACAGGACATAGAGAATATGATAACCACCTGGATGCAAGAGCACAAAACATCAAAATGGAGTGAAGGCTTAAAGTTTATTCAGCTTATGAAAAACAGTGCATTGCATAGTGGGATAAAAAGATCCCCGTATGAGGCAATGTTCGGTTGCCCTCCGAGACATGGCTTATCTACTTCAAAACTACCTACTGAGGTATTGGCAAATTTAGAAACAGAAGAGGATCTTCAATGCGCCATTGATCACATTCAGGAACAACAACAACAACAACAACAAGGAAACGAAATTGAAAGTAACGGGAATGGAAATCCTGATGAAAATGAAACAAACCAAAATTTATCAAGTGGTGAAAAGCTCGTAGATGATGGTGATTAACTCCTCACTGACCTGGACAAGTCTACTGAGGCCATCAAGAAGCAGAGAAATGAAGCTTTCCACTGTCTAGAAGAGCAAGCTAAACGCATGAAAAAAACCTCAGATCAGATTCATCCGCCAGTAGAAAAAGGAACATCAGTTCGAATTCCTGTCCCAGATGTTGACCGCGGAAGAGGAGATGCCCGATCTATCCTTGGCGTGGTACTGGAGGTTGTCGATGATGGATTCTATCGAATTGGAACAAGAAATGGAATTCTGAAGCAGCTTTTCTCAAGGTAATTTTTCCAAGCTAAAATAAAAGATCTCTCTCTCCCCCCTCCCCCTCTCTCTTTCTCTCCTCTCTCTCCCTGCCCCTAGTATTAAATTGTTCAGAGTTCAATGATAATATTTTTTCAGGTCTCAATTCAGTAAATGTCCCATGAACATTATCCAAGAAAATGAAGTCCCTATGGATAAAACAATAGCTGTGAGGACTGTTGCAACTTCACAATCACTTGGAAGTGGACAAGGATTTTTCAAATGCTCTTGCAACACTAAATGCAAATCCAAGAAGTGCATGTGTAAGAAGAAAGATGTGCTCTGCAACTCAAAGTGTCACAAATCTTTACCTTGCTGTAATAAATGATAAACATTTCTATCTCTCTATGTATTATAAAGGTTTTGCTTTTTTATTTGTTTTTATTAGGTAGTAGACCGTTTCCTTGCAAAAAGTCAACTTTTACTAACTCAAGGCAGTAAGAGTATACTTTCCCTAGGTATAGTCAACTCTGACTAGTAAATGTTGATCAAAATTCATCACTTTTCGCTTTTAATCAACTTTTACTGAAAAGACCAGTAAGAGTCGACTTTACCTGGGCAGAGTCAACTCTTACTGGAGAATCTGCTTTTCCTGTAACATATATAATAGATTTAATGCTTATAAATAAATTTACCTCAAGATATACTTTTTTTTTCCTTATTAGGAACATGTTTCGGGTACCATCTTGTACCCATCCTCAGCCTTCCGGTTTTTGTGTCTAGTGAAGTACATATGTGTTGGTTGACTACTATTATTGTGGCTTCCTGTTGGCTTCTGGTACTTCAAATTGGTTTTATTGTGTGTGATTGTTGTGTATGTATTAGTTTTTTGTGTATTTTCGATGTTGAGTGCTTTGAATATTGTGTCATGTTTTGTATTGATTTGTATTTGTTCAGGTATTAGTTTGTTTTGTGTTTTATGTTTGTATATTTGTAAATTTTCCCAAATGTTCATTATAGTGCCTTTGTGTGGTATATGTTTTATTAGTGTCATATTGGTTATGTCTGGGAATTCATGTCCTGTGTTTATTGCATGTGTGGCTAAATTGGATTTATATATTTCTGGTTTTTAGTATGCGTTTAGGTGTTCAAAATAATGAATGTTTTAGTGGATGGTTAGTGAGGATCGGTCAATAATACAAATTTTAGTTATTTTGCGTCGAAGTTTCGACAATATTTATTGTCATCTTCAGGACCTGTGTATGAAATACACTAGAAATATCAAACATAACGAAACAATTAAATATTTGGGTGAACGTGTTGGTGATGTGAGTGTGTGCGTGCGTGTGTATGTATCATTTTTTATGTGAAGACTTATGATAGTGTGTTTACATCTTCAAATTATCTTTAAGAAAGCGAGCAAATTATAGTATGAGAGAACTTAATTTATACAGTATTACAATTTAAATTACTAAATTTAATGTTATTTTAATTAATTAAACAAACAGTAATCAACAATTGGATATTAGATTGGTACATAAATTGTTTATACCTACAACAGTCAACATATAGCAAATTAATATATTACCTATAACTAAAACAGATTAGGGTCACTAAGAGATTAGGATGTTCACTACATAATTATTAAAAGTTATTTTTACCATGTTTCACTCCCTACTGGTGTTAACAAACAATCATAATTTAGAAACATACAATTTGCACAATACTGTAAAACATTACGACTTAAATCAGATAGTTGACAAAGGTTACAAACAAACGTTTCTGGTAATTTTTACTAACAGGTAAACTTAGATAAAAATTGTAATCATATTATAAAATATAGTCAAGAGTACTATAGAATAATGTAATTTATGTATGTGTCCACAATCACCCTTCTCTCTCACCCATGCTCCCCCTGCCAGTCCTTCTCACAGCCTCTCACTCTAACCTGAAATCGATCTATCACTCACTATCACCCCACTCTCTCACTCTCTCTTCTACATCTCACTCACTGTCTCCCTTCTTCCCTCTCTCGCTCTTCCACCCTTTTCTCTCTCTCTCTCTCTCCCCCTCTCCCTCTCATTATCTCTCTTCACTCTCTCTCTCTCCCTCTCATTTGTCATTGTCCACGATTGGCATTCTAAAACACTCACCATTTTTATAACACTATCATCCTCATATAAAATACAGAATTATGCACACGATGACAGAAATGATTTACCAACTTGTATTAAAGGGTTACAGACTTTATAACACAACATTATAGATAACAGATCTATTATATGAAAATGGTTATTACTTAATATTTACATTTTGGTCAACGTTATTTACCTGGAACTTGGTCTACACAGAGTACCATAGTCAATGTAGTTCGAATATAGGTCGGTCACATATATGTCGGTCATATATATTCGAACTACATTGACTATGGTACTCTGTATAGACCAAGTTCCAGGTACATAACGTTGACCAAAATGTAAATATTAAGTAATAACCATTTTCATATAATAGATCTGTTATCTATAATGTTGTGTTATAAAGTCTGCAACCCTTTAATACAAGTTGGTAAATCATTTCTGTCATCATGTGCATAATTCTCTATTTTATATGAGGATGATAGTGTTATAAAAATGGTGAGTGTTTTAGAGTGCCAATTGTGGACGATGGGGGGGGGGAGAGGAGAGAGAGAGAGAGAGAGAGAGAGAGAGAGAGAGAGAGAGAGAAGGGAGACAGTGAGTGAGATGTAGAAGAGAGAATGAGAGAGTGGGGTGATAGTGAGTGATAGATCGATTTCAGGTTAGAGTGAGAGGCTGTGAGAAGGACTGGCAGGGGGAGCATGGGTGAGAGAGAAGGGTGATTGTGGACACATACATAAATTACATTATTCTATAGTACTCTTGACTATATTTTACAATATGATTACAATTATTATCTAAGTTTACCTGTTAGTAAAAATTACCAGAAACATTTGTTTGTAACCTTTGTCAACTATCTGATTTAAGTCGTAATGTTTTACAGTATTGTGTAAATTGTATGTTTCTAAATTATGATTGTTTGTTAACACCAGTAGGGAGTGAAACATGGTAAAAATAACTTTTAATAATTAGGTAGTGAACATCCCCTAATCTGTTTTAGTTATAGGTAATATATTACTTTGCTATATGTTGACTGTTGTAGGTATAAACAATTTATGTACCAATCTAATATCCAATTGTTGATTACTGTTTGTTTAATTAATTAAAATAACATTAAATTTAGTAATTTAAATTGTAATACTGTATAAATTAAGTTCTCTCATACTATAATTTGCTCGCTTTCTTAAAGATAATTTGAAGATGTAAACACACTATCATAAGTCTTCACATAAAAAATGATACATACACACGCACGCACACACTCACATCACCAACACGTTCACCCAAATATTTAATTGTTTCGTTATGTTTGATATTTCTAGTGTATTTCATACACAGGTCCTGAAGATGACAATAAATATTGTCGAAACTTCGACGCAAAATAACTAAAATTTGTATTATTGACCGATCCTCACTAACCATCCACTAAAACATTCATTATTTTGAACACCTAAACGCATACTAAAAACCAGAAATATATAAATCCAATTTAGCCACACATGCAATAAACACAGGACATGAATTCCCAGACATAACCAATATGACACTAATAAAACATATACCACACAAAGGCACTATAATGAACATTTGGGAAAATTTACAAATATACAAACATAAAACACAAAACAAACTAATACCTGAACAAATACAAATCAATACAAAACATGACACAATATTCAAAGCACTCAACATCGAAAATACACAAAAAACTAATACATACACAACAATCACACACAATAAAACCAATTTGAAGTACCAGAAGCCAACAGGAAGCCACAATAATAGTAGTCAACCAACACATATGTACTTCACTGGACACAAAAACCGGAAGGCTGAGGATGGGTACAAGATGGTGCCCGAAACATGTTCCTAATAAGGAAAAAAAAAGTATATCTTGAGGTAAATTTATTTATAAGCATTAAATCTATTATATATGTTACAGGAAAAGCAGATTCTCCAGTAAGAGTTGACTCTGCCCAGGTAAAGTCGACTCTTACTGGTCTTTTCAGTAAAAGTTGATTAAAAGCGAAAAGTGATGAATTTTGATCAACATTTACTAGTCAGAGTTGACTATACCTAGGGAAAGTATACTCTTACTGCCTTGAGTTAGTAAAAGTTGACTTTTTGCAAGGAAACGGTCTACTACCTAATAAAAACAAATAAAAAAGCAAAACCTTTATAATACATAGAGAGATAGAAATGTTTATCATTTATTACAGCAAGGTAAAGATTTGTGACACTTTGAGTTGCAGAGCACATCTTTCTTCTTACACATGCACTTCTTGGATTTGCATTTAGTGTTGCAAGAGCATTTGAAAAATCCTTGTCCACTTCCAAGTGATTGTGAAGTTGCAACAGTCCTCACAGCTATTGTTTTATCCATAGGGACTTCATTTTCTTGGATAATGTTCATGGGACATTTACTGAATTGAGACCTGAAAAAATATTATCATTGAACTCTGAACAATTTAATACTAGGGGCAGGGAGAGAGAGGAGAGAAAGAGAGAGGGGGAGGGGGGAGAGAGAGATCTTTTATTTTAGCTTGGAAAAATTACCTTGAGAAAAGCTGCTTCAGAATTCCATTTCTTGTTCCAATTCGATAGAATCCATCATCGACAACCTCCAGTACCACGCCAAGGATAGATCGGGCATCTCCTCTTCCGCGGTCAACATCTGGGACAGGAATTCGAACTGATGTTCCTTTTTCTACTGGCGGATGAATCTGATCTGAGGTTTTTTTCATGCGTTTAGCTTGCTCTTCTAGACAGTGGAAAGCTTCATTTCTCTGCTTCTTGATGGCCTCAGTAGACTTGTCCAGGTCAGTGAGGAGTTAATCACCATCATCTACGAGCTTTTCACCACTTGATAAATTTTGGTTTGTTTCATTTTCATCAGGATTTCCATTCCCGTTACTTTCAATTTCGTTTCCTTGTTGTTGTTGTTGTTGTTGTTCCTGAATGTGATCAATGGCGCATTGAAGATCCTCTTCTGTTTCTAAATTTGCCAATACCTCAGTAGGTAGTTTTGAAGTAGATAAGCCATGTCTCGGAGGGCAACCGAACATTGCCTCATACGGGGATCTTTTTATCCCACTATGCAATGCACTGTTTTTCATAAGCTGAATAAACTTTAAGCCTTCACTCCATTTTGATGTTTTGTGCTCTTGCATCCAGGTGGTTATCATATTCTCTATGTCCTGTTTGGCTCTCTCGACACTACCTTGACTTTGACTATGTCGCGGTTTGCCATGCACCATTTTGAAGTTCGGCCATGTTTTAACCAGACTGTCAATAATTTTATTCACAAATTCTCTGCCATTGTCAGACTGTAAAATACAAGGAGCGCCTAACAAAGTAAAAATATCAATGATGTTATCACACACTTCATCTGCAGTCTTTGATTTCAGTGGTCTTAGCACAACAAAATTTGTCAAATGATCCTGGTACACCATTATAAATTTGAAGTCTTCATCAGGTTGCGACTGAAAGTCAATCAAATCCACTTGACATCGTGAATTCATTTCCTTGAATAACAAAGGCTTTACAACCAGTCCTTTCTTCTTATGTTTCAATTTTTGAACACAAGGTTCGCACAAGCTTAAAAATAGCAGAATGTCCTTTGTAGTAACATTTTGGAATTTTCCTTTCAATTGCTCAATCATACGATCTCTTCCTCCATGTCCAGTGGATATGTGCGCTTCATTAAGAACTCCAAACAGCTCTTCATCAAAAACATAATACCTTATGGTCTGTGACAGGGTGTATTAGTTTTGTAATACCATTTACTTCAATAATGTCATATCGTCTTAAAAACCTGAGATAATTACTTTCTTTTTTATTCGCAGTTTTTAGATTTTTGACTTTTTGAATGTAGCTATCATATTTCAATTTGGTCACTGTCAGTGAATTTACCTTGGAAGTCGAGCGTTCTAGCTTTACTTTTTCACGAAACAGTTCTGCCTTGGAGTCTGACATAATTATTGCACACTGAAACTAATTATTGAAATCTAAAAAAACACTGAATCCTTGGTCACTATTGCACTACAACAAATAGACGAGTAATGGCGACTGCCTGGCCGGAATAATCAAAACAAAGATATGCGCGCGCAGTTACATATGGAGAGCAACATCTCTGAATCAACTTTTAGTAAACCACAGCAGGCATAGTTAACTCTTCCTAGGAAAAGTTGATCTGTTTATTTTCAATCAACTTTTACTGATACTTTTAGTAAGAGTTGACTCTTCCTAGGCAGAGTCAACTCTTACTAACAATCAACTTTCCCTGTAACATATACATCAAGAAACGGACTTGTAACGTGTCAAAATTGGGTAATTTTATTTATTGCATTTATGGGGTATTTCATTTTATTTCATTTCGGGATTTTTATAAAAAATTATTGTGCAAGTTTTAATCCCATTGTGAAAGAACACGTGGTGACTATAACAGTTTGGAACAAAGCAGCAACGTAATATTCCGTTGCGAAATCAGTTGAAGTATGTACCACCCTAAGTTTTCTCAGAACTGTGCATGAATGTGACAGCGCACGCACGCGCGATACAGGTCTACGCTCGGAGTGACGCTATCGGCCAAAAACCAAGATGTCAAGAAACCAAAGTTAGGCAGTCTCATTTACCATGACGGCGGATACAAAAAACTTAAGGACCGCCTCCTTAGTGGCGTCAAACAGAAGTGCCTAAATATCGTCGGCACATACTACGGAAAAGACCACTATATATCATGAACAGAGTCGGTCAAATGCTACAAATCAACTATGAACGACGACGAGATCCGTTGGCAGTGGACACTAACTTCCTCCCACACACAGTCTACGTTAGGCAGTCCACGAGCAACAGAGTACAGCTACAGACGCCTACATTTTCGTTTCGGGCCCGGTTGGTCGAGTTTTCATAAGATGTAATCAATTCAATAATATCGCTAAGACCGACCGGGACCCGAGGAATTGAACGATGTTATAAACGGGTGCCGTGCAGTGACAATTGGAGAGCAGTGAATAACGGACAATGTAACCGGAACGAAAGCACGTGTTTGGTCGGCCTCGCGTACCTCAAAATAACATAAAATGAGACCGGGATCCGTAAAGAATAACTATTTTGCTATTGTATATAATATTTTATAAGGGGTTTGTAAATGGTGTGATAGAGTGCGTGAGCAAAGCTGGGCTATCTTCTTAGGAGTAAGTAATATTATTTAAGTATATAAAATAAAATGTATGAACAAGAGTTACACAACATTTGATGAACAAGAGTTACACAACATTTGAAAACATGTAAGAAAATTTATTTGGAAAACAAACATTTAAAGTTGCAATATTTGATCATTAAAAATCATAATTTCTCTTCAAAAAATGTGTTAGACTAAGTTATTTCGTCATTACCACTTTCTCATTTCTGTGCTGCAAGATTCGTCTAAACGTTCCGGGATCTTTCTGAATTATTAATTGGGTGTGGTCAGATAGCGAAATTGTCCTTTTTATTTAAGGTGGAGTATAAAGGTTTTCGATATTTTAACCTATAAAAAATATAGTTTCATATAATAGATCTGTTATCTATAATGTTGTGTTATAAAGTCTGTAACCCTTTAATACAAGTTGGTAAATCATTTCTGTCATCGTGTGCATAATTCTGTATTTTATATGAGGATGATAGTGTTATAAAAATGGTGAGTGTTTTAGAATGCCAATCGTGGACAATGACAAATGAGAGGGAGAGAGAGAGAGTGAAGAGAGATAATGAGAGGGAGAGGGGGAGAGAGAGAGAGAGAGAAAAGGGTGGAAGAGCGAGAGAGGGAAGAAGGGAGACAGTGAGTGAGATGTAGAAGAGAGAGTGAGAGAGTGGGGTGATAGTGAGTGATAGATCGATTTCAGGTTAGAGTGAGAGGCTGTGAGAAGGACTGGCAGGGGGAGCATGGGTGAGAGAGAAGGGTGATTGTGGACACATACATAAATTACATTATTCTATAGTACTCTTGACTATATTTTATAATATGATTACAATTTTTATCTAAGTTTACCTGTTAGTAAAAATTACCAGAAACGTTTGTTTGTAACCTTTGTCAACTATCTGATTTAAGTCGTAATGTTTTACAGTATTGTGCAAATTGTATGTTTCTAAATTATGATTGTTTGTTAACACCAGTAGGGAGTGAAACATGGTAAAAATAACTTTTAATAATTATGTAGTGAACATCCTAATCTCTTAGTGACCCTAATCTGTTTTAGTTATAGGTAATATATTAATTTGCTATATGTTGACTGTTGTAGGTATAAACAATTTATGTACCAATCTAATATCCAATTGTTGATTACTGTTTGTTTAATTAATTAAAATAACATTAAATTTAGTAATTTAAATTGTAATACTGTATAAATTAAGTTCTCTCATACTATAATTTGCTCGCTTTCTTAAAGATAATTTGAAGATGTAAACAAACTATCATAAGTCTTGTAACGTACCAAATTGGCAGTTACATAAAATAACTACCTAATACGTCAAATAAAAGGATATCATGAAAATATTTCATCGAGCATATAAGAAGGAACGGGAGAATATAAATAAAGTGTGTATCTACGAACAAATACCATTGCAACAACCCAACAAAGAAGAAAGAAGAGTAAAAAGGATATCATCGAGTATAACGAAGAGAGAGAAAATACCAACGAGCCAATATAATATGTAAGCATCCAGGCCCAATAGATCCAAAATAGTGAGGGGATATGACGAAAATAATTATTAAAATGAAAAGGAGACGAACCAAGTACAATCACAATGGTGATAAAACAAACAAATTTGCTTATTAGTATGAAATAATATGGGACAATGATTACCATAACCACGAATAAAAATATGGAAGAGTATGACAATATTAAGGAACACGGATTATTACAAATAATGTATAACCAAGGAGTACGCTGACAGTGAGAAACAACTAACCAGAAGAAGAAAAGAAGAAGACGAGGAAAAGAAGTATACCATGAAGAATGAAGATTACAAGACATCAACATTCACAAGATATACAAGGAATTAGAATCAATATAGTGAACAGAAGAAGTATGATGATTATTCAAATACCAATAACAGAGAAACCAGCGTTGAGCATTAATCACGAACAATGACAGTGAGTACTTAATGTAAGTGTAACAACATGTGAAATGATAACCATTTTACCCCAGGTAAACAGCACAAACAATACCAGTGAAAATGTTTATAACGGAGCAAAGTGATTAACCATTATAAATGAAAGAATCCACGATTAACTAGTGAAATGCACAGAATTAGTGTAACAAGGTTAATCAAGATTATAAAATCACATAGATAATCAATAAGAACACCAAAAAATATGAGACAGAACAGTAAATTAATTGTTCATAGGGATTAATAACAAAAGCTTTGTAAGCCCAAATATGAAATGAGCCTGAATGCCATAGCAAGACAGGACAAAATGTAAATGAATACCAGAACAGATAGTAGCAAATATGCTAGTTTGTTATGTATGAACCAATCAATGTACCAAAAATTAGGTCCAACCCACCAAAATATGTAAACTTATTAGACTAAGAATACCTGTGTTATTGTTTCAACAAATAGTGTAAAAATGCGTATAACTTAGTAATAAACCATTGTAGTAGAATGCCATAATGAGATGGAAATAGTTGAGTTAAATACTGAATAAAAGTATGTAGAGCATTGTTGTCAGACAACTGACACATAACCTCACAAGAATTGAACCTATAACATAAAATCATGTACATTAGTTAAACCAACCAATTATCCACAATTGTTTCAAACAGAAACTAGCTAAGAATAATAATGCAAACCAATGAATACCATATGTACTGAAGGACACAGCAAAAGAATCAGACTGAATATAATATCATAAAGTTAAATGAACAGAACCCCAATGTGACAAGAGAGTTAGTCAAAATACAGTACCAAAACTTATCAAACGAATGTGACAGTTGTTACCAGTAGTTAGAGAAATGTCTAATACTGCTATGAGAACACTCCACAAATGTAATACTAGTAGTTTAATAATTAAAATATAAACTAACTAACTGCAATTGTAAAACCAGATGTAAATAAACACCATGCTATAACTTAGAGAGCTTTCAGATAATGAAAAGTTAATGAATACATTGAACCAGCAATGTACAACAATTGTACACTATTTTAAGTACTAACAATATATCCCATGTGTACTAAAATAATTAAATAAATGTCAAAATGGAAAGATGAGAACAGAAGGTATTTTGATCATACTATAAGTATATACAAAATAACATTTTCTATCAAAATAAAGTGTAAATACATGTAAATAAATGTACATATTAGTATTAGGATGTCAAACATATGTAGTAGAATAAGTAATAATGGCATTATAGGTAAGTATAAACAATCGAACATGGTTGATATAGACGCCATTAACAGATTTTGTGTAAACTATAAATATAACCATTTTATGTACTAACATGAAGGAGAAATGGACTCAGAATGTTTAGTAATAAGTATTATAGTGTAATTGTAACGAAATATGGTGAAAAAGACTTATTTATGTTAAGAGTCGCCATATTAGTTTTCAGGATGTCCAAGTGAACTAATAATGGACGGATTTAGTGCTTGTTTAGACTTAAAATAAAGCCACAAGTGTCCGAAATTTAATGCCACTATCCGAATGATGATACGACAAAAGATAAGAAAGTTATGACAATTATAAGTTCAATCATTTTGAGTATCCATGCATACGTCACATATAATCTCGAACCCACGCTTAGAGTTGCCAAAAATTGAAAGTTTTATTTGACCAAAGTGTTTTGGGGTTGAGAGTTTGACCTTTTGAACCAATCAAATAGCTTAAAATAACCAGATGAGAAAGAGACGCTTTAGCAAAAAGTATCATTTGTTCTGTATCACTCACGACGAGAGGTCTACGCTGAAAGTCGTCAAAATATTTTGAAATGTGCGCGTCACTTACAGTAGTACATCAACAAACATTAACCTGTACACAACAACACATTACCGAGTGTCCAGTGAATTAAGTGAACAGTGAATTAACATGACCAGTGTATAATAAAGGTCATGTTCTGTGTATATATAATCAGTGAGTACAATCTTTTAATTATTTTAAAGGAAAAAATAAATGTAATAACTTTCGTTGATAACGAAAATTATTGTTTGGACTGCACTAGTCATAACGCTTGAGTGCATTTATAAACAATGATGGACAATTATCAGGATTTAATAAACAAATTGTAGCACAATCCAATGACAATAATTAATTCAAGAATAATTATTTTATATGTTAAGGAGAATTAAGAAAGGCGGAATTAAATTCAGATACCGCTCATGATTCAGTGAATATAGTCGCTTACTTGACTAAACTTTTTGAATTAATAAATAATTATTTTCTTGTGCAAATCTTTTAATAACTGATAATTACACGTCAAATGATTTATAAATAGAATGTTTGTAACTGTATCGTTAAGAATTTTATAAATAACATACTTATTCTAAATAATGACTTGCGTGTTACTAGGTAAACTAACCTAGAACCGAAGAATATATTTTTGTCACAAAGAAACAATTCTGTTCTTGAACGATTTTAATGAAATGAAAGCTATAATAAGAGTTTTTTTCTTTAGATTTTTTTCTCTTTCCAGTACATGGTTCTGCTAATTAATGAATAAATAATAATAATATTTTTAACCGAGCAACGCTCAAAGCATGTGACGACCTTAACTGCTATATACTCTTGCATAACGTACGATAGTACGATATTATCGGTTATGGTACCGAGTTTTATAATTTTAAATTTTTGTTTTTTTTTAGTAATAGATAATTAAATATTGTTATTCAAACTTGCATCTTTTTATCTGGTATCATGTATCTTCAAAGAACTCACTAAATTGGTAATATAATTGACTAAAGTGAACCTAACCTCGTTCACAAAAACATTGTACCTTACAACAGTGTTACCAGCCTTGAGATACAGAGATCTAAATATTTGTTTAATTTTGTTATTGTTGTAAAATACCTTTTTAATTGTTTTAAAAGAGTTTACTGGATTTAATAGTTGTCAATAAATCCTCATTTTATTATCAGTGGAATCAGTGTTTTAATTTCTATAAAATAGAAGCAGTAATTTAATTTTTTATAAACAGTTCTCTCATATGGTGGCGGTAGTATTTGAATGATTGATACCATTCAACTTACCTTTGAACGCTTGATTTATTTTATTGTTTATGTGCATTCTTTGCGATATTCAAAAGGAATATCTATATATTGTAACGTACCGCTTATGTGAGGCGTCCACCACTTACGAGTGTATTGCAATTACAGGTTTCGTTAATTCAGCCCCACTGTTGTACGCCAATTCTGTAACGTACCGCTTATGTGAGTTATATTATATGCCTCACGCAGTATGCGTCACTTCTGAATTATAATAACTGACGTTTTTTAAAAAAAATAAATAAAGGATTTTTTAATGTGTTACTCAATCTAAACAGAAATCGAGAGTGTGTGATTTGGGGTCAAGGAGGGAAGTTGTTCAGCCTTATGAAGAAGAGACAGTAAGTACCAATTATTTACACTTGGTTTAGACGATTCCGGATTTTTTCAAGTTGTTCGCTATGATTTAAATCAGCTGATGGTGAGATAAGTTTCTACGCTTAGTTCAACCAGCCTACACTATAGCAAAATCTGATCCGATGTGTCGATTTCTTCTGTTTTTGTGCTGAAACTTATTACAACTACCCACTACCAAAAAAATTATAACACACTTTATTATTCAAGATTATTTCTCAATAATATTATTTATTTATATTATTGGTTTTTGTTTCCTGCCACCAAAATACACGTATCACAATTGATCTTTCTTTAAATAAAACATAATCTCGACTTTACAGAGCAAACAGAGAATTGTCTAAAGAAAAAAACGGATATGGTTTTATTTACCAAATTTTACTCTATTTAAAAACATCAATTAATATATAATTCTTAATAATTCCCCAGGGTTCAGGGTAAGTTCTTTTTGTTACGAGAGTGTCAGAAATGGATAATTACTAAGCTTTACAAATACCGAAAAATTATTAAATAAATTGTTTATTTTTTCGTGTAGTATGTAGTTCCTGGAATGTCCGTAAGAGCGCAGTGTGCTTTTGTTTACTTTAAAAAAAAACATGATTAAGTGACTATTTTGTGTTCTTTATCAACGTTCGGAATGCATTTTCTTCTTGAACTATTAAACGAAATGTTTATATTACCTCGCTCCGTATGGTTCTTACTGGAATGAAGCTTTTTCGCTGGTGAGGTCCGTCTTGCGTTATAATTTCCTTACCGTCTGGCTCATTTTTCGATCGTCAAACTGGAACTATGGCGAAACCAGGTTGAATCATCATCAGGTTTTCTTTCACTGTTTTGTAAGGAGTGTAACCATTCAATTTTGATTTATCCTGCATGATTATATAGTGGTCATGCTGCTTGTTAATTTTGTATTAATTTTCACTCCTCCAAAGTTCCAAAAAAAAGTTATTTTTATTATAATTGTAGTAGCATCATTTCTTCAACTCTGTGGTTTTATTTTCAAAATTAATATTATTAACAATACTTGTTATTTTCGTCACTCTTAGTAACCCATCGTATTTTTTATTATACAGGCAGTTTGTAATTATTATAAATTTATATTTTATTTATCGAAAAATAATTTTTTTCCATTCCGGTTTCTTTATTAATTTTGTTTACAGAATAAGTTTTTGTTCATTTTCTTATGACCTTGTATATAAATATTTGATAATTTTATTATCTTTAAATAAATTTATATATATTATTTATTAGTCTCTCATAGTATTACTACACTGCACTACTTCCTGTTGCCATCTCCCTCATAGTATTATTTTAATTTTTTATTATCCTTTTATATTTAAATTTTTATGTTTTTTAAAACGAACTAACCCTGGGTTATCCTATATTACAACACAAATATTTAAAAAAATATAACATTAAATTATGTATAACAATTGGTTGTTCATACAATATAAATATTACAATAAATAAATAAAAATACAAAATCAGTTGGTAGTATTATAGCCTACTCTCATAGTTTTATAATTTCCAAACCTACAGCACAGTTCTGTAATAAGTTACCTTCACTTTTATTTTCTTTTACCTCAATGGGTACACTATAACTCACTTTGCACCGTATATCACTTGAATTGTTTATCATGTTGAGTGATATAATTTAATTTTGAGCGAGCCATAGGTTACCCATTTCTGACCTTGATGTTATTATGATTTAATTTATTGGGACCGGGTTATGTAACGTTACAATATGTATATCAAGTGTGTTTTCAGTAAAGGAAGTCGCCATCGGGAATAGTGAAGATATCCACGGATGGTAAGTGGGGAGGTTAACACAGTGAAGTGATAAATACTCTTTTAAACTACAAACTCTTAAACGTGAATATTAATTACAATCACCCAATTTTAATAATCATAAATATTAATAATCATCAACAATAACATCATACTCGACTTGACTTAATAATACCCCCAGTGAATCAATATCCTTTTTATATATCTAAAATCTATAATCTATTATAGTCTTCACATAAAAAATGATACATACATACGCACGCACACACTCACATCACCAACACGTTCACCCAAATATTTAATTGTTTTGTTATGTTTGATATTTCTATTGTATTTCATACACAGGTCCTGAAGATGACAATAAATATTGTCGAAACGTCGACACAAAATAACTAAAATTTGTATTATTGACCGATCCTCACTAACCATCCACTAAAACATTCATTGATTGACGGTCACTAAAAATTTAAGGGTTCAAAATAACATTTTTCAGCTGTTTTTTTGTTTGTCCTATGTAACATTTATTGCAATCTTGGCATTCAATTTTGTATATACCGTTAGTTGTTATATTGTCTTTATTGTGTGGGCTGTTTAGTTTTTGTAAATTATTTTTATTAGTTTTGTATGCTATTTTTATATCTGTGTTTTTAAATAGTTTTGTTAGTTTTGTCATTTTATTATTTATGTATGTGAATGTGGCCCATTTTTTGTTGTTGTTATTATTTATGTGTTGTTCATTTTGATTAATTCTTAATTGTTCAGTTTTTATTTTATTTGATTTTATTTTCTATTTTGTTTACAGTATTTTTATTGTATCCATTTTCATAACCAATTTGGTATATTATATTTCTTTCTTTGTCAGTTTCTTATTGTTTAGGGGAATTTTGTACATTCTGTTAAATAGCGAATAGAATGCTGCCATTTTATGTTGTGGTGGGTGGTCATTTATCTTGTGGTGGTTATGTCTAAATAGTTGATTTTGTTATGTTTTTCTTTTTCTTCTGTGAATTGTATTTTAGGATGTATGTTATTGATTTGTTTCAGTATGTTCTCTGCATTTGTGTTTTTGTTATTTGATACATATACCCCATCATCTACATATCTTATCCATATGCCATTTGGATCATATGATTTTATAATATTTTGTATTTTGGTGTCTATGTTTTGTAGGAATATTTCTGCTATTATGCTAGATAATGGTGATCCCATTGCTAAACCTTCTTGCTGTTGATATATTTTGCTATTAAATTCAAAGTAATTTTGTTTTAGTATTAGTTGGAGGCTATTTTTTATTTCGGTTATATATTGTTTGTTTTCATTTTGTTCTTTAAGTTTGTTTATTATGTCTACTGTTTCTTCTATTGGAATGTTGGTGTACATGTTTGTGATATCATATGATGTGAAAAATGTATTTTCATTTATATTTATTATTTTTGTTTGTCTATTAATTCATATGTATTTTTTATGTTATGATGGTTATTTGTTAGATGGTTACTTTTTAGTTTTTGTGCTATTATTTTTGCTATTTTGTATGTAGGAGCTTTTTTGAAGTTGATTAATGAACGTATTGGGTTGTTTAATTTGTGTATTTTTATTAGGCTATTCATTTTAGGTGGTTCTGGATTATTATTTATTATATATATGTCTGTGTTTTTATTGTTGAAAATGTTTTTAGTTGTTTTTATGTTGTGTAAACTAACTATGGTGATAAAAATAAATGAAATGTATATTTTAAAAAGTGATAAATGTATAATGTGGAAAAACTATGGCATAATAGGCCTATCCAAGGGGAATAGGTAAAAAAGATGTACATAATTTAATGTAGGTATATAATAATTAAAAGAAAATAGTTGTAGTTGTTTGTACTTAAAGTTGTATGTAAGGGTAAAAAGGAGATTATGAATAATTACTTGTATGACAAAATATAGATTAGGTGTTATGGACTAGCATTTACTTAGAATGCTAAAAAGGATCATTAAAATGCTAAAAAGGATCATTAAATGTTTAGAGTTAATTAATTATATTTATTGTTATTATGTTTGAAAGATGTAATGTTCATAAACTAAAAGAATTTATAATAATAAATGTGTAATTAGAATCAGATACTCTAGGCCATAGAAAGCCTAGAGTAAAAACAAGAAATTTGTAAAATTTAATGTTAAAACAATATTAATTGATTGCACAATGAATGTTATCATCTTAGATTTGATTGTATAATATCAGAAAAGCAAAAGGTGTACAAAATAATTAGTTTTAAAATAATTAATATGAAAACAGAATTGTTAAAATAGTAAATCAGTAAGTACTGGACAGAAATCATTCATGTTTGGTTTCAAATCAATTTATGTAAAGAAAGCAAGACAGTGATGTTATTATCTTAGGAATTCAAAGTAGTATAAGAAAGTTATGCTAACTTATAAAATATTTGTTAATTTTGTAAAATTTCATTAGCAACATTAACAATGTAAACAATATTTTCCACCAATGAGAGTAAGAGGCTGGCTACCTTGACAACCAAACATTAACAGAAAAAACCGTTAGTCCAATTTTAGATTCAGAGTAGAGCAGATCAAAAATTATATGCAGCTCAATATAATATATAAAAATAATAAATCAAATTGTAATGAACACTATTGTGTGTCCAAGCAGCCGTGCACCCTGAAGGATTAGGCGACCCTCGCACCCCCACGCGCGGGAACTCACACACACACACACACACACACACACACACACACACACACACACACACACACACACACACACACACACACACACACACACACACACACACACACACACACACACACACACACACACACACACACACACACAGCCCGGCCCACCACCCGCTAATGGTTCTTTTATGAGTCACCTACTAGGCACTGGACTGCAAAACTACGAATTTTTAAATATATATCTTTATCCAATTAATATTGTAATTTTTAAATTCTACATATTATTCCTTAAAAAATGAGTCCAAACACGGTGTCATTGTGACACTTCTAAGCAGTTTAAAGGTCATTGGATTAGATTAAAAACTTGACTATTTGAAAGTGGTTCTTTAGATTTTATTTGAATCAGTTGTAACATCGTACAAATTTACAATAACTCTGTGTGATAAACAATGTATGCAAAATTCATTTATAATAATATCTTAAAAGGAAAGTTTAAATAAATTTATGCTTACGACATTTTACAATATACAGGTACAATAACAGTTATAGGAGGGTGGCTTCTTCAAACGTGTCAAAAACATAATATTCATCTCTACAGAATTAACAAAGCAACAAGTAAATAAATGGAGGGAATTGTTTTGAATTGGTCTATTAAATTAAAAAAAAAAATTAATAACGATAAATATTACAAAGGATACTATGAGAAGAAAACCCCACTAACTCACTGTAAAACTGCGCACCCAACATCGTCGTCTTCAGTGTCACTATCACTTTCAGACTCACTATTTCCAGGACACAAGTTTATAATTAAGTCTCGAACACTGAGATCGTTAAGTCCTTCACTTTTCCAATCTTCGTCCATCAGCTTCTTCACGTTTTTTACATATTTCTCCCACAATTCTGGCGTCACAGCAGCTACAGCTTCCAAAAAGAGTTCTTTTACGTCTTTTAACTTAAAAGTTTTGTTTCTCTCTTTCACGTAATGTTTTAAATATCCCCAGACCATCTCGATTGCGTTGTACTGGCAATGATAAGGTGGAAGGCGGATCACTTTGAATCCCAATTCTGCTGCTTTGGAATCAATGAAGTAGGTGGGATGTGGGGGTTTGTGCATTTTCACAATGTTATAAAGTTCCGGCTTCTTCAGGTCAGGCGGAAAGCACACTCCTCTGTCATTCAGCCACCTTATCATTCCATCATTGGTAGAATTTGATGTCGGTGCCTTATTTTCCACTCTTGAATGATAAGGGGCGTTGCCCATAATTATAGTAGTGCCAGGCGATAACACCGGGATTAAAATGTTGAAAAACCAATTTTCGAACACTTTGCAGTCCATTTCTTCATGGTAATCACCGGTCTTACAAGACTGAAAAATAAGCGGTGGCGCTTTGATCCATCCATCTTGACTCCCCGCGTGACAAACTATCAGACGTTTACCTTTTCCAAGTGGGGCGCTCAAAGTTCCCTTCACACTTCCATCAGTCCAACCCTTATTGTGACTTATATTTTCATTAACCCAGGTTTCGTCCAGGAACACAGTGGTTTTTAGGTCTATATTGTGTGTTTTCCGAAGAAACTGGCATCTTTTCAGAGCGATGGATGGTTTCTCCATTAACACCTTCCTAGTATTGAACTTCTTATATGCGAAGCCCAAGTCCTTCAACACGGTTGCTAAGGAAGACTTACCACCATTAAAAAGTCCAGCTTCCTTCAGAGAAACCTGCAGTCTTCTTAAGGTGGGCACTTCTTTTCTTTCGTAGTATCCCATGATGTGGCGATGTATGGCTGACTTTCCGAAGTCATCCACTTCCGTAACAGGTCAGTTCCAAGGCGTTTGAGGATTCTTCTTCCTGGGAGTACTAATTAATATATGTCTCTTCTTTTGTAGAGAGTTGGTGACATCTCCACCATCTTGTGTCGATGACTCTACCGCCACCGTTTCGGTGTCATCTTCGCAAGAGGCTTGTTCTGTCTCATTACTTTGTACTGTAATTTCGTCCTTTAGTTGAGTATTTATTCGTTTTACTGTCCCATATGAAACACCGCAAGCGTCAGACACTCTTTCCAAAACCTTTTTGACGTCTTTTAAAGGGCCTAAGTTATTTTTCTCCAAATAAAAGTATTGAATCACAGAAGCGACTATTGTTCTTGCTTATGAATGTAAAGTTTCTTTTGACTTGCCAGAAGACATCATTAAAGAATTCAAACACACACATAAGGAACTCACTATACTTTTAAACAAGAAAATAGGACTTAATATAGAAACACAGAAATACACTATATCCCGCAATATACTGACCCACACAGAGCTCTACTAAACACTGAGCGGCAGGTAGGCCGGGCTGCACATGTGTGTGTGTGGGGGGGGGGGCGAGGGTCGCTTAATCCTTCAGGGTGCATGGCTGCTTGGACACACAATAATGAGATGAGAAATAATAATGGTATGACATGAAGAAATAGTGAGTTCATTATTATACTCGGAGAAGAAAGGATTAAACTTCCATATAACCAGATGAAATACAAAATGATACTGAATGAAAAATGAAATGATGTTATGAAGAATAATTTCACAAAAAGAAGGAATTCGAACTAAAATCATATTAAATTAGAAGAATAATTTCAAAAACAGTGAATTATGTGTTGAAGCTCATACTTGAAGGAAGATGATAAGTATAACATCAAACTCTAAAAACTAATCAGTCTAATAAACTATGATACACTGATACACAATTTCAATCACAAATAAACTATATTTCACTATTCACTTGATAAAGAACTGGTAATAAATTAATTACTATCTCTATTTAATTATTAATCCATGGTGATAGACTTATTGGAAGTGCAATAATTTGAAGAACACATTTAACCTACAAACACTGACTGTTGTAAACCAAATAATTATAACCTTATATTTAAGTTGTTCATAACTTATATAATATTTAATTGCTATTTATGTGAAGCTTTATACTTCTTAAAGGGTGTTTTTTGTTAACTTTCTGTAATCCAAAGGACCTAACAAACTAGTTTTAATAAGCAAAAATTGGTTATTATCAACTCTGATAGTCTTGTTGCCAACCGCTGAGTATTTAAACTTCATAGCTGGAGCAAATATGTTATTATAAAATTATCTAATTATTTTAAAAGAAAGAAATACACAATAAAAAACAAAACGAATATTGACGATTTTTAATTGTATGGTTAACTTATTTCTATGTTAATAATATCTTATTTCTTCATACAGCAAAAAAGTAAAATTTTCTTATCAAAAAAAGAAGTTGGTAACAATTGTTTTAGGGACGAAATTCGAATTGAGTTATTAAAAAGGTAAGTCGACTAAATCTCATAAAGAGAAGGTGAATAAAAAACAGAAAGTGAGTAATTTTAATTGTTTTAATCACAAAACAATTTGGCGCATAAGTCGGGAACAAAAAATAAGTTAAACCTTTAGATAAAAGAAGAAACAATTTAAGAGTGGGAAACAACATACAGAAAAGGTAATTGAAAACGTCGGGTTATAAAAAGACACAACTTTGAGTGTGGCTCATAGATGATAAGAAGTAGATTGTTGTAAATTGATGCAACCAACGCGTGGCTTTTAACCGATAAGAAGACGATTGTTATAATACGTATATATATATATAATTTAATAATATTATTATATATATATAATTATTATATATATATAATAATATTTTATAATGACTTTACCTCAAGATGTTTTGTCCTTATTTGGGAAGCCTTGTGTTCCTTATTGGAAGGCTGGATCAAAATCAGTAAGGCTGAAGATGGGAACACAAGGCTTCCCAAAACATGTTCCAAATAAGGAGTAAACATCTTGAGGTAAAGTCATTATAAAATAGATATTATATACATCAAGAAACAGACTGTAGCAAAAAGTGTTTGTATATATATAATTTGCTTTACTTATTCCAGTATTTATTTTTTTTCTGTTTCTCCACTTCTCTGTATGTATTCATAATTATTATAATTATTTACATATTTATTTGAGCCTAGCAATAGTGATTTGCAAGTCTTTGATAATATGCATTAGTTTATTCTTAGGTTTATGTATTATCATGCCCTTTTATTCAGTTTTGGTTTTCCAAGTCTTAATGTTGTTTAACAGTTGTGGGTGGTTTGTTTAGTAGCTGTAATGTGGCTCTTCACATAATAGGACACAGCCAAAATGTTTCTACACATTGTTGACTTGTATGTACACACTTGCACTTTGCCTGCGTGAGAACTGCCTTTTATTTTATTCACCATTGTGATAGGTTCATAGTGTAGAAAATATAGAATGTTGATGGATATGTAGAAAAGAACAGAAAAAAGTACAGAATTATGAGTATGGAGTATGTAAGGGGCTTATCGCCTCGTACTGTACCATAAAAAGAGTATCTAACTAGCAAAGACCCACAGTGGGTTTTGGGATGGGGAACACAGTCAAAGAACAAGGTTTGTTACAAACATTTTCTTTTGGAAGAAAATGCAGGAAAACATTTTAGGCGGGGGGAGGTGGTCTTATAAAGATATGGAATCCAGTCGTGCCTAAAAAAGAATATAATAATTTATAAAAGATTTGGGGGGGATGATGGGGAGAACTTGGCGAATGACTACCCAGTGAATATAGTTTTACTATAGGGACATATAATACTAACGGTATTCTTGGTGATAATCATAGTGCCATGGCAATAATGATTTAAATTATACATAAGCATACATGTGCTTCTGTGCTTAAGTGTATGAAGTAAAATATTTGTTGAGAATGACTGTACAAATTTGTTTGTTCTGCATGCCACTTTTTGGTAAAGTGGAGTGTGTTTATTCAGAAAAACAAGAGAAGAAAATTATACCTTGTAAGTTTTCATGCTGAACTTTGTCTGCTTTGTTTTGGTTTACCATATTTATTATATTACATGGCTGCTTTGTTTTCTTTATCCAGTCATATCTCTGGAATTATTGGTTTTATTTCTGCGAACAGTCATAGAATGATAAATGATGCAGGTAGTTGTATATATCTTATGTGTAACATGTACATGTCCTGTACTAACATGAAAGATTTCCACTTAAAAAAAAAACATACCATCCTGTTCTTGTGTTAAGAGTGTGATTTTTTAATGTAGAAAGCAGTGCATCACACAAATTCATTACAGCAGTATTGAAGTAATTACTTCTCTTTGTTGACAGTCTCACAGGTTCACAATAGGTCAACGAATCAGAACCACATTCCTCTTTACAAGACTGAAAATTGTACATTTAATGTTTAACAATATATTCGCAACAATATACTGAAGCAAGTTATGGAATGGAACTGTCAGGAGAGCAGAATGAGGGAATATGCAATGACGTCATGGGGAAGGACAATGAAAAAGAAATTGGTTGGGGTGATCAGCATGTAGGTGCAAGCATAGGTTCAGCCTCAGGATAGATAGGGATGGATAGCATTTATGGAGGCCTGAAGTAATGAAAGGAATGAAGAAGAAACATGTAACATGTCTTATAAACAGAATAATTGAAAATTGTAGTATACAGTTGTGTTTTCCTATATCATAAGAAAGAAAACAGTTCTTTGTACACTAGAAAAATTTTGTTTAACAAATTCAGACATGAGTATCGATTAGATTACATTCACAGAAAACTAAGGTTTCAGAGGTAAAAGTGTAAAATAATCATTGTTACACTAAATAACCAATACAGCTTGTGTCATGTAAAAAGGAACCACAACATGATTCTAGATTTTAGATAGACTTTTAAAGTAATTAGTCTGGTAGAAGTATGTATAGTTTACATCTCGCTTCTCAGATGTGAAATATGTTTTCTGAAAATTTGATTATTGGAAGAATATTGTTTTGACTTTAAAATAACAGACACCATATCTCTAAATTATTGTCGCTGTACTGTTTGTTCGTGGCCGACATTATATCCAAAAGCCGTGTTCAAAGAAGACAACAAACGATCCTCCTCAGAACACAGTTTTAAAATGTTATGTGCAATGGCACACTTCCTCATTTTAAGGGGGTTTGCACACTTCTATCTTACCAATGTTAATTTAGTCATTTTCATGTACCTTTTTCTCAAGACCAGTAAGAGCTACAGAGCTGATATTTTGCAGACACTTTTACTTGATCATAGGACAACTTTTAACGAAGGCAAATACAAAAATTTTGATTAGTCCACACAAATATTTTTTTCTGTATATACATTTTTTTACATCTTTTTCTGAAACATTAAATTTTGTATTTCAGAAAGTAATCAGTAAATCTTAAAATCCTCTCATTAAAACTTGACGTATGTATTGTAGGAGCTACAGGAAAGTTTTAATTTTTCTATGTTTTATAGTCCCCGAGAAAAAGAAACATAGATTAAAAAGAAAAAAGCAGTTTTTGGAAAACGGCACTTAAAATTTATTATACCTTTTTAATAAGCACCAGTGGAATATGAAGGTACTGTTTCTTGATCAGCTTCTTCCCAGTCTTCTTCCAACTTTTTTTTACTGTCTGCACTTTTCTATTTCCTTTTTTAACAAATGCATCTAGTTCTTTTTCTGCTTAACCAATCCTAACACGATCAAAGTTCATCATTGCTGCCACACAATTTTTTCTTGGTTTGATCCCTAAGGTTTCAAGCACATGGCATTTAACTGTTGTCCCTTCATTAAAACTTGCTACAGCTTCAACACCACAGAATATTAACGTTTTTAGCCTAACACATACTGTTTTTGGGAGGCAAGCCCATATAATTCCATTCACAGACTCGTTCGGATTTTGTGTCATCCCATGAAGACATTTTGTTAAATGCTCTGGGTTTGCCAAAATTTTTGAAAATTGGTTTCATTTCCTGCATTAACTCAAAAGGGAGATGAAAATGTTTACTGTGGTTATATGTCATTTTATTTTCTTCAGCTTGCCTGAACTTACACCAGGTGTCTTTACCAATGGGGCACATGCCCTATTATTAGCAATTTTGATTGTGATTGGGCTGATCGTCGCTGGAAGAAATGTGAAGAATTCTGCCCACACTGCATGCTGCTGAGCCATACAAGCCATTACAAAATATTTAAAAAAAAATCCATTTCCTGTCAACTAACCCTAACTTATATATCAAATTAAACAGGAAGAAACTAGGAGTTTATTTAAAAACAAAAAAAAAATGGAAAAACTTTTTTTTTGTGCAAACCCCTTAATAAAATGTTGGTTGTATAAAGCGTTTTAACATGTCATTATTATAATAATAAAACATTTTGAGAAATTTGCTCAACCGACCATAATTTATTTGTTATTGTGAATATTGTAGCATCACTAGATGATGCAAATCTAGATCACAAGATCTAGGTCTTAAACCTAAGACTGAATTTGTAATTAGCTTATATATAGAGTTATAGTAAAGACCAGATAATTATTGTCATAATTGTGTGTATTCTAAAAGAAAAGTGATAAATAATGATAATTACACAGTGCAAATGACACAGTGTAAACAATGATAAAAATATAAAGTGTTGTGAACCAAGTATGACCAGTGGTGGAAATGACATGTATTTTATATGAAGTGATCGAATAACAATAAATTCAACTTTAATAGTGCAAGTGATAATATAAAATTAAGTGAAATAAAAACATAACTGAGATTATGTAAAATAATCGGAAAAGTAAGGTTATATTAAAAACTTATATTTACTGGAGGTAGATAGAACAGGCCTGAGACTGAAAAATACAACAACCAAAACCAAGGCCTCTTGTAGATGAATCTAAAATTGATTGTTACAAGAAAGAAAGCTTTGTCTAATGTTGGCGTCCCATGAAGAAGGAACAAAATTGAAATAGTGGCCAAGCCAACCAATGCCAAATAAGAAGAGTATAGTAAAAAAGACAAGTAAAGTTATAGAAATTATCAGTAAAAACGTACAACTTGTGTTCAACAAACCTGAAGAAGAACAATTGAAATTACCATACTAAACTGGTGTAATACATCTTGAATTGGTGAAATACATCTAATTGATTTCTATTGTATAATCATAAGAACTCACATACAGCCTTCATACACAAACAACAATTATTTACTACATATTCAAATCTTTTATTCATGTATGTTATTAGTATAATACTTGTGAGGTGACTTTATAATTTTACTGAAGACGTTGTTTATGTTGTAATAACCCTGAGATATAAACATTTTTTTTTCATGCATCCGAGAGCTAGATGGAACAGAAACCTTAAATAAGGGAAATTATTTATTAATTAATAGAAAAAAAATGATATTGTTATATTAAGAAAAGCAGGAATAAATACTTAATGATTCAGAGCAGCAAAGGAAATGTGTTCTCATTTATAGTATAATTATATAGATACTCATTTTAAAGAAAATTTATTACACATTTATTAGAGTATATTTTATATTACAAAAATATTGCATATTACAAAACGGGCTCCCATGAGCAAAGGGCATCGAAGGTGTTAAAAGGTTAGTATAACCATAGCAGTTACATCCACACATTATACACATTATATTTAAAAAATATAATTTAACATAATTGGATCCCAACAACGTGGGCGTTACACAAAAATATATCTACACATTATATTTTAAATTATATAATATTACATAATTGACGGCAACAACGTGGGGCTCTATAAATACTACTGTGACATTTGAAAATGAATTGACTAACAACGTCACATAACATAATTGGCGCACCAACTCGAGGGCTAGGAAAAGGAGAGAAAAAATAGGTAAATATTGAATAACACTACAATTCACATTCCTAGTCGGCGATTGTACAAAAGAAAAAGAAAAAATGTCGAGGAGAGGAACTTCGGGCAGAAGAACCAAAAGAACTGACTGAGAAATGGACATGGAAGAAAAGGAGGCCCAACCAGCACCTGAAGTGGAGGTGATAGCAAGTGATCCACAAGAAAACCAACCAGACAGACCAGCACAAACAGAGAATGTAAGCGTACAGGAAATGATGAGGGTTATGTTTGAACAATTAAGCCAGAAAATGCAAGATACCAATAAGAAAATAAAAGATAATAGTAAGAAGATGGAAGATACTAATAAATCAATAGAAACAATAAAAGAAAATAACAATAAATTCAGTGAAACATTAAATAAAAACATGGAAACATTAAGAAAGGAGATAGAAGATATTAAGAAAGGAGACACAGAAACTAATAATCAACAGTTGAAGGAAGAATTAAGTAAGAAAATAGATGATAACAATGAAAAAATGAGTAAGAAGATAGAAGATAACAATGAAAAATGAGTAAGAAGATAGAAGAACAAATGACATAAATCAGAAGGGAAATAAATTATATAGATTGGTAATTACCTTTATCTAATTCCTTCCTTGCAACTTAATTATTTGCGTAACAACGCGTTTCAGGAACACAGTCCCATCATCAGGTTATAAAATTAAATCATGCACTAGTCACTTGTCGTTAAGTTTTAAAAATAAAACCACTGCACAACATTCGTATTCGCACAAACACATAGCTATGTGTATTCACTCACGTGCACGTCATCGTAAAGTTAAAAGTCGACTGATTTGTTATCACAAACTTACACAGGCAGTCGTCTGCTTTTTTCTTGTGTGCGTATTACTGTGTCAAAGAAGACGGATTTAAACGACAACATATCATTCAATAACTCATCACGCTGGAATTTACTTGCTTTGTAAATTATAAATTCTTCCATTGCAACCTTGAAACGTCCTTTCTTACAGTAATGTAGAGGTTTTAAATTTTGTACAAAATGTGATCTTCTATTCACATACAAATACAAAAAAATTATTTTATTTTCCACCTACCTTTCGTCTTCTGCCAGAGTCCGCAACACGAACGTTAAAATGCAAATATGATTATAGGTTATCGCAATAACTTACGTAACGCATTTTTAAAGAGAAAGTAATTAAAATTTTATTTTTTACTTCAAAAATTTTCTTTAAGTATTAAATTGTTATTTATTTGGCCTCTTGGCTCAAATCATGGAAAATGCATAAAACCCTTACTGATAGTTACATGATAGTATTACACTTATACTTACAGAATTACAATAAACACCTTACCTTAATTAGACAGCCCACTCTGCTATTTACACTCACATTCACACCGTTACAAAACCAACTACTATTATTTGACAGGTCTGCACAAAAACCCTTTATAAAAAATTTGTTGAAATTACGGTTACAGGTTACCCGACGGTTCACTGCTTTCGCTACCACCACATATTCTTTACATGTCCGAAAGCTTATTATTCATTTTATTTCGGCCCGCTCACTTCACTGATTCTGTTAATAATTGTCTGATGGTCTATTTACTCACGGCGTCTCCCCGACTACGTCGCACTGTGCACATGTTGGATTTATATTTATCCAATTAATCAATTTTTTCGGCTCGCCAGCACGTTATGTTCCAACGGCCGCCGCCGCCTCACCACAACACCACTGCTGATTCACATTTTGGCTATATAATTTAGGTGAAACTTTGTGTCCAGTCGGCGGACGCACTACTGTTCGCGTCTGGCAGGTTATGACGTTACTTTCCGACTGACTTACATGCTGCTGGGCATCACTGCCTTGCCTGCGAACAAATATCGTCGCCGTTTGCAGCCTTCGTTATCTAAATCTTAGTAGCTGCACATTTGGCACACAGGATTTACGTGTGCTGTGCGACGACGATATTTCACAGCCTTTTCTTTCGTTTAGCGTGGATTAGGCGCTCCCCAGATGTTGGTGCTTGTGCATTTGTGAGTGGATGTCACACAGACGCAAAGTTCTTAGAATCGTGACAGTCGACAACATGACATTCCTTTATAAATATTTCATAACAGTTACAGCGTACTTTTGCATTGTTTAGACTGGGAGTTAGATTCAAACTGGTGACTAGCCACATATATGAAATAAATTGTGCAATTTTAACCAAATCAAACCAAAATTACTAAAATAAAAAACCTCCTAATTCGCCCCATTACAAAAACTGGTATAATTATGGTTGTATTCCATTAAATGCTGCGCATAACTGGACTTTATATTATTGACATTCTTCCTGGGCAGATGTTCTATATATCTATCTTTAAAACCTCTTCCTGTTTGTTCAATATAGAATTTATCGTAGTCATCACATACAATTTTATATATGCCGTAGCATGTTGCAGGATTTTTGTTTTTTTTGCTCGTAATACGTTTTGAATATTATTGTTTGTTTTAAAAATTACTGTAACGTTATATTTTTTAAATTGATTTTTAATGATTTGTGGTATCAAGTTAGAGTGTACTCTATGGATATAAATTTGTTGTCATGTCTCGGTTTGTTTGTTCCTAGATTCTTTTTGCATCTGTGTTTATCGATTAACTTGTCGACAATCGTGCTACTATATCCGTTGGCGATTGCTGTGCTTTTTATGGTGTCAATTTCTTTGATAAAATCCTCCTTCTCTAGGGGTACATTAAGGAGTCTGTGGACAAATGCGTTATAAGCAGCCATTTTTTGTGACCATGGATGGTATGAGTCTGCATGTATGGTAATATTGGTTGTTGTAGGCTTTCTATAGATCTTAAACTTATAGATTTAACTTTAATTAAACAGAAAGATTGCTTTAAGTTTAAGATCTATATTTATATATTTAAGATCTTCTCATTTATAATATAATTATATAGATACTCATTTTAAAGAAAATTAATTACACGTTTATTAGAGTTTTCTATATAAGTAACTCGACGTTTCTTGCAGTAATTATATAATTTGTGATGTTATTCAATTTATTTCTTCTGCAAGTAGTATAGTTTCGTATATTCTTTTTAACACATGACGCACGTTTCATTGTTATACGAAATTATACTACTTGCAGAAGAAACAGATTGAATAACATCACAAATTATTTATTAGAGTATATTTTATATTACAAAAATATTGCACATTACAAAACGGGCTCCCAAGAGCAAAGGACATCAAAGGTGTTAAAAGGTTAGTATAACCATAGCAGTTACATCCACACATTATACACATTATATTTAAAAAATATAATTTAACATAATTGGATCCCAACAACGTGGGCGTTACACAAAAATATATCTACACATTATATTTTAAATTATATAATATTACAAAATTGACGCCAACAACATGGAGCTCTATAAATACTACTGTGACATTTGAAAATGAATTGACTAACAACGTCACATAACATAATCTATACTAACAAATGTGAGTGCTTGTGTGTGAGAGAGGGATGGAGAGTGTGTGTGTTAAAAGAGTATCAGTAACAATTAAAATGAATTCTAAAGAAATACCTTTTGTTTCTGTCACAGTTTTATAGACACTTTTAACAAACATGATTTGATTTTTGCTTCTACAAAAGAGACTACAGCAATTCCACAAATTGTAAAATGTTTTGGTTTCACCACAGCTGGTTGGTAAATGGCCCATTTAAAGTAAGAAACATTCAGAATGCAGTTCAAGGCAACGTAAGTGTATTGAACAGGGCCATTTTACAGTAGTGTGTTTTATAAAATGTAGTTACTTTGTCACTTTTCACAGTATAATACTGTGTGTACAAGTCTAAGTCTATCAGTTTTGTCATTTTTCTGGTGGATGAGAAATTCAAGTATACAAACATAAAGAAACAATTCCAACATACAATCAAAATGTTTTGCTTCCTTACTTGAGACATGTATGGAGCATAAAGGGGAGATCTGCGCTTTTATTGTCCAATGCATTTTAAATGGGCGAACAGGGGTCTAGTTAGGTACCATTAATTAATCATCTATTGAATCATGTATTTGAAATTTATACCATACCTTAACACATATGTTTGAAACATAGTGTACTAGTTTGAAGCAATTTAAGAAAAAAAATTACCAATATAATAAAATAATTACTTTTCATAAATATTTTTAAAAAATTATTTTTTATTTAAAAATTTGTTAAAAAATTAATTTTTTAAAGGAAGAGATTAATTCTAGTACACTTTGATTGTTTGTTGTTTAAAAATTAAGGGAAAATTTAAGAATTACTCCCTCATTAGTGTTCACGCGCCAACTGAATCATCCCCAGAAATGGAGAAAGAAGAATTTTATGATCTCCTTGATGAGACTTTTGATCAATGCCCTAGTCATAACATCAAAGTGATTGCTGGAGCCATGAATGCGAAAGTAGGTAGAGAAACAATCTACTCTCCAAGAATTGGACGGCATAGCCTCCACGAATCAACTAATGATAACGGGCAGAGGTTGATTAATTTTGCCGCATCAAGGGACCTGGTCATTGGTGGAACACTCTTCCCTCACAAAGATATATATATAAGGGAACATGGACTTCACCTGATGGTACCACCATTAACCAAATAGACCACTTCCTCATTAGCTCACAAAGTAGATCTAATCTACTGGATGTGAGGACACGAAGGAGAGCCAATATTAACTCTGATCATTACCTAGTGGTTGCACGACTGAGAGACCGTATGTCAATGATTAAGACACAATGTGCTCCAAGAAGAAAACAGTACAACATATCCAAACTAAAGAAGGAGTACAACCACTTGGGATTCACTGCACTAGTCGGAGATAAAATCACCGAAACGACTACAGGAAATCCAAGTATAGACATTGTTTGGGAAGAAATCTCTTCAGCACTTGCCGGTGCTGCAGAGGAAACTCTGGACCTCAAAGAAAGCGAACCTTCAAATCCATGGTTTGATGAAGAATGCAGAGTTGCTACACAGACATTAAAAATGAAGCCTATACAACAATGATACAGAGGCACACAAGAAGAAGTGCAGAGGAGTATAGGAAGTGGAGGAGAGCGGAGAAGCGGGTACATCGGCAGAAGAAGTGCCATTGGAAGAGTCAACAGCTGGTAGAGAACCAAGATCTTAAGGATGCAAATGAAATGAAATCAGAAAATTCTACAATAAGGTAAATCAAGGTAGGAAACCCTTTAAACCCAGGACAACAGCTTGTCGTGACACTGACGGCACCCTACTTACAGAAAAGGGGAAAATCCTCGAAAGGTGGTGCAAGCACTTTGAAGCACTTCTTTCTAAGAATGACGAGGTGGACAACTATGTACCACCTGTGCTACAGGAACATGAACACATCGAGCCTCTGGATGAAGAAGATGTGATAGCTGCAATAGAAAGCCTTAAAAACAACAAAGCTCCCAGTTCTGATGATCTTCCTGCGGAGCTTTTCAAAAACGGTGGCCCAGAGCTGGTTAAAACCCTTCATCACCTTGTCATTGATATATGGATAGAAGAGAAACTGCCAACAGCCTGGCAGAAGGCAGTTATATGTCCGGTTTATAAAAAGGAGATCAACTAGACTGTAATAATTACAGAGGCATTTCTCTTCTCCCTGTGGCGTATAAAATAGTGTCCCATATATTGTACCAAAAACTGCTTCCACATGCTGATCGGGTGATTGGTCGATATCAGTGCGGATTTAGAAGAGGAAAATCGACAATAGACCAGGTTTTCACACTCCGACAAATTCTAGAGAAAGGTAGAGAACATAAACTACAAACCCATAACCTCTTCGTAGATTTCAGAAATGCATACTACAGCATTGACATAAAAGAACTTTACACTGCTCTTGAAGAACTGGGCACACCAAGGAAATTAATAAGATTGTGTAGGATGACAATGCTGACAGTGAAGGGCATGGTGAGGATTCAGAATGACTTATCAGGAGAGTTTTGACTATGGAAAGGGAGTCCTCCAGGGCGATGCTCTTGCTTGCTTCCTCTTCAATCTTGCCTTAGAAAAAGCTATGAGAGATGCTGGAATAGATTCCTCTGGGACTGTATTCAACAGGTTGGTGCAGGTCCTAGGATACGCTGATGACTAGATATAATCGGGAGGTCCCTTCGAGCAGTCACTGAAGCCTTTCTTGCTCTTGAAGGTCCCGCAATGAGACTGGGTCTCATAATAAATGAAAGCAAGACAAAATACATGGCCACAGGACAGGAGGCTAGAGAAGGAGAGCACATCCAAATTGGCATCTATTCCTTCGAAAAAATCAACAACTTTGTTTATTTAGGATGCCAAGTTAACGCTGATGGGGAAACAACAGAGGAAATAAAGCAAAGAATCACCTCAGCTAATAGGTGCTTCTTTGGTCTCAGACCCCTGTTCCAAAGCAGAATAATTGCCAGGAGCATCAAGCTGCTTTTGTATAAAACACTGATCCGCCCAGTTCTCACCTATGGTTCTGAGACCTGGACCATTTCTAGAAAGTCTGAGTCAAGCCTGCTGGTTCATGAACGCAAAATACTCCGTAGTATATTTGGTCCAATATGTGTGGGAGGTGAATGGAGGAAAAGAACCAACCAAGAACTGAACACACTTCTAAATGAACCAGATATTGTGAAAATTATAAAGCTTGGTAGACTCAGGTGGGTTGGACACGTGATCAGAATGGGGGAGAATGAAATACCAAGAAAGGCACTCACAGAACAGATCTATGGCACCAGGAGAGTTAGTAGACCCAAACTACGTTGGGAAGACGGTGTGAACTATGATGCGTGCCCACATCCTTGGGACCCGGAACTGGAAAGCAGCTGCACTTGACCGGGACAACTGGCGGAGGCTGTTAAAGGAGGCCTTGTCTCAGTAATGGGTTGTTGCACCGCTGATGACGATGATGATGATGACACTTTGATTGTTACAATGTATTGTTCAACCACGAAAAATTTGAACTCAATAGCACTTACAGTTTTTGAGAAAAGTGTATCTAATTGTTGAAATCCATGGTTACGGAAAACGCACGTAAAGCTAAACAGTGGAAGCCAGAAAACAATGTTTTAATACGTTTTACTTTATTTTATTACGGTCACATCAATGTAGATAACATCATAAAAGTATGTATTTTCTTAATCAGGATTAAATGGAGAATTTTTTGAGACAATAAAAAATTTGTTTTTTTAACGAAAAACTGCTGATCTCCCCTTAAGTAATTTGCTCAATCTCAGGCATGTTGTTTTTTTTTTAGTCATGAAGTATCAAAAGTGGTAACAGAAACCAGCACGGCTGATTTGTCACTTAATAATGCTTACTTAATAACAGATGTAGTCATTACTACTTTATGCTTGTCGATGACTCGATAAAAAAAAACATTGTGGTCGTACATTAGTGTAGTATTATGTAATTTACATGTCAAGAAAAGAACTGTACCAAATTTGTGTTGGCACTGTGAAAAAGTGTTTAACACAGTATTCTCAAGTGTTGAGCATCCACTAACATAGTCAAGTCGTAGGAATTTGTAACATAGTGCAGTTAATAACTGTCTACAAATGATTGTGAAGTGTTTCTTAAAATGTAGGTAATCAACATTTTGTACAACACTGGTTATAAAATTATAACTAAAATTATAAAATTAAAATTAAAACTAGTTAAAATTAATTGAAACTAAATTTTATTAGTAATTTTTAGCACCTGTTTATTTTGTTACCAGTATAAAACACAAACTTTTGCAATTACGAACGCGATTTTAGCTTAACATATGTGTTTAGATTACGATATATTTTTACATTTTGTATATTTTTACTTTTATTAGCATCAAATATTTTGCTAATTCTGTGATCAGACATCCTCATGGTTTAACTGAGACTGAGTTGACAGCGTGTGACCTTCCCTTTTATACATTGTAGTCCCTGATTACAATTGTTAAAAGAAACATGAAATTACAAGACATTAATTCCTGTCCAGCAATGTGATAAGATATCTGTTTCAGACTAATTACATATAATAATATTATATACCACATAACATTTTACTATTGTTACAGCAGATGATAATGTTAATATGGGTGTATTTTTATAGGTGTCTCTAGCGTAGTGCTAGCCGCACTGCCTCTTTTTCATGCTGTATTCCTCAAGGTTGGTATACATTTGTGTGCTTTCCGAGATCATTTAAATGATGTAAAAAGGAGAGACTAATTAGCCTCCAGCTGGTGTAGTGGCTAGCGCGGGCGATTGATGTGCTCGTGGTCCCGGGTTCAATTCCCGGTGGAGGCTCCATTCAGCAATGCACTCAGCGTCATGAGGCAGAACTGAGTAGCCGCCTGAGATAACAGCGGCGCCTCCTGGCTGTGAATACCGCAACTAGCAGCTGGTGACGCATTGTACTAGTCGTACAACCACCACACTAAACACAAAAAGCCGCGCAGTGTGGCTTGGTCCTTAACGGTCTGTTAAGCAGAAGAAAAAGGAGACTATATATATATGTTACAACACCACTGGTATGACATATTTTAACAGTATGATTCTGCAGCTAGAGTAATTTAAAAACATGCTATAAAAGCTCCATCTGGGCAAAGGACTACCATAAAGACTTTAGTAATGTTAACAGAACTGTATTGAATTAATTATTTTCATTTATGTGAACGTTATCGCGTCATTAAAAAAAAAATCATGGACATTAGATGCTTTATTGTTCACTGATAAATTACATGTTTTAATACTTTTGTTTGTTTTATCTTGACCTTGTCATCAGTATTGGGTGGTAAGATTTATGTATGAAGGAATAAATTTACATCAGCTAAATTTAACAAAAACTAGTAAATTTGATTTTGCAGTGATTATATAACTACAGAATGATGAAAATCGTGTGTTGTTTGGTATATGTTTATGTGTGACCATGTAAACCCGAAGACTGGTACATGTATTTAGATAAATGTCATTGTTGTCATTTTCATGGAGTGAGTGATACAATGAACACTGGGTATCAGTGGGAGATGCTAGATGATAGGCTGATGAAATATCAACTAAAACCTTCAAAGTTTTTTTATACCCCTCAGGGTTTTTTGTTGTATTTAAGTTTATGTTTGACAAAGAATTACTGTATTGTTATTCTTCATATTTTCCTCCTGTAGAATGTATGAGCTTCAGTTTTTAAATACTATGGTATAATAAGGACTGCTCCTGGGTGTGTCATGAAAGTGTTAATCAATTCTGATGTTGTTAGAAACTGAAAATGTCACATGTTGTCATATGTGCAGATGATGTCTGGTGAATAGTATGAATCATCAATTCATATTGGGACTGTGTGTTTGCCCCATAAGGTAGTCAGAGCCTTATAAACTGTAAAAAATCAGAGTTACACTAAAAAATCGTATATCCTAATTATGTTTATCTGAAAATCTGGTTTATCCGAAACAGTTTTTAGTAAATTTTAAAAATACACAAAAGCATTTTCCTGTCGCTATAATCTATATTTAATAGCATAGAGATACGATTCCATGTGATGTAAAGTAGAAAGTCAGTAATCAGAACTAAATGAAATGACTTCGAGATAGGGCAGCCAGCAAACGAGCTTCAAAGCTTAGGCAAAAAACTATGATTGATTACTGTATGAGCAAGTAATAGCACTGTTCCAGTACTTTAGGAACTATAATTTACAGTGCGGTGTCGTTTTATAGTTTATTGTGTCATATTAACTGTAAGTAACTTTTAAATTATTATTATTAAATAAAGTTACTGTACTTACTTTCGTTTATCGATTTCGGTTTATCCAAAATTTCATTTATCCAAAACGGGCATGGTCCCATCAAATTTGGATAAACGAGTTTTTAGTGTATATCAAATTAGGTAATTTTTATTCACAGTATTAATTTTGAACTAACAAATTTTGGACACACTATAGAAATGACTATATTACAGAGGGTAGTAGGAAAGACAAGGTATGATAGGTTGCCAAACAATAGTATAAAAGAAACATGTAATGTAACAGATAATAATTCTTAGATTACGAAAAGAAGGATATGTAATGAACACATACCAAGAATGTTTCACAAGGTTAGTGAAAAAGGCAAGAGATAGCCAACCAAACACCAAGAGGAGCGTTGGTCGGCCAAGGAAGAGGTGGAGTGACAGCATATAGGACCGTTGTTATAGAACAGGACAGAGTCCCAACAAGAAAGTTAACCCTGGAACCGTACATTGGGGCACTGAGTGCCCCACATAATTTTCGTTTTGCGGTAATTTTGTCTTGGCACTCCTTATTGCCTCCAATGTCTGTGTCTTTTCCTTGGCCTTGTTGTGCTTCAATTGGTGTGTTTACTTCACACGTGCAACATCATGCAGTATGCAAAACAGTGACCGTGGGGCATACAGTACCCCAGTGTATGAGTAATTTTACTTTGTGTTTTTTTTTTTATAAATAACTTTGTATATATTGTTCTGTATGTGTAAAATGAATCATGTGCTTACCAAAGAGAACATTTATTAGAATTAGAAATGCCGTTTTCTGATATTTCGAATAACACTGACGATACGTCAGGTAATGAAGGTGAAATAGACTGTGTTGTGTTGAAGAAGGTATTTTTTTGCCCGATTCATTAATAAGTGTGCCCCTGAACTGGAAAGCGAAGAGAAGGCAGTAAAAGATACAATCGTTAACAGAAAAAGACAGAGGATTATGAATGATAAAAACAATATTCAGTTTGGTAGCTTCAATGATGTGTGTATTATGCATACAAATGTTCAGAATGTTAGTGAAGAGCAAGCCTGATGCAGTGAAGAGCAAACATTGCAGTACAAGGTAATGTTTACCTACGAAGAAAAAAACAAATACTGCTAGTCATCAGAACCAGTATAACCAGTAATACTTTTCATAGAAAAAACGTGTACAGAAACTTTATGAAAAATGTAATTGTCATGATTAGGGATTACAGAAACACATAAAAATGCAGTTTTCTTTTTAAAAACATATAATAATAATGGCTCCCATGTGTACCACCGAAGTAGCTTAGGAGTAGGGAGGGTAGGCTGCCTAATGTGAGCCGTACGGCATACAAGGAAGGCAGTGTGGCCAGCACTGCGCTTCAGCCGCCCATTATTATCCCCAGGATGTTATCCCAGGTACTCATTTTCGACAGGCTGAGTCGACCTGGGGGCTGAAAAACGCACTGGTCTACTAAACAGCCCTAAAAAAAAAAAGTAAAAACAATCTGCTCTTGTAATTCAACATTTTTTATAGTCAAAAATAAATCACAATTTTTTTAAATGTGTATTTTTATTTGGGGTGTACAAAGCCCCAGTATACAGTTGATGATCCTAAAGAAAAGGTGTATGGTTCCAGGGTTAAAGAAGAAGAAGAAGAAGAAGAAGAAGAAGAAAGATTATTAGTTTTGGTTGTGATTAACATAGTTAATAAAATAAATGCATTATTACCATTGTTCACAGCATACAATAATGTGAACAGGAATATGATCAGACATTTGACTCAGTCTCAATTGAGCCACTGAGGATGCCTCATAGAATGGACAAACGATTTAGTATGAAAAAAAAAGAAATGAAATGTGAAAGAAAAGTAAACTGAAATACACTGTTGTTACCTATGAATAAGTTTGCTTTTAGTTACTGCAGGCCAAGTGTATAGACGTGAACCGTATTGTTCACAAAGCAAACAGGATTTCATATTTTCCATACAAGTCGACAATAACTGGTAACATAGACGTTTTAGAAAAAAGTTAATATTATATCAATTACAAATGTGTAGGATTAGCAATGCTTCTTCAAGCATGTTAATGTTAGTGTTCAGGAGAGTATGTTATGTTGTCAGGTGACGCATTGTTTTAAACTTCACGCAGACATGATAACAGAACTATTTGATAAGATCTGTTCTGTATCTTGTTTGTTTGTCGGTGTGCAGGTCTCATTGTTCGAATAAGTGTTATGTGCAGTGTGGTATTTTATTTTGTTTTTTATAAAACTGTCTTAGTATAACAGTAGTGTTGTTTAGTACGATGAAACCATTGTCGGATTAGAAGGCGGACTAATTTTTCATTAGTGGGATCCAGAGAACAACAAAGAAAATGATGATCCGATTTCTTGCCGTAAGTTTATTACATGTTGTTTGCGTAGGTGTGGTGGTTTTTTTTTATCTTAGATAAAGCTCTCAAAAGCGGTATTGTGTACTGTGTTGTTGTTTGTTGAAGAAATGCTATTGTTTTACAAACATCAGAATTGTTGCTGGTTATGTGTGGTACAGTGTAACTCAACTCACTCTTGGAAACACTGTACTTGCCTAAAACATTTGTTGTTTCATCTACAAATTTTTAGCAACTCTACTGTACAGAGCTCCTAAACTGTTATATGAGTAACTGTTATATAGATTTTATTATTATTTTTATATGGAGAGTTATATAAAAATATAATGTATTTATAAATGCTCATATTTTTCTTGATATGTATTTTATATTATTATTAATAATAAAACTTTTTACAAGAATATATTTTTATTATTTTATGAATTACAATGTTTCAATAGTATTCAACTATCATCATCAGATATAAAATTAATAAATTAAACAGTTTTTTAAATCCATTGTTCAAAACAGCTGTTTTATATGTAGACTAAATTTCATGTTTTATATGAATAATATAATTGTATAATATGTGTGTTATATAATTAATTGTAAAATATAAATATTTATTATTTTATGAAATTAGTAATTTAAAAAATATTTTTGTATTAATCTGAATTTGTTCTGGTATTAATTTAGTACTTATTTTATGTTTAAATATTTCTAAATTTTCTCATAAGGTCTTTTTTGGAAATATGTTTTAATAATGTGATGTTATTTAAATTTGGAAACGTGTGTTTTTGATTGAGTGTGTCGCTAAATTTGATTTGTATATATATCTGGTTTTAAATATGAAAAGACGGCGTTGTATAAATCTTTCTTTTAAAGGTTTTTTTTAGTTTGGCCTACATAAATTTAATTATTTTATAAAAATAATTTAATAAAGTAGTAAAGTAGTATTTTATATTATACTTTACAGTTAATTATATAACATATTTTATATACACATATAGAATATTAAATAGTGTATTTAATGGTGTCCAATTCCTCATGGAATTGGACACCATGAGGAATTGGATACCATTAAATACATTGTAGTCACTAATGGTTATGATGTCGATATGGTGAATAACGTCCTTCGAAAACATAAGAAAAAGCATAGAAACATTAACGGAGATAAAACTCACGAGAATACAACACGCAGATACATTGCAACACCGTACACACACCTTATGCCTAAGATTTTTGGGTCAATTTTTAATAAAAACAGCAATATAAAGGTCACTTACAAAACCACTAATAATATTATGAATAATCTTCGTGTCCGCAGAACTACCAGCCTTGAACACAAAACTGGTGTTTACAAATTGATATGTGACGATTGTGACGCCTTTTATGTGGGCCAGACAGGTCGTGGTTTTTTAAAAAGATTTACAGAACATAGGCCGCCTACACACCTTCACAGCTTGGACAATATCAAGTCAAAATTTGCAGAACACCTCATTTCCGAGAATCATAATTACACTAATTTTAAAACTAATTTGATACCGCTTCACATATGTAAGAAAGGGCGATATATGAACGCCCTTGAAGAGTACGAAATTTATAAAGCGTATAATAATACTGATACCAAGCCGCATGTTTTAAATGATCAACTGCTTTTCAAGTCATTGTACAACACTGCCTTGCGTTATTGTCGTGGTGGGAGCCAGACGTAATTCATTGCGCGGTCAGTCACTACGATGTACATCATTTAAACGTAGCGCTCGTTTTAAACATTTAAGTATTGTGATTTTGTTTCATATTGGATTTTAATATTTTAATTATTTGACAGCTGTATCAACGTTAAATGATACACGAACATTTTAAGTTCTGATGATGGGACAAGTGTCCCGAAACATGTTAACTTTATAGTGAAGACATTGTTTGAAAAAGCCGCAGACGGTAAGTTGCAATATATTTGATTGAACAACACGTGGCTTGGTACTAAAAATTTGGGATTTATTCCTTTTAAACCTGATGATGATAGTTGAATACTATTGAAACATTGTAATTCACAAAATAATAAAAATATATTCTTGTAAAAAGTTTTGTTATTATTATTAATAATTTAAATAATATTACAATATTAAACAAAAGTAGCAATTTCTCTCTCTCTCTCTCTCTCTCTCTCTCTCTCTCTCTCTCTCTCTCTCTCTCTCTCTCTCTCTCTCTCTCTCTCTCTCTCTCTCTCTCTGCCTGCCTGCCTGCCTGCTTGTCCGTCTGTCCGTCTGTCTGTCTGTACACCATTTGGTGTAAACAATTATCATCCTTCAGCTGCCTCTCATGTCTTGCTTATATGTAATTCCTGAATTTCAGTTTTCTTTGACTCTTTAAGCCTTTGTCTTTCTGTAGATGCTAGAACCATGTTTCTTGAAGCAACCTGTTCAGATTCATTTGTTACATACACCCCTATCATAATGAACGTTCCTTTTCAGTTAATGCCATTAACCTTACATTTATTCATTTTTTCCTTTAATTTGTTCATAATTGACTTTACCTGTATTGCAGATTTTCTGACAGTATCATATCTCAGTTTTAAATTTACTTAAATCAAAAAAATACATTGTTTAGCATAATATTGTAACTTGAAATTTGTTATTTGTAAGACTGTAGGTTCCTCATTGTAACTGTTCCGAACTGAATAATTTTCAAGAAGTGGTTTACAAAGGGTTAGATCAGTTCAAATCAAAACTGTTTATTTCATCAGAGAAGAAACAGGAAATAGGAAGTGTATCGTATAAAAGTTATAAAACAACAGATATTTTGACTCCATCTTTTGGTTAAAAATATATGTATCAAAAAAGAAATGGGCAATGTTTATGCAAATAAATAAAAAGAACATAATATCACTCAAGAATTTTTAAAAACTTCTAAGCTACAGACAACGCATGTGACAAATATGGCTCATCTTTCTGAGGCAATGTGGGGCTTCAAAGACATAACCTGTCTTTGGAAAAGACTTGACTTTTTACTAAAAACGTATCCCTTACAGATTGCAATATAGTGAAGACATATTATTACAGTATGACAAAATCATGAAACCAGTTATTTTGAAGTACTTCTGCAGGAGTGCCTTTGTTGAAAATGAAGGATCAGACAATTTAAAAATAAAAAGAAAACAGTAATTGAACTATTTATTGTAAATGTAATTGTAATTACTGGATTCATAAATGTAAATTAACAAAAATTATAAACAAACTGCTGTTACGAGGGTAATTCGAAAAGCAAGTTACACCCTAGCCGCGTTCCTGTACTAAAAGAGATAAAAAAAAATAATTTCCCTTGGTGGTAACACTGTCCATATTGTTGTCTCCCCACTCCCCAAGCGGCAGCGCTGTAGCTGGTTTAGTATGCGAGTAGTCACCGTGTGAGTATGGCGCGTCGTATAGAGGAGTTGTCCAACGTTGAAGTGCGCTCCGTCGTCCGATTTTTGTGGGCAAAACATAATCGGAGTGAAATTCATCGGCAAATTGTCGAGGTTTATAGTGAGAATGCGATGTCTCGGCCCATGATCGCGAAATGGTGCCAGATGTTCGAAGATGGAAGAACGAATGTGACCGACGGTCAACGCGTCGGGCGGCCTTCAACTGTGAACACTAGCAACAACGCAGGGTGCGTGAATGAAATCATTCTTGCCAACCGCCGCGTTAAAATTAAAGAGATTGCAAGTGAACTGAACATCGCCTACAGTAGCGCATCTGTGCTTATTCACGATCAGCTGGGTTATCGTAAGGTCTGCGCGCGCTGGGTGCCGCGCGTGTTAAGTGACACGCACAAAAATCAACGTTTTGAGGCTGCACTGTCGTTTCTCCAGCGTTATGCGACGGATGGTCCACAGTTTTTGAGCAGAATCATCACAGGAGTGGAGATCTGGGTGCACCATTACACTCCCGAGGCAAAACGGACATCAAACGAATGGAGACACAAGAATTCACCACAGCCAAAAAAAGCCAAAACAATTCCAGCGGTTCGAAAGGTTATGCTAACAGCCTTTTTCGATTCCGAAGGCGTTGTGTACAGTGAGTTTACACCCCGAGGAACAACAATCAATGCCGCATCATACTGTGATACGTTAAAAAAGTTACGAAAAGCGATTAAAGATCAAAGTACTGGAAGATTGAGTGATGGAGTTGTTTTCCTTCAAGACAACGCTACCCCCCATACAGCTGGTGTGACGCAAGAGTTGCTGCGAAAATTCAAGTGGGAAGTGTGGCGCCATCCCCCTTACAGCCCCGACCTGGCACCCTGCGACTATCACCTTTTTGGTCCTCTTAAACAAGACCTGGGGGGCCAGCGTTTCGCTACAGACGATGAAGTGCAAGAAGCAGTCTCAAAGTGGTTAAAACAAATTGGACGAAATTTTTATGAACGTGGAATCGAGAAACTGGTCACATGATATGAAAAGTGTTTGGAAAAACTTGGCGGCTATGTCGAAAAATAGATAAATGTTCCTACTTATTTGTTCAATAAAAAAATTTTTTTTAATGTATGTATTTTTTTTATAGATGGGGGATGTAACTTACTTTTCGATTTGCCCTCGTAGCATACACTAACAAAAGAAATGAAACACTTGTTCAACTGGAAACATATAAAAATATGTTCTACTCAAACAATTGCATAAGTAACTGTAAAATAATTACTAGTTTTGTGGCTCTTATTTATTCATGACTTTTTGAAATTTTGGATTAGATTTTTATTTAGTAGTAACATCATGTAGTTTTTTGTAACGTATATGACATGCTTACCAAGTGCTTCCCTTTCAGTTTCTTTAGGATAACGCTTAAGTAGGTTTGTGTGTCCGTGTGTGAAGCCCTATGAACGCAGTTGTTGTTCACGTTGTAATGCATTCATCAGTATTAGTTGTATAACCAACCTAAGTGGGTTTGTAATTCCTTATGTTGTCGGCAGTTCAGACGCTGACAATCTCTCATACATTGTGGCAGTCGTGAAACGGTAATTATTAGATAATACTTATAAATATAGTTTAATATTGAAAGCTGGGCTGGTGATGCTACCAGTATACATCGTCTGTTAATGTATTATCGGCAGGTAGGAGAATAGCATCATAAGATTTAACACACATAATTTGAGAAAATTGATTAATTTTCCCACACTAATTTCAGGTTTGTAACAGTTTTTGTTTTTATTTTGGATGATTTGTACTATCAGCAGTTTATCTTTGCTACCAAACAAGGAATGTGGTGACGTATGCCATTCCACTGCACACATCACTGTAATACTACACATTTAAAATACGTTTAACACAGTTTCGGTGTGACTTGACTGTCTCTCACAAGGTATTTCTTGTAGCGAATAAAAAAACAGATTTTAACAAAATATTCAATAAATTACACTTACATAATGTACGAACGTTCAATCTAAAACGCACACAAAATTACAACTAAATACGTCTTCTGACGTCAATGTTTTCAGAACCAGTAATACCCCGCCAACACAAGCACACACTATTATTCAGTAGATCCCCCGCACCTCAGGCATCTCGGCAGCAAAACTGGTGTGCGTATAGTAGTTAGGTATGGAAAATTCTGTGAACTGTGAGATTATCAATTTGTCTCTGGATTATTTGCAATAATGATATTTATTAAATCATCAGGATGTGTATGAAAGTAAAGTTAGTAAGACTTTAAAGTATTAAGATATTATTGCAAATGCTTTCTGCAGTGTAGTACATAAAACTAAAATCTCTCAGAAAATTTTTTCTAAATGTAGTATGTAGTGTTTTCCTTGGGAATGAAGTACACAATTGGAATAACTCAACTTTTTACTAGAAACATATCCTTCACAATGTTGGGAATATACTACGAGCTGTTGGGGTGTGGTCCACTAATGTTGTTAATCACAGACATTTTGGCCTCACCTCTGGAGGCCGTCTTCAGTGCATTAAAATAATTCACCAATTTACACGATGTACGTCAGTTAACGTTCATTAGTTAATTGTTCTTTGACTGGCTATTAGCACTGAAGTAGGTGAGGCTGTAACGTCTGTTGATTAACAACATTAGTGGACCATAGCCCAAAGCTCGGAGTTTATTCCCAGCACTGTGCCGAGTCTTGGAATACTTGGCCCTTTCCCAGTTAATTATGTGACTGTCATTGCGGGGGTTTGTGAATTAATTATTTGAGCGGAGTATACGCTGTTATCTGCATGCTTTGTTGCCGATCCGTGCGCGCTCTATGGGGAGTGATACGCAGCGTTTTACTTGTCACTGCTCTGAGCAGTACTCACCAGGCAGCCGAACGCGACGCAGCAACCATTCTCTCTTCCGGCGGCCACCAGTTTGATTTTTTTTTGGGTCTGCTAAAATCTATCATGACTAGATAATCGACTACGCGACTCGCCGGGTTCCCGACCTAAGACGAATCTCGATTCACTTCAGTGGGTGGCCGAACATCTGCCACCAATGGTATTACACGAGTGATTCTCCGTCTGTGCCGTCGGGAGGAAGAAATGGACAATACATCAGGTTTTGTGCCGGATTTTACCAGGTGACATTTAACCCATTTATATATATTTTGGCCTCTACAATGTAGAACATCTTATTCTCTTCCTGGAACATCTCCAGTTAAAGTTGTTGGGACACAAGTCCAGCGAGACAATTAGTGCTTGTAAATTTTGTCAGTGTATTTTACTAAGGCTTAAGCCCCCCTGAGTAAGTGTGAGCCCGGACGGGGTCATGCGCTACCGAATTTTGCTGCGAAATTTTCTTCAAGGGTAAAAGTGTGTGTGACTTAAGATTACTGATTTATCGGGGGGGGGGGGTGATTTATGCTTGCATTGATTAAGGGTATTCATAGCTATATGCGTTTCGTTTTTTTTGTTGATTTAAAGCTTTGGGGAGGTGCTGTAACTTGTGGACGTCACCCATAGGTGCCGTTAGTAACAGGTCTATAGCATGTTTTAGGTTGCTGGATCTGGTGGTGCGCATGGCCTCGCCTGTGGCCAAGCCAATTCTGTAGGAACACCTCAAATGTGTTTATTAGGGGCTGATGTTATAAAGTTTTTTTAATTAAAATTGTCATTATATATATATTTTATAAAAATTATCTTCATTCAGTAATAATTCAATATAAGTGAAAATTCATTCAGTTCTTTTACTGCCATAGCCAGTGTACTACTAGTTCAGTTGTTAATATGAGCACACTATTGGTTCAATCATAAACAGTATTATATATATTTTATAAAAATTATCTTAACTCAGTAATAATTCAATATAAGTGAAATTTCATTCAGTTCTTTTACTGCCATAGCCAGTGTACTACTAGTTCAGTTGTTAATATGAGCACACTATTGGTTCAATCATAAACCGTATTATATATATTTTATAAAAATTATCTTAACTCAGTAATAATTCAGTATAAGTGAAATTTCATTCATTTTCCTTTACTGCCATAGCCAGTGTACTACTAGTTCAGTTGTTAATATGAGTACACTATTGATTCTTACTTCCAATCATAAATTCTGTTATACATTCGTACGGCCGTGCAGCCATGTTGACCTGGCCATGGCACAGTCCTATCTGGGGGAACCTTTCTAAAATTTTGAATACTTGTAATAATTTCATTGGTTGCAAGCAGTCATAACCGGACGGGTTAATGGATTGGTTTATGAAAGTTTTTTTATGGAGGCTGGGCACTTTACCCTTTTACAGTAGTTTGGGATGGGGATCTAGGTCACTGATACTAAGATGGTATTCTTCGGCGGCATGGTTAAATGTCTATGAGCTGCCTGCCAGGTGAACATGTGTGTAGTATATATATGTGTGTATATCGATATGTGTGCGCTATGTGTATTTATGTAACTATTTATTTATGTGTATTTATGTATTTATATTGATTGATGTTATATTTATTTATATTTGGGAGATACTATTATGCTGATGTTTACTTGTATTCTAATTTGATGAGGTGATACTTGCATGTTATTTGAAAGAGCTGAATAAAATTGTTATTGTTGCTTAACAACGAGTTTAATTGCAAGTCCCGTCATACTGGACCCAGCGCAGTTTTGGCTTCCCTAGGCTCTTGCCTAGTTTTAAATAACTAGTGGCCCCTCTTTAAAAAAAAAAGGGTTTTTTTTTATAAAGTCTAAAAGTTGAAAGAGGGGTTACAGCACTACTTGTGCCGACCATGAAAGCCTTAGGTACAGAACATCCTTCACTGATTTCAGTGCAGTGAAGACATATAGTATTACAATATGACAGATTCAAGAAACCGGTCATTTCTGCAGTAATTCTGCAGGAGTGCCTTTGTTGAAAATGAAGGTCAAATATATTGCAACTTACCATCTGTGACTTTATGCAACGATGTCTTCAATCTAAAGTTGACATGTTTCGGGACACTTGTCCCATCCTCAGAACTTAAAAGTATGTTCTTGTATCATCAAACGATGATATAGTTGTCAAATAATTAAAATATTAAAATCCAATTAAACAAAAACACAATACTTAATGTATAAAGTTGAGCGAGACGGTTAAACGGTGCACACTGTATGGTAGCTGACCGCGCACTCAGACTGTGGCGCGGTCAGCTACCGTACGACTCAAGGCAGGATAGACTGGTTGGGAAAAGGATGGGTGAAATGCACGGATTTCTACCTGCCGAGGAGGCCCGACTCATGGATGATGACACTGAGATGGCTGGCGTACGACAAAAGCTAAAAGTTCATGTGCATGTATGAGCTCTACAAAAGCCATAGTGCCAACTTTGGAAAATGAAAAGAATGACCGGTTCGATCCGAAATATCGAACACCGGCCCCCGTTGACCGCAATGGGTCAACCACCAACTACACCAAAAGACATGGCCCAAAATGCATTACAAAAATTTGGCTTTTGGTGAACAGGAACACTCTCTGAAAATTACCCTCCAACATAGGAGGGGGTCACATGCAAACACAAGAAAATACAAACATACAAAACATGCAAAACGTGCAATTAATTAGAACCATGCCGAATAACTCCGCCGCGGGCGCATCGGCCAGGCGAGCAATCCGAAAGGTTCGGGTAGAGCAGACCAAACCCATTAACATCCAATAAACAATGGCCCAGCCAAACACAATGTAAAACTCAGCAAATCAACTTAGGTAGTTCCCTAGTTTTTTTACATTTTTTTTCCCTTTTTTTTTTGTTGTTCCCTTTATTCCCCCCTTTTTTCCTTTTTTTTTTACTTATTGTTGTTGTTGTTGATTTGTTGAGCATCCATAACTCCCAATGAACTGGCACAACGCCATGCCAGAAACATTCCACAATGTAAAATTCACTGCGGACAACAGCTGGAAGGAATCACCTGGGAAATCCCAGCAAAGTGTCCAGTAAGTCCACAACAATCATTGAAACTAATTCTGCTCACCCAAAAAAACAAGATAAACCCAATCAAGAAGATATGGGTAACCGGTATAATTTAATAGCCGGTCGTTCAAAAGAACCTGTGGAGGTTTTAACTGAAGCGCGACGAACAACCCCGTCGCTCCCCGGAAACACAGCTGAAACTCGGCCAAGAGGCCACATCAGGGGGGGAGAATTCTGTTCCTCCATAACCACCAAGTCCCCAACCATTAAATTTCTTGACTTAGACGACCACTTCGATCTGGCATGAAGTGCCGTCAAGTATTCCAAACGCCACCTTTTCCAAAAGGCTTGGAGCAGAGCGGCAATTTGTTTGTAATGACAGACGGTCCATTCATTTAATGAGACTTCAGCTTCCGGGGGCGCGGTAATGGGGCGGCCAACCAAAAAATGACCAGGCGTTAGAGCCTGGTAATCACTAGGATCTGAGGATAGGGCAGTCAAAGGACGGGAATTTAAGATTCCCTCAATGCGAATGCATAACGACGAAAATTCTGCTATGGTCAGCGACCTGGTCCCAATCATGCGTTTCATGTGAAACTTGGCCGACTGGACAGCCCGTTCCCACAAGCCACCCTGATGAGGGGCAGATGGAGGGATAAATTTAAATTCAATGTTATCGTCGACAGCAAAAGCTGTTATCTGAGCTGACAGGTCAGGATTGGAAAGAACATTTTTGACCTCCCGTTTAAGTTTGGAGCGCGACCCCACAAAATTCCTACCACAATCCGAATAAAGTGTTTTCGGAGCCCCACGACAACTAATAAACCGCCTCAACACATCAATAAACTGGGGCGTTGAAAGATCCATAGCCACTTCAAAGTGAACTGCTTTAGTGGCTAAGCAGATGAAAATGCAGAGATACGCTTTGACTATAGGTGCCTTCCGAACAGCGTAGGCCCGTACCAAAAAGGGGCCAGCATAATCCATGCCAGAAGAATAAAATGGAGGTGCCGGATTAACCCTAGGAACTGGCAAATCCCCCATTAACGGGTTGGTGGGGCGAGGACGCGCCCTGAAACAAGGAAGACATTTCCAAATTATAGTTCTTATTGCCTGACGTGCGGACAAAATCCAATAATTTTGGGTAAGCTGAAATTGAACTTGCAAGGGCCCAGCATGACCTAACCACACATGGGTGTGATGAATTAGTAACCCTACTTAGGTGGTGATGCTTGGGCAGTAAAATCGGAAAACGATTTCTAGTAACCGCAGAGTTGATCAAGCGACCGCGTACTCGAATGAGGCCAAAATCATCTATAAACAGGACCAGGCGCTGAATGCGGACCGGGAGCCGCTTACCTAAACGAAGAGCCGCGAGCTCCTGTCCAAACACGCTGCGCTGAATGTAGCGTAAAATATACTTAACAGCCAACTTCTTCCAATCCATGGCTGTGGAAGCTTCAATCCGCGAAGGCATAGCCCACCTTAAGATGACTGAGGTAACCCCTACCACTAAGGGCCACGAAGACAAGTGCTCAAACAATTCCACCCGGGGCTCCTGAGTGAGAAACGAAGAGACCTTGGTCTCCAAGGCAACATCTTGCACGTCGTGATTCGGGCGATAATTAATAGGGGGCCAGCATAGAGCATCCAGCTTTAACCAATCTGGCCCTGACCACCACAATGTCGACGACCGGAGGCTGGAGAGTGACGTACCTCTAGAGGCTAAATCAGCGGGGTTAGAAACACCATGAACATGACGCCAAGATTTAGTATCGGTCCACTCGGTAATGGCAGCCACCTGATTAGCAATAAACGTCTTCAATTTAAAAGTAGGCATATTCAGCCAATCCAAGACAATCGTCGAGTCCGTCCATAAGAAAACTTGACTCAATTGAATACATGATGAGAATAAGCCAACATAATGACGAACAAGTTTGGCTAAAAGATAAGCTCCCAACAACTCCAAACGTGGGATTGATAAAGTTTTAAGAGGTGCCACTTTAGTTTTAGACGACACCAACGAAACCACCGGAGGACCAGAGTCAGTATAAATGGACAGATAGAGGACGGCCGCGTAACCCAACTGGGAAGCATCACAGAAACCATGCAATATTACCCTTTCAATATGCCCACCTTTAGGGAAGAATGGCCGGGAAATAGTAATTACTGGAAGATGATTCAAAGAGGACAGGAATTGACTCCAATAATCATTTAAGTCATCACTTAGAGGAGCATCCCAGTCCAAGCCCTCAGCCCAGAGTTTTTGGAAAAAAGCCTTGGCCCTGAAAATCACTGGCGAAAGCCAACCACATGGGTCAAATAATTGTGCCATCTGAGATAACACGACACGTTTGGTAAATTGAACCTGAGCATTGCTGCAACAGGCCAAAGGAGGAAATGAGAAGCAATCGGTTGAATGGTCCCAACTTAAACCCAGAATATCCTTATCCTTAGCAACGACGGAATCACTCGGAGCGGCTGATTCAGGTAGGCAGTCGGGTTGATTAGTGCACCATTTTTTCAAATTGAACCCTCCTGAAGACAACAACAGAATTAATTCCCGTTGTAATTTGCAAAGCTCTGATTTTGAATCAGCGCCAGCAGCAATATCATCCACAAAAATATTACGGCTAAGTACCGCCGCTCCCGCAGGAAAATTAACTGCCTCATCCTGAGCCAGCCGCTGCAAGGTTCACAACGCCTGAAAAGGGGCGCAAGCCAGCCCGTAAGTAACGGTACGCAAAGCGAAAACCCTTAGTGGGGCGGTAACCTCCTCACGCCACAAAATACACAGGTACGCCGAGTCATCAGGATGCATAGCAATTTGGCGATACATCTGTTCGATGTCGCACATGAAAACATGCCTAAACCGCTGAAACAAAGTCAAAACATCGGACAGTAAGGTCTGCAATTTAGGGCCGACATAACACGTCATTTAAGGAACTCCCAGAGGACGTCTTCATGCTGGCGTCAAACACCACCCTTATTTTTGAAGTATCACCTCTAACTTTAAAGATGCCATGATGAGGGATGAAATATTTTGGAAAATTGGGGTCAGACACCAATGACATATACCCCTGGGCGACATAATCCGTTATAAATTGTACATATTGGGTCTTAAACTGACTGTTCGCCGCAAATTTCCTTTCTAACGCAAAAAACCGAGACATGGCTCCCTTAAGGGAATTTCCCAAAATGTGAGAAGAGTTTTTGAAGAACGGCAAGCGCACCTGGTAACGACCCGACGGCAACCGACTTGTTGACTCCATGTAAAACCTTTCAGCAAAGTGATCCTCTTCAGATAATTGGTGGGGTACAGTTGGAGGCTCTTCGACCTCCCAAAAACGATGAACTTGCTCAAGTAGGTTTGGTATATCCGTTGATAACGTTGTGACGGAAGGATAAAAGTGGTGGAAATGACAGTGAAGCTGATGTGCAGATACCAGATCCAAAGGAAGGCCAGTGCAAGTCAATGCACAATTAAGTGCAATTGGGGCTCTACCCATAATCACAAACCCAAAACGTGTCCTAACTGCAACAGGCAAACCTGCACCCAAAGGAATAATCTCTCCCATAAGAATAGCCGCTACAATATCGGCTCCAAACAACGCATCAATTGGGGCTGCTACATCGAAGGTAGGGTCAGCTAACAAAAGATCTTTTGTAGCCTGCTTAACTTCAGGCAACACCTGGAACCTAGGTGAGTCCGACGAGATCTTAGAAAGAATTATAAAGGCATGGTTAGATGCCACAACCTCGCGTTTTAAAGTTTCCAAGGACAGATGGCACACCTTTTTTGCTTTGGTGGCAATATCACCTACCCCATTGACACTTACTGAAGCGTCAAAACAAGCACACTTTAAGCGAGATGCACATGCTTCAGTTATGAAAGAAGCATGGGGACGCGCTATCCAGGATGGCCCTAACTACAATATAACCACCATTCGGAGACGACAAGACTGCTAGACAGGTGGCTAACAGAACCCCTGCAGGATGGGGCAGAGACACGGTCAGAGTAGTGCTCGACAGATCAACAAGCGATGACTCCGAAGCCTTGAGTTCAGCTGTGTCAGAAATCTGTGAACGAGACGGAGACGGACGGGCACTTTTGAAATGAAGTAAAGTGTGGTGGTACTTAGAGCCACACGTTTTGCACCTATTTTTGCACCAGCCTGAATGTTTATGTTGGAGGCACGAAAGACAACATTTTTTATTTTTAAGACTCTGAAATCGAGCCCTAGGGTCCTTACTCAGCCACGCTGGACACTTGAGAAGCAAATGGGTCCGGGAATCGCAATGAAGGCAACGTGAACCAGATGCATACCATTGCATAACCTCCGCAGACAACGTAGACACAGCAAGAGGAGTAGCCTTAGAAAAAGAAACCTTCTGGGTTTTCTGGTGGCTAGTGCTGGGAAGAGCAGGTAAAGCCGATTCCAACGATGCCTGTTCTTTGTGTTCCGCCATAGCGGTTAAAAAAGTCATAATTTCTGTTAGGGCAGGGAGATTCTCTTTGTCCGTAACAGACGCCTCAAAGCGTCCACGCAATGATAGATCCAGCCTAGACAATATAAAAGACGCATATATCGCTTGATATATATCAGCAATGTTTAGAGCTGACAACGCTGAAAAGTTAGCATTGAAGCTGTCCACCAACTTTCTAATAGACGCAGCTGATCGCATAGAAGCGGCTGGTAACTGAAGCAGATTGGTACAATAAACCCGAGCGGCCAAACGAGGATTGTGATAACGACTTTTAAGAGTTGACAGTGCAAGTGAATAACTATCATCAACTATGGGAATTCGGCAACCTTCTCATAAGCCTCACCCTTAAGATGAGTCAGTAAATATAACAATTTCTGCTTTGGAGTGAGGGCAGGACTTTCGTCTACTAATGTGGTGAACTTTGACCAAAACTCGGACCAACATTTGGCCTGGCCATCAAAACAAGGTAAAGAAAGCTTCGGCAACTCATGAACGAGAACACCTGGGTGCCCGCCACTTGCCTATGACAATCGACTGGAACCAACTGGTATCTCTGGTTTTGTTAGTTTGGACGCTAAAATGCTACCCCGGACATAAATATCCTTAATTTGAGCTACCACCGAAAAAATGTGGTCCTCGTCCAATCCCTGGGGCAATGACTCGGCCGATAGGTAAGGATCGACCTTACCTAGAAGGTCCTGATATTCTTCGGACAACCTGGAGGCCAAAATACCAGCTTCATGTTGATCCACGGCTCTCAATTGCGGCAACCCTTCCAACTTATTTATTAAATGCTGCAACGCAAGTATTCTCACCGAAGTGGTCCGGTCAAAAGCTGCCAACGACAATTTAGCAGGCATATTGAATTAAAAAATATCGCGCAACCGACAACCACCCTTAATAAGAGAATTAGAAACTGAACAATAATCACGACCCGACTTGGCCTAACAGTGCTCGAGATAACTAGGCGTCTGACACAACTACTTTTCATAAACAATACCGAGCAAGATAAATACAAAAGTAAATTAGTGCAAGGCAAAATACAACTTACACAATCCAACAGGCAAATAATACCAAACACAATAAATTAAACATGCAACAAATTGATTTACACAGCGCAAAAGCACGACAACAAAAACACAAGTTACACAAGATTACAGCACATACGGTGCAAATTAATGGTACACAAAAGTGCACCCAAAAACAAACATGTATAATACCAAATAGAATAAATACACACAAAACACAGCAAAGTACAATATACAACAATTCACCAGTTACCGAACCAAACACAATTAACTGGGACACCTTAAATGCCAAAATTGATGGTCAACACGTCGTGTATGGACAGGATATCGCATATGCAAAATATAAACCGCACCTAAAGGTAATAGTCATGCCAAGAAAATTAAATTAAATACAAAGGCAGGCTATACTGAAATCCGGATAACCTAAAACCGTTCCGTTCCCTTTACGTCTGACAGTCGCAAACACGTAGCGCAATTTCACGTGGACCGCAGACCTTAACAGGCTCGGAAACAAACTTCACCAGACTTGACCCAGTAATTAAACGACTACCCCAACAAACAAGGTGCAAAATTTTTACACAAAATTTGCCCACCTGGTCATGCTCACACGACGACACTGCTGACACCAAGCAACAGAATTGAAACGCAAACTCGTAGTTCACATGCGTACGTATTATACCAACGTGCTTCCGTGCGATGGCATGCAAATGACGAACATTCATGAAATTGGAAAAATGAACGGCATGCAAAACAACCACGAGCAGGCACAAAAAACGAAACGGCACGGCACGTTGGTAATTAAAATAAAAATCACGCAGCCAAAACTGACTTATAACCCATTTACTGAGTCTCGAACCACCAGCAGCAACATGCACAAAATTATGAAACACGTGCTCCCAGTCGTGACGGCAAGTAATTTAATTGAAAAGCTAGCAACCTCATGAATCCTCTGGTAGTAAATAGATGTACGATAATCTTTTAAAAGATTGAAAGTAAGACGGCTTTCTTACTTGATAATTTAATAGCCTCTGGTGAGCTCTAAAGCAGTAGCATGCAGAATTGCTAACAAGACATAAATAATATAAAAATGACTTACCGTATCTCACGACTGGGTAGATCCTGACACTCAAGGCAGGATAGACTGGTTGGGAAAAGGATGGGTGAAATGCACGGATTTCTACCTGCCGAGGAGGCCCGACTCGTGGATGACGACACTGAGGTGGCTGGCGTACGACAAAAGCTAAAAGTTCATGTGCATGTATGAGCTCTACAAAAGCCATAGTGCCAACTTCGGAAAATGAAAAGAATGACCGGTTCGATCCGAAATATCGAACACAAAGATTTTTTAAAAAAATATACAAACACTTGGTACGTTTCACAGATTTTATTTAACTCTGACAGCTGTTTCGACTTCCTAAGCCATTGTCAAAGATATGAATGAATTTTAAAAAAACCTAAACACAGGATGTGAGTAAAGGTGGTGGTGGCCATCTGTTTAGGGCTTGTATTGGAGCATCTGTGAGGGTGTTAAGATCGAGAGGGGGTGCAGGAGTTACGGGAAGGTCAGGTGTCTGTAAAAACTAAATACAATGTGAATGCAAAACATAAAATTAACTATTCTTCGTATTGTTTAAATTAGCAGCCATCCTTACTTTTCTTTTATAAAATTGCTAAACTGCTATAATTGTTATTATTTAGACAAAGCTTTCCGTCATCACCTGAAGATGTCAGTGATGACGAAAAGCTTTGTCTAAATAATAACAATTATAGCAGTTTAGCAATTTTATAAAAGAAAAATAAAATTAACTAACCTAAATATAATCTGAATGCAAAATATAAAATTAACTAATCTAAATATAATCTGAATGCAAAATATAAACTAAACTAAACTAAATAACAGCTTTTAATAAAGGGGATACACAGAATTCAGTTTGTTCATTTGTTAAATTTTTATTTTTTATTGCTTTTTTAATTTCTAGAGTTTCTAACAAATCCATTTTTTTACCTTTTTGTATGTTGTGGAGTAGTGTTATGTTTTTTGTATCTATGAAGTGATTGTGTTGTAAGCAATGATCTGCAAAACCTGTATTGGCTGTATTGATTAAAATCACCTTCTTATGTTCAGAAATGCGATGTTTCAGAGCACGGCCACATTGTCCGATACAAATGGCATCGGATTCTGCACAGTGTATTTCATAAACTCTGTTTTTCTTCAGTGTGTTTGATTTTTCTTTATTGTTGACTAGTAGTGAAAAAAGATTACGTTTGTTTACTGATACCATGTTAAGACCATGGTTTTTTAACGTATTATTAATCCTATCTGTTATAAACGGAATGTAATTTGTTAAATGAAATTTTTTGTTACAGAGACTGCTAATTCAAATAACAAGATGAAAAATAAAAAACAAATAATTAAGTGGAAAAATAAAAAAATAAATAATTGAACTATTTATTATAATTTTTTGAGATATTAGAATTTTTTAAATCGACCCTCTTAATATTTTATTTTTTTGAATACATTACAGTAAGTTTAATGTGTCATTACAACCTGTCCTGGACTTATTAAATTCTCTTTTTATTCTTATTCCAATTGTTTGTACAATATTGTTGAATAACTTTCATTCTTCTCATGTTGTGTTAATGAAGAAGTGAGTTTGATTGTGTAACATCACAAAATGTTCCATAATAATAGTGAATACCAGAAGGGTGAATAATACTAAAAGAACTATAAATGAGTAACCAGGACGAATGTAACAGTGAAAATAATAAACCAATAAAGAATGAAAGGAGAGAAGGAATTCAAGTAAACAGTGATAAATCCACTATATGTACTAAACGACAATACAACATAAATAAACAGAATGACAAAGACGAAATGACAAGACAAGTTTCCCACATAAACTGTCAAGTGAGCTCAATAAAAACCTTTGATAAACAGAATCAAATAGAATAAGCAAAATAACAAATGACTTGAATAGTATTGTACCATATATTATGAACGAAAAACAGCGAATTAGCTAATCCAAGTCAAAGCAATGATTTAAAAGAGACAAATATAGAGAACTATGCTAGGAATGATCACAAACTGTAAAAGATAATGTGAAAGCCAAATATGTATTATCATAAATTAAGAATAACTATAAATGTAAGCACTGTATGTGTTTAGGTAACTTCATAAGTAAATGTGTACAGAAATATAATAATAGTCAGGGAACAAAACATTGTAACATGATGATAACAGACCCTGAATGATCAATTTAAATCAAGAAAATAAGAATCAGATAGAAACCCCACTAAGCATAATGAAGTAGAATCGTCACAATGATGAAAAGAATGTAAAGCACCACCACATGTTAGATGTTATAAAAATAAGAGATGAGAAGGACATATTAAAATAAAAATAGTAAAATCTGGAAGTTTATATTAGTAAATCAACAAATGTAAACAGATAATTAATATTGTTCAGCTGAATGTAGCATTTATATATAATAAGGTATTATTTTTAATCAATTAATCATGTTCAAATTAGAAATTAAGAATAATTAAACAAATATTAGAAAAAAGTTAATAGTCGGATTTGCAACATTTAGCAGATGACGAATGTAAACAATGCACTAGTAAGTCTAAAATAAGGAAATATTAGAAATATTAATGAAAACTGTGACCAAACTGGCATCAAGCCATGTCAAAATAAAGATAAATAAATAAGCTGTACAATGATAGTAATAGAACCCGAATTGAAATTGTAATAACTGAGATATAAACGTTAGCGTCATAAATTTGGTGAATCTCGAATAAATACAAGGAATAATAACACAAACGACACCGACAATCAAAATACAAATATGTAATGCCTATAAATAGAATTACATCATCATGACATAATTTCAGACCAATCACGGACGATTTTAGAAACACTCCTAGAGCGCCAAGCGACTTTCTGAAAAATGTATATAAACGATTGTCATTGTAAACAGAGAAGCATTTTGTCTGAATTCACTCAACCAGCAACAACAAATCCAGGGCAACTAATCATCCAAAATTTAATAAATCAACGAGAAGGAAGAAGTATAATTCAATCAGTGCATCGACAATAGTAGTGAAACTTTTACAAGAAGTGCGTGTGAAAGAACGAGGTTAAGTATCAAACATAACCAAAGCAGTAGCTTATTCAAGAAGAAAATAAACTCGTTCATGTGCGAAATCAAGTGAAGTGTAAACACGATCATTGAATCAGATCGTTAGAAATGTTAATAAATTAATCATTGCGATTAATCACCAGGGAGTACAGTGCTAATACTTACTTTGTTTACATTTTAGCCAATAATACAATAATAATTTTAGAATAATACACATGTGTACTGACGCAAGAAACAATAATACTATAAGTAACCAACACTGTTTTAAAGTTATTTAGAGGAATTAACATATTCCGTTGTAAGATTTCATGTGTTAATGTTCTTATAACTAATCTAAAATGTATTCAGAATAATCGAACTTTTCGTTTATTAACTTTCAATAACTAAAGGTGTCTAACCTAACAATATGATATGTCATAATAGCATTGTAAAATAAGACTGGCGTTCTATTCTGTAACTTAAAAGAAGTCACCCTTGAGACAAATAACAATTATAAATAATATATCGATTATAAATAGAGTTTTCATGGTAACCAAACTGAGCTAGATAAAAAAAAAACGGATGATCTGTGATCCGTTTGTTATTTTCAAATGAATGTATTTAATTGAATTTATTATAGAACGAGTAATAAATAACTGAATTGTAAAGTAACAACAATTGTCAACACTTATTTCAACAAATAATTAATCAGTATTACTAATTATTGAGTTGCATTTTTATAGTAAACAGATAAACAGAAATTTAATGCATGATCTTGATCTAACCATTTAATCAATTATTGATTTATGAAATATCAGAATTAACTATTAATTTATTCAGAAGAATTCTTTTATGGGACATTTCTCTCGAAAGCCCATATGGCGCCCAAGTAAAATTTAAAAGTGTTTACAAAAAGCTTTCACAGCATTAATATACTGTTTGATCAAAAGCTTGACAGTTTATTAACCACCTGTGACCAACTAAACTTCCAGTACAACATCACAGGTACGTGAAGGTTTAATTTATATAAAATAACTTGTCAAGACTATATACTGACACACACACATGACATTATTCAACAGGAGAGTGAACTAACGTCAAGAGATCTACGCAGCTGTTTACATTCATCAACGGATCTACAACCAAATAATTACTCAAATATAAATAAACAAAAACCTCAAAATTGAATTAATCCATTAAACAAATAAATAAAAAATAGTTGAAGAATATATTTAATGAACGCGAGTGTTAAATTCAACAACAAGTAAAAGTTTTAAAAGAGAAGAGTTGAGTTTGTATTAAATTGACTTGACGCCAGTGACGAGTGGCTTATAAATAGTAGAATTCCTACAAAACGTAGAACACAATAAAACCGTTAGTTATAATTGTTTAGCGTGTTTTCTATATTTTCTTCAGTCTATGAGATGCTTCTTTGTCGAGACATTCTGCTGGTCCAGTCATTGTATCACATTATCGAGTTTACCCTGTTTTCATTACAAATTAAATAAGAATTTTTGTGTATGTTTACTAGAGTTGGTAAAGAAAGTAAATAAGAAAACTTTTTTTTTATTATCAAATAATTTTCTTCCTGAAGACTAGTTAATCAAGGTAAAACAGAAGGAGGACTGAAGAAAATGTGAAATTATGTAGTGTCAGTAATTCTTTAATAAGGTCAGAGGTAACATTTTTATATATAAAAAATAAACCTCTGCTCAACAATCCGCAAAGGACCAAGGCATACTGTGCGGCTTTTGTGTTTAGTGGAAGGTTGCATGGTTAGTAAAACTTGTCACCAGCTGTTAGTTGTGGTATTCACAGCCAGGAGGCGCCGTTGGTATCTCAGCAGCTACTCAGTTCTGCCTCACAATGCTGAGTGCCATGCCATACGGAATCTCTGCCGGGAATTGAACCCAGGACCATGTGGACATGAATTGCCCGTGCTGGCCACTAGACCACCTGGAGGCTCATTTTTATGTATACCAACGTTAAATTAAATAATGTGTATGTTATAACATTTCTAGTAAAAAACAAATAAATAAAAATTAAAGTCTGATGAGGCGTTTAACTGTCAGGTAACATTTAAGATGAATGCTGTAAATGTTCCTCAACACAGAAGTTTGTAAACTGTTGAGTAGGATTTATCAAGGTTGTAGGTGACAGGGTAGGTGTCTTGAGCAATTACAACAGTCCTTCGACCAATTATTACTTTGTGTTGTTTTGGTTTTCCATCTTCAGTGTGATATTTGTGATGGTTATTAAGGAGTGTTGTGACATCTATTACCTATATGGAATGAGTTGGCACATATTGACATAGTAATTATATAAAAGTTTAAAATTTAATTAAATATTTAATAGAGTCTTATTTCTTTACGTGTATTAATTTATTTATCTTTCTGTACGTATTCCTTAAACCTTATAATGCATTCTTTTGTGTAGCATACAATATTAGAAGTACAAGTAATATACAATATATTACTACTACAGTAAGTTATAAACTACTACAATATGTAAGTTATAATTGATTATTATGCAATGTCTGTAAAAATTAAAACAAAGTTGTTTCTTAAAGTGTTTTATTAAATTAGTATTGCGTGTCAGTGTGCACATGTGTGTTCATGTGTGTGCTTTCGTGTGTAAATTATATGAATTTTTACCAGTACATAATTTTAATCTTTTAAAAGATAAATTTAAAAAAAAACATGACCACAAAGTAGGAAATATAGTGCACCACGTTGAATTATGTTCATTGGAGAGGTAATAAACTTGAGTAGACTGTCATAGTTGTCAAATTGTAACAGTGTTTCAGTACACAATCTGACAAACTTGTGAAGGCCATTCTGGTTTGATGATAATGTTTTCAGAATTGTCAGTAGTGCGATTTTCAACCTAATTACCAAGTAATATTGTTTGATGTATTCAGTTTATGGTGATTATGAGCGATTAAGTAATAAATTATAGCGATTTGTGTTATTTTTTTTTATTAGCACTTTTAGATGTTAGTATTAATTTGTACACCAGTCGAATGATATTTTATAATTTTCTGTAGTAAATTTAATATAATGTTTATCTGATGTTACATGTTTACATGGCTTTTGTTAGTTTAGATTTTTGAACCTGAATTGAAGTTTTAATTTTGTGACTTAAACATACTGAAATAACTGATTTGTATAAATGTCTTTATGCATGTGTGTACGAAAAAACTGTTTAAAAGTTAATTTTAGATTGTAAGTATTTTTTTACCTATTTCAGACAAAATAAACATTAGTCTATCCATGAAGATGTTGGCACAGTGCCTTACATCTATTTGGTACTGATTTTTTTTATATAGCCTACTTCAACAAGTAAGTTTATAAAAAATTATATTTTTCATGTTCATGTTCGATGTAACCATTTATCTTTATTGAAGCAGTTTTTTTTTAGCTTTTTCTTCTTTGACTGTCAGTATATTTTGGTTTTCACAATTGCTTGTTAACACAGTTTGATTTTATATGAGCGTATTTATTTGTTTACTTCAGTTCTGTATTGAGAGTGTTTTGCATTGGTGTGTTTTAACTTTTTAACCACACAGTTTTTGCAGCATCTCTTTTAATTTTTGTCAATTAATGTTTGAGCTTTTGTTGTTGATTAGAACAGCGGCACTAAACATGTGTGCCTGATAATAAGGATTACAACCATTGACTGTACAGATTATTGTGTATTTTTGATCATGGAGAGATTCGGGGTGTATTACTCCACTGTATTAAGAGTTTATTAGCCTGAGTAGGCTAATTTGTGTGTAATGTATGTTTGTAATTTATACATGTGGCTACAAACATATATATACATATATATATTACATTTAATATTTATAACTAAATTTACCTCAAGATGTTATTTTTCCTTATTTGGAACATGTTTCGAGAGCTCCCGTGCTCTCATCTTCAGCCTTCGCGATGTTGTGTCTGGTGTGAAGTATTTGTGTGTTGGCTGCTGGATGCTATTAAGGTTGTTTGTTGGTCTTTGGTATTTTAAAGTTGTATTATTGTGTATGATTGTGGTATATGTATTTGTATTTTGTGTATTTTCGATGTTGAGTGCTTTGAATATTGTGTCATGTTTTGTATTGATTTGTATTTGTTCTGGTATTAATTTGTTTTGCATTTTATGTTTGTATATTTGTAAATTTTCCCAAATGTACATTATGGTGCCTTTGTGTGGTATATGTTTTATTAGTGACACATTGGTTATGTCTGGGAATTCATGTCCTGTGTTTATTGCATGTGTGGCTAAATTGGATTTATATATTTCTGATTTTTTGTATGCGTTTAGGTGTTCAAAATAATGTTTTTCAGCTGTTTTTTTGTTTGTCCTATGTAACATTTATTGCAATCTTGGCATTCAATTTTGTATATACCGTTAGTTGTTGTATTATCTTTGTTGTGTGAGCTATTTAGATTTTGTAATTTATTTTTATTAGTTTTGTATGCTATTTTTATATCTGTGTTTTTAAATAGTTTTGTCATTTTGTTATTTATGTATGTGAATGTGGCCTATTTTTTGTTGTTGTTATTATTTATGTGTTGTTCATTTTTATTAATTCTTAATTGTTCAGTTTTTATTTTATATTTGATTGTATTTTCTATTTTGTTCACAGTATTTTTATTGTATCCATTTTCATAACCAATTTGGTATATTATATTTCTTTCTTTGTCAGTTTCTTGTTTGTTTAGGGGAATTTTGTACATTCTGTTAAATAGCGAATAGAATGCTGCCATTTTGTGTTGTGGTGGGTGGTCAGAATGGTTAGGTATGTTAGTGGAAGTTGGTTTTCTATATATTGCATATTGTATGTGGTTGTTGTATCTTGTGATGGTTATATCTAAATAGTTGATTTTGTTATGTTTTTCTTTTTCTTCTGTGAATTGTATTTTAGGATGTGTTATTGATTTGTTTCAGTATATTCTCTGCATTTGTGTTTTTGTTATTTGATACTTAAAATCACATGACCCAAATGGCATATGGATAAGATATGTAGATGATGGGTTACATGATTGTTGATGTAATATGAAATCTATGTAATATGCTAGGAGAAAGGAAAGGGGAATATTGAATGTTACGGGTGTGACAAAATTGCTCGTTGTGTAACCCAATTAATTAGTAAGTTATGAAGTAATACACTATTTACCATATGCTTCTACAAGTTTTGTAGCTCGAAATATTTATTTCAAAGGATAAGTTTGCTTACAAATGAGCCCATACAAAAATTTTAGTATATATTATATGTGACAATTTAGTTTACGTATTGTCACCGGACAAAAGGCTTGCCGCATGACAAATGGGGCCAATCGTACACTCTAGTTATTTTGGTGGCCCTAAAAAGGACCGAGTGGCGAGAACGGTGATGTTGGTAGTGCCGCGCTGAGATGTTCGGCGGCTGTGCCCGCTGTTCGTGGCGTACTGCAGTCCTCCTCTTCTTCCGGCACCGGTTGTAGAGTCGGCTGCCTGCCCAGCGAAATCCATCGCTGGTGCGGAACTGGAGGGCAAAGACGCAAGAATGCCGGTTCTATTCTTTGGCCGTTCCTTCCGGCTGACTCCGCGCCGATGTCGTCCGAGAGAGGAGAGGAGATGAAGTGCGTCCGATGGCGTGGCGATGAAGAGTGCTCAAAATTTTCTGCCGACCCGGGTTTTATGGACTAACCGGGATCGCTGATTGGCTCACTCCGAATGCTGATGCCGGATTGGCTCGCTGTGTCCACCGCTGGTAACGGAGAGCAGATGTTCGCATACCGCTGCCATCACAACTCCCCCGGGTCTTGAATG